>CM061753.1:253499221-254094528 GCA_030979885.1 Lolium multiflorum
AAACCCTAAACACTACACCCTAAACCCTAAACCACTACACCCTAAACCCTAAACCCTAATTAAACCCTACATATAAATATAGGCCAACGACACTTCATTGCGCATCAAGCAGGCGACCAACTAATTATCGACGATAAATTAATTAACTTGAATTTTGACAAGTTCTCTCGAATGAAAACACATTTGATTAAAGTTGCCTCATAATATATATACAATTAGTGTGCATGCGCGCATGGCATACCTTGCACATATCATTCGTGCATATATTTCAATATATATATCTGAATATATTCTTGGGGATATATATATATACATTTCAATCTCTCTCTCGATCTATATATCGTTGGTGGCCAAAAAACACACTTATATACGCATGCACTTTATGCGCAAAGGCGCGGGTGCCTCTAATAATGTGTGTGCACTCGGTCGATCGTTGATCCCTAAACCTTCAACCCTAAAACCCTAATCCCTAAGCCCTAATTATACCCTAAACGTACACCCTAAACACCCTAAACACTAAACCCTAGACCCTACACCCTAAACACTACACCCTAAACCCTAAACCCTAAACACTATACACCCTAAACCCTAAACCCTAAACCCTAGACCCTAAACCCTAAAGCTAAACCCCAAACCCTAAACCCTATACCCTAATTAACACTAACCCTAACCCTAACCCTAATTAAACCCTACATATATAGGCCAACGACACTTAATTGCGCATCAAGCAGGCGACCAACTAATTAGCACTGATAAATTAATTAACTTGAATTTTGACAAGTTCTCTAGAATGAAAACACATTTGATTAAGTTGCCTCATAATATAAATATACAATTAGTGTGCATGCGCGCATGTCATACCTTGCACATATCATTCATGATATATATTTCAATATATATCTAAACATATTCTTGGGGATATATATTATTTCAATCTCTTCGATCTATATATCAAGTAGGAATAAAACACACTTATATACGCGTGCACTAATTTATACACCAAGGCGGTGCCTCTAATAATGTGTGTGCGCACTTGATCGATGATCCCTAAACCTTAAACCCTAAACCCTAATCCTTAAGCCCTAATTATACCCTAAACGTACACAAACCTTAAACACCCTAAACACTAAACCCTAAACCCTGACCCTAAACCCTAAACACTACACCCTAAACCCTAAACCTAAACCCTAAACCCTAAACCCTAAACCCTAAACCCTAAACCCCAAACCCTAAACCCTAAACCCTAGACCCTAAACCCTAATTAACCCTAACCCTAACCCTAAAACCCTAGCTAGATAACCCTAAACCCTAATTAAACCCTACATATATATAGGCCAACGACACTTCATTGCGCATCAAGCAGGCGACCTACTAATTAAGCGATAAATTAATTAACTTGAATTTTGGACAAGTTCTCTCGAATCAAACACATTTGATTAATTAGCTGTTTCATAATATATATATACCGATTAAAGTGTGGGGATGCATTGCGCCACAAGCCATACTCCCCGCACATATCATTCGTGCATATATTTCAATATATATCTAACATATTCTTGGGGATATATATACATTTCAATCTCTCTCTCGATCTATATATCATTGGCCAAAATTAAACACACACTTATATACGCACATGCACTTTATGCGCAAAGGTGCGGGTGCCTCTAATAATGTGTATGCACTCGATCGATGATCCATAAACCTTAAACCCTAACACCCTAATCCCTAATCCCTAATTATACCCTAAACATACACCCTAAAACACCCTAAACACTAAACCCTAAACCCTAGGACCCTAAACCCTAAACACTACACCTAAACCCTAAACACTAAACACTAAACCCTAAACCCTAAACCCTAACCCTAGACCCTAAACCCTAAACCCTAAACCCTAAACCCCCAAACCCTAAACCCTAGACCCTAAACCGTAACCCTAACCCTAACCCTAAAACCCTAGCTAGATAACCCAACCCTAAACCTCAGGTCAACCGACACTTGGCTGCGCATCAAGCAAAAGACCACCTAATTATCGCCGATAAATTAATTAACTTGATTTTTGACAAGTTCTCTCGAAAAAACACATTTGATTATGTTGCCTCATAATATATATACAATTAGTGTGCATGCGCGCATGTCATACCTTGCACATATCATTCGTGCATATATTTCAATATATATCTGAACATATTCTTGGGGATATATATATATTTCAATCTCTCTCTCGATCTATATATCGTTGGTGGCCAAAAAACACACTTATATACGCATGCACTTAATTTATGCGCAAAGGCGCGGGTGCCTCTATGTGCGCACACGATCGATGATCCCTAAACCTTAAACCCTAAAACTAATCCCCAATCCCTAATTATACCCTAAACATACAACACCCTAAACACTAAACCCTCAACCCTAGACCTAAACCCTAAACCCTAAACCCTAAACCCTAAACCCTAAAACTAAACCCCAAACCCTAAACCCTAAACCCTAAACCCTAATTAACCCTAACCCTAACCCTAAAACCCTAGCTAGATAACCCTAAACCCTAAACCCTAATTAAACCCTACATATATATAGGCCAACGACACTTCATTGCGCATCAAGCAGGCGACCAACTAATTAGTGCTGATAAATTAATTAACTTGAATTTTGACAAGTTCTCTCGAATATATGAAAACACATTTGATTGTTGCCTCATAATATAAATATATATACAATTAGTGTGTGCATGCGCGCATGTCATACCTTGCACATATCATTCGTGCATATATTTCAATATATATCTGAACATATTCTTGGGGATATATATATTTTTTAATCTCTCTCTCGATCTATATATCGTTGGTGGCCAAAACACACACTTTTATATACGCATGCACTTTATGCGCAAAGGCGCGGGTGCGTCTAATAATGTGTGTGTGCACTCGATCGATGATCCCTAAACCTTAAACCCTAAAACCCTAATCCCTAATCCCAATTATACCCTAAACGCACACCCTAAACAATCTCAAACACTAAAACCCTAAACCCTAGACCCTAAACCCTAAACACTACACCCTAAACACTAAACCCTAAACTCTAAACCCTAAACCCTAAACTTGGCGCAAAGGCGCATGTGCCTCTAATAATGTGTGCGCATTCGATCGATCTAGTTTTGATTAATCATAGCACACAAATAAAGAAGTTGTATTTGAATCCACACAACCCTAATCTAAAACACATAGCCCCTAACATGCATGGCCTAATTAATTGACCCCTTCTCTCTAGCTAATTAGTGGAAATTGCACAAAATCAAAAGGGGTCCCTCACTAATTATACATATATATCTAGATTGTGATAAACTTTTGCCCCATATTTGGTGGATGGGTGCATCTTGGCATGTAAAACAATTAATGTTTGCAAATGGCGTTGTCAAAATTTATGTACAAATGATTTCTTTCCATCCAAAGTGCATAAAATGGGAGTTTCAATGAAGAAAGTACAAATAAAACAGCTCAACATGCCTCCACACCCCAATTTTCACACGAAGTAGAGCATATTTAAAGGACAATTCCAGAGTTTTACTATTTTTCAAGCAACTTTGCTAATTTCCACCCACTCACATGACTTTATGTCGATTTAACGAAAATATGGCGAATTTAAACTACATGGGCGGGATAGTTTGAATTGTGTGCGCGGCAAAGGGAACCGCCTATTCCTCAACCTTGTGCACGGCAAATTACACACGCAACTCCATTAAACACCACCTACCGGGCGGCCCGGCCGCATGACCCCCACCCACCCCTACACAACTTATCCCCGTCCGTGCGAAGAGCTTCCCCTCCCCGTCCCGTCCGTGCGAAGAAGAAGCTTCCCCTCCCCGTCGTTCTTCTCGAGACGCACCGGCGGTCAAGTTGATCCACGGTAGGGTTGCTATCTCTAGCTCAATCATGCATCGGGCAAGACGGCCTAACGATTTATATTTTCTTGATGCTGCTAAAAAAATCGTCAGTATGCTCGAACTAATTGGCACTTTATAGTTTTCCGCTCGATTTGTCCTCGATCAATTTGTTCATTTGCGTGGGCATATAGAGTCAGTTCTGCACTCGATCCGTTAATTTGCTGAAATGCCATGGCAGAGTTTTGTACACGATCTATTTGCTAAAATGTCGATGGGCATTTTTTGTTTTGTACTTGACATGATTGCTGAAATGCATAATCATGTAGTATAGTTTTGTACTCGATGGATATACATTTCCTACTTCGCCTTAAAAATTAATCACCAACCATTGTATCTCATAATTAAACAGATGGACAGAACTTGGATACTGCATGGACACTTATGTTCCCCTTCATATATAAATGGTGTTCAACCCTTTATGGGGTTTATTAGAGCTCATGAAGGTCACAACCTGGACGTGTATTGCCCGCGCTGCACATGTATGAATGGTGAGAAGAGGCCTCACCATGTAGTGGAAGATCATTTACACATTTTTGGGATGGACCGCACATATGTTAGGTGGGTTTATCATGGTGAACCATATAATGATCCTTCAGCGGGAGAAGCAGATCTTGCTCACACTGTACGTGTGCTGGCATATGTAGTTAATTATTTATATTGATGCTGCCACTTTTCAATCAATAGTTTGCATTGCTGTGCAAGGTTTTGTACTCAAATTTAACTTGTTGCAGATGGATGGACGGGAAGGAGAGAAAAGGCGCTTGCTTCAGGAAACGGGTTTCAGCTCTGGGACATGTGTTGTGCCAGATGAGAAGGTAAATATGTAAAACGACATTTGTTCAGGTTGCATCCCTTAGATGTTTGTCTAATCGGTTGATGTACTAATTGCAGAAGCATAGAGTTGAAGAGGTCTCTCAGTTTGATGGGAGATTTGAAGATGAATCTCAGTTTGATGCACCTGTGGATGGTACTGATGACGAGCCTTTCATAGATGAAGGTCCTGCACCTGAGATTATCCAGCCTACAGAAGGAGGCCGTGGACCGAGTACACAGCTTTGCGTTGAAGCGGATGCACGCCCGGAGATCATCAGGGGCGTCCCGGTAGTCTCAAGACCACCCAGCCCTGATGCACCCGGATGGTACTGATGACGAGCCTTTCATAGACGAAGGTCCCGCACTCGAGATTATCCACTGGCGAAGGAGGCCGGGACCGAGTACACAGCTTTGCGTTGAAGAGGATGCACACCCGGAGATCATCAGGGGCGTCCCGGTAGTCTCAGGACCACCCAGCCCCGATGCAAAATGTTGAGCTACTTTATGATTCGTACTCTTATGTTCTGGTGCTGTAGTATGTACTATCTTTGTTATGATTTGTACGCCTTTGGCGCTAGAACTATAATTAAGCATTCAGTGGATGATCGTGTTGCAAAATTTGACACCCACACAATCAGTTCATCGTATGAGTAGTAGCACAATTACTTCTACAGCGATTCCTGCCAGCACATTAGTTGGTAGCATGAAACACTTTCAGGTACTCCCCTCTGATTCATATTAATTGACTCAATTTTGTCTAGATATGGATGTATCTAGATGCATTTGTTAACTAGACTAACAAACTTGAGTCAGTTAATATGAATCGGTGTAAACCGCCCAAGTCCTCGAGCAGCTAGTTTATTGACTCTGGACTCCAAGCCTCTCGCGGCAAGCCATCGACGAAGCTTTGACCAGATCTTGGCCCGCTTTTTTTTTTGCGAATAGCACGCCGGTGAGCTTGCACGGTTGCCATGAGCACTTTCCGGTGGAACTTCCTCTGCAGCGCCCTCAAGCCGCCGCTGCGAGACAGCACGCAGTGCCTCGAGGTGGACGGAACGGACGAACTCGGGATCTCAGGGCGGGGGGTCCGCCTCGTCCCGGAACGATCTCCAGCGGGTTAACGAGGACATGCATGGCGGCCAGGGGATTTGGTTTTTTTTGTTGTTGTTTGAGCTTGGGATTTGGGGTTTTTTCGGATAGGGGAGGAGGAACCGAGGAAGAGGAGGAACAGCCCGCGTGCTTGGCGCGTGGCAGTGTGCTTGAATTTCGAATTTTTGTGAAATGTTTCATTTCCCCGCTACAATTCGGGGGTTTCTTGACGCGCCAATGTGTCCCGCCGGGCAGCTTCAAGTGAATTTGGGGTGCCACACTATGGGCCCCAGTTTCAGTGAGACATGTAATGACTAGTCACATCAGTAAGTTCACTGTGTAATAAAATATGTTACCCCTCCCCTTTATGTAGCCCCCCTTGTCTCTCCCGATCGAGTGCCGACAGCCGACGGATGCAAGCCGCTAGCTCGATCCCCTCCTTTCGCCTCCACCGTCTAGGCATCCAGCTTGGAGGGGCAAGCTGCATCTAGACCAAGCGGATTAGGTAGTACTCTACTAGTAATGTTCTATCCTTTCTCGATATCGGTTCCTTTTTCCTCACCTCGATATCTTGCGCATCTATTTCCTATTCTGGGCGAAGGGGTGTCTTTCTGGTCACCCTCGAGCTGGGGGTGATTGATGGGGATGGGGGTGGGGGCGGGGGCTACCTTTGCTTGGATTGGGGTGTTCTTCCTTTATTTGTCGACATTTGCAACCCTTGTAGTCTCTGCTGATCCTCAATGTATCTTTTGTCAGCTTGTACAGGAAAGGGAAGACCTCGATCGGTGGTGGTGGTGGGGGGGCAATGGAGCGTAAGGCCACCACGCATGTGGGCAGTTGGCTGAGCCTGAGCTGCGTCCCCAGCCCCGCAAAGCAGGTACTCCGTTTGCTTATCCACTCTGTCTGTCTGCATCCTCAATCTGTTCCTGTTCTGGAAAATGCTTAAAGTAGCACATGTCTTCAGCTGTTTGTGCGTAAAGCCTCTGTGACACCATGCTCTATATTCTCTGTATCAGGTTGGTACCTCCAGGTTCCATGCTGAGGCTATGGGGAACGAGAATAGCGCCCCACCTGCTGCAGGAGCATGGCCCGATCTGCAGCACAAGAAGCGAAATGCCACTGCCGAGCTGGGCAGGGACCGCCCAGGGGTAAATTAACCAACTTACCATGTAGTCTGAATCTGATACTCCCTCAGATCCAAATTAATTGACTCAACTATTTGTAGATACGGATGTATCTAGATGTGTTTTAGCTCTAGATACTACTACCTCCATCCCAAAGCTTAGGGCTTATATTATTTTTAGAAAGTCAAACTATACCATGTTTGACTAAGCTTTTACCAAAAATCATTAACATGCAAAATACAAAATTAATATCATTAAATAGGTTGTGAAATATATTTTCCTACGGTATCTACACAATATTATATTTGTTGATAGAATGTTCTAAAATTTTGGTCAAACTTTACTTGTTTTGATTTCTCAAAAATAAATAAGCCTTAAGCTTTGGGATGGAGGTATCTAGACAAAGCTGAGTCAACTAGTTTTTTTGTCTGGTCCATATAGCTAGTGTTCATGGTGCAAAAGGCTAAGAGCATCCACTATATGCATCAGTCTATCTCATACAATAATTCAATATCACTGCTGAGGTCTGCCTTTTGTTTTGCTATTCATATGCAGACTGAAACTTTAGGGCCTTTACTCAAAAGGAAGATCAAAACTGCGGCTGATCAGGCTGCCAGTATGTTGATGCCGCCCCCATCTTCTAAATGCCTCTACAAGCACAAGGCCACGCGTCAGCTGGGTGGTGATCTTTTAATGAATATGGTATATTTTCTTAATCCACAAAACATGCCTTGATTTTTCTCTGTTTATTGTCGGTTTTTTCTATGCTTGCCAAAAGTTTACAACAACAACAACAACAACCAAGTCTTTCAGTCCCAAACAAGTTGGGGTAGGCTAGAGTTGAAGCCCATAAGATCTCGAAGCCAAAAGTTTAGAAACACCAAATTCGTTTGCTTACAATCATCATACAGTAATGTTCATCTACTCTCCAGTTCCCCTAACCCAACAAAAAACGATGTTAATTACGATTTTTAGATTAAAAGAGCACCATTAGGCGCTGTTAATTATGACTTTGAGATTAAAATGTCATTTACAATTGCTAATTACAATTTTGAGACAAATGATTAGTTTAACCTCGACCTGTTCTGCTCTCCATTTTTCCCAACCGAACAAAAATGTAACCATTCCATTCCTCTGAAATGGAACCATTCCATTCCATTCCATGCTGTTTCAGAACCGAACACACCCTTGCATTGTTGTGAACTGTTGTCCATACACAGCCATACCCTTCCACTTACATCCAACACTATATGCATCAGTCTGTCTCAGAGTCATTCAATATCACTGCTGAGATCTGTTCCCATTCTTATGTAGGCTGAAACTGCTGCGCCTTTACTCAAGTGGATGCAAAATGAGGCTGCTGTGAGGACGATGGTGCCGGCACCATCATCCGAAAACCTCTACAAGCACGAGGCCATGGGCCAGCTGGGTGGTGACCTTTTAATGAATCTGGTATATTTTCTTAATCCACATACATGATTTTATTATTATCTGTTTAATTACTGTTGGCTTTGCCTAATGCTTACCAAAAGTTCAGAAACACTGCGTTTGCTTACAATCATCATGCACTAATTTTTCACTTTTCAGTCTGTCTCATCCAGTATATAAACTGTTGAGTTCCGTTGGCTTCTTTTGTAATCATTTGCATTGTTGTCAACTATTGTCTATGCACAACCCTATTCTTCCACTTACATCCCGCACTATTTGCATCAGTCTATCTCATAGATTTATTAAATATCAATGATGAGTTCTATTGCTATTCATATGCAGGATGAAGCTTCTGTGCCTCTACTCAAATGGAAAATGATCCCGATGAGGCCGTCGTGAAGACGATGGTGTCGTTTACCATCTTCTCGAAACCTCCTCAAGCACAAGGCCACGGGCCAGCTGGGTGGTACCCTTTTCAGTAAGCAGGTATATTTTCTTAATCCTCATACATGATTTGATTTTTGTCTGTTTATTGCCGGCTTTGTCTAATGCTTACCAATAGTTCAGAAACACACACCCCTATTCTTCCACTTACATCCAGCACTATATGCATCAGTGTCTCATAGATTCATTTTATATATCACTGCTGATGTCTGTTGCTCTTCAATTTTCATATGCAGACTGAAACTGCTAAGCCTTCATTGGTCAAAAGGATTGCAACTGCTGCTATGAGGCATCTGTAGAGGCTGCCACCAAGTTACTGTCAGCCCCACCTTCTGGATGCTTATATAAGCTCAAGTCCAAGGACCAGCCGGGCCGTAACCATCCAAGGGTTCGGGTATATTTTCTTAAGCCACATTTACATGCCATGATTTATGTCTGATATTATCACCGGCGTCTAATGCTTTTTGGAATTCGGAAACGCCAAATTAGCATGCTTATATTCATCATACACTAAATTTTGACTGTTCAGTTTGTAACATAGTGTTATGCACTCGCTTGTCAACATTTGCATTGCTCTGAACTATGCACTTTACACAACCTAATTCTTCCACTTACATTCAGCGCTACGCACCAGTAGTACCTCCCATGTTTCCTTCCACCATCCCGATGCCGAGCTTGCGGGAATATGGCGGGCCCATGTACATACCCTGCATATAACACCTCCTATGGCTCTATCTACCTTTCTAATAACTCCTTCACAGAGTTACAGGTATGAATTCTCAGTGGTTTAGCATGAATTGGCATATAGTAAAGTCTTGTTTTTAGTCTTCCCGCTCTTCTTACATTAGTATCAATTTTCACCTGCAGACTGTACCTTGTGAACTTCGTCCAATGATTAACCAGATGTGTCCGCATGAAGGGTCTTTCACTATGCATGGCAATGGCAAATTGATGAACACCTACACGGTCTATGAGGTGTATGTCTACAAGACGCGGGCCATCACATATTTGTATGGACATGATTGGAGAAAGTTTGCTTTTGACTACGGTCTGAAGAAGGGCGATGAGCTGAGGATCAGAAACTCAAACGGGCAGATATACGTAACTGCTTACAGAGTTGGAGACACTTCGAAATATATATTATGTAACTTTTTTGTACTCATATCCTTTGATTACTGCATTCTGAGCAGTTGTTCTAAACCATTCCCTCTGTTCTAGCTTGTTGGGTTTAACATGATCAAAGTTACGTATCCTGATGGAACAGAGCGGATGTCACAAAGGGTACCCACACTCACTGCACCGCTTCCCACTCTCCTCGCATCAAGACTGTTCCCTCATTTTGGCCCGTTTATCGTATCTACCCAACAGGCTCCTGCAGACATCTGTTCTTCCTTAGCTACACCAAGCATCGCACCGCCAACAAATTTCCCGCACGCCATTCGGTTCCTCTAGAGGCACCGTTTATTGCACTCGAATGCACTTCCTGCATCGCCATCTTCAGCTCTTCGTGTGGCCACCTCAAAGCTCGCACTCCAGCCAGATCACCGAGGTCTCAGCTCATTGTTGTGGCCACCCGTGTGGTGACCAGGACACATCTGAAGGCTATGTTCGTGAGTATATGACAACATAACTGCTCTTATCTTGATGTCTTCTCTGCTCAAAGTCTCACATGGTTCAGTTTTCAGTGCATTGGTGCCATTGACTAATTTTGGTGGTATCTCTTGCTTTGAATCAGAAATTGCCTAAAAGTATCTCCAAGGATCTCAATGCTGGCCGAAGGGGCAAGATTTCCCTCGTCATGGAGAGTGAAGGTCTCACCGTGGAGGGACGGTACTCCGTCAGTCCCACAGATGGCCGCTTGGCTGTTACTTCCAGGTGGAAAAAGTTCATTGATGGTGCCAAACTTCGCATTGGATCAAAGTTGAAGGTCAAGATCTTTTGATGCCGCTGTGACATGCTGGTCATAAAGTTTGCGGTTGTCTAGTTCTGTTGTCCCATGAGCCCTTAGCAAATGCATTTGTAGTTATACTTATATAAGGTTATCTTATCTAAACTGCTAATTAATTGTATGGGTGGTAAAACTCTGGCAAGCTTTTGCTCTTAGCAAGTATGTATGTATGATCAGCTATTATGATAACTAATGTTTGTGTTCATCTTAATTTGCATTTCCCTTTTAGAAAAAACTTAATTTCTATTTTGGCTGACCTGTTAGAGAACTATCAGATTGAACCCACAACATGATTCAAATAGATTCATTACACTGAGCCACATGTCTTGACCTTGCTATACACTAGTTCCATTAATCAGTGCAAGAAGGCTTACCTGAGCTGCCTGAACCACGGCAGATTCGAATCCACCTTAGCTATCTAGCTAGAAATACAACCTTTGCAGAAAGAGGATTTGCAGTATGGGGAGGCTGACATTGGGGACCCATGAGTATGCCAGCCATGTCAACGTTTTAAAGGCGGCAAGAGATCGAAAGAAAAAATAAGCCAAAAAATCAGTTGGTAAACAAAATCCAAGAAATGAAACATTTACCTTTCTGAGAGGATGACATGTGGGACCCATGAGGCAGCAGCATCCTCAACTATTTCAAGGCGGCAGGGGATCAAAATAAAAAAGGAAATAGCCAGAAATTAATTAGGGTCAAAAATAAATCTATCAAAGGAAACCTTTATTGTTCATAGAGGATGACATGTGGGACCGACCTGCCAGCTGCGCCGTCATCGTTTCAAAGGGGGCAGGGGATCAAAAGAAAAAGGCAAATAGCCAGAAATTAGGGGTAAAAAATAAATCCAACAAAGGAAACTTTTATTGTTCACAGAGGATGACATGTGGGACCCATGAGGCAGCAGCATCCTCAACATTTCAAAGTCGGCATGAGATTGAAAGAAAAAAGGAAAGTGACCAAATATCGAGCCAAAATAATCCAAGAAAAGAAATTTTATAGTACATTGAGGATGACATGCGGGTCCCATTTTGCGCAGCGATCTCAACGTTTTCAAGGTGGCACAGGACCAAAAGAAAAATGAAGTAGCCGTAAATCAGGTGTGAAAAATCCAAGAAAAGAAAGATTTCAATTGGGCTTCTATCCTGACATCTGGGCTCTTCAACTATCCTCAGCCGGGCCTTTTGACCTGCATACTGTTTCTTCCTCTTCCACTCCAAAACAGAAAGTTCGATTTTTCTAAAAAAACAGAAAGTCCTATAAGCCGCAAAAACATAAAACAAGGAGATTCAACATATAAGTTTGTTTATAAAAATAAAGATTTAATTTATCCATTTGCAATAGCTCAGAGCGAAATACACTGGTTATTTTCTGCAAAATAATCAAGATATCACATGTTTCTTGTACGAGGAGGCTGACATCGGGGACCCATGAGCCAAGAAATAACGTTTTAAAGGCTAAGTAGGGGATGGAAAGAAAAATAAACCAAAAATCACAGTAAAATCCAAGCAAAGAAACATTGTTTTTAGGAGATGACATGCGGGAATTTATGAGGCAGTTAAGATCCTGCTGCTTATTGTTCATAGAGGTTGACATGTGGGGATCTGTGAGCCGCCAGTCCTCAACATTTTAAAGGCCGCAGTGATCGAGCAGTAAGCCAAAAATCGTTTGGTCAACAAAATCCAAGAAAATAAACATTTACCGTTCCGAGAGGATGACATGCGGGACCCATGAGGCGTTATAATCCTCAACGATTCCAAGTGCAGGGGAAATATCCAGAAATTAATTAGGGGTTCAAAATAAATCCATCAAAGGAAACTTTTATTGTTCATGGAGGATGACATGGGACCCACTGGCCAACAACGTCCCCTATCGTTTTAGGGGCAAGAGATCAAAAGAAAAAGAAACAGCCATAAATTAGGGGTCAAAAATAACTCCAAGAAAGAAAACTTTTATTGTTCAGAGAGGATGACATGCGACCCGTGAGCCAGCCTACTCAACGTTTCAAAGGCGGCATGAGATCGAAAGAAAAAGGCAAGACAAAAATCAGGAGCCAAAGATAATCCAAGAAAAGAAACTTTATCGTACATAGATGATGACATGTGGGTCCCATTTAGCAGCAGCGGTCTAACGTTTCAAATGTGGCTTGAGATCAAAAGAAAAAGAAAAGTTGATTGTACATGAGGATGACATGCGGGTCCCATGAGCCAACAAACGCTTCAAACGTGGCATGAGATCAAAGAAAAGGCAAGTGACCAAATATCAAGAGCCAAAAATAATTCAAGAAAGAAACTTTATTGTACATAGAGGACGACATGCGGGACCCATGAGCCACCAGAGTCCCCAACGTTTCAAAGGCGGCAGAGTAAAAAGAAAAAGGAAATAGCCAAAAATCGGAGGGTGAAAAAAACCAAGAAAATGAACTTTTATAGTACATAGAGGGGATGACATGCGGGTCCCATGAGCCACCGGGTTCCTCAACGTTTCAAACGTGGCATGAGATCGAAAGGAAAAGGCATGACCAAATATGAGGAGCCAAAAATAATTGAAGAAAAGAAAGTTTTATAGTACATAGAGGATGACAGTGTCCCATTTAAAGAAATAGGGCGGTATCACCGTTGAGAGGCCGCACGGGATCAAAAGGAAAGGCAAGTGACCAAATATGAGGAGCCAAAAATAATCAAGAAAAGAAAGTTTTATAGTACATAGAGGATGACATGGGGGTCCCATTAGCAGCTGTATCACCGTTTGAGAGGCGGGACGGGATCAAAGAAAAGGCAAGTGACCAAATATGAGGTGCCAAAAATAATTCAAGAAAAGAAAGTTTGATAGTACATAGAGGATGACATGCGGGTCCCATTTAGCAGCAGCGGTATCACCGTTTGAGAGGCGGCAGGGGATCGAAAGAAAAAGGCAAGTGACCAAATTTGAGGTGCCACAAAAAACTCCAAGAAAAGAAAGTTGATTGCACATAGAGGATGACATGCGGGTCCCATTTAGCAGCAGCGGTCTCAACGTTTCCAAGGCGGCAAGGGATCAAAAGAAAAAGGAAGTAGCCAGAAATCAGGGGCTCAAAAAAATCCAAGAATAGGAAAGGAGAATTTTGGTTCATAGATGATGACATGCGGGACCCATGATCCTGCATCATTAAACGGCTCGATCGGAGAGCGTTGAACGAGATGGCGCGATCGAGAAAAAAACAATGCCGTAGAGGTTGCCATCTCGGGCCCTACATCCTCGGCAAGTGCGGATTTATGTTGACTCGGCCGGCTTAACCCGAGATTTCGAGATGCACCACGCCCCGGGCCACCATACGCCACAGTTTACGTCGGGCTAGATGGCCTCAAAAACGAGAAAACATTTGACATGCACAACGGAGAGACCAAAATCGCCGGCCATGGTCATTTCTCAAAGAAATCCCGCGCGACTTCAACTTCGTCTTCATGGCAACTTTTTCTTGTAGTGATGTCACTTCGAAATTATGTTTGTTATCGTCACCTACTCGAGGGCCAGTAGGAACTGTTGGGGATGCTTGATACGTCCCAAACGTATCTATACTTATGTTCCATGCTACTTTTATGATGATACTCACATGTTTTATACACATTATATGTCATTATTATGCATTTCTCCCAAGACTAACTCATTGACGAGATGCTTAAGAGTCGCTTGTCATCGTTTTGGTTCTTAAATCCTACAAAGGAAATATTCTTGAATTGGACGAAATCAACGCTCGTGGTCTTATTTTTCCACGGCTTTCCAAGACCTGAGAGGATAATGGCTGGAAGCCACGAGGCGCCGTCACCATAGGGCCGCACGGCCTAAGGGGCCTGCGCCGCCCCATGGGTGGGGCCCTCGCCGCCCCTCTCGACGTCTTTCCGCTCTACTTATAGCCTTCATCGCGAAACCCCCGTACCGAGAGCCACGATACGGAAAACCTTCCAGAGACGTCGCACCGCCGCCGCCAATCCCATCACGGGGGATTCAGGAGATCGCCTAGAGGGAATCATCTCCTGGGAGGATCTCCTTCATCACCATGATCGCCTCCTGATTGATGTGAGTAGTTCACCCCCTCTGGACTATGGGTCCATAGCCGTAGCTAGATGGTTGTCTTCCTCATTGTGCTATCATGTTAGATCTTGTAGCTGCCTATCATGATCAAGATCATCTATTTGTAATGCCACATGTTGTGTTTGTTGGGATCCGATGAATATGGAATACTATGTCAAGTTGATTATCAATCTATCATATGTGTTGTTTATGTTCTTGCATGCTCTCCGTTGCTAGTAGAGGCTCTGGCCAAGTTGATACTTGTAACTCCAAGAGGGAGTATTTATGCTCGATAGTGGGTTAATGCCTCCATTGAATCTGGGACAGTGACAGAAAGTTCTGAAGGTTGTGATGTGCTGTTGTCACTAGGGATAAAACATCGATGCTATGAACTCCAGCAAGCGCCGCTTCATGCCCCACGGTGGGCGCCAACTGTCGTCGTGGTGAACAGACAGATGCCATAGGATGGCTTAAGTTGGGGCCGAATGGGCGCTAGAGGATTCGGGGGAGGGTTTGTTGATTAGATTGGATGAACTTCCGGGTGCTTTCCTCAAGAACTTGGCCTAAGCCAGAGGTAGAAGAAGAGAGACACAAGGAGGAACTCTGCTCTAGATCTTTCTCTTCATTGATAGAACAAGGTTACAGGTTTGTGCTTACAGATTATCTGCATATGGCTCATCTCATCGTGCTCGCTGGACTGGGAGCGCCCTCTCCTTATATAGGGGAGAGGGTGGCTTACAGTGGAAGAAACCCTAATGGCATCTTTGAACAGACAAACTACTTTACAGTTACTTTAATCATAGGCGCTACGCCGTATCTTCTTTAATCAGGGAGGCTGACGTCCTCCGGTTGCTTTTGGCGTCACCTTCCTCTTTGGCGCCAGGGCTTCATTTAAAGCTACTTTGCTTAGGTCATCCTTTTTGTCCTCTTAGTTCTTGAGAGAATTCCTTGACTGGGCCCCGCTCGACGTGCTGCTGCAGCACTTCTTACCGGCAATCCTGTCTTCTTAGCTCATACCGGTATGCCTCTCTTTGGGGATACCGGTATAGATTTACAGCCCAAAAAGCTTATCCGAATGAACTTCAAACCGGTATCTTGATGGCTCAACCATTCGGTTTGGCATGCCTGGCATACCGGGGTCATCCCAACATTAGTCCCCGGAGCCGGTATAGTCCCAATGGATTCTATCCGATCGGCCATAGCAGTCTTCATTCATGTTGCACCGTTTAGTCATTCTTAAGACTGTCACTCTTCCGCATCTTTGCCTTAGTTTCTTTCTATTACCTTCCGATTCTTCCGGTACCTTACACATTAAACTCCTCCTCGGTGAAGTCGAATTTCTCGGGCACAGCACCGCCGCGCACATGCGCACCGGGACCGACGCGCCGGCTGCCAGGGGGTCACTTCTTCTGGCTTCGCGCTGCATTTATGGTGCCGCACCCGATCCCCGCCGCCGTTCCGGATCCGTACCTCCCCGTGGCATTTTTATTTTTTCCGCGTGTATCCCCGCGCCACGTGTGGCCCACGACCGAATCCGCGCCGTGGCCCGCCGGTTGCCGCCCACTATCTCTCTTCCCATATAAGGGGAAGCGTTCCTCTTCCTCCTTTCTCCGCATCGCCACCGCCCCGCGCACCTAGGGAGCTCTTAGCCCTCTCGCGCCAGCCGCGCCGTCTGTCGCTGAGTTCGCCGCCGGCAGAACTTTCGCCGCGACCCGCCAAGCTTCGCGAAAGCTCGCCACGCAGCCGATTCACCGCCGCACGTTCGGCCGCCGCCACACCGTACGTTCTCCGCGCGACTTCTTCTTCTCGCTGGATTCCGCGACATCGTATGTTCGCTGCTTCTCCGGCGACCATCTTCAGCGTTCGCGCCGCCCTGTGTCAGCTCCTCCCCGATGCTTCTTTGCCCTCTTCTTCTTGCTTTCCAGATCTTGGGGCGGTAGAGTATTTATCCCCTCTTTATTTTGCTTTTTCTCTTACTCGTAGATCTTCGCGTTAAGGTGATCCGGAAATCAGTTTTGGGTAGAATCCGGCGCTTCCTCGTATTCGCATGTCTAGCGAGATCATCTTTCGAATCCTCCTCCAAAGAGCTGCCCAAAGGAAGCTTCCGACGGCTCGGCCGAGCTTGCTCCGATGGAAGTCGAGCACGGAAGAGGTCGAGGCCGCAGTTCCCGCCAAGGCTCCAGAGTAGATCTTTCCTGCCACCCGTGGAGCTCCGGAAAGGTTCCGACGTGGACACAAAGACGAGATCGACCGGCTGTACCGGTTCCAGAAGGATACCGGAAGGAGTGTCTCGCTTGGGTCACATGGGACGAGATCGAACCTAGAGTTGAACCCGTGAGTTCGTCGTTTTTCTTCCCGCCGAGCGTCAAGCTGCCTTCCCGCCCGATTTCTTTCGCTCGTTCGGATTTACCAACTCCAAATTTCACCACCTTCCCGAAATGCCATCTTCATCTCTCTTGCTACGTTTCATGCGAGGCTGCGACGTCTCCGTCCCACTCGCGAGACTTTTGCTCTTTCTCTTCGGATTAATTCCGTCCAGGGCAAGGACATTCCTAAGCCCAAACCCCCCGTTCAATGCGGGTCTTGCATCATCGGCTCCCGCCAAGGGAGCTTTTAAATTCTCCTATTCTCGAGTCATGCCGGCATGGCACAGACCTTTTTCTACGTGAAGAACACCGGTGCCCTGCATCTCATCAACTTTCCGGCTTTCAATCCGGGAGGATCAAGGTCGAATTGGGCCATAATCTCCGGGATCACCATAGAGATCGAATCGCATTATACGTCGATGGAGAAGCTGATGAAATGAGACGTACATCTCGTTCCGACGACATCCGCACCTTCATCTCACGCGGTAAGCCAAGCGCCGGCATAAAATGTTTAAACAATGTTCCCGGCGATCCTACCAAGACTGCCTCCTCTACAAAGAGGATGTAGTTCTTAAGGCTAGCAGATTTGCCAAACTCATGATTTATAGATCGGGATGGGCTCTCCTCGCCTCTTAGTCTACCCAACCCTCCAATCCGAAGAAGTAAGAGATTATGCAATCCGGTTGTTTTCCGCAGTTTTTCGATGTATGACTAATTGTCTTTCTATTCCTTTCAGTAAACAGCGCTTCTTCCCTCGCATCGGCTGAGCAGGCTCCTTGTCTAAGCGTCCTCCGGACACGGCCGACCCGATCCTTATATCCATTGGACCGACCTCAAGATGGGCCGCACCCACACCCCACGCCCCGCGCAACTTCTCATCCGCTTCTGTTCCGATCGAGGATGTTAGTATTCTTGAGGTATCTTTTCCTTCATCTTCTCATGTTTCCTGTTGCAGATGCTCCTCGCCCGCCAACCCACAGTTGTGGAGCGCCGTGCCGATTCAGGCCGAGGCTGGCGATGAGTTCCTAGAGAAACTCGCCTCCCCTGCAGCAAGAAGAAGAAGGCGCCGGCAACCGGCCGGCCCCAACCGAGGCTCCTCCCCGCTGCGCCCGAGCGTGCTGTCGCGGGAAGACTACTCCACGAAATCCAAGATAAGAAGCGGAGATGCCGGTTCCCTTCCGGTAAGTTTTTTGCTCTCTATTTGCCTTGTTTTGCAAAAAGTTCTTTCCCATGGTTTTCTTCTCAATCTTTGTTCTTTTCTATCTTTTAGCCCCCGCGCTCGCTTTCCAAGAGCACCGAGGGGAACTGCAAGGACCTCACCTCCTCCTCACTCTGTCTTGCACTATCCGGTACCGGCAACTCTTCGCCTCCTCCGGGAGGCACTGCTGGGTGCGGCGCGGTCCCCTACACCTCCGATCACAAGGAGGAGGACCACGTTCTCCTCCGTAAACACAAGATGCCAAGCGCAACATCGGCGCTCAACACCGAAGATGTCAGTGATGGAGCCTTTGGCTCCCTACCGCCCGAAGAAAAGAAGAAGAAGGATACAGTTCTTCCTCCAAATTGCGCCTACCCTCCGCGCCTCCTCCAACTCCCATCAAGCCAGCCACCGGGGCCAACCCAACGCCGCCGAGCAAAGGACCCAGCCGCAGTTCGAGCTCATGCCACCTCCACGCCAAGGATCCGCGGGCTTCGGGGGCATCAGTTCTCCAAGCCCCAGCCGCCGCGACCTCTCGCGACCAGCTCCGCCCAGCCCTTGGCGCTCGCACGCCTGTCGCGCCGCCATCGTGAGCGAAACGGCTCCAGCTCCGCTAGGCTGACACGAGCGTACGCGCGAGGCAACGAGTCAGTACCTTCTCGATTACTGAAAAGTGGAATCTAAGCGATGAGCCTCAAGACGCGCGGCTTGGGAAGGATAAGCCGCCGCCGGGTCGTCCTTCCGGCCCCGAGCACCGGATAGATTTTAGCTTCTGCAGCCGCGCGTCGTCAAGGAGCTCGACAATGCGGGCACGCATGCCAATAACAACATTGTGGTAAGTTAAACCAAAAAATTTGCAATTTTTCATCTCATGCCGGTTTCATTCTTTAAAGATTATGTATATCTTCCCAGTCCCCGAGTTTCGGGTTGAGAGCGCAGCTCTGAGCGCGAAACTTCCTTAAAATTTTCCAAAACCAAGATCTTCTATAGTCATTTTCCCTGAAATCAGAGCACGGCGACGCCCGAAGCGCCTCTTTGAGGAGCCACCGTGGGGAGCACCGGGATCTTCTCGAAGCACACAAAGAAGTGCCAAGGTGAGTTTCCGTGCTCCCAGATCTTCTACCTAAGCCTTTCTTTAGTACTTATAATTTTGCACTGCCCATCCCGAAGCTTCCATCGAAGTCCTCAAGACTCAGCTCGTCGCACTCCAAGGTATTTTTCTTTTCCGGTTAACTTGCTTTTCTCTCGCATCCTACCGGTTATTTGCTAACATGTCTTCCGACTTCACTGAAGAGTACCACCACCACGCATCGCCGGGCGAAAGAGCAGTCGTGAAGCTGGCTCCCGCACGCGCGAACCTAAGGATGCCTGTGCGCCGGCTGAAGCCAAGCTTGGATGAGTCGGCCGAGGAGTACACCAACAAGACCGCGGGCATCGCGGCAGAAATGAGGAGGAGAGCAAAGCGCGAAGGCGAAGTGAGCATCAAGTTGAACTTATGACCACCGATCATAGGGAATATGATCGGCCAATGGCAGACGACGCGTCGGCTCTCGCAAGCCCTGTTCTGTCCCTTTTTCGCTAGAAGCTTTTCTTTCTAAGAAAGTATGTCCGTGTCCTTTTTCTTCCGGTGAGGTTATCTCTTTCCTAGATCTTAACCTTATCTCTTTCTTCCTCCCTTTCCGACTCCCGTACGCACACATCGAAGAAGGTGATGGATGACAGTGGTGGTGCGAGAATTTCCCAACCCGATGCGCCTTGGGATCTGCACGACTATCTGGTCGCACTCTCCGCCCGAGTCCAACACATGCGTTCGTGGATCGCACTCCGCCGATCTTCCTGACGTCGCCATCCAAATCTTCAAGGTGCTGTGGCCTGAAGAGTGCGCTCTAGCCAACGTCACGCTCACCGCCAACCTGGCGAAAGGAGGCGGGGCGACGGATTTCGCGAATGCTGGGCACTTCAAGAGCTCGTGTCGGGAGCAGCATGCGCGCTACGCACGCCCCGCTTCCCGGTACGAGGACTCTGGACTGGATGCCCTCCCACAAACTTGCGCCAAGATGCTCCCACCGACAAGGATCCTGGCCTCACCGCGGCGGAAGGATCGTGCCTGGTCGGATTGCGTGAGCACGCCCACCCGCACCTTCATCCCCCCACCTCCCCGACGTCCAGACCTCCTAGCGACGAAGAAGAAGGAGAGGACGAGGAAGAGAGGATGCTGAGAGGACGATGCTCTCCCTAAGCTGCTGTGATGCGCCTCCGAAGCTCCAGAGGCCGAGCAGCTCCCCCGGCTCCCCGCCGCTTGAATGCATTTATCATGTCTATTGGGACCGATGCCCGAGAAAACAAAGGTTCGTTAAATTCCTACTCTGTGCCGGGGTTCATGATGTACATATAACTTAATGCTCTCTGGTCGTGCTACCATTAACTGCATATTATAACGTAGCTTATTAATTTATGTTTGTCTCATGGACTTAGCATTTTGCTCATTGTTTGCTTTGATCTTGTACCGCAAAGATTCCGGAATTGTTTCCGCATCCAATCCGATGCACACTTGGTTCTTTTGCTTTGGCTCTGCCTACCTCTTTTGGGTGTTTTGGCGTATGAGGCACAAAGTTCTTTTGCCAAGCAAGCACTTTCTTGAACTTAGAAATAACTTGAAATTTTCACAAAAAACCGGTATAACCGGGGTTAGTTAAACTTTTCTGGATCGTTCCCACTCTCTCTTTTCGTAGTTCACGTGCTTAATTCCTACCGGTTTATCTTGCTTGCCATGAAGCCGGGTTGCGGACAGCAGCAGAGTCGAAGACTCCGGTAGGTTTAGCACGTTACTAAACCGGAAAGAAAAAATGTTCAACAAGCAACCGGTAAACTGAAAAAATAAACATATTGCATGCAATTTCAGTAGGGGTAGTCCCCGAGATTCATTCGAGGTTCCGACATCTTTTATTCATAGCAAATAAGGTACAAAAAGGAACTTCTTACACCACAACTTCAGGAGTAGAAAGGACGCAACAAAGCTATGTTCCACGGACGCTTGGTCTCATCTCCGGATCTGTCCGCCTTTCCTTCTTTCCATTCCTGTGCATCGATTAGGTGTAGGCATCATTGTGGAGAGCTTTGCTCACAATGAAAGGTCCTTCCCATGGGGGTGAAAGCTTATGCCGGCCTTCAGTGCGTTGCACTAGGATCAACACCAGACCTTCCTAATACCCTGGTTAACCTTCCGGCTATGATAGCGTCTGAGGTTTTGTGGTAAACAGCTGCCAACGCCGCTCTCTTGCTTCTTCTAGCAAGTCCACATCGTTTTCGGGCCTCTTTTATCTCTTGTTCGTATAGAGTTGCACCCTTGGTGAGTCATGGAGAATGTCGGTTGGTATGACCGCTTCTGCTCCGTAAACCATAAAGAATGGAGTGTATCCGGTAGACCGGTTTGGAGTCGTTCTTATGCTCCATAGCACTGATGGTAGCTCATCGAGCCAACATCCCGGTGTCTTTTCGAGTGGTTCAATGAGCCTTGGTTTTATACCGGAAAGCACCAGTGCATTTGTTCTTTCCACTTGGCCATTGCCTTGTGGGTGTGCTACTGAGCACAAATCCAACCGGATGTTGTTATCCTCACAGAATCGCTTGAATTCACCTTGGGCAAAGTTTGAGCCATTGTCAGTGATGATACTATGCGGGTATCCATACCGCAAGATGACATCCTTTAGGAATTTCACCGCTGTGTGCCCATCACACTTTGCGATAGGTTTTACCTCCAGCCATTTGGTGAACTTATCCACCATTACCAAGATGTGGGTCATGTTTCCTTGCAGTTTTGAATGGGCCAACCATGTCAAGGCACCAAACAGCAAATGGCCAAGTTAATGGTATAGTTTTTAAGCCGGATGCTGGGGTATGATTTTGTTTGGCGTACCTCTGGCAACCATTGCATTTTTCACCAAATCCTCAGCATTTTCCAAGGCACAATAGAACCCATGCCGGAATACTTTTGCCACTCGCCTTGACGAAGCGTGATGCCCACATTCTCCTTGGTGAATTTCCCTAAGCATCTCTTTTCCTTCTTCCGGTTCCACACATCTTTGAAGGACACCGGTAACACTTCTTTTGTACACCTCGCCATTGATGAAGGTGTATGCTTTGGCTCTCCGCTGGATCCTTCTTGACTCATTTTTGCCAACCGGCAAGGTGCCGTTGATCAGGAATTCCTTAATAGGTTTAACCCAAGATGGTGCTTCTCTAACCACAAACACCGGCACGTCTATGTCCATGCTGTCCACAAGCATTGCTTCTTCCGGTATGGCCCGCAGTCCCCGGCCGGGCTCCCGAATGTACCGTATAGTCCCCGGTTTCCTTTCAATCTCCATTGGCACCACATGTGATTCCGGTACGAAAATTGACTCCGATTCCGGACTTGGCTTGATTGATGGAACTCTTAAGTGCGCCAAGGCTATTCCGGGAGGAATTTCTTGCCTAGATGAGCCTAGCTTGGATAAAGCATCCGCGGCTTCATTTTCAGCCCGCGGCACATGGTGAAACTCACACCCTTCGAAGAAGCCGGCAATCTTTTGCACATGAAACCGGTACGAGGCCATGTTGGCATCTTTTGCATCCCAATCCCCGGAACATTGTTGCACCACAAGATCTGAATCGCCGTAGCAAATGATCCGGTGTGCACCGATTTCTTTTGCGACCTTGAGCCCATGGATCAAAGCCTCATATTCAGCGACATTGTTTGATGCCCTGAAATGCACTTGCAAAACATACCGGAGATGATCTCCCTTTGGTGAGGTAAGTACCACACCGGCACCTAGACCCTCTTTGAGCTTGGATCCGTCAAAGTGCATCTTCCAGTATTCTATCTTGTGTTCCGGCGGCTTGTATTGCATTTCCGCCCAATCAACCAGGAAATCAGCCAAAGCTTGTGATTTTATGGCATCTCTTCTTTCGTATACCGGCACGTATGGTGACAATTGAATTGCCCATTTTGCAATCCTGCCGCTGGCATCTTTGTTGCCCATGATATCTGAAATGGGTGCTTCACTTACCACTTTCATGGGGTGCTCCTCGAAATAGTGCTTAAGCTTGGTGGCGGCCATGAACACACCATAGGTCATCTTTTGGAAGTGGGGGTAGTTTTGTTTTGAGAGGGAGAGCACCTCGCTCAAGTAGTATACCGGCCGCTTTTTTCTTCTTCCTCTCTTCTACCACAACCACAACACTCACAACCCGGTTGGTTGCTGCTATGTACAACAACATGGGCTCCCTTTCCAAAGGCGAGGCCAATACCGGTGCGGTGGCTAGCATTGTTTTCAGCTCTTTGAACGCTGCGTCTGCCTGTGGGGTCCAGACGAAGGTATCGGATTTTTTCATTAAGGCATAGAGCGGCAAAGCCTTTTCTCCCAACCTGCTTATGAACCGGCTTAGCGATGCCAAGCTTCCGGTAAACTTTTGCACATCTTTTAGTTCTCGCGGGATAGTCATTCTTTCTATTGCCCGGATTTTTACCGGATTCACTTCAATGCCCCGGCTTGATACAAGGAAACTAAGCAGCTTACCGAAGGTGCATTTTGCCGGATTGAGTTTCATCCGGAACCTTCTTAAGTTATCAAATGTTTGCCGGAGATCATCGATTAAGGTTTCTTTTACCTTAGTTTTTATACAATCGTCCACATAAACTTGCACATTTTTTCCGATTTGATCAAACAAGCATTTTTGCATACAGCGCTGGTACGGCACCTGCATTTTTCAAACCAAAAGGCATGGTAACATAGCAGTGCGTAAATGTACACGTCCGTTGGGAACCCCAAGAGGAAGGTATGATGCGCACAACGGCAAGCTCCCTCAGAAAGAAACCAAGGTTGAATCGAACAGGAGGAGCCAAGAAGCACGTTGAAGGTTGATGGTCGCGAAATGTGATGCGCAACACCAGGGATTCCCGCCAACGTGAAACCTGCACAACAAAACCAAAGTACTTTGCCCCAACGAAACAGGAGGTTGTCAATCTCACCGGCTTGTCGTAACAAAGGATTAAGCGTATCGAGTGGAAGATGATTGTTTGCAAGAAAACAAGAAACAATATTGCAGAAGATTTGTATGCTATGTAAAGAATAGGACCGGGTCCACCACTAGAGGTGTCTCTCCATAAGATAAAAGCATGTTGGGTGAACAAATTACAGCTGGCAATTGACAAATAGAGAAAGGCATAACAATGCATATACATGATATGATAAATATAGTGAGATTTAATTGGGCATTACGACAAAGTACATAGACCGCCATCCAACTGCATCTATGCCTAAAAGTCCACCTTCAGGTTATCATCCGAACCCCATTCAGTATTAAGTTGCTAAGCAACAGACAATTGCATTAAGTATGGTGCGTAATGTAATCGACAACTACATCCTTAGACATAGAATCAATGTTTTATCCCTAGTGGCAACAGCACATCCACAACCTTAGAACTTTCAGTCACTGCCTAATGGAGGCATGAACCCACTATCGAGCATAAATACTCCCTCTTGGAGTTAAGAGTACAAACTTGGCCAGAGCCTCTACTAATAACGGAGAGCATGCAAGATCATAAACAACACATAAACAATAGATTGATAATCACCATAATCATAGAATCCATCGGATCCCGACAAACACAACATATAGAATTACAGATAGATGATCTTGATCATGTTAGGCAGCTCACAAGATCCGACAATGAAGCACAAAAAGGAGAAGACGACCATCTAGCTACTGCTATGGACCCATGGTCCAGGGTGAACTACTCACTCATCACTCCGGAGGCGACCATGGCGGTGTAGAGTCCTCCGGAGATGAATCCCCTCTCCCAGGTGCCGAGGCGATCTCCCGAATCCCCCGAGATGGGATTCCGGCGGCGGCGTCTCCGGAAGGTTTTCCGTATCGTGGCTCTCGCACCGGGGTTTCGGAAGACTTTAAGTAGGCGAAAGGTCAACGCGGGGGCCACACGAGGTGCCCAGGGGTAGGGCCGCGCGCCAGGCCTGGGCCGCCGCCGTCCCCTCGGCTGCCTCGTGGCCCCACTTCGTTATCTCTTCGGTCTTCTGAAGCTTCGTGCAAAAATACCTCGGCGAAAGTTTCGTCCAATTCCGAGAATATTTCTTACTAGGATTTCTAAACAAAAAAGCGAAAACAAAGGCTCTTCGATCTTGTTAATAGGTTAGTTCCAAAATGCATAAATATGACATATAATGTGCATAAACATGTAGGTATCATCAATAAAGTAGCATGGAACATAAGAAATTATCGATACGTTGGAGACGTATCAGCATCCCCAAGTTTAGTTCCTCTCGTCCAGGAAAACGATAACAAAGATAATTTCTCAAGTGACATGCCATCATAATCTTGATCATACTATTTGTAAAACATATGTAATGAATGCAGCGATCAAAACAAAGGTAATGACATGAGTAAACAAGTGAATCATATGACAAAGACTTTTCATGAATAGTACTTCAAGACAAGCATCAATAAGTCTTGCATAAGAGTTAGCTCATAAAGCAATAAATCAAAGTAAAGGTATTGAAGCAACACAAAGGAAGATGAAGTTTCAGCGGTTGCTTTCAACTTATAACATGTATATCTCATGGATATTGTCAACATAAAGTAGTATAACAAGTGCAATATGCAAGTATGTAGGAATCAATGCACAGCTCACACAAGTGTTTGCTTCTTAGGTGGAAGGAGATAGGTAAACTGACTCAACAATAAAAGTAAAAGAATGGTCCTTCAAAGAGGAAAGCATCGATTGCGTATTTGTGCTAGAGCTTTTATTTTGAAAACATGAAACAATTTTGTCAACTAGTAATAAAGCATATGAGTTATGTAAATTATATCTTACAAGTTGCAGCCTCATGCATAGTATACTAATAGTGTCCGCACCTCGTACTTAGCTTGGACTACCGGATCTTCGCATGCCATGTTTCAACCAAGTGTCACAGAGGTACCTCCATGCCGCCCGTACAAAGGTCTAAGGAGAAAGCTCGCATTTTGATTTCTCGCTTTGATTATTCTCAACTTAGACATCCATACCGGGACAACATGGACAACAGATAATGGACTCCTCTTAAATGCATAAGCATGTAGCAATGATTATTATTCTCATATGAGATTCAGGATATATGTCCAAAACTGAAACTTCAACCATGGTTCATGGCTTTAGTTAGCGGCCCAATGTTCTTCTCTAACAATATGCATGCTCCAACCATTAAGGTGGTAGATCTCTCTTACTTCGACAAGACCGACATGCATAGCAACTCACATGATATTCAACAAAGAATAGTTGATGGCGTCCCTAAAACATGGTTATCGGACAACAAGCAACTTAATAAAAGATAAAGTGCATAAGTACATATTCAATATCACATAGTTTTAAGGCTATTTTGTCCCATGAGCTATATATTGCAAAGGTGAATGATGGAATTTTAAAGGTAGCACTCAAGCAATTTACTTTGGAATGGCGAGAAATACCATGTAGTAGGTAGGTATGGTGGACACAAATGGCATAGTAGTTGCTCAAGGATTTTGGATGCATGAGAAGTATTCCTCTCGATACAAGGTTTAGGCTAGCAAGGTTATTTGAAGCAAACTCAAGGATGAACAGCAGCAAAACTCACATAAAAGACATATTGTAAACATTATAAGACTCTACACCGTCTTCTTGTTGTTCAAAACTCAATACTAGATATTATCTAGACCTTAGAGAGACCAAATATGCAAATCAAATTTTAGCAAGCTCTATGTATTTCTTCATTAATGGGTGCAAAGCATATGATGCAAGAGCTTAAACATGAGCACAACAATTGCAAAGTATCACATTATCCAA
The DNA here is from genome assembly GCA_030979885.1 of Lolium multiflorum. Lineage (NCBI taxonomy): Eukaryota > Viridiplantae > Streptophyta > Magnoliopsida > Poales > Poaceae > Lolium > Lolium multiflorum. Next base: position 253,526,476 of record CM061753.1, read on the forward strand.
GACATTTTACCAATTACTACATGTAGCATTTTCCAATTCCAACCATATAACAATTTAACGAAGAAGAAACTTCGCTTTGAACATTATGAGTAAAGCCTAAGGACACATGTCCATATGCAACAGGAGCGTGTCTCTCTCCACAAAGTGAATGCTAGGATCCATCTTATTCAAACAAAAACAAAAACAAAAACAAACCGACGTCCAAGTAAAGAACACAAGATGTGACTCGAATAAAAATATAGTTTCAGGGAGGAACCTGATGATGTTGTCGATGAAGAAGGATGCCTTGGGCATCCCCAAGCTTAGACGCTTGAGTCTTCTTAGAATATGCAGGGGTGAACCACGGGGCATCCCCAAGCTTAGAGCTTTCTCTTGATCATAGTATATCATACTCCTCTCTTGACCCTTGAAAACTTCCTTCACACCAAACTTCAAGCAAACTCATTAGAGGGTTAGTGCACAATTAATAATTCATACATTCAGAGGTGACACAATCATTATTTTCACTTCTGGACATTGCATAATGCTACTTGACATTAGTGGATCAAAGAAATAAATCCAACATAGCAAAAGAGGCAATGCTAAATAAAAGGCAGAATCTGTCAAAAACAGAACCAGAAGACGAATTTACGGCACCAGACTTGCTCAAATGGAAAAACTCAAACTAATGAAAGTTGCGTACATATCTGAGGATCACGCTCATAAATTGGCAGATTTTTTCGAATTTTCTACAGAGGACTGTGCCCAGATTCGTGACAGACATCAATGCTGTTTCTGCGCAGCGATCCAAAATATAACATCAACTTTGACATAGAAACTTTACTTGGCACAAAAACATGATAAGGAGAGGTTGCTACAGTAGTAAACAACTTCCAAGACTCAACAAAACAAAAAATTTCTGTATTAAAAACATGGGTTGTCTCCCATAAGCGCTTTTCTTTAACGCCTTTCAGCTAGGCGCAGAAAGTGCAAATCAAGTAACATCAAGAGTAGAAGCATCAACATCATAACTTGTTCTAATAATAGAATCAAAAGGCAACTTCATTCTCTTCCTAGGGAAGTGTTCCATACCTTTCTTGAGAGGAAATTGATATTTAATATTACCTTCCCTCATATCAATAACAGCACCAACAGTTCGAAGAAAAGGTCTTCCCAATACAATAGGACAAGATGCATTGCATTCGATATCCAAGACAACAAAATCAACGGGGACAAGGTTATTGTTAACCGTAATATGCACATTATCAATCCTCCCCAAAGGTTTCTTTTTAACATTATCAGCAAGATTAACATCCAAATAACAATTCTTCAATGGTGGCAAGTCAAGCATATCATAAATCTTTTTAGGCATAACAGAAATACTTGCACCAAGATCACATAAAGCATTACATTCAAAGTCATTGAATTTCATTTTAATGATGGGCTCCCAACCATCTTCTAACTTTCTAGGAATAGAAGTTTCAAGTTTTAGTTTCTCTCTCTAGCTTTTATGAGAGCATTTGTAATATGTTTTGTAAAGGCTAAATTTATAGCACTAGCATTAGGACTTTTAGCAAGTTTTTGTAAGAACTTTATAACTTTAGAGATGTGGCAATCATCAAAATCTAAATCATTATGAGCTACAAGGAATGGGATCATTGTTCCCAAGGTTGAAAAAATTTCAGCAGCTTTATCACAAGCAGTTTCAGCAGCTTTAGCAATTTCAGGCAGTTTGTACGTTTGCACTAGGAGTAGAAACATTGCCAACACCAATTATTTTACCATTGATAGTAGGAGGTGCAGCAACATGTGAAGAGTTAGCATTACTAGTGGTGGTAATAGTCCAAACTTTAGCTACATTATTCTCTTTAGCTAGTTTTTCATTTTCTTCTATCCCACCTAGCACGCAATTCAGCCATTAATCTTATATTCTCATTAATTCTAACTTGGATGGAATTTGCTGTAGTAGTAATCTTATTATCAATATCATTATTAGGCATAGCTTTCAATTTTAAAAGATTAACATCAGAGGCAAGCCTATCAACTCTAGAAGCAATAATATCAATTTTATCAAGATTTTCCTCAACAGATTTGTTAAAAGCAGTTTGTGTACTAATAAATTCTTTAAGCATGGCTTCAAGACCAGAGGGTACATTCCTATTATTGTTGTAAGAATTCCCATAAGAATTACCATAACCATTACCATTAGCTGAAGGATATGGCCTATAGTTATTACCAGAGTTGTTCCTATAAGCATTGTTGTTGAAATTATTATTTTTAATGAAATTCATATCAACATTTTCTTCTGAGCAACCAATGAAGCTAAAGGAACATTATTTGGATCAACATTAGATCTACCATTCACAAGCATAGACATAATCACATCAATCTTATCACTCAAGGAAGAGGTTTCTTCAACAGAATTTACCTTCTTACCTTGTGGACTCTTTCCTGTGCCATTCAGAGTAATTTATCATCATATCATCAAGAAGTTTTGTAGCCCCCAATGTGATGGACATAAAGGTACCTCCAGTAGCTGAATCCAATAAATTCGCGAAGAAAAATTTAGTCCTGCATAGAAGGTTTGGATGATCATCCAAGTAGTCAGTCCATGGGTTGGGCAATTCTTTACCAAAGTTTTCATTCTCTCCCATGCTTGAGCAACATGTTCAGTATCTAATTGCTTAAAATTCATTATGCTACTTCTCAAAGATATAATTTTAGGGAGGATAATATCTACCAATAAAGCATCCTTGCATTTAGTCCATGAATCAATACTATTCTTAGGCAAAGATAGCAACCAATCTTTAGCTCTTCCTCTTAATGAGAAAGGAAACACTTTCAATTTAATAATATCACCATCTACATCTTTATACTTTTGCATTTCACAAAGTTCAACAAAATTATTGAGATGGGCAGCAGCATCATCAGAACTAACACCAGAAAATTGATCTCTCATGACAAGATTTAGTAAAGCAGGTTTAATTTCAAAGAATTCTGCTGTAGTAGCAGGTGGAGCAATAGGTGTGCATAGGAAATCATTATTATTTGCATTTGTGAAGTCACACAACTTAGTATTTTCAGGGGTATTCATTTTAGCAAGAAATAAAACAAACTAGATAAAGTAAATGCAAGTAACTATTTTTTTGTGTTTTTGATATAGAGAGCAAGACAATAAATAAAGTAAAACTAGCAACTAATTTTTTTGTATTTTGATTTAGGTGCAGCAAACAAAGTAGTAAATAAAATAAAGCAAGACAAAAACAAAGTAAAGAGATTGAGAAGTGGAGACTCCCCTTGCAGCGTGTCTTGATCTCCCCGGCAACGGCGCCAGAAAACAGGCTTGATGCGCGTAAATATACACGTCCGTTGGGAACCCCAAGAGGAAGGTATGATGCGCACAGTGGCAAGTTTTCCCTCAGAAAGAAACCAAGGTTGAATCGAACCAGGAGGAGCTAAGAAGCACGTTGAAGGTTGATGGTCGCGAAATGTGATGCGGCGCAACACCAGTGATTCAGGCGCCAACGTGGAACCTGCACAACAAAACCAAAGTACTTTGCCCCAACGAAACAGTGAGGTTGTCAATCTCACCGGCTTGCTGTAACAAAGGATTAAGCGTATCGAGTGGAAGATGATTGTTTGCAAGAAAACAGTAAAACAAGTATTGCAGTAGATTGTATGCTATGTAAAGAATAGGACCGGGGTCCACAGTTCACTAGAGGTGTCTCTCCCATAAGATAAAAGCATGTTGGGTGAACAAATTACAGCGGGCAATTGACAAATAGAGAAAGGCATAACAATGCATATACATGATATGATAAATATAGTGAGATTTAATTGGGCATTACGACAAAGTACATAGACCGCCATCCAACTGCATCTATGCCTAAAAAGTCCACCTTCAGGTTATCATCCGAACCCCATTCAGTATTAAGTTGCTAAGTGATGACCCACAAGTATAGGGGATCGCAACAGTCTTCGAGGGAAGTATTACCCAATTTATTGATTCGACACAAGGGGAGACAAAGAATACTTGTAAGCCTTAACAGCTGGAGTTGTCAATTCAGTCACACTGAAACAGACTTGCTCTGCAAGAGTTTATCAAAAGAGGCAGCTTTATGGCAAAGGAAATAGCTAAATAACAGCAGTGAAATAAAGACAGCAGTAGTGATTATAGTAAACAGCAGGATTAAAATACCGTAGCATAGGACGGATTTAACGGCGTTGCATGGATGAGAGAAACTCATGTAACAATCAAAGCATGGGCATTTGCAGATAATAATAAAACGGTATCCAAGTACTAATCAATCAATAGGCATGTGTTCCATATTTAGTCGTACGTGCTCGCAATGAGAAACTTGCACAACATCTTTTGTCCTACCAGCCGGTGGCAGCCATGCCTCTAGGGAACTACTGATATTAAGGTACTCCTTTTAATAGAGTACCGGAGCAAAGCATTAACACTCCGTGAACACATGTGATCCTCACATCACTACCATCCCTCCGGTTGTCCCGATTTCTGTCACTTCGGGGCCATTGGTTCCGGACAGCGACATGTGTATAACTTGCAGGTAAGATCATAAACAACGAATATCTTCATGAATCAATAACATGTTCAGATCTGAGATCATGGCACCTGGCCCTAGTGACAAGCATTAAGCATAACAAGTTGCAACAATATCATAAAAGTGACATCTACTGATACTAGGCACTATGCCCTAACAATCTTATGACTATTACATGACCAATCTCATCCAATCCCTACCATCCCCTTCAGCCTACAGCGGGGGAATTACTCACACATGGATGGGGAACATTGCTGGTCGATGGAGAGGCGTTGGCGGTGATGGCGGTGGAGCTCCTCCAATTCCCCGTCCCGCGGAGTGCCGAACGGAGACTGGCTCCCGCGACGAGTTTCGCGATGTGACGGCCTCTGGAGGGTTTCGCGATTTCGACTTCTCCCGTGCGTTTTCGTGTCGAAACCAACAGTAGTCCGAAGGGGGGCGTCGGAGGCCAGCCGAGGCCACACCATAGGGCCGCGCGGGCCCCCCTGGGCCGCGCGCCAGTGGTGTGGGGCCCTCGGGCCTCCACCTCCTTTGCCCTTCTGGCTCCGTCAATATTTTGGTAAAATAGGGCCATCTGAAGAAATTCCGAGGATTTTCCCGAAAGTTGGATTTCTGCACAAAAACGAGACACCAGAGCAATTCCGCTGAAAACAGCGTTAGTCCGTGTTAGTTGTATCCAAAATACACAAATTAGAGGCAAAACAATAGCAAAAGTGTTCGGGAAAGTAGATACGTTTTGGACGTATCAACTCCCCCCAAGCTTAGCTTATTGCTTGTCCTCAAGCAATTCAGTTAACAACTGAGCGATAAAAGAACTTTCACGAACACATTTGCTCATATGATGTATATATTCTCATGCTATGGCTAATACTTAAGCAGTTCATAATGAGATACATGCAAATAAGATCATCCAACAGCTATGTCAATCATGGAGAAGTACCAACAATTAATAATAAGCACCATGAAGCATGTATATAAGCAGGATTGCAATGTTCATAAGAGAATATGATAAAGTGGTATCTCGCTTGCCTGTATTTGATCGGCAAAACATAAATGCCGAGGCACCTCTTGAGTTCATAGAAGGACTAGAAGTAGTGATTGTCAAAGATAAAAACATCAAAGTTATACCACAATCAATCATATTTTGAGACAAGCATATTATACTAAGAATGACAGTTGTGCTCTCAAGATAGTACTCAAAGAAAGAATGGAGACACAACATAAAAGTAAAAGATTGACCCTTCGCAGAGGGAAGCAGGGATTAACATGCGCTAGAGCTTTTCATTTGTAAAGCAGGAGTAAAATTATTTTGAGAGGTGTTTGTTGTTGTCAACGAATGGTAATGGGTACACTAACTACCTCATCAACCGGACTCACAAGAGCGGCTCCCATTTTATTTATTTTTGGTTGGCACTCCTTCCAACCTTTCTTTCACAAACCATGGCTAACCGAATCCTCGGGTGCCTGCCAACAATCACATACCATGAAGGAGTGCCTTTTTATTTAAGTTTTATTATGATGATGACACTCCCCCAACCTTTGCTTACACAAGCCATGGCTAACCGAATCCTTCGGGTGCCGTCCAACAATCACAAACCATGGAGGAGTGTCTATTTAAGTTAATTAATTTGGGACTGGAATCCCATTGCCAGCTCTTTTTGCAAAATTATTGGATAAGCGGATGTGCCACTAGTCCATATGAGAGTCCGTCAAAAGTAAATGACAAGGTTGAAAGCTAAACACCACATACTTCGTCATGAGCTATGAAACATTAACACAAATTGAGAAGCATTTTGAAGGTTTTAAAGGTAGCGCATGAGAATTTACTTGGAATGGTTTGAAATGCCATGCATAGGTATTTTTGGTGGACACTTTGGAACAACTTGGTTTTCAGGTGTTTGGAAGCACGAGCAGCGTTCCCGCTCAGTACAAGTGAAGGCTAGCAAAAGACTAGGGAGCGACAAATCAAGAGAGCAATAACTGTCATAATCATGCTTGCGGCAAAATAAATTAACTGAGGCATAAAAGTGATACAATAACTCTGAAGCAATATAAATCATCGAGGCTTAATTGACTTTTTGTTCAGTCATATGCATGCGTGAGCATGTGCCAAGTCGATATAAATGAATTATTCAGAGGAGGATACCACAATTCCATACTTACTTATGAATAAAACAATGCAAGCAAACATCCATGACATGCTACTCATATTAATAAATTGGAACTAAACATGAGAGATCATGAACTACTAGATCTTTCTCAAATAACATATACCTCACATGAATCAACTAAGCATGCTCATATGGATGAGTATATGTACAAAAATGAAAGCAAATAGAGTTCATACCAGCCTCTCACCACAATCAGATTGTCGTAGATCGTCATTATTGCCTTTTCACTTGTGTAGCTTGGATAATATGAAATGAAAACCACGCTCCAGCCACCGAAGACCATTGAACTCATGATGAACTTTACAAACCAAAGAAGAACAGCAAATATTTTTGGTGTTTTCGAATTAGAAACAAGAACGAAAGAAAACAAGCAAACAAAGTAAAATCTTTTTGGGTTTTCTTATAGCAAACTAACGATAGCAAATAAAGCAAACTAAGAGCAAGGTACCAAATAAACAAATGGTGAAGAGAAACTACAGAAATATTTTTGGTCTTTTTGTGTTTTAGGAAAGAAACAAAGCGAAAACAAAAGAATGCAAACTAACAGAAACACAGAAAAGCAGGATGACAGAAATCTGCCAAATCCTGACAGCAGTACAGAAATCGAATTTAACAAAAATCTTCCATTGCTCAGACCAAAAAGTGTTCAACTAATGAAAGTTAGATAACAACCTGGGGAACATGCTCAAAAATTGGCAACTCAAAATAACGTTCTGGCTGTGCGTACGAATTTTTTTGGTAACAGCACAGAATCTGTTTTTGGACAGCACTTCCCAAATATCATCTCCCTCTCATTAGAAAACCACTCTAGAGACTAAACAAGTATGTACAAGTATCCAGCAATCATAATATGCAAAGAATGAGTGATGCCGGTATACCTCAAGCTTAGGCTTTTGGCCTAAGTGGAGTTCATTCCCATGGTCCCCATGAAGTGGTGTCTTCGTAATATGACGAAGAACGACCCGGTTCTATGTATGTGCTGGAGGAAACGTCGGGGTACGTGACGGTGTAGTCGTAGGAGGGCTCGGCGTTCTCGGAGTCATGTTGCTGGTGGAATTCTTGTATCTTCATATGTTCCTCCACCACCTCCTTTGTTAGCGACCATGATTGCCTGTCAATATTGAACAAACCTGGCTGGGGAAGAGGGATTTCTTTCTCATTCCCATCAGCAAACAACATTCTATAAACCATATTATCTATAGTGGAGTCAGTAGTAACAAAACGATGGCTCTTCATAGCAGCAATATCTAGTTTCCTAGGGGTTAATGGTACATCATTAGAATCAAGAGGAATATCTAGATGTGTTAAAATGCGCAGTGCAATAGTTCCTCCAAAAATAGGCCCCCTGCTAGACAGGCGGCGAGCAATAAGAGAACCAAGATGATAAGGTGTCTCTCCAGTAAGTGCAACATTCAAGAAAGCAAGATGGTAGCTAGAGATGTTACTAGTATTTTCTCTACCCAAAATGCTAGTACCAATGTAATATGCGAAATACTTAATAGCGGGGAGTTGAATGTTTCTTATCTTCCCTCGCTGGATGGTGCGGCAATCATCCCCGGTGATCCCTCGGTAGAGCTCCAACAAGTCCCGGGGGTTGTCATCAATCCTCCTTGCTGTACCTACAGGGGCAATACCCAATGCACAACAAAATTCTTCCAATTTCATGGTAACAGGAATATCATAAATTTTGAATGCGACTGTCGGCTCATATTCCGTGTTGTGGAACTTGAAGCTCTCAACGAAAATTTTGGTGAGCCTGTAATATTGTCCCCTCTCGTCTCCCACGTAGGTGGCTAAGCCTGCCCTGTTGACGAGGGTGAAGAAGTCATCCAATATCCCTGCATTGGTCAGAAACTCATAACAAGGGAAGGATGAAGCATTAGGAGCCCCATGGTCCTCCTCGGGCGCGAAGCTAGGCGCGATGACATCCTCATTGTAGGATCGCCTAATTTGAGTAGACGCCCTTGAGGGCCTACCGGTGCTGGTTGTTGCTTTCTTGAACAACTCTCCAAACTTGAATTTCTTCATCTTCCCCTTCTGAAATTTTCAACAATCATTATAAAATTTGATTTCAAGGTGTGCAATTGAAGGGAACTACTATAGGAACTTGCTAGAGTACTACACATGCATCAAAACTAATTTCTACCACTTAGAACAAGCATGCAAGCCCACTAAACATGTTATCTACAGCAGCAAAATATTCAATATATACTTAACCAAAGGAAATTCTAATTGGACAATCAAAGGAGTCACATACCAAGGAGTAAATGTGCCAAATTTCAGACAGAAATCTGGGCTGAGCAAGGAGATCGAAAAATCGCGAGTTCTTGAGCAGAAACGCGAGTGAGAGAAACTTGGTACGAGTTTTTTTCGGAGAGAGAAGGTGCTGAGAAAGAGATGAAGAAGTGGGGCAGGGGTGGCCCACACCACATGGTGGCGCTGCCCCCTGCTGGCCGCGCGGCCTATGGTGTGGCACCCCCGGTGCCCCACAGGTCATCCTCTGGTGCTCCCAGGTGCCTTGTCGAAAAATAGGACCAACGGTGTAATTTTTGTAATTTTTAGAGAACTTTGAAAAATGCACATTTCTAGGTATTAAATTAATGATTACTGCGCAGGAAAATGATTTCTAAAATCTTAAATGACTAAAGCATATTGCAAAACAAAAAGTGCTACAGCAAGTAAAATAGGTGAAAGGGAGAAAGAAAGAAAGAAGTGTTGTTTAGCTCTTTTATGCAATAAAATATACTTGTTAACAAGGTTGATCAAGTCTTGCTACCAAATAAATTTTATATGACATAAGAAGAAATAAACCTCAAATCAATCATGTTACCTTATATTGAATTGATATGGATCCAATCACAAGAGTTTGATATTCTTCTTTAGGCTCATATATAGGACAATCAATGGATCCCACTTTGATAGTTTTCACATTAAAAATTGTATTGACTCCACATACTTTATCAATCCTCTTGGGAAAATAGACAAGTGTGTTCCTTATCATCAACATTGAAAGTAACCATGCCTTTATTGCAATCAATAACAGCCCCTGCAGTATTAAGAAAGGGTCTTCCAAGAATAATGGACATATTATCATCTTCAGGCATTTCCAACACAACAAAATCAGTTAATATCAAGCAATGCTGAGTAACTTGAACAGGAACATTTTCACATAAACCAACAGGAATAGCAGTAGATTTATCAGCCATTTGCAAAGATATATCAGTTGGTATCAATTTATCTAAATCAAGTCTCTTATAAAGAGAAAAAGGCATTACACTAACACCGCTCCCAAATCACATAGAGCAGTTCTAACATAATTATTCTTGATGGAACAAGGAATAGTCGGTATACCTGTGTCTCCAAGCTTCTTTGGAATCTTACCATTGAAGGAGTAATTAGCAAGCATAGTGGAAATTTCCTCATTGGGGACTTTCCTTTTGTTAGTAACAATATCTTTCATATACTTTGAATAAGGAGGCAATTTAATAGCATCAGTCAAAGGGATTTGCAAAAATAAAGGTTTCATCCAATCACAAAATTTATTATAGTGTTCCTCCTCCTTTGATTTTAATTTCTTAGCAGAAAAGGCATTTGCTTTTGAACCCAAGGTTCTCTTTCATTACCATGTTTCTTTGTAATAAAGTCTTCTTTAGTGTACTTTTTATTTTTAGCATGCTTTTCAGGTTCTTTTTCAACTTCTTCTTTATCAGGAGTATCATTCTTATCATTATCTTCCTCATGTTCATTACCACTTTCAGTTTCAGCATCAGAAATAGAAATACTATTAGGATCATTAACAGGTTCAGAGGATTCTACAACATTCTTATGTTTCTTTTTCTTTTTCTTAGATGGAGCACTAGTTTTAATTAATTGAGAATCTTGTTCAACTCTTTTGGGATGCCCTTCAGGATATAGAGGATCCTGGGTAGAAACACCACCTCTAGTTGTTACTTCATAAGCATGTTTTTCTTTAGAATTATTTCCCAACAAGTCATTTTGCACTTTAGTAAGTTGATCAATTTGAGTTTGAACCATTTGAAAATGTTTAACAAGTATCTTAACATCATTGGAGGTTCTCTCCACAATACCATGCAATTCACTAATAGCTCGAGAATTTTCCATTAAATGATTCTCTACTCTCATATTAAAGTTTTCTTGCTTAACAATATAATTATCAAATTCATCTAAGCATTGAGCAGGAGATTTTGAATACGGAATATCTTCTCTAGTAAAGTGTTGAAGCGAGTGTACCTCAATCATGGATGAAGGGGGAATCGTCTCACATATATCTTCTATAGGAGGTAAATTCTTCACATCTTCAGGTTTAATACCCTTCTCTTTAAGAGACTTCTTGGCTTCCCTCATATCTTCATCATTCAATTTAATCATACCCCTCTTCTTCACTATCGGTGTCGGGGTTGGTTCAGGTGTAGACCAATCATCATGATTCCGGCCTATTTTAGCCAATAATTCTTCAGCGTCGTCTGGAGTTCTTTTCCTGAAAACACAACCAGCACAACTATCCAGGTATGCCCTAGACTCAATAGTTAGTCCACTATAAAATATATCAAGTAAATCATGCTTTTCCAAATCATGGTCAGGCTGAGCTCTAATAAGAGAACAAAATCTAGCCCAAGCCTCAGGCAATTTCTCTCCATCTTCCTGGTCAAAATTATAAATTCTCTGCAAAGCAGCATGTTGAGCACTAGCAGGAAAGTATTTTCGAAAGAAAACATCACGCAAGTCAGTTGGACTTTTAATAGAACCAGGAGGCAAATTATTATACCAAGTTTTAGCATCATCCTTTAATGAGAAAGGAAAATTTTAGCGACAAAATAAGTACGCATCTTGACATCATCAGAAAACACGCCACTAAGAGTAGATAACTCAGTCAAGTGTTCAACAGCACTTTCTTTTTCAGTACCACAAAAGGGTGTTTTCTCAACAATAGCTATATGAGATAGATCAAGAGAAAAATCATAATCTTTATCCCTAATGTTTATAGGAGATGTGGCAAATTTAGGATCAGGAGATGGTGTATATCTAACAGCATGTTCTGCAAGCAACTTTTTAATTTTTCTTGCATCAGTAGTAGCCTTGCATTTTTCAATAAAATCATTATCAAGCTCTACATAATCTTCATCAAGATCATCACTAGAATATTCAACAGACTCAGGTGAATTAACAGGTGTAGCAGCATTAGGAGTTTCAGTATTTTCAATTTGTCTAGACTTAGCAATTGTAGCATCTAGAAAAGATCCCAATGAACCACTATCATCAAGCACAGCAGAAACATTATCAATATTATGAGAATTTTCAGATTCAGCAGAAGTACCAGCACGCGAAGCATGTGGCGGTGAAACAAGTTTATCAATCACAGAGGGTGAATCAAGAGCAGCAGAGGTACTCAGAGTTGTACCTTTTCTTGTAGTGGATGGTAATATGGCGATCTTAGTATCGCGAGGTTTACCCATGATGGAGAATTTGCAGCGAACAATATCAATCCAAGTGAACTTCCAAATAAAGCTATCCCCGGCAACGGCGCCAGAAAATAGTCTTGATGACCCACAAGTATAGGGGATCGCAACAGTCTTCGAGGGAAGTATTACCCAATTTATTGATTCGACACAAGGGGAGACAAAGAATACTTGTAAGCCTTAACAGCGGAGTTGTCAATTCAGCTGCACCTGGAAACAGACTTGCTCGCAAGAGTTTATCAGTAGTAATGTTTTATGGCAGTGGAAATAGTGAAATAACAGCAGTAGTGAAATAAAGACAGCAGTAGTGATTATAGTAAACAGCAGGATTAAAATACTGTAGGCACAGGGACGGATTTAACGGGCGTTGCATGGATGAGAGAAACTCATGTAACAATCAAAGCATGGGCATTTGCAGATAATAATAAAACGGTATCCAAGTACTAATCAATCAATAGGCATGTGTTCCATATTTAGTCGTACGTGCTCGCAATGAGAAACTTGCACAACATCTTTTGTCCTACCAGCCGGTGGCAGCCGGGCCTCTAGGGAAACTACTGGATATTAAGGTACTCCTTTTAATAGAGTACCGGAGCAAAGCATTAACACTCCGTGAACACATGTGATCCTCACATCACTACCATCCCCTCCGGTTGTCCCGATTTCTGTCACTTCGGGGCCATTGGTTCCGGACAGCGACGTGTGTATACAACTTGCAGGTAAGATCATAAACAACGAATATCTTCATGAATCAATAACATGTTCAGATCTGAGATCATGGCACTCGGGCCCTAGTGACAAGCATTAAGCATAACAAGTTGCAACAATATCATAAAAGTGACATCTACTGATACTAGGCACTATGCCCTAACAATCTTATGACTATTACATGACCAATCTCATCCAATCCCTACCATCCCCTTCAGCCTACAAGGGGGAATTACTCACACATGGATGGGGGAAACATTGCTGGTCGATGGAGAGGCGTTGGCGGTGATGGCGGTGAAGATCTCCTCCACCTCGTCCCGGCGGAGTGCCGTGAACGGAGACTTCTGGCTCCCGCGACGGAGTTTCGCGATGTGGCGGCTCTCGGGAGGGTTTCTCGGCGATTTCGACTTCTCCCCGTGCGTTTTCGGTCGAAACCAATAAGTAGTCCGAAGGGGGCGTCGGAGGCCAGCCGAGGGGCCACACCATAGGCCGCGCGGCCCCCGGGCCGCGCCGCCATATGGTGTGGGGCCCTCGGCCTCCACCTCCTTTGCCCTTCTGGCTCCGTCAATATTTTGGTAAAATAGGGCCATCTGAAGAAATTCCGAGGATTTTCCCGAAAGTTGGATTTCTGCACAAAAACGAGACACCAGAGCAATTCTGCTGAAAACAGCGTTAGTCCGTGTTAGTTGTATCCAAAATACACAAATTAGAGGCAAAACAATAGCAAAAGTGTTCGGGAAAGTAGATACGTTTGGACGTATCACTACAACAGACAATTGCATTAAGTATGGTGCGTAATGTAATCGACAACTACATCCTTAGACATAGAATCAATGTTTTATCCCTAGTGGCAACAACACATCTACAACCTTAGAACTTTCTGTCACTGTCCCAGATTTAATGGAGGCATGAACCCACTATCGAGCATAAATACTCCCTCTTGGAGTTAAGAGTACAAACTTGGCCAGAGCCTCTACTAATAACGGAGAGCATGCAAGATCATAAACAACACATAAACAATAGATTGATAATCACCATAATCATAGTACTCTCTATCCATCGGATCCCGACAAACACAACATATAGAATTACAGATAGATGATCTTGATCATGTTAGGCAGCTCACAAGATCCGACAATGAAGCACAAAAAGGAGAAGACGACCATCTAGCTACTGCTATGGACCCATGGTCCAGGGGTGAACTACTCACTCATCACTCCGGAGGCGACCATGGCGGTGTAGAGTCCTCCGGGAGATGAATCCCCTCTCCGGCAGGTGCCGGAGGCGATCTCCCGAATCCCCCGAGATGGGATTCGCGGCGGCGGCGTCTCCGGAAGGTTTTCCGTATCGTGGCTCTGATCGGGGTTTCTCGACGGAGACTTTAAGTAGGCGAAAGGTCAACGCGGGGGCCACACGAGGTGCCCAGGGGTAGCCGCGCGGCCAGGGCCTGGGCGCGCCGCCCTGTCCCCGGTGCCTCGTGGCCCCACTTCGTTTCTCTTCGGTCTTCCGAAGCTTCGTGCAAAAATAGGACTGGGCGAAAGTTTCGTCCAATTCCGAGAATATTTCCTTACTAGGATTTCTGAAACCAAAAACAGCAGAAAACAACGGCTCTTCGGCATCTTGTTAATAGGTTAGTTCCAAAATGCATAAATATGACATATAATGTGCATAAAACATGTAGGTATCATCAATAAAGTAGCATGGAACATAAGAAATTATCGATACGTTGGAGACGTATCACATAGCAATAAGCCCCGTGCGGGGTAATGAACGCAGTTTTTATTTGATCTTCCTTTTTCAGGGGAATCTGGTGGAAACCGGAGCATCCAGAAAAGACAACAACTCACACCCAGCAGTAGAATCAATCACTTGATCGATCCGGGGTAGAGGGAAAGGATCTTTTGGGCAAGCTTTGTTTAGGTTGGTGTAGTCGATGCACATGCGCCACACCTTTGGAGCCTTTGCTTCCAGGTTCTCCTCTTTTTTCTTCTCGACCATCACCGGATTAGCCAGCCACTCAGTATGCGTTACTTCCACGATGAAACCGGCAACCAACAGCTTTGTTACTTCCTCTCCAATGATCTTTCTCCTATCTTCAGCGAACCGGCGCAAAGGTTGCCGCACCGGCTTAGCATCCTTCCGGACATTCAAAGAGTGCTCAGCCAGCTCCCTCGGAACACCTACCAAGTCATCAGTAGACCAAGCAAAGATATTCCGATTCTCACGGAGGAAGCTGACGAGCGCGCTTTCCTATGCCTGACTCAGGCCGGCACCGATACGAACGGTGCGCTCTGGGTAAGCCGGATCCAGCACAATGTCCTTTGTTTCATTTGTCGGCTTGAATGCCGGTGCGCCCAAGCTTCCACTCATTGCCGCTAAGCTCAACTGTGAGGACTGAGCCAGCGCAACCGCAGTTTGCATCATTCTTTTTTCCTCTACAATTACCAGCGATTCTGCCAGGTTGGATCCGGCGGAAGCAGTTTCCAGTGAGACCTTGTAGTTGCCCACCACGGTTAAGGGTCCACGAGGTGCCGGCATCTTCATCTTGAGGTAAGACGTATGAGTTGAGGCCATGAAAGCTGCCAATGCCAGTCTTCCTAGCAGCGCATGGTAAGGACTGTCTAAGTCCACAACTTCGAACATGATGTTTTCAACCCGGCAGTTGTCACGTCCTCCGAATGACACATCCACCCGGACTTTTCCTACCGGTGCGCAGGACAGTCCCGGAACAATTCCGTGGAAAGTTGTGTGCATGGGCTGTAGCATGTTTTCTGTTATCCCCAGCGTACGCATCGTATGCTTGTACATGATATTTATGCTGCTTCCATTGTCTATCAGCACTTTGCTGAACTTGACTCGAGTTTCTGGCCCTTGCATGATTGGGTCCACAACGAGAGCATAACCACCCGGATTCGGCATGATCTTGGGGTGATCCTTGAACGACCAGGTGATTTCCTGATCTGACCACAACATGTATTCGGAACCGGCATCACGCGTTCACTTCATGGAACGGCGATGCACGCGCTGTCCGTTGGCTGAACGAACACAACGCAGCACAAGTGTGGGTCCTTGTGCTAATGCTCCGCCCAGAGGTGCCGGTGGTGGTGGATGATCATGGCCATCCTCCACCTGATGGACTTGCTGGTGCTGCTGTACCGGTATGGTATTGGCTCCGGTAAGCGGTGGTGGTGGTGGTAACGGGTGTTGGTGCATCATGTCGTGCGAGGGTGGCAGTATTGTGGAACAGCCCTCTGCTTGCGCATCTTTTGCCGCACCTCTCAGCATCAAGTGCTTGATCCAGGAACAATCTTTTGTCAAGTGGTTTGCCGGCCTCGATGGATTTGGAGTGTGAAACCGGCATGGTTGCTCCATTGCTGCTTCCATGGTGTATCTCAAATGCTCTTGCAAATATTTTTTTGTCCCCACTTTTCTTTTTCAACCCATTTCTTCTTAGGACCCGCCCACGGCTGCGATCCGGTTTTTTGCCTTTGGCTTCCGCTGGGGCCGGAATTATCCTGCACCGCAGCTACTTGCTGTGGACCATACCTTCGATCCGGAAACTCTTCTCTTCTTTTGTTGTGCCGGTTATCCCGGTATTGATCTTGGCGCGGTTGGCCCGTTTGCGCCGGATCAGCTTGCACTGCCGGTTGCATTGGGTCTCCCAATGCGTAGCTATCTGCTACACGTATCATTTCCGCCAGAGTTGCCGGCATGTTCCGCTGCAGCCTTTGCCACAACGGCGAACCTCTACGACACCCAGTGCAAAACCAAGTAATGGCTTGCGCCTCTATCACCCCTTCGCAGGAGTTTCTCGTGGAGTTCCACCGGGTCAGATAATCCCGGTCTGTTTCATTTGGGCGCTGCACGCACAAGGCGAGCTGCTGCGGCCTGTTGGGCCTCCGGTATGTGCTGCTGAAGTTACTCACAAAAGCTTCCTCAAAGTCCAACCAGCCATTTATGCTTCCTGCCGGCAAGTTGTTTAGCCAGATTCGTGCCGGTCCTACCAGGAAAGATGGTACTCACGGCCCAGCGCCGGTTTCCTCCGCCAGCTACGGTTCCTCCGCCACCAGCGACGTACACCGCGGTCACATAATCCGCGAGCCAATCTTCCGGCTTAGTGGTGCCATCATACGTTTTTGTGTCACGGGGCAATTGGAAGTTGCGAACCGGTGGTTCCTCTTTCATGATCCTTGGACCAAAGCATTTTGGGCCCGGAGGACCTTCTGCCTCGATCATCTCAGATAAGTACACTCTATCCAGACGGTGCCTCGCATCCCGTTCTGGCAGATGTCTTTCTCCCACGCGTTCCCCCAACGGGTTCCGGTATGCCGTGAGTCTTTCAGCTGTTGAATCAGCTTCATCGTAATGTTCCGGTACCGCGGCCCTTGCCTGCCGGTACCTTTGGGGAGGCATTTCCTCCTCTTCGTACGCTGCCCTTGCAGCTCGATAATTTTGCCCGGTTTCATATCTACCGGCATGATTGTTTCCGGCATAGCCTCTTCGGTAGCCTCGATCTGCCCCTTGGCTTTTTCTACCGGCATCGTGTTGCCCGGCTTGTTGCTTTCCGGCAAGGACCGGATCGTACACAGTCATCTGCTGCGCATTCATTTCTTTTTCTTTTCTTCTGTCCGGATGGGGGGACGATGCCTGCCCATGGGACTTGCTACCGGCATTCTTTGTCGAACGCACAGATTTTGATGCCGCAGCTTTGTTCGCTCTAGCAAGCTCAGCATTTTGTTCCTGAATCACATCAAGCAATTCTCTAACACAATCTTGCTGTTTAGCTAAAGCATCTCCGCTAAGCGATTCACACAGCTCCATAGCAGCCCTAGCAGCTTTTATAGTTTTATCCGGGCTACTGTACTTAGGTTTCTCTACGATGCTCAAAGATACAGAGGCACTCTTGCCGGCAAGAACTTCCTTACGCAAATCCTGATCTAGATTGCGAGCCTTAAGCCGGTTTTCCGGCATCCTAGCAGCCTGAGCGCTAACTGAAGCAAAGCCATGGGCAGCGTTTGATACGTCTCCAACGTATCGATAATTTCTTATGTTCCATGCCACATTATTGATGATATCTACATGTTTTATACACATTATATGTCGTATTTATGCATTTTCCGGCACTAACCTATTAACGAGATGCCGAAGAGCCATTGCTTTTTTGCTGTTTTTGGTTTTAAATCCTACAAAGGAAATATTCTCGAATTGGACGAAATCAACGCCCGTGGTCCTATTTTTCCACGAAGCTTCAGAAGACCGAAAGGGAAACGAAGTGAGGCGACGAGGCGGCGACACGCCGGGCGGCGCGGCCCACCTCCCGGCCGCGCGGCCCGTTGTGTGGGCCCCTCGTCGCCTCCCCGACCTACTTCGCCACTTAAAGCCTCCGTCGCGAACCCCCGCACGAGAGCCACGATCGGAAACCCATCGAGACGCCGCCGCCGCCAATCCCATCTCGGGGGATTCAGAGATCGCCCGGCACCCTGCCGGAGAGGGGAATCATCTCCTGAGGACTCTTCACCGCCATGGTCGCTCCGGAGTGATGAGTGAGTAGTTCACCCCCGGACTATGGGTCCATAGCAGCAGATGGTCGTCTCCTTATGTGCTTCATTGTTGGATCTTGTGAGCTGCCTAACATGATCAAGATCATCTATCTGTAATTCTATATGTTGTGTTTGTCGATCCGATGGATAGAGAATACTATGTTATGTTAATTATCAATCTATTACCTATGTGTTGTTTATGATCTTGCATGCTCTCCGTTATTAGTAGAGGCTCTGCCAAGTTTTTACTCTTAACTCCAAGAGGGAGTATTTATGCTCGATAGTGGGTTCATGCCTCCATTAAATCTGGGACAGTGACAGAAAGTTCTAAGGTTGTGGATGTGCTGTTGCCACTAGGGATAAAACATTGATGCTATGTCCAAGGATGTAGTTGTTGATTACATTACGCACCATACTTAATGCAATTGTCCGTTGTTTGCAACTTAATACGGAAGGGGTTCGGATGATAACTGAAGGTGGACTTTTTAGGCATAGATGCATGCTGGATAGCGGTCTATGTACTTTGTCGTAATGCCCAATTAAATCTCACTATACTTATCATATCATGTATGTGCATTGTCATGCCCTCTCTATTTGTCAATTGCCCGACCGTAATTTGTTCACCCAACATGCTATTTATCTTATGGGAGAGACACCTCTAGTGAACTGTGGACCCCTATTCTTTACATCGCATACAATCTACTGCAATTGTTCTTTACCTCTCTGCAAACAATCATCTTCCACACAATACGGTTAATCCTTTGTTACAACAAGCCGGTGAGATTGACAACCTCATCGTTGGGGCAAAGTACTTTGCTTGTGTTGTGCAGTTCCACGTTGGCGCGGAATCCCTGGTGTTGCGTCGCACTACATCTCGCCGCCATCAACCTTCAACGTGCTTCTTGGCTCCTCCTGGTTTGATAAACCTTGGTTTCTTTCTGAGGGAAAACTTGCTGTTCGCATCACACCTTCCTCTTGGGGTTCCCAACGGACGTGTCAACCGCACGCATCAAGCTCTTTTCTGGCGCCGCTGTCGGAGATCAAGACACGCTGCAAGGGAGTCTCCACAATCCAATCTCTTTACTTTGTTTTTGTCTTGCTTTATTTACTACTTTGTTTGCTGCATTTAAACAAAACACAAAAAAATTAGTTGCTAGCTTTACTTTATTTACTGTCTTGTTCTCTATATCAAAAACACAAAAAAAATTAGTTACTTGCATTTAGTTTACTTTTGTTATCATGTCTAGCTCTGCACTTGTTACTTCTTCACCTGAGGAATTAGTTTTTACTTTTAAACAAGGGGATGAGGAGAGTTTTAAAGATGCTTGGTCGAGAATTTTTACTTCTTATCGTAAAGCTGAACCTCAAATGACTCTAAGTTTGCTCCTTAGTAATTTTTATTTTGGTCTTATGATTCGCTATAGATATGCCTTGGATGCTGTAGTGGGAGGAGATTTCCTTCATTGCAATGGGGATCAAGCTTTTAATGCCATAAAAAAGTTGGTTGCATCACATGATTCAACTAATAACTTCGATTCAGCCCTTATTAGCATTTATAATAGATTAAACACTCTTGAGACAAGAGCATCTCGCTTGAATGAAAATTATAGATATGTTCGTAACCGTCTTGATCAAGTTTTAGTGAACTCTGAACCTTCATTATGGGATCCTACTATTAAAATTGTTATCGGTGACCAAACTCTTCATGCCAATTGTGATATTATGTCTGAATTTTGCTTAATGCCTAGGAGTATTCATGAATCTTTGCAACTTTGGGGATTCGTTGAAGGGGGAGAAGGAATAACTCTTATTGATAACTCTGTTATAATTCCTAAAGGAATAGCTGCGGGTGTGCATACAACCATTCTTGGGAGAACAATATCCATTGATTATCTTGTTATTGAATGTGCAGGAACAGGACAAATCACACTCGGAAGATCCCTGCTGAAACTATTGGGAGCAGTCATAGATATGGGAGAAGGCACCCTAAAATTCACCTCTACACCCGGGGGTAGACATATATTCCCTAAATCAAAGAGTAAGAAAAAGAACAATAAAGGTAAGGGTAAAGCCCAAGGTAATGCCAATGCTTCATCTCTTGATAATACTTGATTTACACTTTCTGCGCCTAGCTGAAAGGCGTTAAAGAAAAGCGCTTATGGGAGACAACCCATGTTTTTACTACAGTACTTTGTTTTATATTTGAGTCTTGGAAGTTGTTTACTACTGTAGCAACCTCTCCTTATCATGTTTTTGTGCCAAGTAAAGTCTCTATGGTAAAGTTGATGCTAGATTTGGATTGTTGCACAGAAACAGCATTGCTGTCTGTCACGAATTCGCGCAGAAGTCTCTGTAAAAAATGAAAAAAATCTGCAAATTTACGTGCGTGATCCTCAGATATGTACGCAACTTTCATTAGTTTTGAGTTTTCCGTTTGAGCAAGTTAAGTGCCCTTCCAGGTTCGTCTTTACGGACTGTTCTGTTTTGACAGATTCTGCCTTTTATTTCGCATTGCCTCTTTTGCTATGTTGGATGAATTTCTTTGATCCATTAATGTCCAGTAGCTTTGTGCAATGTCCAGAAGTGTTAAGAATGATTGTGTCACCTCTGAACATGTGAATTTTTTATTGTGCACTAACCCTCTAATGAGTTTGCTTGAAGTTTGTGTGAAGGAAGTTTTCAAGGGTCAAGAGAGGAGTATGATATACTATGATCAAGAGGAGTGAAAAGCTCTAAGCTTGGGGATGCCCCGGTGGTTCACCCTGCATATTTTAAGAAGACTCAGGCGTCTAAGCTTGGGGATGCCCAAGGCATCCCCTTCTTCATCGACAACATCATCAGGTTCCTCCCCTGAAACTATATTTTTATTCAGTCACATCTTATGTACTTTGCTTGGAGCGTCTGTTTGTTTTTGTTTTTGTTTTTGTTTTTGTTTTTGTTTGAATAAAATGGATCCTAGCATTCATTGTGTGGGAGAGAGACACGCTCCGCTGTTGCATATGGACAAATATGTCCTTAGGCTTTACTCATAGTATTCATGGCGAAGGTTGAATCTTCGTTAAATTGTTATATGGTTGGAAGGGAAATGCTACATGTAGTAATTCTAAAATGTCTTGAATAATTTGATACTTGGAAATTGTTGTGCTCATGTTTAAGCTCTTGCATCATATACTTTGCACCCATTAATGAAGAAATACATAGAGCTTGCTAAAATTTGGTTTGCATATTTGGTCTCTCTAAAGTCTAGATAATTTCTAGTATTGAGTTTTGAACAACAAGGAAGACGGTGTAGAGTCTTATAATGTTTACAATATGTCTTTTATGTGAGTTTTGCTGCACCGGTTCATCCTTGTGTTTTTTTCAAATAAACCTTGCTAGCCTAAACCTTGTATCGAGAGGGAATACTTCTCATGCATCCAAAATCCTTGAGCCAACCACTATGCCATTTGTGTCCACCATACCTACCTACTACATGGTATTTCTCCGCCATTCCAAAGTAAATTGCTTGAGTGCTACCTTTAAATTTCCATCATTCGCCTTGCAATATATAGCTCATGAGACAAACTAGCCTTAAAAACTATTGTGGTATTGAATATGTACTTATGCACTTTATCTCTTATTAAGTTGCTTGTTGTGCGATAACCATGTTCCTGGGGACGCCATCAACTACTCTTTGTTGAATATCATGTGAGTTGCTATGCATGTCCGTCTTGTCTGAAGTAAGGGAGATCTACCACTTAATGGTTAGAGCATGCATATTGTTAGAGAAGAACATTGGGCCGCTAACTAAAGCCATGAATCATGGTGGAAGTTTCAGTTTTGGACATATATCCTCAATCTCATATGAGAACACTAATTGTTGCTACATGCTTATGCATTAAAGAGGAGTCCATTATCTGTTGTCCATGTTGTCCCGGTATGGATGTCTAAGTTGAGAATAATCAAAAGCAAGAAATCCAA
Source organism: Lolium multiflorum (assembly GCA_030979885.1). NCBI lineage: Eukaryota > Viridiplantae > Streptophyta > Magnoliopsida > Poales > Poaceae > Lolium > Lolium multiflorum. The sequence continues at coordinate 253,548,876 of CM061753.1, forward strand.
AATGCGAGCTTTCTCCTTAGACCTTTGTACAGGCGGCATGGAGGTACCCCTTTGTGACACTTGGTTGAAACATGTGTATTGCGATGATCCGGTAGTCCAAGCTAATTAGGACAAGGTGCGGGCACTATTAGTATACTATGCATGAGGCTTGCAACTTGTAAAATATAATTTACATGATACATATGCTTTATTACTACCGTTGACAAAATTGTTTCATGTTTTCAAACTAAAAGCTCTAGCACAAATATAGCAATCGATGCTTTCCTCTTTGAAGGACCTTTCTTTTACTTTTATGTTGAGTCAGTTCACCTATCTCTCTCCACCTCAAGAAGCAAACACTTGTGTGAACTGTGCATTGATTCCTACATACTTGCATATTGCACTTGTTATATTACTTTACATTGACAATATCCATGAGATATACATGTTATAAGTTGAAAGCAACCGCTGAAACTTAATCTTCTTTTGTGTTGCTTCAATACCTTTACTTTGATTTATTTCTTTATGAGTTAACTCTTATGCAAGACTTATTGATGCTTGTCTTGAAGTACTATTCATGAAAAGTCTTTGCTTTATGATTCATTTGTTTACTCATGTCATTACCATTGTTTGATAGCTGCATTCATTACATATGCTTACAATAGTATGATCAAGGTTATGATGGCATGTCACTCCAGAAATTATCTTTGTTATCGTTACCTGCTCGGGACGAGCAGAACTAAGCTTGGGGATGCTGTCTCCGACGTATCGATAATTTCTTATGTTCCATGCCACATTATTGATGATATCTACATGTTTTATACACATTATATGTCGTATTTATGCATTTTCCACTAACCTATTAACGAGATGCCGAAGAGCGAGTTGTCTGCTGTTTTGGTTTCAGAAATCCTACAAAGGAAATATTCTAATTGGACGAAATCAACGCCCAGGGTCCTATTTTGCCACGAAGCCTGCGGAAGACAAAAGGAAACGAAGTGAGGCGACAAGGCGGCGACACGCCAGGCGGCGCGCCCACCTCCCGACCGCGGCCTGTTGTGTGGGCCCGCGTCGCTCCCGACCTACCCTTTCGCCTACTTAAAGCCTCCGTCGCGAAACCCCCGTACCGAGAGCCACGATACGGAAAACCTTCGAGACGCCGCCGCCGCCAATCCCATCTCGGGGATTCAGGAGATCGCCTCCGGCACCCTGCCGGAGAGGGGAATCATCTTCCGGAGGACTCTTCACCGCCATGGTCGCCTCCGGAGTGATGAGTGAGTAGTTCACCCCTGGACTATGGGTCCATAGCAGTAGCTAGATGGTCGTCTTCTCCTTATGTGCTTCATTGTTGGATCTTGTGAGCTGCCTAACATGATCAAGATCATCTATCTGTAATTCTATATGTTGTGTTTGTCGGGATCCGATGGATAGAGAATACTATGTTATGTTAATTATCAATCTATTACCTATGTGTTGTTTATGATCTTGCATGCTCTCCGTTATTAGTAGAGGCTCTGGCCAAGTTTTTACTCTTAACTCCAAGAGGGAGTATTTATGCTCGATAGTGGGTTCATGCCTCCATTAAATCTGGGACACTGAAAGTTCTAAGGTTGTGGATGTGTTGTTGCCACTAGGGATAAAACATTGATGCTATGTCCAAGGATGTAGTTGTTGATTACATTACGCACCATACTTAATGCAATTGTCTGTTGTTTGCAACTTAATACTGAAGGGGTTCGGATGATAACCCGAAGGTGGACTTTTTAGGCATAGATGCATGCTGGATAGCGGTCTATGTACTTTGTCGTAATGCCCAATTAAATCTCACTATACTTATCATATCATGTATGTGCATTGTCATGCCCTCTCTATTTGTCAATTGCCCGACTGTAATTTGTTCACCCAACATGCTATTTATCTTATGGGAGAGACACCTCTAGTGAACTGTGGACCCCGGTCCTATTCTTTACATCGCATACAATCTACTGCAATTGTTCTTTACTGTTTTCTGCAAACAATCATCTTCCACACAATACGGTTAATCCTTTGTTACAGCAAGCCGGTGAGATTGACAACCTCACTGCTTCGTTGGGGCAAAGTACTTTGGTTGTGTTGTGCAGGTTCCACGTTGGCGCCGGAATCCCTGGTGTTGCGCCGCACTACATCTCGCCGCCATCAACCTTCAACGTGCTTCTTGGCTCCTCCTGGTTTGATAAACCTTGGTTTTCTCTGAGGGAAAACTTGCTACGTCCGCATCACACCTTCCTCTTGGGGTTCCCAACGGACGTGTGTCAACCGCACGCATCGCGTTATACTCACGTAGGGTTAGGTTCAGCCGCGCCGCTCGGATGATGTCCTCGCCCGAAGCAGCTCTTGCGCGTCGCTCCGCCTCCGCCTTTCGAGCCGGGTCGATGTTCTGCGCGATGGCGCCGCCGCACGTTCATCGCCGCTTGAAGTGGTGTCTCCGGTGGCGCGGAAGATGTTCCCGCAGCCGCGCTGCGCTCCAGCGGAGGCTTGGCCGGACGGGTCGATGCCGCACGCCCAGCACCTTCTTCCACAGCTTCTTGCCAGCACCAACCGCGCCAGCCATCATGACCTCCACGCTGCCGGCGCGGCCAGCACATAGCCACCTTGGCGGGTCCGGTGCCACCAGCACCGGCGAGAGGCGCTGGCGCACAGGGACGGTGCCGAAGTAGATGCGGTGGCTGCCGAACTCGATGATGCGGCCATTCTTGGGGAAGATGCCGCCGTTGGCGAAGCAGCCCGTGTTGTCGTTGATGAAGTCCATGGAGTAGATGCGCTGCACGAGCGCGGATACCGTCGTCGAGGAGACCCGCCCGAATGTGAACTCCAGCAAGCGCCGCTTCATGCCCCACGGTGGGCGCCAACTGTCGTCGTGGTGAATAGACAGATGCCATATGATGGCTTAAGTTGGGGCCGAATGGGCGCTAGAGGATTCGGGGAAGGGTTTGTGATTAGATTGGATGAACTTCCGGGTGCTTTCCTCAAGAACTTGGCCTAAGCCAGAGGTAGAAGAAGAGAGACACAAGGAAGAACTCTGCTCTAGATCTCTTTCTTCATTGATCTCAACATGTTACAGGTTTCTGGATACAAGGTTCGTACATATGGCTCATTGATACGTCTCAAACGTATCTATAATTTCTTATGTTCCATGCTAGTTTTATGATAATACCTACATGTTTTATACACATTATATGTTATTATGATGCGTTTTCCGGAACTAACCTATTGACGAGATGCCGAAGGGCCAGTTGCTGTTTTCTGCTGTTTTTGGTTTCAGAAATCCTAGTAAGGAAATATTCTCGGAATCGGACGAAATCAATGCCCAGCATCCTATTTTTCCACGAAGCTTCCAGAAGACCGGAGGAGATACGAAGTGGGGCCACGAGGTGGCGCCACACTAAGGCGGCGCGGCCAGGCTAGGGCCCGCGCCGCCCGTTGTGTGGGTCCCTCGTGACTCCACCGACCTTGCCCTTCCGCCTACTTAAAGCCTCCGTCGCGAAAACCCTAGACGAAAAGCCACGGTACGAGAAACCTTCCAGAGCCGCCGCCATCGCGAAGCCAAGATCTGGGGGACAGGAGTCTCTGTTCCGGCACGCCGCCGGGACGGGGAAGTGCCCCAAAGGCTTCTCCATCGACACCACCGCCATCTTCATCAACGCTGCTGTCTCCCATGAGGAGGGAGTAGTTCTCCATCGAGGCTCGGGGCTGTACCGGTAGCTATGTGGTTCATCTCTCTCCTATGTACTTCAATACAATAATCTCATGAGCTGCCTTACATGATTGAGATTCATATGATGATGCTTGTAATCTAGATGTCATTATGCTAGTCAAGTGGATTTTACTTATGTGATCTCCGGAGACTCCTTGTCCCACGTGTGTAAAGGTGACAGTGTGTGCACCGTGTGGGTCTCTTAGGCTATATTTCACAGAATACTTATTCACTGTTATGAATGGCATAGTGAAGTGCTTATTTATATCTCTTTATGATTGCAATGTGTTTTGTATCACAATATCTATGTGCTACTCTAGTGATGTTATTAAAGTAGTTTATTCCTCCTGCACGGTGTAATGGTGACAGTGTGTGCATCGTGTAGTACTTGGCGTAGGCTATGATTGTGATCTCTTGTAGATTATGAAGTTAACTATTGCTATGATAGTATTGATGTGATCTATTCCTCCTTTCGTAGTGTGAAGGTGACAGTGTGCATGCTATGTTAGTACTTGGTTTGGTTATGTTGATCTGTCATGCACTCTAAGGTTATTTAAATATGAACATTGAATATTGTGGAGCTTGTTAACTCCGGCATTGAGGGTTCGTGTAATCCTACACAGTTAGTGGTGTTCATCATCCAACAAGAGGGTGTAGAGTCTAGCATCTATCTATTTATTCTGTTATGTGATCAATGTTGAGAGTGTCCACTAGTGAAAGTATGATCCCTAGGCCTTGTTCCTAAATACTGCTATCGCTGCTTGTTTACTGTTTACGTGCATGTTTACTTCGCAATATTACTACCATCAATGCACGCCAGCAAGCACTATTTTCTGGCGCCGTACTACTGCTCATATTCATTCATACCACTTGTATTTCACTATCTCTTCGCCGAACTAGTGCACCTATTAGGTGTGTTTGGGACACAAGAGACTTCTTGCTTTGTGGTTGCAGGGTTGCATGAGAGGGATATCTTTGACCTCTTCCTCCCTGAGTTCGATAAACCTTGGGTGATCCACTTAAGGGAAACTTGCTGCTGTTCTACAAACCTCTGCTCTTGGAGGCCCAACACTGTCTACAAGAATAGAAGCACCCGTAGACATCAAGCACTTTTCTGGCGCCGTTGCCGGGAGGAAAGGTAAAAGGCACTCATACTCCGGTCCCGGTAACTAAGTACTTTTCTTTTGCCGTTGTGTGTGTGCTCGAAGCTATTTCCTTTAGATCCTGCAATTGCATCTTTTTGTCTCTTGTTTTACACTAGTAAGGCTTAATGGAAGACAACAACAAAATGAGAGATCTTTATGAACTTTATCTTGAATTAGGACATGATGTGTTTGAAGAGAAAATTAAAAAACCCATGGAACTTATGCATGCTAATGGGAATGTTATTAGTATGAATGCTTTGAACACCATTGTTGCTAATGCTATGGAAGAATTTAAGCTTGGGGAGGTCGGTTTTGATGAAAATGATCTCTTTAGCCCTCCGGGTATTGAGGAGAAAGTTTATGTTGATTATGATATGCCTCCCATATATGATGATTATAATGATAGTGGTCTTTTGGTGCCGCCTACTATGGAGAGTAAATTTTATTATGATTATACTATGCCTCCTACACTTGATGAGAATATTAATGATAGCTACTTTGTTGAATTTGCTCCCACTACAACTAATAAAATTGATTATGCTTATGTGGAGAGTAATGATACTTTTATGCATGTGAATAAGAATGCTTTATGTGATACTTATATCGTTGAGTTTGTTCATGATGCTACTGAAAGTTATTATGAGAGAGGAAAATATGGTTGTAGAAATTTTCATGTTACTAAAACACCTCTCTATATGCTGAAATTTTTGAAGTTACACTGGTTTTATCTTCCTATGCTTGTTACTTTGCTCTTCATGAACTTGTTTATTTACAAGATTCCTATGCATAGGAAGCATGTTAGACTTAAATTTGTTTTGAATTTGCCTCTTGATGCTCTCTTTTGCTTCAACTACTATTTCTTGCGAGTGCATCATTAAAACTGCTGAGCCCATCTTAATGGCTATAAAGAAAGAACTTCTTGGGAGATAACCCATGTGTTTATTTTGCTACAGTACCTCTATTTTATATTTGTGTCTTGGAAGTTGTTACTACTGTAGCAACCTCTCCTTATCTTAGTTTTGTTGCATTGTTGTGCCAAGTAAAGTCTTTGATAGTAAGGTTCATACTAGATTTGGATTACTGCGCAGAAACAGATTTCTTGCTGTCACGAATCTGGGCCTAATTCTCTGTAGGTAACTCAGAAAATTATGCCAATTTACGTGAGTGATCCTCAGATATGTACGCAACTTTCATTCAATTTGGGAATTTTCATCTGAGCAAGTCTGGTGCCACTTTAAAATTCGTCTTTACGGACTGTTCTGTTTTCATAGATTCTGTCTTTTATTTCGCATTGCCTCTTTTGCTGTGTTAGATGGATTTATTTATTCCATTGACTTCCAGTAGCTTTGTGCAATGTCCAGAAGTGTTAAGAATGATTGTTTCACCTCTGAACATGTGAATTTTTGATTATGCACTAACCCTCTAATGAGTTTGTTTCGAGTTTGGTGTGGAGGAAGTTTTCAAGGGTCAAGAGAGGAGGATGATATACTATGATCAAGAAGAGTGAAAAGTCTAAGCTTGGGGATGCCCCGTGGTTCATCCCTGCATATTTCAAGAAGACTCAAGCGTCTAAGCTTGGGGATGCCCAAGGCATCCCCTTCTTCATCGACAACTTATCAGGTTTCTTCTCTTGAAACTATATTTTTATTCGGTCACATCTTATGTACTTTACTTGGAGTGTCTGTTTGTTTTTGTTTTGTTTGAATAAATTCATGCTTGTGTGGGAGAGAGACACGCTCCGCTGGTTCGTATGAACACATGTGTTCTTAGCTTTACTCTTAATGTTCACGACGAAGGTTGAAATTGCTTCGTTCATTGTTATATGGTTGGAAACAGAAAATGCTGCATGTGGTAATTGGTATAATGTCTTGAATAATTTGATACTTGGCAATTGTTGTGCTCATATAGATCATGTTTAAGCTCTTGCATCATGTACTTTGTACCCATTAATGAAGAACTACATAGAGCTTGTTAAAATTTGGTTTGCATGATTGTTCTCTAGAGTCTAGATATTTTCTGGTTAAGGTGTTTGAACAACAAGGAGACGATGTAAAGTCTTATAATGCTTACAATATGTTCATATGTGAGTCTTGCTGCACCGTTTTATACTTGAGTTTGCTTCAAACAACCTTGCTAGCCTAGCCTTGTATTGAGAGGAATTCTTCTCGTGCATCCAAATCCTTGAGCCAAAAACTATGCCATTTGTGTCCACCATACCTACCCACTACATGGTATTTCTCTGCCATTCCAAGCAAATACTTCATGTGCTACCTTTAAACAATTCAAAAGCTATTATCTCTTATTTGTGTCAATGTTTAATAGCTCATGAGGAAGTATGTGGTGTTTATCTTTCGATCTTGTCATTTACTTCGACAGACTTTCACCAATGGACTAGTGGCATATCCGCTTATCCAATAATTTTGCAAAAAGAGCTGGCAATGGGGTGCCCAGCCCCAATTAATTAACTTGCATTAATAATTCTCTTCACATGCTTTGCCCCGATCTATCAGTAAGCAACTTAATTTTGCAAATAAGACACTCCTCCATGGTATGTGAATGTTGGAAGGCACCCGAGGATTCGGTTAGCCATGGCTTGTGTAAGCAAAAGGTTGGGAGGAGTGTCATCCATAAATAATGAAACTAAAGTACATGTGTAAACAAAAGAGAAGAGGGATGATCTACCTTGCTGGTAGAGATAACGTCCTTCATGGGAGCCGCTCTTGAAAGTCTGGTTGATAAGGTAGTTAGAGTACCCGCTACCATTCGTTGACAACAACAAACACCTCTCAAAACTTTACTTTTATGCTCTCTATATGATTTCAAAACTTAAAAAGCTCTAGCACATGATTTAATCCCTGCTTCCCTCCGCGAAGGGCCATTCTTTTACTTTATGTTGAGTCAGTTTACCTACTTCCTTCTATCTAGCAAACACTTGTGTAACTGTGTGCATTGATTCTTACATGTTTACCTATTGCACTTGTTATATTGCTTTATGTTGACAACTATCCATGAGATATACATGTTACAAGTTGAAAGCAATTGCTGAAACTTAATCATCCTTTGTGTTTCTTCAATGCCTTCTACTAAGAATTTATTGCTTATGAGTTAACTGTTATGCAAGTCTTATTGATGCTTGTCTTGAAAGTACTATTCATGAAAAGTCTTTGCTATATGCTTTGAATCGCTGCATTCACTTCATATGCTTTACAATAATGTTGATCAAGATTATGTTGGTAGCATGTCACTTAAGAAATTATCATTGTTATCGTTTACCTACTCGAGGGCGAGTAGGAACTAAGCTTGGGGATGCTTGATACGTCTCAAACGTATCTATAATTTCTTATGTTCCATGCTAATTTTATGACAATACCTACATGTTTTATACACATTATATGTCATTATGATGCGTTTTCCGGAACTAACCTATTGACGAGATGCCGAAGGGCCAGTTGCTGTTTTGTTTTTGGTTTCAAATCCTAGTAAGGAAATATTCTCGGAATCGGACGAAATCAATGCCCAGCATCCTATTTTTCCACGAAGCTTCCAGAAGACCGAGGAGATACGGTGGGGCCACGAGGTGGCGCCACACTAAGGCGGCGCGGCCGCTAGGCCCGCGCCGCCCTGTTGTGTGGGTCCCTCGTGACTCCACCGACCTTGCCCTTCCGCCTACTTAAAGCCTCCGTCGCGAAAACCCTAGACGAAAAAGCCACGGTACGAGAAACCTTCCAGCCGCCGCCATCGTGAAGCCAAGATCTGGGGACAGGAGTCTCTGGCACGCCGCCGGACGGGGAAGTGCCCCTAAGGCTTCTCCATCGACACCACCGCCATCTTCATCAACGCTGCTGTCTCCCATGAGGAGGGAGTAGTTCTCCCTCAAGGCTCGGGCTGTACCGGTAGCTATGTGGTTCATCTCTCCTATGTACTTCAATACAATAATCTCATGAGCTGCCTTACATGATTGAGATTCATATGATGATGCTTGTAATCTAGATGTCATTATGCTAGTCAAGTGGATTTTACTTATGTGATCTCCGAGACTCCTTGTCCCACGTGTGTAAAGGTGACAGTGTGTGCACCGTGTGGGTCTCTTAGGCTATATTTCACAGAATACTTATTCACCGTTATGAATGGCATAGTGAAGTGCTTATTTATATCTCTTTATGATTGCAATGTGTTTTGTATCACAATATATCTGCGTGCTACTCTAGTGATGTTATTAAAGTAGCTTATTCCTCCTGCACGGTGTAATGGTGACAGTGTGTGCATCGTGTAGTACTTGGCGTAGGCTATGATTGTGATCTCTTGTAGATTATGAAGTTAACTATTGCTATGATAGTATTGATGTGATCTATTCCTCCTTTCGTAGTGTGAAGGTGACAGTGTGCATGCTATGTTAGTACTTGGTTTGGTTATGTTGATCTGTCATGCACTCTAAGGTTATTTAAATATGAACATTGAATATTGTGGAGCTTGTTAACTCCGGCATTGAGGGTTCGTGTAATCCTACACAGTTAGTGGTGTTCATCATCCAACAAGAGGGTGTAGAGTCTAGCATCTATCTATTTATTCTGTTATGTGATCAATGTTGAGAGTGTCCACTAGTGAAAGTATGATCCCTAGGCCTTGTTCCTAAATACGCTATCGCTGCTTGTTTCGTTTTCTGCTTGTTTACTTCGCAATATTACTACCATCAACTGCACGCCGGCAAGCACTTTCTGGCGCCGTTGCTCATATTCATTCATACCACTTGTATTTCACTATCTCTTCGCCGAACTAGTGCACCTATTAGGTGTGTTTGGGACACAAGAGACTTCTTGCTTTGTGGTTGCAGGGTTGCATGAGAGGGATATCTTTGACCTCTTCCTCCCTGAGTTCGATAAACCTTGGGTGATCCACTTAAGGGAAACTTGCTGCTGTTCTACAAACCTCTGCTCTTGGAGGCCCAACACTATCTACAAGAATAGAAGCACCCGTAGACATCACTCATCTCATCGTGCCCGCGATGGGGAGCGCCCCCTCTCCTTATATAGGGGAGAGGGTGGCTTACAGGGGAAGAAACCCTAATGGCATCTTTGAACAGACAAACTACTTTACAAAGTTACTCCAATCATAGGTGACGCCGGTATCTTCTTTAATCAGGGAGGCTGACGTCCTCCGGTTGCTTTTGGCGTCACCTTCCTCTTTGGCTTCGTTTAAAGCTACTTTGCTTAGGTCATCCTTGTCCTCTAGTTCTTGAGAGAATCTTTGACCAGTCCTGCCGACGTGCTACAGTGCACTTCTTACCGGCAATCCGGTGTCTTCTTAGCTCATACCGGTATGCCTCTCTTTGGGATACCGGTAAGATTTACTTAGCCCAAAAGCTTATCCGGAATGAACTTCAAACCGGTATCTTGATGGCTCAAACCATCCGGTTTGGCATGCCTTTGGCATACCGGGGGTCATCCCCCCAACACTTAATGCAATTGTCTGTTGTTTGCAACTTAATACTGAAAGGGGTGCGGATGCTAACCCGAAGGTGGACTTTTTAGGCATAGATGCATGCTGGATAGCGGTCTATGTACTTTGTCGTAATGCCCGATTAAATCTCATAGTAGTCATCGTGATATGTATGTGCATTGTTATGCCCTCTCTATTTGTCAATTGCCCAACTGTAATTTGTTCACCCAACATGCTATTTATCTTATGGGAGAGACACCACTAGTGAATTGTGGACCCCGGTCCATTCTTTTACATCTGAAATACAATCTACTGCAATACTTGTTCTTTACTGTTCTTCGCAAACAAACATCATCTTCCACACTATACGGTTAATCCTTTGTTTACAGCAAGCCGGTGAGATTGACAACACTGTTATGTTGGGGAAAAGTACTTTGATTGTGTTGTGCAGGTTCCACGTTGGCGCGAATCCCCGGTGTTGCGCCGCACTACACTCCGTCACTAACAACCTTCACGTGTTCCTTGACTCCTACGGTTCGATAACCTTGGTTTCTTACGAAGGAAAACTTGCTCAGTACGCATCACACCTTCCTCGTGGGGTTCCCAACGGACGTGTGTTAACCGACGCATCGCACCACACCGGCATGTGTGACGCCGATGGGAGGGGCGCCACACAAAAGGGTTAGATGGGTGAAATAGTTTCGCCGGAGGGTCAGTATGTGCTTTTCTTTCACTTTTGGGTTATTTTTGTACAAATCGCCCGCAACCGCGTGCCCAGCTGAATCTAACATGGAGCTGAAAATAGTTTTGTCCAGTCAGCTACACGGTACGTGGGCATGGAGCTCACGCTGACGCGTGGGGCCCCAAAGGCATCGGATAACGCGGAAAGGGTACGTGTATGTCGTGACGACGAACGGGGAGACGGGACAAGGACACGGCCCGGAGCTGATCGCGCCTCGACGTGCGGCGCATGCATGTCCGGCGGCCATCTCGACAGCATTTTATTCGTGATAAATACGAAGAACATACGGAGTAGGAGTATTTATTTTATCGGGATGGAAGGGGAGGGGAGCATGTTTCGTGACTTGACCGCTCTACCCGGCTAGAACTAATTAAGAAGGATCAAAAGATAATCCTAGCTCCGGCCCGACGGAGATGGTACTTGCTCGTGGCTGACCTGCGTAAGTGACATTTCAAAAATTTGCGCAAACACGAGCTAATCGATGTTAGTTGAATAAAAATGAAGGAACGTGTGGGGGAGAAAAGTACATGCTCAATCATCACCCCTTCTCGAGCTGCACATTCGACTTGACCTCGAGATTCGCTAGCTAGTTGGCGGCTTGGCGCCCACTTCAGCCATAGGAAAGTAGTATAGCACGGTTGATAAATGAAATTCAAACCACCAGCGCGTGTAAGTAGGCACTTTAAAAACCGGGCAGCCGCAACCGAAAATAGCTTTAAACAAGATAGGAAGAAAAAGATGATGGAGCAAACGAACCGGCGGAGCCCCTCTGTCCCATTAAAAGTGTCTCAATTTTATTAAAATTTGGATGTATCACAAAGTTGAGACACTTTGAGGAAGTATATATATAATTAATCGTGATCGTCTCCAGCAACTCTCGGTTTTGCAATCAGTGTGGCCTAAAAACCGGTCTAACTAAATCACCATAAGCTGTGGGATGGTGTGGTACATCTATCCATCCATCGTGATTCATGCCGTCATGGGCCGTGGCGTCGTGCACCAAGAGGCCGGGCAAAGCGTGTGCATTTTGTATTAGCTGATCTTCTTTCCAAGGAATAACAATCAGTGGAGAGGGGTTTTAGATAGTGAGTGTGCAAGCAATGTAACTGTCCAGGGTTTCCAACCGGAAGTCGACAAGCAGCACCACCAACTGACGTCTATCACTCGCACTACACACTAAGGGCCGGGAAAACAAAAAAGTTGACGGTGACACGGCTGAGAAGTGAGAAAATCTACTACTTCTACTAGTAGCACAACGCAAATGGCATTCTGGAGTCGCCATCGACCTTGCTTGATTTCTGTGTTTCCTCCAAAGTGTCAATCTGCCGTGCCAACTAGGGCGGTTCGGCAGGCTCTCGCGTTAGTAGAGGAGCTAGACAAAACCTGGTGGGGAGCGGATGGTAACATTTGACTGTTTTGGAGGGAAAAACTGTAACTTTTTATCACCTAAGTTCTTTCTAAAAATATCTTCATAAATTGGCCCAAATTCTGCTACCATTAGTAGCACTACGCGAACGGCATTCTGGAGTCGCCGTCGACCTTGCTTGATTCCTCTGTGTTGTCCCAAGTCTTCCGTGCTTACTAGGGCGGACCGACACGATCCAGCTCAGCGGTGCAGGGAGGGGGAGCTAAAAAAAATCCATCTAAGCCCTTTCGAAAAAAAACTTCACAATTTGGTCTAAACATCGGGGGCGGTGGACGTGGATCCCTGAGTCCGTGATGTACGCATAGCTCCGCCTCTCCTCCCATCTATTCATTTAACTTGCCTTGTATGCAGCTTACTCTCTCCATCCCAAATTATCTACCCCATATGTGTCTACATATGCAGGTACATGCAGATCTAGACAAATGTATGACATCTAATTAGGGACAGAGGAAGTATTAAAAGTTTAAAATCATAGGTGCAAAAGCCAACCTGACAATTACAAGCACATTGTTGAAAAACAAGCAATGACAGAAAAAAGGAAAAAATTACTAGAGAAAATAAGCATGAGATAGGACAAGCATGTTCACTAGAGTCCAGTTGTGTGCAAATCATCATACAGCTAAAACATACTATTGGAAGACAAAAACTCGGCAGGTGGAACCCTACTTTCCTATGTGTACTCCACGTCCTTAATACAGTTATACAGGTCCATTCCAATCTGTTGGGACTTGCCAATTATTGTCCTCCATCGATGGTCCACATCTGAGGCAAAGTGTATGTGACATCCGTTGATCAGTGTTTATGATGTACTTATGTGCAGTGTTGATTAAGTTTCTTGCAAGTACTGTATATCTTAGGACACTAGTACGATCAAGCTAGACCATTGAGTACTAAGATGATATAGTAGTAGTATTTTCAGATATTGGCAACATTTATCCAAACTTCATTCAGATTGTTTTGCAAAGTTATATACTCCCTCCTTGCCAAAATATAATGTGTATATAATTTTTTTAAAGTCAAACGATGTAAAGTTTGGCGAAGTGTGTACGAAAAATATCAATATATAGAATACCAAATTATTACCACTAGATTCCTCACATTGTATATTTTTGTATGGTATACATTTGGTACAGTAGATACGGATAAGTTTCTCAAAAAACTTGGTCAAATTTAACATTGTTTGACTTTTTAAAATTCTTATATGCACTATATTGTAGCAAGGATGGAGTACTCCGTATGTGTGATTAGGTGACGACATAAATAGTTGTGATATAAATCCTTTTATACCTAGCCAACCACCCCTTCCCCACTGAATACAAGAAAGTCAAGAATAATATGATGATGAATATGAATGGCAGTCCAAAAGAAATACTCCATATGATGATGAATATGATTAGGTGACGACATAACAGTTTTTATTTGAAGGCGAAAATAAGACCAGCTCAGCGCCTTCATTTGCCATGGACCGCCACCATTTTGTGAAAAAAATCTTTGAATTCTTATAATAACCCCAAATTTTTCAAAATGCATTATGTATTTATTTGCACATGTGCTTGTCGATGCCTTCCACAGATCTCCAATTATCCTAGGATAATTTAGCATGTGAGACCCAGCTCACCACCGGTCACCAGATTACATTAATTGGTTCTCTCGAGCACTCAGATAGCAATGCCGTACTATCTTGTCCATGCTAATCTGCCAACGGTACCTAATTCAGGTATGACTACTGCCCCCACTTTGTACTTGATTAATGATCACTAGAAAATTCACAAAACATTCTTCCGAACCAAGCAATCCTACATGGAATTCTTGTGGGTAAGGGACGGCTGTTCTTTCTTCTTCTTTGAAGTTTTGGTCGCATCCTTTGCCTTTTTAACTTTGCTTGAAAATGATTTCTGCACCAGTATATACTCCAGGCAGGCCGGCATGTACATGATAAAGGAACTCATTTTCTGAAAAGGAAAAGGTATAGTGCACCTGTGCACAGTCATATCCCTCGCATAAAACCGTGTGGCCAGGAAGTTTCCTTCCACTTTCTTTTTTTGATCCAGCAGCAACTTCCAAGGTTAAAGGCGAGTCACAAAGTTAGCAGGTTATGTAAAACCAAAGAAATCAAAAGGGTGGCAGTGTCACCTGCCTGGTGTGACTTCTTTGGGAGAGAGAGCGTGGAAGATAACTACTTTCTCCATCTATGAAAAGGTGTCAGAGATATAGTTAAATTTCAATGTATATGTAGACTAACGAGTGTTTAGATATATCTAAATTTAGACAAACTTGTGACATCTTTTATAGATACAGGTTGGAGATTCCTTCGGCCATAAGATTCGCAATTGTTACATTACATGCCTTGTTGTTTTAGCATGGTTTTTTATAAGATAGTTAACTAACACTGAACTAGTAGGTGATAGGAGAAATTCACGACACAATGGCCGCTCGTTTACCTTCCCTGTGAGTGGCACTGGGTGTCCCCCTCGCCCCAAGCTCTAAGCATCGACTTCTCGCCGTTGCCGCATGTGGCGACTTCAATAATAGTGGGTGGCTCCTGCTCCCAAGCAGGGGCGACCTCTCTACTATTGACCCCCCTCTCTTGTCCGGATCTGGACAACTCCTCACTTATGCTTTAGTCGTCGGAGTACGCACCCTCCGACGGCACCTCCCCATCTCGTTTCCCTCCTATTCCCTTCCCATTGTCCTCCATTGGAGGGTTCCCCCTCCCTCTGATGCTTGTTCTGCTATGTATGATCTGGGTGCGGTGGTGAGGTGGGTAGGGCTAGCATCTCCATTGTTTCACCACAAAGGGCTGGCGTCAAAAACATATCAATGAGCAATAAAGTTTATTATGTTACTATCCAATATATTTGCATCATATTATGAGTTAATACCACTGATATTAATAATTCATGGGATTTCTTTTTACAAAATCCGCTTTCTTTGGTTTACAACTTTGGAAATCCTCTTAACTTTTAGGAAGCTTCACAAACTTAAAAGGATCAGATATTTCCGCTGGTCTAGTTTTTATTTAAAGATAGAGCCCAAGAGACAAAAAGAAAGTGCATAAGAGGAGGCCCGAGGCTCCATATAGCCCCCTCGACGTGGCTAATGGGCCTCTGCACAGTGCCCCCCCCCCCAACCACGTCAAGGGAGGTTTTTGGCCCCTCAAGCATGATGTATGGTGCAATATGTTATTTCCCCATGATGTGTTATTTTTGTATGTCTAGATTGGAGTTGTAATTTGTTCACGATGGTGAAGTAATTGATTATGTTGGTTGTATACAAGTATATTACCTTCATTGTGGCTCTTATATGTTGATGTACGAGTGCACACATACGTTGGGGGAATGCCTAAGGGTATCACTATTACATGTATCTTGGAGGAGACCTTGCATGAGTGTTAAGTGATAACCCACAAGTATAGGGGATCGCAGCAGTCTTCGTGGGTAGTAAAACCCAATTTATTGATTCGACACAAGGGGAGACAAAGAATACTTGAAAGCCTTAACAACGGAGTTGTCAATTCAGCTGCACATGGAAACAGACTTGCTCGCAAGAGTTTATCAGTAACAGCTTTATAGCAAGAGTGTAGTGAAATAAAGCAGAGTAACAGAGACATAGTGATTATAGTAAACACAGGATTAAAATACTGTAGGCACGGGGACGGATAACGGGCGTTGCATGGATGAGAGAAACTCATGTAACAATCAAAGACATTTGCAGATAATAATAAAACGGTGTCTAAGTACAAAGCAATCAATAGGCATGTGTTCCAATTATAGTCGTACGTGCTCGCAATGAGAAACTTGCACAACATCTTTTGTCCTACCAGCCGGTAGCCGGGCCTCAAGGGAATCTACCGGATATTAAGGTACTCCTTTTAATAGAGTACCGGAGCAAAGCATTAACACTCCGTGAACACATGTGATCCTCACATCACTACCATCCCTCCGGTTGTCCCGATTCACTTCGGGGCCATTGGTTCCGGACAATGACATGTGTATACAACTTGTGTAAGACCATAAACAATGAATATCATGATGAAGTAATAACATGTTCAGATCTGAGATCATGGCACTCGGGCCCTAGTGACAAGCATTAAGCATAACAAGTTGCAACAATATCATCAAAGTACCAATTACGGACACTAGGCACTATGCCCTAACAATCTTATACTATTACATGACCAATCTCATCCAATCCCTACCATCCCCTTCAGCCTACAGCGGGGGAATTACTCACACATGGATGGGGGAAACATGACTGGTCGATGGAGAGGCGTCGGTGGTGATGGTGGCGATGATCTCCTCCAATTCCCCGCGGAGTGCCGTAACTGAGACTTCGGCTCCCGAGACGGAGTTTCGCGATGTGGCGGCGTTCTGGAGGGTTTCTGGCGACTTCGACTTCTCCCCCGTGCGTTTTTAGGTCGAAGGCAATAAGTAGTCCGAAAGAGGGCGTTGATGTCTACGTGTGCTTCTATTCTTGTAGACGTGTTGGGCCTCCAAGAGCAGAGGTTTGTAGAACAGCAGCAAGTTTCCCTTAAGTGGATCACCCAAGGTTTATCGAACTCAGGGAGGAAGAGGTCAAAGATATCCCTCTTATGCAACCCTGCAACCACAAAGCAAGAAGTCTCTTGTGTCCCCAACACACCTAATAGGTGCACTAGTTCGGCGAAGAGATAGTGAAATACAAGTGGTATGAATGAATATGAGAGTAGTAACGGCCGAAAAGTGCTTGCCGTGCAGTTGATGGTAGTAATATTGCAGAAGTAAACAAGCAGAAACAAAACAAGCATAGCGTATTTAGGAACAAGGCCTAGGGATCATACTTTCACTAGTGGACACTCTCAACATTGATCACATAACAGAATAAATAGATAGATGCTAGACTCTACACCCTCTTGTTGGATGATGAACACCACTAATCGTGTAGGATTACACGAACCCTCAATGCCGGAGTTAACAAGCTCCACAATATTCAATGTTCATATTTAAATAACCTTAGAGTGCATGACAGATCAACATAACCAAACCAAGTACTAACATAGCATGCACACTGTCACCTTCACACTACGAAAGGAGGAATAGATCACATCAATACTATCATAGCAATAGTTAACTTCATAATCTACAAGAGATCACAATCATAGCCTATGCCAAGTACTACACGATGCACACACTGTCCCCATTACACCGTGCAGGAGGAATAAACTACTTTAATAACATCACTAGAGTAGCACACAGATAAATTGTGATACAAAACACATTGCAATCATAAAGGGATATAAATAAGCACTTCACTATGCCATTCATAACAGTGAATAAGTATTCTGTGAAATATAGCCTAAGAGACCCACACGGTGCACACACACTGTCACCTTTACACACGTGGGACAAGGAGTCTCCGGAGATCACATAAGTAAAATCCACTTGACTAGCATAATGACATCTAGATTACAAGCATCATCATATGAATCTCAATCATGTAAGGCAGCTCATGAGATTATTGTATTGAAGTACATAGGAGAGAGATGAACAACATAGCTACCGGTAGCCCCGAGCCTCGATGGAGAACTACTCCCTCCTCATGGGAGACAGCAGCTGGTGAAGATGGCGGTGGTGTTGATGGAGAAGCCTTCCGGGCACTTCCCGTCCCGGCGTGCGGAACAGAGACTCCTGTCCCCCGATCTTGGCTTCGCGATGGCGGCGGCTCGAAGGTTCTGGTTTCGTCGAACGTGGTAGGGTTTTCGCGACGGAGACTTTAAGTAGGCGGAAGGGCAAGGTCGGTGGAGTCCTGGTGGGGCCACACACCAGGCCGGCGCGCCAGGGCTTGGGCCGCGCCGCCCTACGTGTCCCCACCTCTTGGCCCCACTTCGTTTCCCCTTCGGACTTCGGAAGCTTCGTGGAAAAATAGGACCCGGGTTGATTTCGTCCGATTCCGAGAATATTTCCTTACTAGGATTTCTGAAACCAAAACAGCAGAAACAAAGAACTGGCCCTTCGGCATCTCGTCAATAGGTTAGTTCCGGAAAACGCATAATAATGACATAAAGTATGCATAAAACATGTAGATATCATCAATAATGTGGCATGGAACATAAGAAATTATCGATACGTCGGAGACGTATCAGCATCCCCAAGCTTAGTTCTGCTCGTCCCGAGCAGGTAAACGATAACAAAGATAATTTCTGGAGTGACATGCCATCATAACCTTGATCATACTATTGTAAGCATATGTAATGAATGCACGATCAAAACAATGGTAATGACATGAGTAAACAAATGAATCATAAAGCAAAGACTTTTCATGAATAGTACTTCAAGACAAGCATCAATAAGTCTTGCATAAGAGTTAACTCATAAAGCAATAAATCAAAGTAAAGGTATTGAAGCAACACAAAGGAAGATTCAGCGGTTGCTTTCAACTTATAACATGTATATCTCATGGATAGTGTCAATGTAAACTTGTAAAGTAATATAACAAGTGCAATATGCAAGTATGTAGGAATCAATGCACAGTTCACACAAGTGTTTGATTCTTGAGGTGGAGAGAAATAGGTGAACCGACTCAACATAAAAGTAAAAGAAAGGTCCTTCATAGAGGAAAGCATCGATTGCTATATTTGTGCTAGAGCTTTTATTTTGAAAACATGGAACAATTTTGTCAACGGTAGTAATAAAGCATATGTATCATGTAAATTATATCTTACAAGTTGCAAGCCTCATGCATAGTATACTAGTAGTGCCCGCACCTTGTCCTAATTAGCTTGGATTAACACGGATTATCATTGCATGACATATGTTTCAACCAAGTGTCACAAAGGGGTACCTCTATGCCGCTGTACAAGGGTCTAAGGAGAAAGTTCGCATTGGATTTCTCGCTTTTGATCATTCTTCAACTTAGACACCCATACCGGGACAACATAGACAACAGATAATGGACTCCTCTTTTAATGCTTAAGCATTCAACAACAGATAATATTCTCATAAGAGATTGAGGTTTTATGTCCAAACTGAAACTTCCACTATGATTCATGGCTTTAGTTAGCGGCCCAATGTTCTTCTCTAACAGTATGCATACTCAAACCATTTGATTGTGAAAACCGCCCTTACTTCAGACAAGACGAACATGCATAGCAACTCACATGATATTCAACAAAGAGTTGATGGCGTCCCCAGAACATGGTTATCGCACAACAAGCAACTTAATAAGAGATAAGACACATAAGTACATATTCAATACCACAATAGTTTTTAAGCTATTTTGTCCCATGAGCTATATATTGCAAAGGCGAATGATGGAAATTTAAAGGTAGCACTCAAGCAATTTACTTTGGAATGGCGGAGAAATACCATGTAGTAGGTAGGTATGGTGGACACAAATGGCTTGAATATTGGCTCAAGTATTTGGATGCATGAGAAGTATTCCCTCTCGATACAAGGTTTAGGCTAGCAAGGTTATTTGAAACAAACACAAGGATGAACCGGTGCAGCAAAACTCACATAAAAGACATATTGTAAACATTATAAGACTCTACACCGTCTTCCTTGTTGTTCAAAACTCAATACTAGAAATTATCTAGACTTTAGAGAGACCAAATATGCAAACCAAATTTTAGCAAGCTCTATGTATTTCTTCATTAATAGGTGCAAAGTATATGATGCAAGAGCTTAAACATGAGCACAACAATTGCCAAGTATCAAATTATTCAAGACATTTTAGAATTACTACATGTAGCATTTCCCGATTCCAACCATATAACAATTTAGCGAAGAAGATTCAATCTTCGCCATGAATACTATGAGTAAAGCCTAAGGACATATTTGTCCATATGCAACAGCGGAGCGTGTCTCTCTCCCACACAATGAATGCTAGGATCCATTTTATTCAAACAAAAACAAAAACAAAAACAAACCGACGCTCCAAGCAAAGCACATAAGATGTGACCGAATAAAAATATAGTTTCAAGAGAAGGAACCTGATAATTTGTCGATGAAGAAGGGGATGCCTTGGGCATCCCCAAGCTTAGATGCTTGAGTCTTCTTGAAATATGCAGGGATGAACCACGGGGCATCCCCAAGCTTAGACTTTTCACTCTTCTTGATCACATTATATCATACTCCTCTCTTGACCCTTGAAAACTTCCTCCACACCAAACTCGAAACAACTCATTAGAGGGTTAGTGCACAATAAAAATTTACATGTTCAGAGGTGACATAATCATTATTAACACTTCTAGACATTGCACAAAGCTACTGGACATTAATGGAACAAATAAATTCATCCAACATAGCAAAAGAGGCAATGCGAAATAAAAGGCAGAATCTGTCAAAACAGAAAAGTTCGTAAAGACGAATTTTAAAATGGCACCAGACTTGCTCAGATGAAAATGCTCAAATAGAATGAAAGTTGCGTACATATCTGAGGATCACTCACGTAAATTGGCATAATTTTCTGTGTTACCTACAGAATTAGGCCCAGATTCGTGACAGCAAGAAATCTGTTTCCGCAGTAATCCAAATCTAGTATGAACCTTACTATCAAAGACTTTACTTGGCACAACAATGCAATAAAATTAAGATAAGGAGAGGTTGCTACAGTAGTAACAACTTCCAATACACAAATATAAAACAAAAGTACTGTAGTAAAATAAACACATGGGTTATCTCCCAAGAAGTTCTTTCTTTATAGCCATTAAGATGGGCTCAGCAATTTCAATGATGCTCGCGCAAGAAATAGGAATTGAAGCAAAAGAGAGCATCAAAAAGCAAATTCAAAACACATTTAAGTCTAACATGCTTCCTATGCATAGGAATCTTGTAAATAAACAAGTTCATGAAGAGCAAAGTAACAAGCATAGGAAGATAAAACCAGTGTAACTTCAAAAATTTCAGCATATAGAGAGGTGTTTTAGTAACATGAAAATTTCTACAACCATATTTTCCTCTCTCATAATAATTTTCAGTAGCATCATGAACAAATTCAACAATATAAGTATCACATAAAGCATTCTTATTCACATGCATAAAAGTATTACTCTCCACATAAGCATAATCAATTTTATTAGTTGTAGTGGGAGAAAATTCAACAAAGTAGCTATCATTATTATTCTCATCATCAAATATAGGAGGCATATTGTAATCATAATTAAACTTATCCTCCATAGTAGGCGGCACCAAAAGACCACTATCATTATAATCATCATATATGGGAGGCATATCATAATCAACATAAACTTTCTCCTCAATACCCGGAGGGCTAAAGAGATCATTTTCATCAAAACCGACCTCCCCAAGCTTAAATTCTTCCATAGCATTAGCAACAATCGTGTTCAAAGCATTCATACTAATAACATTCCCATTAGCATGCATAAGTTCCATGGGTTTTTTAGTTTTCTCTTCAAACACATCATGTCCTAATTCAAGATAAAGTTCATAAAGATCTCTCATTTTGTTGTTGTCTTCCATTATGCCTAACTAGTGTAAAACAAGAGACAAAAAGATGCAATTGCAGGATCTAAAGGAAATAGCTTCGAGCACACACACAACGGCAACAGAAAAGTACTTAGTTACATGGGACCGGAGTATGAGTGCCTTTTACCTTTCCTCCCCGGCAACGGCGCCAGAAAGTGCTTATGTCACGTGTGCTTCTATTCTTGTAGACAGTGTTGGGCCTCCAAGAGCAGAGGTTTGTAGAAAGCAGCAAGTTTCCCTTAAGTGGATCACCCAAGGTTTATCGAACTCAGGAGGAAGAGGTCAAAGATATCCTCTCATGCAACCCTGCAACCACAAAGCAAGAAGTCTCTTGTGTCCCAAACACACCTAATAGGTGCACTAGTTCGGCGAAGAGATAGTGAAATACAAGTGGTATGAATGAATATGAGCAACGGCGCCAGGAAAGTGCTTGCCCGTGCGCTGATGGTAGTAATATTGCAGAAGTAAACAAGCAGAAAACAGAAACAAGCAATGATAGCGTATTTAGGAACAAGGCCTAGGGATCATACTTTCACTAGTGGACACTCTCAACATTGATCACATAACGAATAAATAGATAGATGCTAGACTCTACACCCTCTTGTTGGATGATGAACACCACTAACTGTGTAGGATTACACGAACCCTCAATGCCGGAGTTAACAAGCTCCACAATATTCAATGTTCATATTTAAATAACCTTAGAGTGCATGACAGATCAACATAACCAAACCAAGTACTAACATAGCATGCATGCACACTGTCACCTTCACACTACGAAAGGAGGAATAGATCACATCAATACTATCATAGCAAAGTTAACTTCATAATCTACAAGAGATCACAATCATAGCCTACGCCAAGTACTACACGATGCACACACTGTCACCATTACACCGTGCAGGAGGAATAAACTACTTTAATAACATCACTAGAGTAGCACATGATAAATTGTGATACAAAACACATTGCAATCATAAAGGGATATAAATAAGCACTTCACTATGCCATTCATAACAGTGAATAAGTATTCTGTGAAATATAGCCTAAGAGACCCACACGGTGCACACACTGTCACCTTTACACACGTGGGACAAGGAGTCTCCGGAGATCACATAAGTAAAACCCACTTGACTAGCATAATGACATCTAGATTACAAGCATCATCATATGAATCTCAATCATGTAAGGCAGCTCATGAGATTATTGTATTGAAGCACATAGGAGAGAGATTAACCACATAGCTACCGGTGCAGCCCCGAGCCTCGATGGAGAACTACTCCCTCCTCATGGGAGACAGCAGCGTTGATGAAGATGACGGTGGTGTTGATGGAGAAGCCTTCCGGCACTTCCCGTCCCGGCGGCGTGCCGAACAGAGACTCATGTCCCCGATCTTGGCTTCACGATGGCGGCGCCGGAAGGTTTCTCGTACCGTGGTTTTTTC
This sequence comes from Lolium multiflorum, assembly GCA_030979885.1. NCBI lineage: Eukaryota > Viridiplantae > Streptophyta > Magnoliopsida > Poales > Poaceae > Lolium > Lolium multiflorum. Next base: position 253,572,245 of record CM061753.1, read on the forward strand.
GTCTCGAGGTTTTAGGTTAGGGACCTTTAAATAGGCGAAGAGGCGGAGTCGGAAGGTCGACGAGGCGGTGACACAACAGGGGGCGCGCCCAGGCCCTGGCCGCGCCGCCTAGTGTCTGGTGGCCCTGTGGCCCCCTCCGCCGGCTCTCGGTGTTCGGAAGCTTCGTGGAAAAATAGGATGTCGGGCATTGATTTCGTCCGATTCCGAGAATATTTCCTTACTAGGATTTCGAAACCAAAAAAGAACAAAGAACTGGCCCTTCGGCATCTCGTCAATAGGTTAGTTCCGGAAACGCATAAATATGACATAAAGTGTGCATAAAACATGTAGATAACATCAATAATGTGGCATGGAACACAAGAAATTATCGATACGTCGGAGACGTATCAAGGTACTCAGAGTTGTACCTTTTCTTGTAGTGGATGGTAATATGGCGACTTTAGGATCGCGAGGTTTACCCATGATGGAGAATTTGCAGCTAACAATATCAATCCAAGTGAACTTCCAAATAAAGCTATGCTCCAACGGCGCCGAAAACAGCCTTGATAACCCACAAGTATAGGGGATCGCAGCAGTCTTCGTGGGTAGTAAAACCCAATTTATTGATTCGACACAAGGGGAGACAAAGAATACTTGAAAGCCTTAACAACGGAGTTGTCAATTCAGCTGCACTGGAAACAGACTTGCTCGCAAGAGTTTATCGAGTAACAGCTTTATAGCAGAGAGTGAAATAACAGAGTAACAAAGACAGATAGTGATTATAGTAAACAGCAGGATTAAAATACGTAGGCACGGGGACGGATAACGGGCGTTGCATGGATGAGAAACTCATGTAACAATCAAGCAGGGCATAATAATAAAATGGTGTCTAAGTACAAAGCAATCAATAGGCATGTGTTCCAATTATAGTCGTCGTGCTCGCAATGAGAAACTTGCACAACATCTTTTGTCCTACCAACGGTGGCAGCCGGGCCTCAAGGGAATCTATGGATATTAAGGTACTCCTTTTAATAGAGTACCGAGCAAAGCATTAACACTCCGTGAACACATGTGATCCTCACATCACTACCATCCCCTCCGGTTGTCCCGATTTCTGTCACTTCGGGGCCATTGGACATGTGTATACAACTTGCAGGTAAGACCATAAACAATGAATATCATGATGAAGTAATAACATGTTCAGATCTGAGATCATGGCACTCGGGCCCTAGTGACAAGCATTAAGCATAACAAGTTGCAACAATATCATCAAAGTACCAATTACGGACACTAGGCACTATGCCATAACAATCTTATACTATTACATGACCAATCTCATCCAATCCCTACCATCCCATTCAGCCTACAGCGGGGGAATTACTCACACATGGATGGGGGAAACATGGCTGGTCGATGGAGAGGCGGTGGTGATGGTGGCGATGATCTCCTCCAATTCCCCGTCCCGGCGGAGTGCCGAACGGAGACTTCTGGCTCCCGAGACGGAGTTTCGCGATGTGGCGGCTCTCGGGTTTCTGGCGACTTCGACTTCTCCCCGTGCGTTTTTAGGTCGAAGGCAATAAGTAGTCCGAAAGAGGGCGTCGGGGCCAGCCGAGACCGCCACACGAGGGCCGCGCGGGCCCTCCGGGCCGCGCCGACCTAGTGTGTGGGCCCTCGTGCCCCCACCTGGCTTGCCCTTCCGGCTGCGTCGTATTCGGGAAAATAGGACCTTTCGCATAAATTCGAGGATTTTTCCAAAGTTGATTGCACAAAAACGAGACACCCAGTTCTAAAAAAGCGTTAGTCCGTGTTAGTTGCATCCAAAATACACAAATTAGAGGCAAAACAATAACAAAAGTGTTCGGGAAAGTAGATACGTTTTGGACGTATCATTAAGCTTAGGCCTGAATTTTTAGCTTGCATGTCTTAAAATAGAGGGATAATTATGGGCACCTTAGAACATAAGGCGGTGGTTGGAAATTATGTCTTCATTATTCTCTTTTTTGCTTAAAGTATGCGGTCCTGAGATGATTCACTTGCTCATTTGCATTTACGTGACAACACCTATTTATGGCTCTCTCTGGAGGAACATAGGCATCAATAAATCATCAAATTCCTTATTTCTAATACCTTGTTTGCCCATGTCATAACTTGTATGACAAACAAGTATATGTAGATAAATAAGGTGTGTGGTGTGGGCATGATACATCGAAAACATATCCATGTTTGTGTTAAGTATGTTATGTTATTGTCCATGATATTTAGACATTCTTATTACTTTTATTGTGGATAATATTTTAATAATTGTAAAAGTGCACAAGTTATTGCTTTACACTGATGTGTAAGAATTACATAGATATTAATTAAATTACAAAGAAGTCCCACCTTACTGTTAGATTTAGAGCTTTCTAAATTTTGTCCATCCAGAAAGTTGTGGGGAATTTCATGACGAATATTTTTCATACATGAATGTTATGAACCTTCCATTTGCATTGTATTTTTTTTCAATATGCTGCAAGTTTCTCATCCATGTCCTTTCTCTGCTTGTAATCTCTTAACATTTTATCTCTCACCTGCCGAGTTGGTATTTATGTACAAAAAATGGGGATTATTCCCCAGCAATTTTAAAACATATTAAGTGATCATGATTTAAAGAATCTCCATTTTTTTCTTGTGTTTGGTGATTCTTAACACATAATGTACTAATTGTTTCAAAGTAGTAGATATATAGTAAGTCACACGTTAATGCAACTTCTGAGACTATCATGAATGTTAATATAAATGGCCTAGTAGTGGAATCCAAAATATACCTAACAAAAACAATTTACTTATCAAAACAACCAATGCATGTAAAACAAAGGAAAATGGATGTATCTATTCCCAAAAATCTTTGCCGACTAAACATGGACGTTAGTTTCACATATTAATTGATGAAGATGCAATCTACAAGGATTGTGACAACGACAATAACGACTACTACTAGATTGACAATGATCTGCTTAAACTTGTATGGCTTAATTCGTCTATAATATCTCTTGTCAAAAAAAAATCTATCTCTACCCATTTGGCTCAGTATTGATCTCCGCGCCACCATCATAATCTAGGTCAAGAGATCCATGGGGGCCATGGCATGTATAACAATAGTCATAGAGAAGTAGATGTAACCAAACAAAGGCGTAACAAATAAGTTGTATAAGACGCTTAAACACTCTTTAAAAAAATATCCCATACCCATGTAAACCTCCTAAAGATTTCCAAAAGGAGAAAGAAAGTAGTGAACAGATGGTTGCGGATGGAACAAAATAGTGCCTTCGTTGCTAGGGTTCTAGCGGGACTTAGGGCGTGTTCGGAAACAGCCCAGCTTCCAGCTTCTTCAACTCCGCATGTGGAGCGGTGCCGAACAGCTTAGCTCCGCGGAGCTAAATCCGGGAAGCTGGCCAAATTTTGTGTACAAAATGGGGAGCTGGGGTTTGGCAAATCCCCGGATCTGAAAAACGCGGAGCAGCATCAATTTACACAAAATGCCACCGCCGAGTGAGGAAAACGTTTCGCTAATTCCTCCTTTGTCCGACCGCACAGGCAACCCAGCCATTTCCCAACTGGATCGAGCGGTGCCACCCACCTCGAGCTCGCGTCCATGAGCACCAGCTCCGGCCGCCGCGTTCCTGATCTCCTCCGTTCCCGACCTGCTCCTCAAGAAAAGTTTCAGCCGCCTCCGCCTTTCCCTTCTGCTGTCCATCGCCTTGCCCTTCTGCTCCGGCCGCCGCCGCATCGGCCCCTGCCCGTCTCCGACCTCCTCCTGATCCCCTTCCTCCTCAAGCTCCACCTGCACACCAAGATCCGCGCCACCGGCCGCCCGACCTCCTCCTCAAGCTCCGCCCTCAAGCAGGAGAAGCCGCCGGAGTCCCCTGTCCCCTACCTCCTCCTGTATCCCCTTCCTCCTCAAGCAGCAGCAGTGGCTGCGCTGCCCCGGCATCCTCCTCCAGCAGATCCGGCCGCCGTGTCCCTGCCCACCTTGTAGCAGCTCCCCCGACCTCAATGTCCCGCACGAGCTCCCGGTCATCTTCCTGGACCTCGTCTGGTCCTAGCAGTGCAGAGGAGACCACGCTGGAAGCCCCATCCTTAGCAGGCCGACCCAGCGAAAAATGTGCTTTCAGCCCAGCCAAAGTGAGAAGCAGCGCCGAACGTTTGTTGCTCCCTTCGTGACGCTGGAGCAGCTGTGGAAAGCCGGATCGACGGAGTTCTCTGAAGCTGGGGAATTGCCGAACACGGCCTTAGAAGCCATCCGACATGTTTGTGCCCGTGACGCAAAACTGGACAGACCGCACATATACTACTAAAACATGCCACACACTAAGAAAATTTGGTTCATTTAATTTTTGCTTGAGTTTGCTGATTAGTTTCTGAGATTCAAAGCAAAAAAAAAAAAACACTTGAGAATATGATCTCAACAACAACCCAGCCGGATGCCAGCAGTCCGGCACTTCCTTTGTGTGTCCCGTTCTCCATGGCTCCACAGCTGTGTGTCTGTTGCTTCCTCTACTCGGCTGGCTAGCTGACGCCCAACGACCTCGACGTGCAACGAGCACATCACACATGGAGGTTTTCGCCGGCCCCGGCCTCTTCGTACCAGCAACAACGAGTTGACAAAAGCCACACGCGATATTTGGCGTATATATATATATTTAGAGCGGAATGGATCCAAAATGATCGCAACGCCTTTCGATGATCCATTTTAATTATGATATCGAAATGGAGCAACAGCAGCCGATAAACAAATAAATCGCGTCACTGTGGATTATTAATGCGGACGAAGAAACCGAACCAAATCGGCCTGCCCTGCTGTCGTACTCGATGGAGCTAGGAGCGGAAAGCGCAGGCAGCAGCGACTACTGCTATGAATACGCCTCGATCCATTTTTCTAAGTGAAAGAAAGCCTTATGGCACTTAATATTATTTAATTAATACAGATACTCGTAGTAGTAGAGCTACATCATGTATATATACTGTATAATAAAAACAAAATAAGTTTCGGTGGATCACCACCCACGCACGGGACTCCTTCGTTTATAAGCAAATTTTGGCATCTGATGCACCGCTTGATTAGCTTCCCTAGGATAATGTTAGTTAGGAGGATATATTCTCGGCATTGCATGCTTTCGAAAAAGAAAACATTTAATCAAGATGGCTCCATAAAAGCATCTTCGGTCGCGGCATCAATAGCTATGCTCAGTTGGACCTAGAAGCGCGCTTAGTCGCGGCTGTACATGTGGTCGAGAGGAACGCCACGGGAGCCCTCGAGGAGGTTGACGTGGTCCTCATGGACCGCATCTTGGACATCTCCCACGAGAGGGCGTCGACGGAGGAGTCCGCTCGGCTGCTCATGGCCGCGGAGCGGAAGAGGGTCATAGACATCAACGCCTAGCGCCTCGCCGAGGCCACCTCTCGTGAGGCTCAACAGGTCGTCGAGGACGAGGAACTCCATCAGAAGCGCGCCCACGCCAACGATGTAGGTACACTGGCATGCGGCCAATGGAAGCGTCATGTTGGTGCTGGAACGGGCCGCCCACCCGGAGCCGAATAGGAGGGGGCACACCGGGCCAAGAGGCGGGCACGGGCCAAGAAGAACTGGGAGGACGGGGAGGCCAGCCCCTCTCGCGCCCGGATGGCGACGAGTAGTTTAGGGTTTGGTTTAGTTTAAATTTCAGCCAAAATTCATTCAATTTTAGAAGTACGGTAATATATAACGAATTTAGAATAAAATTTTAAACTTGAATTAACTTTTTTCTTTGCGAATGGGACATTGGCGTTAAAAGAAACAACGAATAGTACAAATCACTCCAAGAAAAACGAAAATTACTAAAAGCTCCTTGAGAAGCCCTGATCAACTGAATCCGATTCCACCACAACATTTCTGCAAAGACAAATTTGTTGGAGTATATTTCAGTCCTTTCAGCACGACCATTGCCGTCGCTGATTTTACGCGTCGCTTAATGGCGAATTAGGAAAAATAATAATCAGGGAAGCTTAATTAATCTCTCTCTCTCCCGCACCGCTCCCCTCTTGTCTCTCTAGTCGCCTCCCACCTCGTCCTCCCCTCCTCCCTTGTCGCTCCGCCCTCCAATCCCCCCTCACACGCTGCAGCCAGGCCAGCCCAGCTCCGCCCGCCATCCATAGCAGCCGCCCACAATCCCGACGAGGGATCGGAGGACGGCCGCCCGCCCGCCCGCCAGCCAGCCGGACTCGCCGCTCCCTCCTTCCCAGGTAGGCCACGCCGCGGCACCTCCTCCTTCCCTTGACGACCCAGCCTCGAGCGGAGGCCGCGTGCTAACGCTTCCGTTCGGTTCTGGCTCCCGTGGCTTTCCCCACCATCTCATCTGCTGCTTCAACGGGGTTTCGGATTTCCCTCGATGTTTTTTAGGCGTTTTCCCTCTATTTGTTTGCGTCTGCGTTGTTGCTGGATGAATTCGGTGGGCAGTCATGTCTGACGCGGAATGCGGTTCGCCGGATTCCAGCAAATTTTTCCGGCACGAATTTCCTCGAGTTTTTTCTCATAGATTTATTATTATTATTCATCTTCTTCCTCCCGCGAGATCACGGCCTGATCCCTCGCCCCCCCAAATTCCGCAGGTCGAATTCGCGCCGACGGCGCAGGAATCCCCTCCGCCACGCCCGAGATTCGATCCAATGCGGGCCTCGTCGTAGCCGGAAATCCCCGACCCCGACCCCGCTCGCCGCCGCCGAGATGGCCCGTGCGCGGAAGCGCGACCGCCTGCGGTGGAGCAAGCTCTACACCTTCTCCTGCTTCCGGCACCCGCACACGGACGAGGGCGGCGGCGGCGGCGGGGGGCCGTCCGCCGCCAGCGGCAGCCCGGTGGGCGGGCCGGGCTTCTCGCGCGTCGTGCACTGCAACAACTCCATCCTGCACCGCCGGAAGCCGCTCAAGTACCCCACAAACTACATCTCCACCACCAAGTACAACGTGCTCACCTTCCTGCCCAAGGCCATCTTCGAGCAGTTCCGCCGCGTCGCCAACCTCTACTTCCTGCTCACCGCCATCCTCTCCCTCACGCCCGTCTGCCCCTTCTCGCCCGTCAGCATGATCGCGCCGCTCGCCTTCGTCGTCGGCCTCAGCATGATCAAGGAGGCGCTCGAGGACTGGCGCAGGTTCATGCAGGACATGAAGGTCAACAACCGCAAGGTCAGCGTGCACAAGGGCGACGGCGAGTTCGGGTTCCGGCACTGGGAGGACCTCTGCGTCGGCGACGTCGTCAGGGTCGAGAAGGACCAGTTCTTCCCCGCCGACTTGCTGCTCCTCTCCTCCAGCTACGAGGACGGCATCTGCTACGTCGAGACCATGAATCTCGACGGCGAGACCAACCTCAAGCTCAAGAGGTCGCTCGAGGTTACCCTGCCGTTGGAAGAGGACGAAACCTATAAGGATTTCCGGGGAGTGATAAGGTGTGAGGACCCCAACCCAAGCCTCTACACCTTCATCGGTAACCTGGAATACGAGAGGCAGATATACTCCATCGACCCGTTTCAGATACTTCTCAGGGACTCCAAGCTCAGGAACACAGCCTTCATCTATGGGGTGGTCATTTTCACTGGGCACGACAGCAAGGTGATGCAGAATTCTACAGAGTCGCCATCCAAGAGGAGCAGGATTGAGAAGAAGATGGATCTGGTCATATACATTTTGTTCACCGTCCTGGTGCTAATATCCCTCATCAGCTCCATCGGTTTCGCGGTCAGGATCAAGCTTGATTTGCCCAGATGGTGGTATTTGCAGCCTGAGAAGTCCAACAAGTTGGACGATCCAACACGCCCCGCTCTTTCTGGGATATTCCATCTCATCACAGCGCTCATTCTCTATGGGTATTTGATTCCCATCTCGCTATATGTCTCGATTGAAGTCGTGAAGGTAGCGCAAGCACATTTCATTAACCAGGACCTTCACATGTTTGATGAGGAGACTGGCAACACTGCTCAGGCCCGTACGTCCAACTTGAATGAGGAGCTTGGCCAAGTTCATACGATTTTGTCTGATAAAACGGGCACTTTGACCTGTAATCAGATGGATTTCTTGAAGTGTTCGATTGCTGGGGTATCATACGGTGTGCGAGCGAGTGAAGTTGAAAGGGCTGCTGCAAAGCAGATGGCGTCTGGTGCTGCTGATGACCAGGATATTTCTCTAGAAGATGTATGGGAGAATACTGAGGACGAAATCCAGCTATTGGAAGGAGTTAACTTCAGCGCGGGAAATACCCCAAAGACCTCGATAAAAGGCTTCAGTTTCGAGGATAACCGTCTTATGCAGGGGAACTGGACCAAGGAACCAAATTCTAACATGGTTCTTCTCTTCTTCCGGATACTTGCTCTTTGTCACACTGCAATCCCAGAGGTGAATGAGGAGACGGGTGCTCTTACCTATGAAGCAGAATCACCTGACGAGGGGGCTTTTCTTGTGGCAGCCAGAGAATTTGGATTTGAATTTTCCAAGAGAACACAATCGAGTATATTCATCAAGGAGAAATACACTTCGTCTAATGGCACAATTGAAAGGTTGGATTTATATTTCATACTGCACTTGTCCGTAGCTTTTTTATATTTGACTCAGAGCCCTTAGAGTTTCTGATCGCATTTTATTCATTTATCTTCATCTTTGATTGGGATTTCTTAGGGAGTTCAAGATTCTCAATTTATTGGAATTCAATAGCAAAAGGAAGCGAATGACGGTAATTCTGAAGGATGAAGATGACCGTATTTTTCTTCTTTGCAAAGGAGCAGACACGTAAGATTTTATGCCAAATAAAATTTTCTTTTCTGATGCTAATTTTGTCAGTTGTTGCATCAACATGTACTGTCATCTGTGTTCAGATATTTTGACATGCTGCTACTTTGTTAATCTTAAACTAAAACGATGAGAAATTGGGAAGGGCCCCCAAAAGAGTAGTGTTGTACACTTGATTTATGATTAGGTACTGTCCACATGGGTTGTTTATACTTTAGCTGACAATCTTCTGCTGCCTACAACTGAGCAGGATTATATTTGATAGATTAGCAAAAAATGGAAGGTTGTATGAGCCAGATACAACCAAGCATCTCAATGAGTATGGTGAGGCAGGTTTGCGGACGTTAGCGCTATCATACAGAATGCTCGAGGAATCAGAATATGCTTCTTGGAATGCTGAGTTTCTTCAAGCGAAGACATCGATAGGGCCTGATAGAGAATTGCAACTCGAGCGGGTTGCAGATTTGATTGAAAGGGAACTGATCCTTGTTGGCGCAACAGCAGTAGAGGACAAACTACAAACAGGGGTAGGAATGAACGGTTGATTATTTAGTTGTTAACTTATGTTGCTGGTCCTGCTATCATGCTATTAGTTTTTTTTTTTGACTTGTTATGTTATTTGTCATTTTCTATCAGGTTCCTCAATGCATCGATCGTTTGGCACAAGCAGGTCTCAAAATCTGGGTTCTAACGGGTGATAAGATGGAAACTGCAATTAACATAGGGTAAAGCTCTTTAAGAGTTATTCTTAACAGTATTGTCAATAATCCCAAGTACTGCATTGAACATAAGGCTCTTTCTAGTTCTTGATAAGGTGATTGTCTGTTTCTTCTAAACATTTTGCCCATTTCTTCTTTTCAGATATGCATGCAGTTTACTTAGGCAAGGCATGAAACGGATATCCTTGTCTACAACGGCTGGTGACCAAGTAGCCCAGGATGCACAAAAGGTACCTTTGCACAACATTTTCTGGAATTATAAGTGGATTTGGTCTATACGGTAGTTCCCTTAGCTCTGTTTTCACCTTTGGAACCTGAGCAGGCGGCGAAGGAGAGTCTCATGTTGCAAATTGCCAATGGTTCACAAATGGTTAAGCTAGAGAAGGATCCCGACGCAGCATTTGCTCTAATTATTGATGGAAAAGCTCTGACATTTGCTTTGGAAGATGACATGAAGCATATGTTCTTGAATCTGGCAACAGAGTGTGCTTCTGTCATATGTTGCCGTGTGTCTCCAAGGCAAAAAGCATTGGTAACTTCATCTATCGCCAATCCACAGTCTGGGTTTTAACATAATTCAGTGCCGAGTTTGCTCATCTTTCCTTTGCAGGTGACCCGGCTGGTTAAGGAAGGGCTTGGAAAAACCACTTTAGCAATAGGTGATGGTGCAAATGACGTGGGCATGATTCAAGAAGCTGATATTGGTGTTGGTATAAGTGGAGTCGAGGGCATGCAGGTCAGTCTAGATCATTACATGATTCACTCAAGAATCTAGTGAATTGCTAGAACAAGCATTGATAGTTTGATTGTATAATGACTTGTTTCCTTTCACCAGGCTGTGATGGCGAGTGACTTTTCTATTTCCCAATTTCGGTTCCTCGAGCGACTCCTTGTTGTGCATGGCCATTGGTGCTACAAGAGAATTGCACAAATGGTGCGACTAAAGCGCTTGATTTATTTGTTATAATCTATTGAATAATATTGTTTCAAATGTGTGAATAGTGTTTGCTGAATCCTCTTCTGTTGAGTTGCAGATCTGCTACTTCTTTTACAAGAATATTACCTTTGGACTTACAATATTTTACTTTGAGGCATTTGCTGGATTTTCTGGGCAATCAGTTTATGATGATTGGTTTATGCTGCTTTTCAACGTTGTTCTTACCTCTCTACCTGTTATATCACTTGGAGTATTTGAGCAAGATGTTTCCGCTGAAATCTGCTTACAGGTATGTCATGGAATTTTTGAACTTATTTAACCATACGCTTTTTGAAATTAATAATGTACCCAAGTATCTATTTAGTCCCATCTGGGAGTAAATTAGTATGGGACCCTGGCTGGTATCAGAATAACAACGTTATGCTCATTGATATGTATGTTTAAGAAAAGTATAAACAAATTGTGAGTACCTCAAATTTACCGTACCTGCTTGTAATGTTTGGATTACACACATAGAACTTCATCCTCCTTCAATATGCCTATTTTCATTTAATTTAAGTGTGTGAACCATGAGCCAGAACCATGAGTTGGTTACCAGATCTTATGGGTTTCACCTCTAGCCTACCCCAACTTGTTTGGGAATAAAGGCTTTGTTAACCTTGTCTCTAGCCTACCCAAGTGTGAATTAACCTTGTCTCTCCGTTGACATAGAATGTTACAAAGTAGAAATATTAGTTCAGTTTAATGTGCTTGAATTCCACATTCTTTATACAACAGAATGATTCATAGGTAGAATATCTAGTTCAAATATTTACTCACAAGGCATCCTAATGGATGTCACAAGCCACTCTATGTACTTCCTAGTAAATGTGTATTTGTGTTTGCTGTTGTCTAATCCTGAATGATACCAGAATACTTTTGCATCAGGCGTTTTGCACCAGAAGACTTTAGTTCATTTTATTTGGCTATCCGCTAAAGCTACTATGCCCTCTTACATTAACACTAACATGGCACACTTCGCACTTTGCAGTTCCCAGCATTATATCAGCAAGGTCCAAATAACCTTTTCTTTGACTGGTACCGGATTTTAGGATGGATGGGGAATGGCCTTTACTCTTCTCTGGCAATATTCTTTCTCAACATCTGTATATTCTATGATCAAGCAATCCGTTCTGGGGGACAGACTGCCGACATGGCTTCAGTGGGAACCACCATGTTCTCCTGCATCATCTGGGCTGTGAACATACAAATTGCTCTGACAATGAGCCATTTCACCTGGATTCAACATGTGTTTGTGTGGGGCAGCATAGGGACTTGGTATGTCTTCATTATCGCATATGGGATGGCTTTGAAGTCCCGTGACAACTACCAGATTATGTTAGAAGTTCTTGGGCCAGCCCCCTTGTACTGGGCAGCGACACTTCTGGTGACGGCTGCTTGCAACATCCCCTACCTGATTCACATATCCTACCAGAGATCGTGCAATCCACTTGATCACCATGTGATACAGGAGATCAAGTACCTACGGAAAGATGTCGAAGATGAAACAATGTGGAAGAGGGAGCGGTCTAAGGCCAGACAGAGGACCAAGATTGGTTTCACCGCAAGGGTGGACGCAAAGATTAAGCAGATCAAGGGGAGATTGCATAAGAAAAGCCCATCGTTAACCATCCATACCGTAGCCTAGAACATCTCTGAGTTGCCTGATAGTCTTGCCGGCAGTAGTTGTAGCCTTTACCTTGCTCCTGCAAGTCAGCGGTTTATGGCTTCACTGAGCGTTAAGGCGTGTTTTTTCTTCTTCTTTGTCCTTCCTAATTTTTTCTTTCAATTTGTTGCTGTTCTTTTGTCCTCTCCATTTGTGTAAGAAGTGTTGAGTTGTAATTGGTGGCCTTACACCACCTGAGTAGAAGTTCCAAAGCCAGGCTTGTAAAAAGTATAGCTCCTTTCAGTTGGAGAAACAACCTACCGAGATACAGTAGCTGACAGTATATGTATATCTGCAATTTTGACTATCTTTGTGCTGCAAGTATTTGACATTGTAACCTGAAATAATGGTAGTAGTAGCTCTGCCCAGATCAAGCAATCCGATTTCATGGCTCCTGGTGGTTGCACGTGTTGGTGCCAATTGTGTTTAATTTTGGTTACAAATTCACTTGATATATTTTGCTGTTTGCTTTCAAAATACTTTTTCTTCGATCGACCTTGGTCAACTCTAACTAATTTTGAGTAGTATAATTTTTTTATTTCTTAAATTTATTCAACTTTACCCAATTATTATCGTGTATTTTGTCCAACTATTATCATGTCTCGTCTCTAAATTCATTCTAGTACTGTATTTCTTTTACTGATGCATTTTCTTGTTTATGTCTGATTTTTTTCACTAGTCGTGGTGAATGTTAAGAGGAATGCAACTCAAGATTCTTTTGGCATAGGTTCCACATGCAGGAGCTTCCTGGATGTTGTTTGATTTGCAAATCAAATACTGTTTAGAGAGCTCTTCCGTAATTTTAAATTGAAAAGAGATATAATTTTGGGGCAAATTCAAGTGCTTCTGGTAGATGATAGATGATAGGGTATATTTGGGTCAAAGGAAATATTTTTTGAGTAGTAGTTTATTTCTGAGCATTTTACTAGTGAAACAGGGTATCTTTTTAGTATCTGATTTTTGTAAATTATTTTACAATTCAGAAAAGCCAAACCAGTTTTGGTAGGTCACATTTGGTAGTACCTATCCATTGGTATAGTCGTCTTTGGTTAGTTGTACTCTAGTGCTTGTGTACTTAGAAATTGGATTGATCTAGTTTATGTCTTGTTTAAATCTTCTAAAATATTTAAAAATTTATTTGTGTGTGATTCCTGTGCATGTGTGTTCCTCATGTTGTTGATAGCTTCCAGTAGAGGTGCTGCATGCATTTTTGGAACTCACAGGAAGATTTAGGCCATTTAATTGGTTCCTAAGTTATTTTTGGTTTTATAAAAATCATAACTGTTGTTTTAAAAATCCGAAATTAGTAAATCCACTTCCAGTAGCTTCTTAAAGTAAATCTTACACTCTGTGATTTTATCAAATTTTGTGTGTGAATTATTCTGAAATAGTTTGTTAATTTGGTATGTTGTTTTTTTTCTTTTCATTTTGCGACGCTATGTATAGAAAACCAGGTTAGTCGAAACCAAGCAAAAAATAACGTGGGGGCGCGCGAGAGGCGGTTTCAGAATCGAATGCGGTACCATTGCGGAAAATCCACTGAAAAGCAACACGAGCCTGCGTGGCACGCTCCACTTTACAGACAGCACGAATCGCGGCGCACATCGGACGGTCCGAAGCGAACTCAAGCGTGCAGGCCGGCCGCCCACGGCACGAGCTAGAAAAATCCCCCATCCCGGCCGCCTCGCCGCCACCTCTACAGTCCCCCAAGCCCCATTCCAACCTCGCTCGCTGCTAGGGTTTGCTCCGACCACGAACCCTAAACCCCGCTCACTCTCCCCCACACCAGCACCGCCGACGCCGTTTCCCGCTAGGTAAATCGGCCTCTACGCCTCGCCGCGCGCATCGATCCGGTCCGGAGCTAGGGTTTCGCCGTTCGCTGAAGCTCCGCTTCGGCGGTATGGCGGGGTACGTGGACAGCCGGCACGCCATGACCGGGTACGAGGACGAGGAGGAGGAGGACCCGGAGGAGGTCGAGGAGGAGGAGGAGGTTGAGGAGGAGGTGGAAGAGGAGGTCGAGGAGGAGGCGGCCGAGGGCGCGCCGGGTGGCTTTGGAGGGGAGGCCGTCGTCGGTCATGGGGAGCCTGGCGGCGACGACGGGAGGGGGGACGTGCCCGCGGAGCCTGCCGACGGGTCGGGGTGAGTTCTCCTCGCGCTTCTAGGGTTTGGCTTGGCCTGTTTGGATTGGATTAGATGAGGTGTAGTTAACTCGTTTTGGTTTTGGTGTCTCTGCTTCTCTACAGGAAGGTTTTCGTTGGGGGTGTAGCCTGGGAGACAACGGAAGGTAGACGGCGAGTTAATTCATTGTTGGGGGATTCATCTAGCTGTTGGGGGCGGTTTTAGTTATGTCTGATAAAATGTTTCTCCTTTGGGTGATTGTTAACATTTTGTAGCAGAAACTTAAGTTGTTAGGTTGCATTAGAATAACATAAAAGAGTGCAGTCGAAATTTTGCATTGAAGATAGAACGATCTTCTTTATTTCGTTACTGCCCGTTGGATTGTGTGATTCATTTCGTCACTTGAAATACAGCTTAGTTCTGTACTGCTCATGTTTGATTTTTTATGCACACATTTGTTAAGATAAAGGGATCAATGCAAAAATATCTCGTTACATATTTCCTTTTCTTCTGTCTTGCATTTTGTTGTGCTACTAACCATTAAATTCCCATTTTAAATGGGACATTATTTTTCTAAATGATACCATCAGAAAGAATCTATTTTATCTCAGCGCAGTTTGCGTGATATCTGAAATAAGTTCATTTTGAGATCCAAAAAGTGTTGAATTTCTAAATTCCGTTTTATAACGTTCACACAAAACTGTATCTACCATGCCACAAAATTTCAGATCCAAATTTCATCCACACGTCAAGAAAAAAAAAAACGGCTCTGAATAGTAATAAATTCAAACATACATAATTTTGGGCACTATCTAATACGGAGTATTTATTTTAGCTGAAATTGTCTTTTTAGTTTCTTGATGTACACTATTTTAATGTGGATCTGAGATTTTTGTTTCATGTTAAGTATCGTGTATGAATGGTAAAAAAGATGCTCAGAATCTTGCTATTGCAATATTAAAATGGTATATTTGGATGCCTGTGTGCACTGACTCTTCCTGCTTGGGACGCTGAAATTCTTATGTTGCATTAAGTTAGACAATGCTGCATTAATTTAGTAGAATGTGGACATTTGGTTTCACCAAGAAACTAGGAATTCATGCAAGAAAATTATTAATGCTCTCAATTGTTTCCCATCAATATTGTATAGATACCTTTGTTCTCGATGTTGCTTTGCTTTCCTGTGAAATCCATTTGTTTAATTTGGCATTCTCATATCTTTCTTTTTTATGTGCAGAAACATTGAGCATTTGCAGAAATATGAGCTGTAACTGATGCCCTCATTTGTTTGTGTGCAGAAAAATTCAAGAAGCATTTTCAGAAATATGGGGCTATAGCTGATTCCGTTATCATGAAGGACAAGCATACCAGGATGCCTCGTGGATTTGGATTTGTTACATTTTCTGACCCATCTGTGATAGACAGGGTTCTTGAGGATGAACATATTATAGATGGAAGAACGGTAAGCCCTCCTGTGTTGACAGCTTGGTGGAGGCTCTTCTGTCGTAACACCAACAACCAAAACATGTGAACCTGAATTGAGTCTGTTCTTACTCACATTTTTTATGTGTTAAGGTTGAAGTCAAAAGGACTGTGCCTAGAGAGGAAATGTCTGCAAAAGATGGTCCGAAGACAAGAAAGATCTTTGTCGGTGGTATTCCACCATCTCTAACTGAAGGTAGTTAGCAAAACAAACAGATTTCTATTTTTGTGAGTTCTTTTTATTTGAAGTTTAGAACTCCAGATGGTGTTTATATGTATTAAGTCAAAACCAGTTGAATGCTCTTAATATTTACATATGTTAAGTCTTGAGCATATTTGTTTCACTTGCCAAACATGTCTGACTTCAATTTTCAGGTGAGTTAAAGGAGCACTTCTCCTCATATGGGAATGTCGCTGAGCATCAAATCATGGTCGACCATAGCACCGGCCGTTCACGAGGCTTTGGCTTTGTTACCTTCGAAAGTGAGGATGCTGTTGAAAGGGTTATGTCACAGGGAAGAATGCATGAGCTTGGAGGGAAGCAGGTCGCCATCTTTCTCTTGTTATCATCTTTCTGTGATAATTATTAATTCATATTTTCACCTGGTTGCAGTTATTAGATTCATTAGCAAATATTGTTGCTGTCAAATATTCAACCGTGGGAATATATTGTTAAACAGTTAGCATGTACTCTTAATTTCTGTGGTTATTTTTGATTGTTGACATAGTTTATGATGTAATGTTGTTGAACTCGCTGTTATTGTAACTGATAGCTGAATTGCACTTTAAGAGATAGTGATGTGTATGAATGCCAGATTTGCTCATAATGCATCAGCCATGTCAACTCTACTATGTATTGAGCTAATCCTTTACTCTAGGATCGAAGAAATAATTGAGTAGTACCTTATTATATCTTCACATTATTTTCATCTGTACTTTCAAGAGAATGGTACTTGAGCTGTGCTGTTCTTTTTTTTGTGGAACCAACTAATGGTACATTTCTGTTATTGTATCAACGAGAATAGTATCACGCCAAGAAATGTAAATCGCAACGCTGGAAGCTCTGAGTGATTTTCGATTTGGAAGTTCTTTTCTTGGTGAATCAAAATTACTGGGAGTTACTTCCATATGTCCACCTAATCCAAAAAACTTTATAATTTCTGCTCTAGAACCTATTTAGGCCATCTAGAAAGGTGACAGCTCGTACAATGGGGTCTCTCTTAAGGTGACTCTCCAGGAAGAGTTCAGAGAGATTCTGTTATTTGTACAGTCCCGAGTCTAACGAAGAGTCGGCTCTGTTCTCTGTTCCTTCTCCCTACATTAGCATTTATCCTGCATGTCCACCTAATCCAAAAAACTTTATAATTTCTGCTCTAGAACCTATTTAGGCCATCTAGAAAGGTGACAGCTTGTACAATGGGGTCTCTCTTAAGGTGACTCTCCAGGAAGAGTTCAGAGAGATTCTGTTATTTGTAGAGTCCCGAGTCTAACGAAGAGTTGGCTCTGTTCTCTGTCCCTTCTCCCTACATTAGCATTTATCCTACATGGCAGGATGAAGACTCAGCTGATGTCACGCCTTTGTAAATGCCTTTACGGCAAATTATGATGCTTTGTTGTGAAGGGCATTGCAATCAATGCGTGTACTTTTGATACGAGATAAATGATTACATGTGTACTCCATTTTGTAGAAATGTAGGAATCTAACTTATATCACCCGTGCAATCTTACCCAGTAAACTGCTCGGATGGCAACAGGCTTTTAGCTTTATTCATGATTGCTGGCAGCTAGCTCTTACATTTATATAAGGCTTCTTTGGTTTTGGGTTGTTTTTTTTCACGTGAAACTCGCTCTTAACTTTGTTATTTTGGAGTTAGGAATAAGATGTGATTATCTTAATTAGAAGCTTTTCTAGGCTGGCATAATGTAATTCAATTTCTAATTGCAAGTTTGAAACATCAGAGGAATCTGGGTTACCATAAATTATTTTGACAACTTCCCCACTTGGATTTTGCAGGTTGAAATAAAGAGGGCTGAACCAAAGAAATCTGGTGGTGGTGATTCGAGTTCTAATGGGAGATATAATCTTCGCAGTGGTGCCAACCGCAGTTCGCACCGCGGCGGTGGCCGTTCTGTGAGCAGCAGCAGTGGTGCTGGTGGCTATGGGTATGGAGCTGACTACAGAGAAGCTGCAGCAGCCTACTATGGTAGTGCAGGGTATGGTGGCTATGGTAGAGGCTATGGTGCATATGGAGGCAACCCTGCCTTTGGGTCAGGTTATGGCTCCGGTTATGGTGGTTCTATATATGGAGCAAGTCCATATGGTGCCTATGGGGCATATGCGGGTGCCTATGGAGGTGGTGCATACGGCGCACCTGGCAGCTATGGAGCAGGTGGGTATGGTGCCTATGGGGGAGCTGGAAGCATGGGTGCTGGGAGCTCGACTGGCCGAGGCTCGGGCAGGTACCACCCATATGGAAAATGAGTTCACAGTGGGTTCGTAGGATCTGATAATAAACTTAGATATTCTGCTCATTTCTGCTATGAGAAGCTGGAACACTCCATTGACCTTGTTGAATCAGCGTCATCAAAACATTTTTCATTCTTGCATTGCGTTGCATTGTGTCAGGCAGCAGGAATGTAGATTTAAGTCGCTGAAACCTGAACCAGTCTGAGCTTTATGTAGAATCTTAAGCTAAACTGTTGTATTCATTAGTTAACTATATGCAGCCTTTAGAACCCTTGAACTTGAACCCAACTTTGTGGTAGGAACAGTATTTTATGTGATGTCCCGATGTATTAGTATGTAACAGTGTCACCAAGCAACTAACTGGTGGCATCTGTGCTTCTGAAGAAAATTTGACTTGTTCTTAACTTCTAATTGAATAGTGATCTCTCTGTTGCATTTGATCTGCTGGTATCTCTGACGCAATCTTGGTGCTATACTTGGTGGGAATGCCCTCACCGAGGTCTATGGCGTTAGACAGGATGGGACAGTGCGCTCATTAAAGTGACCATCCTGGGTCATAATGCTAACTTTTTTTTTTTTTTTTGAACAGGGAAGGGTCCCAAAGGACCCAGAAGCTGCATTAATTATACTCGGTGGCAATACATTTTACAAGGAGGACCTCAAAGAAATCTAAAAATAAAATCGAGTCCTCAACTTTTACAACCAAGACCCTTACAATAAGATCAGAAAAGCAATCGGGTCCATCGCCACCTTCCTCGCGTCGATTCTTCCAGTCGCGGCCAGCAACTACATCGCCGGGGACGAGACCACTTGGGATGAAGCAACCGAAGAGCGCCGCGCTGCTGGAGAAGAAGGGCCTCCACATTGGCACGCCGGCCGGGAGGTTGGTGATGAGTTGACGCCGGCAAACGATCCGAAGATCAGCCGCACACGTCAGAGCTCGGAGCAGCCGCCTTTCGGCCATAAGAGTCGACGGCAGGACGGCTGGAGGCCGTCGAAACGCCGCCGAGGATGTGCTCCAGAATAGTGCAGCAGCCGAACTTCCCCATCTTGCAGATCTCCTACAAGCTGCTCTCTGCCTCCCTCCTTCTCCATCTCCACGATGGCAAGAAAAGAAAAAAGAAGCAGCAGATCTAAGAGGACCTGCAAGACACCAGACCACGAGCTTATTGGGGGAAAAGCTCCGGCCAGATTCGTCCTCTGCTTTCACCCACCATGGACGCCAACAAGGGGATCGAATCTTCCATGCCCCAGCACCGCTCGCCGGCGCTAGGAGCGAGCTCCAAGATGGCATCTCGCCAAACTCCACATGGGTAAAAACTGAGAGAAACCTAACTCTAGAGAAACTGGAACTAGCCCTAAGCCTACTGCTATGCTGTACATCCCGCGCTACGCATCCGCGTCCACGCCGACCGGCCGCGCCGTCGGAGAGGAGCGAGGAGCGAGCCGGGCCTGCTCTAGCGACTCTCAAGGGAGCGGTGGAGGAAGAGCGGTTGGGAGAGGTGGATGCTAACTGTTCTTGTTTTATAAGCCAACTCTCAGGGCTAAGTGCTAACTCTTCTTGTTCGTCTCTCTCCTGTTCTTCCTTTGTCTTCCTGTTCTTGTTCAGCCTCGCCAGGAGAATCTTGTACTCTGCTTCAGAGCATCTTGTTCTCCGATCTCAACATTTGGCTTCACCTACATCACTGTTTCGTGCGAACCAAGTTGCCTCAGCTCCTCCTCACACTTCGTTGCGAAAAACTTATTTTCATCCCATCACTGTTTGGTAGCAATTTTTTACAGGCCGTACGTTGTCACTGCTGTAATGTTTACATGTTCATGTTCCTGTGAGAACTTCGCCTTTATCATTTCTTAGTCTACTGGATCAATGTTACAAGGGTGTGTTTGGTAGCCTGGTTCAACTGAGAATGACCATCTCTTCTCATACATGATGACTCCAACCAAATTGAGATAAGATGAGATGGTGTTTAGTAGCACATGTATGAGCTGAGATGAGATGTTGTTTGGTAGCACATGTATGAGATGAGATAGGATGCCACCAAAATTGATTTTAGCACTAATTCAATATTCGAACGAAGTTATATAAAACAGACACTTTACAAAATACATACTTATTCAATATTCAGTAGTTTTTTTTTTGCAAAAAGGGTGCACCTTTTTTGCTAAAAGGTCGTGAAACAGAGTCAAAAAATCAACCGGCTCCTCTACTTTGATCTGCAGCGTACATGGAGCAGCACCGTTCATCGATGGTGTCCTCCGCTCGGGTGTGTATGAGCAGCGAGCGCCGGCCAACTGCTGAGTAGCGGCGGGCGGTGGCCAGACCGGCGGCGGCTAGGGGAGGGTCGCGACTAGGAAGGGCCGATGGCCAGGCAGTCGTCTTCCGGCGAGCAGCGGAGGGGTTGGCGGCCAGAGAGGCCTCTTCTGGCGAGCGAGGGGAGGGGGCGGCGGCGGCCGGCAACCAGGGGGAGGGGCGGCGGTGGGTGGCGGCCACGAGGAGGGGAGGCAGGCTGGGGCCTGGGGAAAGCGAGGAAGGAGCGAGCGAGATGAGGCGTTTTGCGGGAGGAAGGAAATGACGGGTTCGTGTCTGGGGGTGCTAGCGGGCCTTTCGAGACGTTTTGCGAGGCTGAGTTGTGAAACTTGATTTGAGCTTCACAACTAGGCTAGGTTGAGGGGAGTTTTCTGTATGAGGTGGGCATAGCTGAGATGTGTTGGCCCGGGCTAACAAACACATACATCTCTGAAAATCTCTGTTGAGATGAGAATTTCTGTGTTGGCTCGAGCTACCAAACACACCCTAAGTATGCCCGCATTTACTGTTCGCTGAATCAAATCTAAGGCCGTACCGCGTGTCCTAAGACTGATACTCCATGAGCCTATTTGGTAGTCTGGGCTGATTTTGGGATTTATTGGCGCAGTGGTGCAAGCACACTTCCCGTTTGGAACGGGCATGTTGTTTGGTAGCTCGGACTGCATGGACTAAAAAGGTTCTTTTGTTTGTTTGCCTGCAGCCAACCCCAAATATCAATGGAGATGAAACTACATCTGTTTGGTACCATCCAGACAAGTGTAATGTCACCCCTTCTCTATAACGGGTGACTTTACCATACTATCACCTCCCATCACACAAAAATCACAGCTCATCAGTTCATCAGTTGCACTTATGAACCTATCAGTTCACGAATTCAGCCCTAGCTACTAAGAATGGTAGTTCATAACGACATTCTCTAGCTACTACGAATGAAAGTTTATCATCACAGGGTAGTTCAACTACGGGGATCAAAGAGGGGTTCGAGAAAGAGGGAATCAAAGGGGGTTCTTCTCCTTCACTTCTTTATTTCACTTATTCACTTGTTTTTCTCCTTCTCACATGGTGGTCTAGCCTCTGGCTACCCATATTGCGTTTGCCCACTCGAGCCCCTTCTCCTTTCAGGCTTCACTGTCGCCTGCCTCCATGCCATGGCCTATCTCAACTTCATCAAAAGTGGGAACATGTTGGAAGAAGTCATCCTCGGCCCAACCTAAGATCCAGTTGTGAAGAAATGCAACAAGCAAGGACAAGCTTCACTTGAGTGTCAAAAGTGTGAAACGGTTTCTGGTCAAGGACCTTGAACCTGTTCTTCAATGCAGTAAAAGACCCTCTCAATGGTGACTCTGAGGATTGAGTGTCTTAGATTGAACAACTCTTGGGTGGTGTGTTGTTTGATGGTGGCTTGATCAATTCACCTTTGAGCTTCCCAACTGCATACAATACTTGATGAAAGTACCGAGAGATAGTCTCTGTGGTGAATGTGTTATGGATGACTTTGAACCTCTGGTTCGGACCCATAACATGAAGAAACATTGTGACTTGTTCTTCGATAGATGTGTGGATGCTACCAACTAGCAGTCCTATCTCCCTGAATGTTTTCACAAGTGCATAGAAATGGGCTCTTCTCATTCGAAGCATTTGGCTAGCCTCTACGTCGTTGTAGTTGTAGATGTAGTTTAGGTTGGCCATCCTCTTCAGATCTCGTTGTAACATAGGATCGTACATGACAGGAGGAAAAACAACACGCCTAACTTCTCTCTTGTAAACCATCAGGATCCATGCTTGAATGGCAATGATGAGTGTTGCGGCGTGATGCATAAGTTACACATGCTCCACCGCGGTTAGACACGACGACCCTGCAGGTACGACGCCAGATACCGAAAGGAGGAGCTCCTCGTCCAGAGCACGACCAGATGCGTGACTGCAAATCTAGGTCACCGCAGCCGCCGCCGGTGCCAAAATTGGGGAAAGGGAAAATTCCGGAGGGGCCTAATGGAGAGGGTAACCAAAGAGGGAGGTTACTGATGCGTGTAGTTGACACGTCCGTTGGGAACCCCAAGAGGAAGGTGTGATGCGCACAGCGGCAAGTTTCCCTCAGTAAGAAACCAAGGTTTAATCGAACCAGTAGGAGTCAAGAAGCACGTTGAAGGTTGATGGCGGCAGGATGTAGTGCGGCGCAACACCAGATTCCGGCGCCAACGTGGAACCTGCGCAACACAACCAAAGTACTTTGCCCCAACGAAACAATGAGGTTGTCAATCTCACCGGCTTGCTGTAACAAAGGATTAACCGTATTGTGTGGAAGATGATTGTTTAGAAAACAGTAAAACAGTATTTAGATTGTATTTCAGTATAGAGAATTGGACCGGGGTCCACAGTTCACTAGAGGTGTCTCTCCCATAAGATAAACAGCATGTTGGGTGAACAAATTACGGTTGGGCAATTGACAAATAAAGAGGGCATGACCATGCACATACATATTATGATGAGTATTGTGAGATTTAATTGGGCATTACGACAAAGTACATAGACCGCTATCCAGCATGCATCTATGCCTAAAAAGTCCACCTTCGGGTTATCATCCGAACCCCTCCAGTATTAAGTTGCTAACAACAGACAATTGCATTAAGTATTGCGCATAATGTAATCAGTAACTACATCCTCGAACATAGCACCAATGTTTTATCCCTAGTGGCAACATCACATCCATAATCTTAGAGATTTCTATCACTTCCCCATTCACGGAGACATGAACCCACTATCGAGCATAAATACTCCCTCTTGGAGTTACAAGCATCTACTTGGCCAGAGCATCTACTAGTAACGGAGAGCATGCAAGATCATAAACAACACATAGATATAAATTGATAATCAACATAACATAGTATTCTCTATTCATCGGATCCCAACAAACGCAACATATAGAATTACAGATAGATGATCTTGATCATGTTCGGCAGCTCACAAGACCCGACAATTAAGCACAATGGGGAGAAGACAACCATCTAGCTACTATGGACCCATAGTCCAGGGGTAGACTACTCACTCATCACTCGGAGGCGACCATGGCGGCGTAGAGTCGTCGGGGAGATGATTCCCTCGGCAGGTGCCGGAGGCGATCTCCGAATCCCCCGAGATGAGATTGGCGGCGGCGGCGTCTCTGGAAGGTTTTCCGTATCGTGGCTCTCGGTACGGGGGTTTCGCGACGGAGGCTTTAAGTAGGCGGAAGGGCAGGTCAGGGGGCCACACGAGGGCCCCACACTACAGGTCGGCGCGGCCAAGGGCCAGGCCACGCCGTCCTATGGTGTGGCCACCTCGTGGCCCCACTTCGTCTCCTCTTCGGTCTTCGGAAGCTTCGTGGCAAAATAGGACCTGGGCGTTGATTTCGTCCAATTCCGAGAATATTTCGTTACTAGGATTTGAAACCAAAAACAGCAGAAAACAACAGGCACTTCGGCATCTTGTTAATAGGTTAGTTCCAGACAATGCACGAATATGACATAAAGTGTGCATAAAACATGTAGATAACATCAATAATGTGGCATGGAACACAAGAAATTATCGATACGTCGGAGACGTATCAGTATCCCCAAGCTTAGTTCTGCTCGTCCCGAGCAGGTAAAACGATAGCAAAGATAATTTCTGGAGTGACATGCCATCATAACCTTGATCATACTATTTGTAAAGCATATGTAATGAATGCAGCGATCAAAACAATGTATATGACATGAGTAAACAAGTGAATCATATAGCAAAGACTTTTCATGAATAGTACTTCAAGACAAGCATCAATAAGTCTTGCATAAGAGTTAACTCATAAAGCAATAATTCAAAGTAAAAGCATTGAAGCAACACAAAGGAAGATTAAGTTTCAGCGGTTGCTTTCAACTTGTAACATGTATATCTCATGGATATTGTCAACATAGAGTAATATAATAAGTGCAATATGCAAGTATGTAGGAATCAATGCACAGTTCACACAAGTGTTTGCTTCTTGAGGTGGAGAGAAATAGGTGAACTGACTCAACATAAAAGTAAAAAGAATGGTCCTCCATAGAGGAAAAGCATCGATTGCTATATTTGTGCTAGAGCTTTGATTTTGAAAACATGAAACAATTTTGTCAACGGTAGTAATAAAGCATATGTATCATGTAAATTATATCTTACAAGTTGCAAGCCTCATGCATAGTATACTAATAGTGCCCGCACCTTGTCCTAATTAGCTTGGACTACCGGATCATCGCAATACACATGTTTTAACCAAGTGTCACAATGGGGTACCTCCATGCCGCATGTACAAAGGTCTAAGGAGAAAGCTCGCATCGGATTTCTCGCTATTGATTATTCTCAACTTAGACATCCATACCGGGACAACATAGACAACAGATAATGGACTCCTCTTTTATGCATAAGCATGTAACAACAATTAATTTTCTCACATGAGATTGAGGATATTTGTCCAAAACTGAAACTTCCACCATGAATCATGGCTTTAGTTAGCGGCCCAATGTTCTTCTCTAACAATATGCATGCTTAACCATAAGGTGGTAGATCGCTCTTACTTCAGACAAGACGAACATGCATAGCAACTCACATGAAATTCAACAAAGAATAGTTGATGGCGTCCCCAGAAACATGGTTATCGCACAACAAGCAACTTAATAAGAGATAAAGTGCATAAGTACATATTCAATACCACAATAGTTTTTAAGCTATTTGTCCCATGAGCTATATATTGCAAAGGTGAATGATGGAATTTTAAAGGTAGCACTCAAGCAATTTACTTTGGAATGACGGAGAAATACCATGTAGTAGGTAGGTATGGTGGACACAAATGGCATAGTGGTTGGCTCAAGGAATTTGGATGCATGAGAAGTATTCCCTCTCGATACAAGGTTTAGGCTAGCAAGGTTATTTGAAACAAACACAAGGATGAACCAGTGCAGCAAAACTCACATAAAAGACATATTGAAAACATTATAAGACTCTACACCGTCTTCCTTGTTGTTCAAACTCAATACTAGAAATTATCTAGACCTTAGAGAGACCAAATATGCAAACCAAATTTTAGCATGCTCTATGTATTTCTTCATTAATGGGTGCAAAGTATATGATGCAAGAGCTTAAACATGAGCACAACAATTGCCAAGTATCACATTATCCAAGACATTATAGCAATTTACTACATGTATCATTTTCCAATTCCAACCATATAACAATTTAACGAAGAAGAAACTTCGCCATGAATACTATGAGTAGAGCCTAAGGACATACTTGTCCATATGCTACAGCGGAGCGTGTCTCTCTCCCATACAGTGAATGCTAGGATCCATTTTATTCAAACAAAATAAAAACAAAAACAAACCGACGCTCCAAGCAAAGCACATAAGATGTGATGGAATAAAAATATAGTTTCGGGGAGGAACCCGATAATTTGTCGATGAAGAAGGGGATGCCTTGGGCATCCCCAAGCTTAGACGCTTGAGTCTTCTTGATATATGCAGGGGTGAACCACGGGGCATCCCCAAGCTTAGAGCTTTCACTCTCCTTGATCATATTGCATCATACTCCTCTCTTGATCCTTGAAAACTTCCTCCACACCAAACTTAGAACAACTCATTAGAGGGTTAGTGCACAATAAAAATTAATATGTTCAGAGGTGACACAATCATTCTTAACACTTCTGGACATTGCATAAAGCTACTGGACATTAATGGATCAAAGAAATTCATCCAACATAGCAAAAGTGGCAATGCGAAATAAAAGGCAGAATCTGTCAAAACAGAACAGTTCGTATTGACGAATTTTATCGAGGCACCAGACTTGCTCAAATGAAAATGCTCAAATTGAATGAAAGTTGCGTACATATCTGAGGATTACTCACGTAAATTGGCATAATTTTCTAAGTTACCTACAGAGAAAACAGCCCAGATTCGTGACAGCAAAGAAATCTGTTTCTGCGCAGTAATCCAAATCTAGTATGAACTTTACTATCAACGACTTTACTTGGCACAACAAAACACTAAACTAAGATAAGGAGAGGTTGCTACAGTAGTAAACAACTTCCAAGACACAAAATAAAAACAAAGTACTGTAGGTAAAAACCATGGGTTGTCCCTCATAAGCGCTTTTCTTTAACGCCTTTCAGCTAGGCGCAGAAAGTGTGAATCAAGTATTATCAAGAGATGGTGCATCCACAGCGGGATGCGGAGTTTTCTCAACCAGGCATAGTATATTAGATACATAAGTTTTAGCGTCCCCCTTTTCATTAGTCTTGGGCTTGCTACTCTCATCAAACAAATTTTCAGGAACAAGCCAAGCATAGTTATTTTCTAGCGCTTCATTTATCGCTAGGAGCTTACATGGTATCGGCGCTTTGATCTCCCCACCATCATTAATATTATTAGTGTACTTTATTCTATCCATATCCATCTTTTCAAGGAGACTAACAAAATTGGTATAAGAACCAAGCATATCATATTTAGCAAAGACCTTTCTAGCCTCTCTTGCTATACCACCAAATTCTCTAAGAAGGGTTTCTAAAACAAAATCTTTCTTTTCCCCTTCTTCCATATCACCGAGTGTAAGAAACATGTGTTGGATTATAGGATTGAGATTAACAAATTTAGTTTCCATCATATGAACTAAAGCAGCAGCGGCAATTTCATAAGTAGGAGCAAGTTCTACCAAGTGTCTATCTTCAAAATCTTCAACGGTACTGACATGATTGAAAAATTCTTCTATATTATTTCTCCCAATTATAGACCCACGTCCTACCGGTATGTCTTTCGTGGTAAAATTAAAAGGAAACATGTTGAAACAAGTAAAGCAAATGCAAGTAACTAATTTTTTTTGTGTTTTTGATATAGAGTGCAGGACAGCAAATAAAGTAAAGCTAGCAACTAATTTTTTGTGTTTTGATATAATGCAGCAAACAAAGTAGTAAATAAAATAAAGCAAGACAAAAACAAAGTAAAGAGATTGGGAAGTGGAGACTCCCCTTGCAGCGTGTCTTGATCTCCCCGGCAACCGTGATGCGTGTAGTTGACACGTCCGTTGGGAACCCCAAGAGGAAGGTGTGATGCGCACAGCGGCAAGTTTCCCTCAGTAAGAAACCAAGGTTTAATCGAACCAGTAGGAGTCAAGAAGCACGTTGAAGGTTGATGGCGGCGGGATGTAGTGCGGCGCAACACCGAGATTCCGGCGCCAACGTGGAACCTGCAAAACACAACCAAAGTACTTTGCCCCAACGAAACAGTGAGGTTGTCAATCTCACCGGCTTGCTGTAACAAAGGATTAACCGTATTGTGTGGAAGATGATTGTTTGCGAAAATAAAATGATATTGCAGTAGATTGTATTTCAGTATAGAGAATTGGACCGGGGTCCACAGTTCACTAGAGGTGTCTCTCCCATAAGATAAACAGCATGTTGGGTGAACAAATTACAGTTGGGCAATTGACAAATAAAGAGGGCATGACCATGCACATACATATTATGATGAGTATTGTGAGATTTAATTGGGCATTACGACAAAGTACATAGACCGCTATCCAGCATGCATCTATGCCTAAAAAGTCCACCTTCAGTTATCATCCGAACCCCTCCAGTATTAAGTTGCTAACAACAGACAATTGCATTAAGTATTGCGCGTAATGTAATCAGTAACTACATCCTCGAACATAGCACCAATGTTTTATCCCTAGTGGCAACAACACATCCATAATCTTAGAGATTTCTGTCACTTCCCCAGATTCACGGAGACATGAACCCACTATCGAGCATAAATACTCCCTCTTGGAGTTACAAGCATCTACTTGGCCAGAGCATCTACTAGTAACGGAGAGCATGCAAGATCATAAACAACACATAGATATAAATTGATAATCAACATAACATAGTATTCTCTATTCATCGGATCCCAATAAACGCAACATATAGAATTACAGATAGATGATCTTGATCATGTTCGGCAGCTCACAAGACCCGACAATTAAGCACAATGGGGAGAAGACAACCATCTATAGTCCAGGGGTAGACTACTCACTCATCACTCCGGAGGCGACCATGGCGGCGTAGAGTCCTCCGGGAGATGATTCCCCTCTCCGGCAGGGTGCCAGGCGATCTCCGAATCCCCGAGATGGGATTGGCGGCGGCGGCGTCTCGGAAGGTTTTCCGTATCGTGGCTCTGTACTGGGGGTTTCGCGACGGAGGCTTTAAGTAGGCGGAAGGGCAGGTCGGGGCCACACGAGGGCCCACACACAGGTCGGCGCGGCCAAGGGCCAGGCCGCGCCGCCCTATGGTGTGGCCACCTCGTGGCCCCACTTCGTCTCCTCTTCGGTCTTCGGAAGCTTCGTGGCAAAATAGGACCCTGTGCGTTGATTTCGTCCAATTGAGAATATTTCGTTACTAGGATTTCTGAAACCAAAAACAGCAGAAAAAACAGCACTTCGGCATCTTGTTAATAGGTTAGTTCAGAAAATGCACGAATATGACATAAAGTGTGCATAAAACATGTAGATAACATCAATAATGTGGCATGGAACACAAGAAATTATCGATACGTCGAGACGTATCAGCATCCCCAAGCTTAGTTCTGCTCGTCCCGAGCAGGTAAAACGATAACAAAGATAATTTCTGGAGTGACATGCCATCATAACCTTGATCATACTATTTGTAAAGCATATGTAATGAATGCAGCGATCAAAACAATGTATATGACATGAGTAAACAAGTGAATCATATAGCAAAGACTTTTCATGAATAGTACTTCAAGACAAGCATCAATAAGTCTTGCATAAGAGTTAACTCATAAAGCAATAATTCAAAGTAAAAGCATTGAAGCAACACAAAGGAAGATTAAGTTTCAGCGGTTGCTTTCAACTTGTAACATGTATATCTCATGGATATTGTCAACATAGAGTAATATAATAAGTGCAATATGCAAGTATGCAGGAATCAATGCACAGTTCACACAAGTGTTTGCTTCTTGAGGTGGAGAGAAATAGGTGAACTGACTCAACATAAAAGTAAAAAGAATGGTCCTCCATAGAGGAAAAGCATCGATTGCTATATTTGTGCTAGAGCTTTGATTTTGAAAACATGAAATAATTTTGTCAACGGTAGTAATAAAGCATATGTATCATGTAAATTATATCTTACAAGTTGCAAGCCTCATGCATAGTATACTAATAGTGCCCGCACCTTGTCCTAATTAGCTTGGACTACCGGATCATCGCAATACACATGTTTTAACCAAGTGTCACAATGGGGTACCTCCATGCCGCCTGTACAAAGGTCTAAGGAGAAAGCTCGCATCGGATTTCTCGCTATTGATTATTCTCAACTTAGACATCCATACCTGGGACAACATAGACAACAGATAATGGACTCCTCTTTTATGCATAAGCATGTAACAACAATTAATTTTCTCACATGAGATTGAGGATATTTGTCCAAAACTGAAACTTCCACCATGAATCATGGCTTTAGTTAGCGGCCCAATGTTCTTCTCTAACAATATGCATGCTTAACCATAAGGTGGTAGATCGCTCTTACTTCAGACAAGACGAACATGCATAGCAACTCACATGAAATTCAACAAAGAATAGTTGATGGCGTCCCCAGAAACATGGTTATCGCACAACAAGCAACTTAATAAGAGATAAAGTGCATAAGTACATATTCAATACCACAATAGTTTTTAAGCTATTTGTCCCATGAGCTATATATTGCAAAGGTGAATGATGGAATTTTAAAGGTAGCACTCAAGCAATTTACTTTGGAATGGCGGAGAAATACCATGTAGTAGGTAGGTATGGTGGACACAAATGGCATAGTGGTTGGCTCAAGGATTTTGGATGCATGAGAAGTATTCCCTCTCGATACAAGGTTTAGGCTAGCAAGGTTATTTGAAACAAACACAAGGATGAACCGGTGCAGCAAAACTCACATAAAAGACATATTGAAAACATTATAAGACTCTACACCGTCTTCCTTGTTGTTCAAACTCAATACTAGAAATTATCTATACCTTAGAGAGACCAAATATGCAAACCAAATTTTAGCATGCTCTATGTATTTCTTCATTAATGGGTGCAAAGTATATGATGCAAGAGCTTAAACATGAGCACAACAATTGCCAAGTATCACATTATCCAAGACATTATAGCAATTTACTACATGTATCATTTTCCAATTCCAACCATATAACAATTTAACGAAGAAGAAACTTCGCCATGAATACTATGAGTAGAGCCTAAGGACATACTTGTCCATATGCTACAGCGGAGCGTGTCTCTCTCCCATAAAGTGAATGCTAGGATCCATTTTATTCAAACAAAACAAAAACAAAAACAAACCGACGCTCCAAGCAAAGCACATAAGATGTGATGGAATAAAAATATAGTTTCAGGGGAGGAACCTGATAATTTGTCGATGAAGAAGGGGATGCCTTGGGCATCCCCAAGCTTAGACGCTTGAGTCTTCTTGATATATGCAGGGGTGAACCACCGGGGCATCCCCAAGCTTAGAGCTTTCACTCTCCTTGATCATATTGCATCATACTCCTCTCTTGATCCTTGAAAACTTCCTCCACACCAAACTTAGAACAACTCATTAGAGGGTTAGTGCACAATAAAAATTAACATGTTCAGAGGTGACACAATCATTCTTAACACTTCTGGACATTGCATAAAGCTACTGGACATTAATGGATCAAAGAAATTCATCCAACATAGCAAAAGAGGCAATGCGAAATAAAAGGCAGAATCTGTCAAAACAGAACAGTTCGTATTGACGAATTTTATCGAGGCACCAGACTTGCTCAAATGAAAATGCTCAAATTTAATGAAAGTTGCATACATATCTGAGGATTACTCACGTAAATTGGCATAATTTTCTGAGTTACCTACAGAGAAAACAGCCCAGATTCGTGACAGCAAAGAAATCTGTTTCTGCGCAGTAATCCAAATCTAGTATGAACTTTACTATCAACGACTTTACTTGGCACAACAAAACACTAAACTAAGATAAGGAGAGGTTGCTACAGTAGTAAACAACTTCCAAGACACAAAATAAAAACAAAGTACTGTAGGTAAAAACCATGGGTTGTCTCCCATAAGCGCTTTTCTTTAACGCCTTTTGGCAAAAAGATTGTAAGGGTACATTGCCCCTATGTGTGGTTTTGGTAATTAATGACAACCCCTATGGACTAATGTTTTCATTGAGTTTATATGAAGGAATATTCCATAGGTACTACTTGCTCTCCATGTGTTGGATTCAAGTATGGATGCCATGAAGATAAAGATATACCTTGTGTATTGGCATCAAGATCATCGGTATGAAGATATATATGTGATATGATCAAGAAGAAGAAATGAAGATGGAGTTCTTATGTGGAACTCAATATTAGCCATGCTCTATCTTAAGTGAGTATGAGAAGATACAAGGTTGAGTTGGGCAAGTTCAAGATGAGCATCTTGAGTGGATCACATGCTTGAAGCTTGCCATCCATTTGGTGATAATGGACATGTGAAGATGTGCATCAATGAAGCTTTCCCATCATAGTGTATGGGGGAGCATTTATGAGTATACACGAAGCGACAATGATCAAGTGATGCATTCCGGCTTGAGTGGAGCGTGAAGTGTTATCATCAAGATCAAGCGGGATGCGCAAGGCAAAGGTATGACCTTGATAGGTTTTCCTTTTACCGGTCTCGAGGTGGTTGATGGGAGACCGGATTATAGGATAGATAGCCGCACTATTAAGAGGGGCTTTCGGTTGGGTAACTTGATCACATCGTCTTAGGGAGCTCAATCCTTGCATGCGTTGCATATTCTTATTGCTTCTTGGTATTTCTCGGTGTGAGGTTCTTGAGCTTGTTGCTAGCTTTACAACAAGCCCAAGTTCATCGAAAACGGAGTTCGCATGCATCTTCTATTGCGTTTTCGAGGTTGGGTGATTTTACCGGTTATTCATGATATAAGGTTCTACCTTTTATATTCATGATAAAATCCCCTCCTACAGATTCTTGTGTTTTCACTTTCTATAGGATAGCATTTGTTGTTATCTTTCAAACAAAACTGGTTTCATTCAATTTGGAGTTCGGGAGCATTCGCTACTAAAGAAAAGATAAAAAGAGAAAAGAATAAAAAGAAAAGAAAAGAAAAAAGGGGGAGAGGCAACCGGTCGGCCGCCCGGCCTGCCGGGCCGCGCGCCGGCCCACCCGGCCGTTTCCGGCCTGGCCGCTTGTGCCATCCGGGGCATCCAGTGGGCCGCGCGACCTGGTCCGCCCGGCGCGGCCACGGTCCGGCCTGCCGGTCTGCCTCCGGCCCGACCGGGCTCCCCGCCGGGGGCCTCACCCCACGCGCACCTGCTCGCCGCCCGAGGCCCTCGCCGCCAGCGCGCGCCGCCCGGCTGTAGGTCCGCTGGCCGGACCCCAAACTGTCCTCGGCCTCAGTCGGCCCGGGTGGCCGGCCACTTTTGGAGTTTTTTTTCTACCCGTTTTTCTGTCTTTTTTCCCCAACAGTTATTTTTCCACTTGGGCTATAAATACCTTTCTTCCACCTTGAGCCCAAGCAGTTCTTCCCATTCTCTCACCTCCATTGTTGCTATTTGAAGAACTTGCTCTCCCCCTTGATTCCTCCAACCATTCTTGCCCATATTTGAGGATTTGAGAGAGGAGATCTAGATCTACACTTCCACCAAACCGTTTCTTCTCTAAGTGAGGGAATCTCTTGGGATCTAGATCTTGGAGTCTTTGGTTGACTTTCCCCCTTGTTCTTCCTCTCCAATCTCATCCTAGCATTCGTTGCTTTGGTGGGATTTGAGTGTGAAGGACTTGAACACCTCCGGTGTTCTTGCTTTGCATCATTGCATAGTGTTGAGCTCTCCACCACGATTTGTTCGAGTGAGAGACCGTGAGCTTGTTACTCTTGGAGGGTGACCTCCTAGTTGGCTTGGTGATTGGTGCTCCGGTGATCTCTTCAAGAAGATTGTGAAGAGGCCCGGGCTTCTCCTTCGTGGAGCTTGTGAAGTGGTTGTGGAGCTTGCCATCTCCGGAGCGGAGGAAAAGCTAACCATAAGGAAAGGGCCATTATCCTTCGTGGGTGTGGTTCGGAGAATAGGGTGAGCCTTCGTGGCGCGGGGAATCCTTCGTGGGACCTCCACTCCTCCAAACGTGACGTACCTTGTTGCAAAGCAAGGGAACACGGGAATACATCCTCGTCTCCGCGTGCCTCGGTTATTTCTATACCCGAGCTCTCTTTCCTTGTGATAGCCATCATGCTTGAAGTACATATATCTTGCTATCACTTGTGCTACATATATCTTGTGCCTATCTTGCTTAGCTCTAGTTGCTATTGTTACACTTAGTTGAGCTTAGCATATTTAGGGTTTGTGCTTGTAAACTAAACGATAGTTTAATTCCGCATTCATACAAGACAAATCCGCAAGAGTTTGTAATTGCCTATTCACCCCCCTCTAGGCGACATCTCGATCTTTCAATTGGTATCAGAGCAAGGTCTCTCCTTGTTTTAGGCTTCACCGCCTTGAGAGTAAAGATGTCGGCTAGTAATTTAGTGCACAATGACACAATTATCTTTGTTGGCACAAATTATCATTTGTGGCGAAATTGCTTGCTTTGTAAACTTCGGACCTTGTGTCCAAACATTGAGCAATTTCTAGATGTAGGTTTTTCTCCTCCGATGGATCCTCAAAATCTATCTTTAGAGGATGAGAAAAACTTACATCTTGAAGCTCAAGTATCTAATGAGCTTTTATTCTCCTTGAGACCCGATTTTCGTAGGTTCTTGATATATATAAAGCGAAAGTCGTCTCATGAGATGTGGATCAAGCTTAAGGAAATGTTTGGTGGATCCACTTCTCATTTGGTCGGTGGTGACTCCGAGGAGCTCTCTTCTTCTTCACATCATGAAGAGCTCCAAGTTGCTTCCACCTCCGGCCGTGATGAGTCATCATCTTCTTCCACTTCACCAACGTGTTGCAAGACACAAGGTAATGATATGGTGAGTGGTGAGGGAAATTGCAATGTTGATATTGTGCTCAATAGTGATGACTCTTCATCTCTATCTCATTGCAATGTTTCCTCTTTGGACTTAAACACATCTTGCATTGAAAATAATCTACATGCTTGTGTTGATAGTCCTTGCATATCATGTGTAAATTGCTTACATAGATCTCATGAGGATATGCTTGCCTTGTCTTGCTCCCATAATCAAAATGTTTCTATTTCCTCTAGTTGCTTGTTGACTAACATTGTAGAGGAAACCGAACACTCTATGGATCAAGACATGATTTCAAATGAGGATTCAAGAATATCTTCATCTTCATCCTCCGGTATGCACATGTGCCTTATGGCAAATGGACCAAAGGTATCTCCTACTTTGACTCCTAACACATCCTCTAATGATGAGAGTGATGATGATGATAATGATGAAGAACATAATATCTTGGTGCATGATATGGCAATGGTATATGCTTCTCTTCGTGGTAATAAAGAAGCTCGTGCTTATCTCGAACACTCTATGGATACCTTGAATAAATATAGAGAAACCATAGTGGAGTTGGAGTCCCATGTTGAAAATGGGGAAATGAGATTCACTCTCCTCAAGCATGAGCTAAAAGATGAGAAGCATGCTAATTTCATGCTTACACAAAAAATTGAATCCTATATGCATGAAAATGAGAAAACTATTGTTGATGCTTGTGCTACTAACTCTAATTCTTGTGAAGCATCGACCTTAAAGGAGAATGTTGAGCTAAGGGCTCAACTTGAGTTGCTAACTAGCAATTATAGGGAATTGGAAGAAAGTCATAAAAAGCTCTCAAGCTCTCATGATGATCTTCTAATTTCCTATGATGGGCTAAAGTTAGCTCATGAGGCAAGTATCACTAAGGTAACATCTTGTGAGCCTCATATGGATGTTAGCACAATCTCTACTACAAATGCTATATTGCCATGTGCTAGTCCTTGTAATCCATCTAGTCAAACTAGTGATACACCTTGTGTTGGATTACTCACTTTGCCTTGTTGCTCTAACAATGAAACTTCTACTTCCTCTAGTACTTGTATTTCTACTAACCATGTAGAGGAAATCAAAGAGCTCGAGGCCCAAGTCCTTTCTTTAAAGAAAGACTTGGAAAAGCGTCATGAAGGGAAATCCGCACTTGACAAGATGCTAAGTGTGCAACAATCCCCCAATGACAAGAGTGGACTTGGATTCAACTCCAATAACAAGAACAAGTCCAAGAGCAAGAGCAACAAGAAGAAGGGCCAAGACAAAGTCAAGGATCCGGCCAAGTTGGTTTGTTTCAAGTGCAAGGTTGAAGGGCATCATGTTAGATCATGCCCATTGAAGAAGAAGAAGCACTTGAGTGAGAAACAACAAGGGAAACGGCCACAAGGTAAAGGTCAAGCTCATGCTCGACCTCAAGTTGAAGATAGGCCACTTCCCAAGAAGAATCAAGATATTGTTCCCCAAGAGAAGAAATCAATAAAGAAGAGAAAGGGGAACACTTGCTACTTATGCCGTGAGAAGGGGCACTTTGCTTCTTCTTGCTTAGGTGGTACCTTATCTAACCCTATAATTGTTGATGATGATTATTCTCTAGGGAAGGATAAGGATGGCAATGTGTTTGCCAAGTTTGTTGGAGCTCAAAGTGGTTTCAAGAAAAGAACCATTTGGGTTGCCAAGCCTATTGTGACTAACCTCTTAGGACCCAACTTGGTTGGGGACCAACAATCTCAAACTTGATCAATAGGTACATGTGGAGGGCATTGGAGATTTGGCTACTTCATGAAGAATTAAGGGATCTTCATATATTAAACTTTGACCAAGCCAAGTCATATGGATCATCATCTATATCTTATATCCAATGTTCCTCCTTGCGGTAACTTATATTTCAAATCTTCATGTATATTGTAAGTTACTTGCCCCTTTGCATGTTTGGTTTTGTACCAAATATTTGTGTGTATGTGTTGTGTCTTACTTACCTATCTTGTGTATTCAAGTATGTTTGTTTGACTCATCATATACTTGTGTATTATTTTGAGCCTAATGCATCTTGATGATATTTTATTTGGCTCTCTTTGAGTGATTAATGGAACATCCCATTTTGGGGGAGTGTTATGCTTTGTGCATTTCTCCTTCTATAAAATGTGTGTATATGGGTATCACCACTTAGTATTGATATTGCAAGATTATCTAGTCACTATGTGGTGTGTCATACTCATGAGAAATTCAAATTCTAAATGTCCATTAATCATCTCTAGTCGAATTTCAATTGCCTCTTGATTAAGAAGAAATGTTTTATCACATTATGGGGGAGTAATATGTTTTGTACATATCACAAACCTAGGAAATGTGAACATATGAGGTTTTGCCACTTATAGTTGATACTCTTAATTATCTTGTTACTAAGTGGCATGTTTGCTCAAACAAGCTCCATTCTTATTAAAAAAAATCTTTTATTACTCATCTTATGAGTTCTTGTTTGAGTAAGAAATTCTTGGTACGTTTTTCCTCAAATACATATCTCTATATCTTATTTGGGACACCGTTTGCTTCAAGTTATTCTAATCATTGCCGTGCGTGATTGTTTGACTAGTTGAAGCTATCAAGAATCTTCATCCTTGCATAGTGCTTAATTCTATATACTTATCATATGCCTTTTATTGTGAAATTGATCCTTACTATCCTTGTTAATATACCACCGGAAGTTAATTCCAATATTCTCATTGTCTTTGACAATTGACAATCTTGTATGTGGTTGAATCTATGGATCACCTTCACTTTGGATTGCTTCTTATTTCCTTATATTATTTCCAAGAAATCGTTGTTGCTCCCACGTGTCTTCCGTGTCCCTTTGAAAAATCTTTTGATAAATTCTCTTGATTCACATCAAGTGTTTGTTTTGGAAGACAAACCTTTTCCTTACGGTACATTGTGCCATTGTGAAAAGTGTATAGGGTTTGGTTTATTTTGTTTGAACCTTGCTCTTTTGGGGAGTTTGCTATCTCATTCCTTCTTACATATTCTATTTGCTTGAATGAGATATATCCTTGAGCATGTTTGCTTTATTTCATCCTTTATGCTCAATGGTTTCTTCTTAGTTCATTTGTTGAACTTTGTTGAACAAATCTTTTGTGATTTGCGTCTTTGATATAATTTGGACAACAAATTTGTTTGGTTACACCTTTATGCCTTATCCGATTCATTTGGTGTTTTGTCCAAAGTATATCTTTCTTGGATCTTTAAAGTCTTTATGTGTGCTTATATGTAATTTGTTTATACTTGTAGCATGCTTGCTTTGTTTGATCCATTATATAGGGTATACTCCATCAAATCCTAAATGGCTAAGATGTGCATAAAATTCAAATTTCATCTAAATATGCACATATTTATATGGAGTGTGTCCTATATATTGTGGTTTGTCTAACCATGTTGGACCCAATAAGTTTGGGGGCCAAGATGTACTTGAATAATGTTTTAGGTACATTGGAGATGCAATGGAGGCTTGTCTCATCTATAAGGAAGGTGTTATCACCATATGAGAATTGGAGTCAAGCTAGGATGATCAATGAACTCTTATCTACTACATCAAGTCATTGCTATCTCGGTAACAAGTATCTTATTCATGCACTCTCATATAGCATCCAACCTCTTGTAGGTTGTATCTTGGCATGAAATTATTTATTTCGAAAATATTGCGGTTCTTGAAAAACCCTTTTAAAGTAAAACTTCTTATTGAACATTTGAGTAATTTGAGAAGATGCATATGATAGGTTATATATATATATCATATTTTATGATTCACCTATCACAAATATGCCCTCTAGCAATTTATTGCATATCAATTCCTCAAAGAGCTCTTGTGTGCAATATTGATGAATTTGTGAAATAAATCCGTATTTGTGATACTTGTTGCCTTTCTCAAAACACTCCAACTAGCTCTACTTCCCTTATTGTTAGTTGTGTTGTTTTTGAGGTTTAACTTGGTTGAAGTTCATTCATATACCATAAGTGAAAATTGGAGCCATAGGCTATATATGCTTCTTAAGCAAACATCTTTTGGTATATTTTATGACTTCATCTTGGATATCTCGTCTTATCTATTTTGTTAACCTCTGTGTGTGCATGTTTCTTTATGGATCACTTTGTCCACTTTAGAAACTCATATACATAAGAGCGTTAATCCATCATCTTGATATCCGTGTTCTTTGCCGACCATCTTTTACCCCTTTTGTTTTTAATGGGTTGGTAAAGAAAATTTATGAGTGCTTGGTTTATTTATTTTCTTCATGCACTCATATCTCGTAATTGTTGGACTAAAGTTGTTCTTGATAAGCATACTCTCTTTATCTTAGTTGTGT
Organism: Lolium multiflorum; assembly: GCA_030979885.1. Lineage (NCBI taxonomy): Eukaryota > Viridiplantae > Streptophyta > Magnoliopsida > Poales > Poaceae > Lolium > Lolium multiflorum. The sequence goes on from CM061753.1 coordinate 253,611,144, forward strand.
TCTAAATAATATATAGGGAGTGAGGATTCCATGTTTGTGCATATTGTATTCAAATGCAAACATTATAAATTGTGCACGAACCTTGGGGAGCTTTCTTATTTTTAGAGCACTATATCTTTCTTATCATGATATCTTTGTTTGTCCAATTGGATCTTTGATTGCTTGCTTTATTTGTTGAAGCTCACTTCACCATGTTATCTTTATGCAATCTTTGATCCTCAATATAGTTTGATTTCCTTCAAGTATTCATCATTGGATATGTGCACTTGATTCCACTCAAATTATGAGAAGTGCACACTTTGGGGAGGAACTCACATTATATTGGCCTTCTAAATTTTTCACCCATTTTGACAATCGATGCCAATGGGGGAGAAGTTTAGAGGGTTTAAGGGAATGGTTTTATACTTAAGTTTGGTTTGTGCTTAAGTGTTTTGCCTCTCATGCATTCCATATTTATATGTCTTGCATGGTTGTATATATATAGTGGAAACTATCCCAAAGGTTAATCTTGACAATGTATGCAATGAATTCATGTTCATCACACGTGCATACATTGTGGGGGAGTTTTCTCTATATATATTGGTTCTACTCACATCCATTGCATTTGTTGTAGTTGTGTGAGTAGAGTCGGTTTTGATATGGACTAGTTGCTTTGTGTTACTTGACCATATCAAATACAACCTCTTGTATACAACTTATTCTCGGATAAGTTGCGTACTTGTCACTAATATTCATTATATAAACCCTCTTATTGTGGTTGTCATCAATTACCAAAATGGGGGAGATTGTAAGGGTACATTGCCCCTATGTGTGGTTTTGGTAATTAATGACAACCCCTATGGACTAATGTTTTCATTGAGTTTATATGAAGGAATATTCCATAGGTACTACTTGCTCTCCATGTGTTGGATTCAAGTATGGATGCCATGAAGATAAAGATATACCTTGTGTATTGGCATCAAGATCATCGGTATGAAGATATATATGTGATATGATCAAGAAGAAGAAATGAAGATGGAGTTCTTATGTGGAACTCAATATTAGCCATGCTCTATCTTAAGTGAGTATGAGAAGATACAAGGTTGAGTTGGGCAAGTTCAAGATGAGCATCTTGAGTGGATCACATGCTTGAAGCTTGCCGTCCATTTGGTGATAATGGACATGTGAAGATGTGCATCAATGAAGCTTTCCCATCATAGTGTATGGGGGAGCATTTATGAGTATACACGAAGCGACAATGATCAAGTGATGCATTCCGGCTTGAGTGGAGCGTGAAGTGTTATCATCAAGATCAAGCGGGATGCGCAAGGCAAAGGTATGACCTTGATAGGTTTTCCTTTTACCGGTCTCGAGGTGGTTGATGGGAGACCGGATTATAGGATAGATAGCCGCACTATTAAGAGGGGCTTTCGGTTGGGTAACTTGATCACATCGTCTTAGGGAGCTCAATCCTTGCATGCGTTGCATATTCTTATTGCTTCTTGGTATTTCTCGGTGTGAGGTTCTTGAGCTTGTTGCTAGCTTTACAACAAGCCCAAGTTCATCGAAAACGGAGTTCGCATGCATCTTCTATTGCGTTTTCGAGGTTGGGTGATTTTACCGGTTATTCATGATATAAGGTTCTACCTTTTATATTCATGATAAAATCCCCTCCTACAGATTCTTGTGTTTTCACTTTCTATAGGATAGCATTTGTTGTTATCTTTCAAACAAAACTGGTTTCATTCAATTTGGAGTTCGGGAGCATTTACTAAAGAAAAGATAAAAAGAGAAAAGAATAAAAAGAGAAAAGAAAAAGGGGGGGAGGGCAACCGGCCGCCGGCCTGCCGGCCCACCCGGCCCGCCGGCCTGGCCGCTTGTGCCATCCGGGCCATCAGGGGCGCGACCTGGTCCGGCCCAGGGCCGGCCACGGCCGGCCTGCCCGGTGCTGCCTGCCCGACCGGCCTCCCCGGCTGGGCCTCACGCCACGCGGCCCACATGCTCGGCGCCGCCCTTTTCCGCCGGCAGCGCACGCCCGCCGGTCCGCGGCTGATCCCCCGCCTCGGCTCCGGTCACGGGTGGGCCGCCGGCCACTTTGGAGTTTTTCCCGTTTTTGTCTTTTCCCCCAACGGTTATTTTTCCACTTGGGCTATAAATACCTTTCTTCCACCTTGAGCCCAAGCAGTTCTTCCCATTCTCTCACCTCCATTGTTGCTATTTGAAGAACTTGCTCTCCCCCTTGATTCCTCCAACCATTCTTGCCCATATTTGAGGATTTGAGAGAGGAGATCTAGATCTACACTTCCACCAAACCGTTTCTTCTCTAAGTGAGGGAATCTCTTAGGATCTAGATCTTGGAGTCTTTGGTTGACTTTCCCCCTTGTTCTTCCTCTCCAATCTCATCCTAGCATTCGTTGCTTTGGTGGGATTTGAGTGTGAAGGACTTGAACACCTCCGGTGTTCTTGCTTCGAGTGAGAGACCGTGAGCTTGTTACTCTTGGAGGGTGACCTCCTAGTTGGCTTGGTGATTGGTGCTCCGGTGATCTCTTCAAGAAGATTGTGAAGAGGCCCGGGCTTCTCCTTCGTGGAGCTTGTGAAGTGGTTGTGGAGCTTGCCATCTCCGGAGCGGAGGAAAAGCTAACCATAAGGAAAGGGCCATTATCCTTCGTGGGTGTGGTTCGGAGAATAGGGTGAGCCTTCGTGGCGCGGGGAATCCTTCGTGGGACCTCCACTCCTCCAAACGTGACGTACCTTGTTGCAAAGCAAGGGAACACGGGAATACATCCTCGTCTCCGCGTGCCTCGGTTATTTCTATACCCGAGCTCTCTTTCCTTGTGATAGCCATCGTGCTTGAAGTACATATATCTTGCTATCACTTGTGCTACATATATCTTGTGCCTATCTTGCTTAGCTCTAGTTGCTATTGTTACACTTAGTTGAGCTTAGCATATTTAGGGTTTGTGCTTGTAAACTAAACGATAGTTTAATTCCGCATTCATACAAGACAAATCCGCAAGAGTTTGTAATTGCCTATTCACCCCCCCCCCCCTTCTAGGCGACATCTCGATCTTTCAGTATCAAGTATTATCAAGAGATGGTGCATCCACAGCGGGATGCAGAGTTTTCTCAACCAGGCATAGTATATTAGATACATAAGTTTTAGCGTCCCCCTTTTCATTAGTCTTGGGCTTGCTACTCTCATCAAACAAATTTTCAGGAACAAGCCAAGCATCGTTATTTTCTAGCACTTCATTTATCGCTAGGAGCTTACATGGTATCGGCGCTTTGATCTCCCCACCATCATTAATATTATTAGTGTACTTTATTCTATCCATATCCATCTTTTCAAGGAAACTAACAAAATTGGTATAAGAACCAAGCATATCATATTTAGTAAAGACCTTTCTAGCCTCTCTTGCTATACCACCAAATTCTCTAAGAAGGGTTTCTAAAACAAAATCTTTCTTTTCCCCTTCTTCCATATCACCGAGTGTAAGAAACATGTGTTGGATTATAGGATTGAGATTAACAAATTTAGTTTCCATCATATGAACTAAAGCAGCAGCAGCAATTTCATAAGTAGGAGCAAGTTCTACCAAGTGTCTATCTTCAAAATCTTCAACGGTACTAACATGATTGAAAAATTCTTCTATATTATTTCTCCCAATTATAGACCCACGTCCTACCGGTATGTTTTCGTGGTAAAATTAAAAGGAAACATGTTGAAACAAGTAAAGCAAATGCAAGTAACTAATTTTTTTTTGTGTTTTTGATATAGAGTGCAGGACAGCAAATAAAGTAAAGCTAGCAACTAATTTTTTGTGTTTTGATATAATGCAGCAAACAAAGTAGTAAATAAAATAAAGCAAGACAAAAACAAAGTAAAGAGATTGGGAAGTGGAGACTCCCTTGCAGCGTGTCTTGATCTCCCGGCAACGGCGCCAAATTTGCTTGATGCGTGTAGTTGACACGTCCATTGGGAACCCCAAGAGGAAGGTGTGATGCGCACGCGGCAAGTTTCCCTCAGAAGAAACCAAGGTTTAATCGAACCAGTAGGAGTCAAGAAGCACGTTGAAGGTTGATGGCGGCGGGATGTAGTGCGGCGCAACACCGAGATTCCGGCGCCAACGTGGAACCTACACAACACAACCAAAGTACTTTGCCCCAACGAAACGCGAGGTTGTCAATCTCACCGGCTTGCTGTAACAAAGGATTAACCGTATTGTGTGGAAGATGATTGTTTGCAAACAGTAAAAAGTATTGCAGAGATTGTATTTCAGTATAGAGAATTGGTGGGTCCATCACTAGAGGTGTCTCTCCCATAAGATAAACAACATGTTGGGTGAACAAATTACAGTTGGGCAATTGACAAATAAAGAGGGCATGACCATGCACATACATATTATGATGAGTATTGTGAGATTTAATTGGGCATTACGACAAAGTACATAGACCGCTATCCACATGCATCTATGCCTAAAAGTCCACCTTCAGGTTATCATCCGAACCCTCCAGTATTAAGTTGCTAACACAGACAATTGCATTAAGTATTGCGCGTAATGTAATCAGAATTACATCCTCGAACATAGCACCAATGTTTTATCCCTAGTGGCAACAACACATCCATAATCTTAGAGATTTCTGTCACTTCCCAGATTCACGGAGACATGAACCCACTATCGAGCATAAATACTCCCTCTTGGAGTTACAAGCATCTACTTGGCCAGAGCATCTACTAGTAACGGAGAGCATGCAAGATCATAAACAACACATAGATATAAATTGATAATCAACATAACATAATATTCTCTATTCATCGGATCCCAACAAACGCAACATATAGAATTACAGATAGATGATCTTGATCATGTTCGGCAGCTCACAAGACCCGACAATTAAGCACAATGGGGAGAAGACAACCATCTAGCTACGCTATGGACCCATAGTCCAGGGTAGACTACTCACTCATCACTCGGAGGCGACCATGGCGGCGTAGAGTCGTCCGGAGATGATTCCCTCTCCGGCGGGTGCCGGCGATCTCTGAATCCCCGAGATGGGATTGGCGCGCGGTGTCTGGAAGGTTTTCCGTATCGTGGCTCTCGTGCGGGGTTGCGACGGAGGCTTTAAGTAGGCGGAAGGGCGGATCGGGGGCCACACGAGGGCCCCACACTACAGGTCGGCGCGGCCAAGGGCCGGCCGCGCCGCCTATGGTGTGGCCACCTCGTGGCCCCACTTCGTCTCCTCTTCGGTCTTCTGGAAGCTTCGTGGCAAAATAGGACCGGGCGTTGATTTTGTCCAATTCGAGAATATTTCGTTACTAGGATTTCTGAAACCAAAAACAGCAAACAACAACTGGCACTTCGGCATCTTGTTAATAGGTTAGTTCCAGAAAATGCACGAATATGACATAAAGTGTGCATAAAACATGTAGATAACATCAATAATGTGGCATGGAACACAAGAAATTATCGATACGTCGGAGACGTATTAGTTACCCCTACCTTTGCCACGCAACGCCGCTCGGATTTCACCTTCTCGCCATGCCGCGGCCGAGCGCCCACGCGAACGGTGTTCTCGATTTTCGTCGCGCTCGTGCCTGTCCTTGGAAAGAAGGCCAAACTGAGCCTGTCCCGAAGGTGCTTTAAGACCTATGTTGTGCAAGAACGTCGATACGTGCGGGCATCCAAACGGCCCAAAAACTACGCCTCACATGTGAGGAGCCAAGGGGTCCCAGCTACCAAACAGACCCCATGTGTTAATTTTCCTCTTAGCATATTACACGTACTGTTATGGCTACTTAGTCTCCTTGATGGAAATTATATAACTATGCATGCTTGGATCAAATATGGATCAAATTTGTTATTTAGCCATTTCATGCGTTTCATTCTACATTGACTGCCATAAATGATCATGTCCTGCTAACGAAACAGTAAAAGCATATGGCGAAGTGGAGATAGTATTCTGCCTTGTACAAAGTTTGTATTCAACAAAATGCAAGATTCTTCTTATTTACTGAATCTCGACAAGTGATGTTGGGTGGAGAACTAGAGATAAAGACTTCTCCGGCTCCCATGAGCCAACATTTGTATTCAGTAAATGTTGCTTCACGTTCCCACGCTCTTTGGCTTCATGTTGTCAACACCTTAGATCATTTCTAGCCGCGTTTTTTAAATCGGCCGTCAAATCTTTTTGGGAGGGTGTCGGATATAAATCAATGCTTAGTGGTGTTTCTCAAAATGTTTTTTATCCGGTGCGGCCTAATAACCTATCTGGCATCCCCAGACCATCCCCTACCCACAAGGGACGGCCTAGGCATGCCAGATATGAACCCTGGGCGACTTGTCGTGAGGCGGGCCACGCTAGGAGTTGGCAGCTTTTCCTTAGTGGCATGTCGGTTTCCGAGGCGGTGGTAGGGCAGCTGAGTTGCCTCGTCGTCGCTGCACCATTACCATGCGTTGTCGCGGCGCCTACCCCAGCCGCTCCTACTTCCCTCCCTTCCCCCCTTCCCGCCTCCGTTTCCCGCCTCGTCCCCGACTATAAAAGACGACATCCTCCGTTCTCACCACCTCACTCTCCTCCGCAACCACCTCCGTCGTGCTCACCACTACACGCCTCCGCAAGCACCTTGACGTGTAGCCAGGATGCCGCGCCGCCTGCCCACCACGTACTCCATGGCGAGCCGCAATTGCCGCATGGCGCTTGCGCCTCCGCCTTCGGAGCCGGAGCCCAAGCATGCAGAGATCTACGACTCTTCAATTCATGAATGGCAAGGATGCGACACACTAAGTTTCTAGGCCGAGTCACAACGGAAGGATGGAACTTCAGGAGGCTGACTCAACTCCAAGACGACCTAAGCCAACGCAACAACCCACCCATAAGGGCTTAAGGGTCGACGAGAGAACGGCAAGAACGAACCAGATCGGAGGTGGTGACGGATAGAAAGTGCCGACGACGGTGTACATGGTGCCTCGTAATCCCACACTATGGGCGGCAACCAATGCCGACTCCTATGCGTGCACCAAGAACTCCACGAACCACCTTGCCGCCGCCCGATTCAATGACTGGATCTAGGGTTTTCCCTGGTGGTCGAGGCGGGGAAGCACGAGCAGTGCCATGACGACGCCTCCAACAAGGTGACACTTGCCCATTCTGTTGCAAAGAAAAGCAATTTCCTATTCTGGCGACGGTGATGGACGGCGGCCATCCGCCGGAGGAGACAGTCCGGCAAGGGACGACGGATCGGTCTCGCCCCGTCACGTACTTATTTCCACTTTTGCCTCACGTCTATCTGCGTACTCCCTTTCCGCTTCTAGGCTTCCAGCACTGTCTATCTCCACCCATCGTCTCTCTCTCTCTAAAAAAACCCCAACCCACCGCAGGGCCTGCCACCCAGCCGCCGCCTCCGTGCTGACTCCCAAACCCCTAGAGATCGTGGAGAGGCGCGAGGAACTGTATCTGGACGGTATGCGTGGCGGAGAAGATGCGCTGGTGGTTGAGGAGGTGGTTTGCATGGAGGAGGCGGTGAATATGCTGATGGAGCACCTGGTGAGGCCGGCGCTGGGTGGACGCGCCGCCCAGGACGAGAAGGAGCGCACCGTCGCGCAGCAGGTGAGCACATAGAGCTAGCTAGCTGCGTAGACTGTATCTACTAGCTAGGTCGTTTTATATTCGTATATATGGGTGGTTTTTTCTTCTCTGGAATGGATGAGATGCTCGGAAATGCTCAACGGTAGCTTGATTTTTTTCCCGGCGATCTTGCTCGCGTTTCAATTGTCGTCGTTGGTGGCAGGGGCGTACGTAACCGCACCGCCGGCCCGTGCTAGATATATAGCTAGCAGGGATAACACTATACCAGCGCGCGTGACGTGGACTGGGAGTTGGGGGTGCTTCCTGCCTTCCTCCCCGGGGACGGAGAAGAACCTGACCTGACCTCGCCGGTAGGAAGCAGGGATGTCGGCAGAGGAGGAAAAATAAGCTTGGCGGCGGGCCTTAATTGTTGTGGTCCTTGTTCCTTAGTGCCCGTTTGTCTGAGCTGTGAGCTCCAGCTGAACGATAAACAGCTGTAGCTGGACAGATGGTGGAATATAAATACAGTATCGTACAGTATATTGTTATTTAGCAGCTAGTGAACCAGCAGATACATATACTTGTCTGTTTATACCATACTACCTCCGTTTCAAGGAATAAGGCGCACGCGTATTCCAAGACGAACTTTGACCATACAAATCAAGCAACAAAATCTTGATTATATTATATGTGTATAGTATCGTTGTATTCGTATTGAAAAACACTTTTTAATGATACAAATTTTATACAAACAATTTTTATCTATTTGAAGTAATTCTTGGTCAAACAAAAAGCTCGTAAAACGAGGGCGCCTTATTCCTTGAAATGGAGGTAGTATATATTAGCTGATAATACGTCTAGCACAAAAGTATATTTTTTCTAATTATTATTATTAAATATATGATATCATACAAATACTAATTAATGAAATCAAAAATATTTATAAAGGACGTGTACCACCCTATATTACAATTAAGATAGGCAAACCGGTCATGATCATCATGCGTATGTGTGTGAAATCTTTCATGAATGGAACGAAAACATTTCAACTAGGCAGCCGACCACGAGAGCTTTGCATACAACAACTTTGAATCCTATCTACACATCATTCCCAAAAATATGCAGAATACTACGACTTTTCTTATCAAGATGCGCATAATACATTATTTTGTATCGGTGCAGGCTCAGTAGCATAGTTGCCAGAAAGAGGACGTCATTTTCTATGAGTTTCTATAGATCTATAGGGGGCACCCACGAAGAGGGCGAGCTAGAAGAGCACGACGACAGTGCCACATATTGAGTATGCCGACAAATATTGTGGAGGTTGACGAAGGCTTGCAGGTCTAACCACCAACCGTCTTTGAGCGATGCCCGAGGGCCAGAGAAATCGGGGAGGTGCCTGGTTGAGTAGGGTAGGAAGGAGGTCAGCGAGCCGAGGGAGGCGAAGGTCGGCTTGGTCGTCCTGGTAAGGGGTAGTTGACGAGATTGAGAGGCGAGATGGATAGTGAGGCGGGCTAGTTGCCGACAACAAAATCGGTGGCAGACTTCTTCTTCATGGCTAGCTAGAGACGAATGCATGATTGGGACAAGCTGTGTGGGGGCGCCGAGGCAGAGGACATGCGTGGGAGGTGGCATGGCGGGAAGCGCCGACATGCAGGGCAGGCAGGAGAGGCTGACACGTGAAATCCTAACCATCTTCGGTGTGGGTCGCGAGCGGGATGGGAAAAGGGTATACATCGGGTATTTAGACTGGTTTCTTAAGGGGTGTGCATACTCGGCGATATTTGGGGAAGATAACTCAAATTATAGGGGCAATATCATGCAACGATACAATTTTCAGTTAAGAAGAAGCTGTGGGAAGTACCCAGTTAATGCTTCATGTGTAAGTAAAATAATATAAACGCTTAAAGAATCCCACTTATGGAAGCTAAGGGGGTGTTTGGTTCCCTGTCACACTTTGCCAAGCCGAATTTTAGCAATTCAGCATTGTTTGATTTTTTTCCATACTTAGAGTAGCGGCACTTTATTATCCATATGGCCCACCTGACATTGAGTGAATTTATTGCCAATTTTTATCATACTGTGCAGCTTCTAAATTTTCAGCCACTCTTTTATGGCTGCCACACTTCCTAAACTTAAATTTGGCAAAGTGTAGTTGTGAACCAATCACCCCTTTGGCTGGGCTCGTGCAAGGAACCAAGGACCCAGAAGCACAAGTTCCACGGGATTCCTATACACCGACCAGGTCGGTGCCAACCAGGCACCGCACACCCCTGGTCGGGTATGGGCCTGGCCCATATTTCGCGTTTTTACTTTTCCGTTCCTGTTTTTTTCCTTTTTGGTTTGTTTTTCTGTTTTTCTTTTTCTTTTCTGGTTCTTTTTTTGTTCAAATTCGAAAAAGTACAGATTTGAAAAACTTTCAAACATCGAAAATATTTAATTGTTCAAATTGTTCAAATTTATTTTTTGTTCGTATTCAATTTACGTTCGTATTTAAAAATGTTCAAATTAAATTTTTGTTCATATTAAAAAATGTTCAAATTAAATTTTTGTTCATATTAAAAAATGTTCAAATTAAATTTTCGTTCGTATTTAAAAATGTTCAAATTAAGTTTCTGTTCGTATCCAAAAATGTTCAAATTTTGAAATAAAAAATTAAAATTGAAATTTTGGAAAAAATGTTCTAAATTTGAAAATATTTAGAACAAAAGAACGAATTTTCGAAAAAAAATATTTTTTAAAACAAAATTGTAAAACTTCGCATTATAAATATTTTTAGCTTTTAAAAAACGTAAAAAGAAAAGACAGAAAAAGGAAAGGAAAACCCGAAAAATAAAGAAAAAGTGAACGGAAATACTGGGCCGGCCCAAACCATCCGTCTGGGGGGTGTGCGGCGCCTGGTCCGTGCCGACCAGGTCGGCATACAGCACCCCCCCAAGTTCCAGCCCAAACAAACAAGCCCTTAGTAGTGAGGTGGTGGGCCTCAACGCGCACATTTGAAGTCCAATGGGCCAGGCTCTACCGAGAAACACGGCGGCCGTGCGATGCAGAACACGCAACCACACGCGATACGCTCAAAAAAAAAAAAAACTGTCGCTGCAGGTCTGGTGCCGCTCCTTCCGCGATGAAGATGGCGGCGGCGGTAGCTGCGGGCTGCGGCGTGGTCTCATCTCGCGGTTGGAGGCGCCCGCACGGGTTCGTACGTCCGGGCCGCTGTGGAGCAGCCGCTAGGCAGCAGAGGCAAACCGCGAGCACCTCTTAGTTTCTCTACTTCTCTTGTCAGCGTTGTCAGTGGAAATTGCCAATTTCGATATGTTCATTTTTCTTGCAAAATTGGAGAAAGCCATCAAGTGGACCTTGCGATGCTCTTCAAATTTATCTATTAATTTGGATTGGATTGGTTCTATGTGAGATAGTTAAATGTATGTTTGGTTTGTCTGTACAATGACCTAGTCTTATGATTAGAATTATCCCCGTCAGTTTACTATTATAATGACATCGGTTTATTTTCCCATTGCTATTCATGGTAATGCCCCTCACTGTATCCATGAAATGCTTCTCGTGTGTGTTCCCTTTGCATGCACTGTAATTTCTAATTTTCTATGTCTGCTTAAATACATTTAAGACGGTGTTTCTCTGTGCATACAAGGCTTGCAATATATAGCTGGTTAAGTTGCTAACTCATCACACCGGTGTGTGTCCTTGCAGATTCATACAGCTATCATTGTGTACAATTACTACCACAGGAAGATGTTTCCGCAGCTTGATTTCGCTGATGCCAAACGGTTCTGTGTGTGTGCTTGTATTTCTGCTGGAGAAGGTTTGCTTGCATACTTGACTATGGTCCATGCGTGCGAGGACAATTCTGGAAAGGAGGAGAGGTTATCTGCTACTGACATTGCAGCAGTACAAGCTTGTGAGATTGCTGCCAAACTCGATGCGAGTAAAGCATCTCCAGACATGGCAATGTGGCCAATATCGAAATTTGCTGTTCTTCTTCTGGACTCGACAAGGAAAAAATGCTTGATTGAGTTTGGTGCTATTACCAAGGGTGTCTGCTCAATCATAGAAAATGAATTTGATGCAACAGCTGGTATTTCACACACTACAAGCCAGCCAGCAGGCCAGGAATCGACAAAGAAAATAAACTTTGGTACTTTGAATGGACTATATTTGCTTCAACAACTAGCACTTTCAGAGGTGGAGTGTAGAACAGGTCAGATTTTATCATTACAACCCTTAATTTATGCATCCATATCTTCCATTTACTTTTGTGAGTTTGCAATTCCTCACTTGGATCAGGTGATCAGTAGTATTGCCAACTAGAAATCTTATGTCATCAAACATACTGACCTGAACAGGAAGAAGAGTGTGGATCGAAGTTTCCATTAATATTATAAGAGCATCTCTAGTAGTAACTAAAAAAGTGGGAACCGAAAAACTCTAGTTCAGTCTCCCAAAAACGTGTTTACAACTGTTTTACAGGTTCGGTTTGCGGGCTCTGTCCCGCGACAACAGCGTCCAAACCCGTAAAACCAGGGTTTTATCACAGAATTCATATGCAACATGATATAAAACAGAAACATAGAACAACTGATCATAAAGTAATCAAATAATAGTTTTTAGCACACAATAATCATTCAAATTATTACATCAATCAAACAAATAAAAAAATGTCTGAACCAAATTACAAAAATAGTTTCCAAATCATAAAACAAATAATCAAATGTCTCAACAATGGAATGGTCGGATCAAGTGTGGCGATGGCCATGGAGCTTCTAGTGGTGCATTTTCAGATCATAAACGAGCTGGTGATGAGCCGTGGCATTCTCAATCTGTCGATGCGTTTCAAGGAATGCTTCAACGCGATCGGAATTCCTTTGAGGTTGCACTCGGGTGCCTACATTGTCATAAAAACAGGGCAATTTTAACCCTCTTTCATCTTCAATGATCATGTTGTGAAGAATGACACAACAAGTCATGATGTTGACAAGGGTTTTTTTTGTCCCAAAACCAAGCAGGCCCTCGAACAATAGCAAACCTAGCTTACAGAACACCAAATGCCCTCTCAATGTCTTTGCGGGCTGCTTCTTGAGCCTTGGCAAATTCAGCTTCTATTTTATCTTGGGATCCTTGACGGACTTCACAAAAGTTGCCCAGTCTGGATAAATGCCATCTGCTAGATACTATCCCATTGAATATTCATTATTCATAACTTTGTAATTGCAAGTGGGTGCTTCTCCGTTTGCTAGTTTTGCAAACAAAGGTGATCTATGTAACACGTTTTCCATGTCCATTGCATACAATCAAAACTACCAAGCATTCCAGGCAAACCCCTTTTCTTATGTATCTCCATCAATCTTTTTGTGTCATCTTCACTGGGAGCTCGAAGATAGGTCGGGCCAAACAACTTGATAATCATCCGAGCAAACCTAGGCACGGACTCGGCGGTTGTATCTTCACCAATTCGAAGATACTCATCGGTGTAGTCCGCAGGGATGCCATACGCAATCACCCTCATGGCAGCGGAGATTTTTTTGATAGGGGCTAAAACCCATCACGCCGGCAACATTTCTACGTTGCTTGAAGTAATTTGAGTTTGCTTCGCAAGCCTTCACGATTTTGACAAACAAACTACGGCGCATGCGGTACCTTCTACGGAATAGATGCGGCGGATAGGTAGGTACCTCGGTGAAGTAGTCATCCCATAATTTGTATTGTCCGAGGAGGCGATTCCGGTGGATGTGGTTGCGGCCCATCACCGAGCCGCACAGCCTACCCAGCAGCTTTGCGCGGTCCTCCAGCTCCTTGACGGCGAGAAGGAGGATGGTGGTCTCGGTGTCGTCGTCCTGGAGCAGCTCCTCCAGGTCGGAATCGTTCGAGGAGGACGAATCCGAGAGATCAACGTCAGCGAACTCCGCGGTCGAGTTCATCTTCGATTCAGCCGGCGCGGTAGGGGGCGGGCCCTGGAGGTGCCGGAGGATCCGCGGGCGTGATGCGGGGCAAGACGCGGGAGCTCCGCTTCGCGGGATTCGGCCGAATCGAGCGGCGGCGGAGGAGGAGTGGCTGCGCGCGGAAGTGGTAAGAGGGTGAGCAGTTGGGACGGGGTGTAACTTCCGCGCACCCTAGATATGGATTCTCATTCGGTTCAGCGACTGAACCCCCACAACTACAGGCCGAGTTGGGTTTTCGGGCGCGGCCTGTAAATTTTTTTTTCGGGACGGACGTGTTTTCAGTTACTGATATGCGCCTATTTCCGAACTGAACCCGTAAACCGGCGGTTATTCAGTTTTCCCACTTTTACGGGCACTACTAGAGATGCTCTAAACGCGACCATTTGTTAGTTATTTTGTCCTCTTCGTACCTCTCACATGCTTTTAACTCGTGTAAAACAATTTAGTTTCAGGAAAAACAGTAACATCAGCAAAGCAAATTAGTTGTTTATTAGTTTCCGTGGCTCTGTTCCTCTTTTGTTTTGGTTGTGTACAACCTACTAATAAAACGGGAGGAGCACCTGCGGAATTATATTAAGAGAAACAACTCAGACGCATAATGCGTGGGAGCTTTTAGCACTGGGTACGCCCTTTTTTTTTAAACAACTCAGGCACAATCCTTTGGGGCCAAGGCTCGAACGCGGGATGGCGGGCTAGGCGCGTAGCTGGACGCATGCCACTAGCCAGCTGGTCGACACCCAGTTCTTGTACATAATGCTAATAACTGAAACCTTATTTATGAACTTGCAAATTGAAAAGAACGTGGGAAACTAGAATGGTTAATTCCAGCCAACGCGTACACGGATCCTCTGACGTGGGAATCCCTGCAGTTCTCTGGATTTCATCTGCTGACATGTGGATCCACTTATGGTGGGCCCCACCTGTGAAAGGTAGAGTTGGGTACGTCAGCGGATCCCTGTCGGTCAGCCATGTATATGATTCTATTGTGAACTTGATTTTAGTAATAGTATGTGCATTTTCTGTTTGATCCACATACACATCGGTTGCTGCTCATTATTGGCAAACTTTTCATCTTAATAGGTATCAAAAGCTCAGAATTGCGTATTCTCGACGAAGCATTTGCATACTCTTTGAGTAAAGAAAGGACGACTACCAAATTATTCATTATGGAGTATAAGAAAATCATGAATACCAAGTTTGTGGAAATGTCTCTACAAGAGTTGATTAGCAGGTTTGCTTTTACCTATTACACATTCAATGGATAATATGTCGGTGGATGTTCCTTTGCTATAGCTCTTCCCTTTTTGTCCTCTGTAGGTAATGCATTCCATGTCTAGGTGATGTTGCTTTGCTTGTGATTATTACATAAATCATGTTTATTTTGTTGCTATTTCTCCTCTAAAATTAGGATGCTTTGCTTAATGATGTATGATTGTTAGCTTTTGCTATTTCTTGATGTTACTTACATTTTTCAGTTTTTCCTCATTGACAGTATGACTGGTCCGGTATTTGTGACCGATCCATTCCCGAAAACAACATCTGTAGTTGAGTACTATCACATTCTTCCATATAAGGAGATTTTGTTCGAACTCCTCCACAGGTAACATAAAATTTGTTTTTAGCTGTTATGTGTGAAACTAGGGCAATATAACTTGTGGGGTATGATGGTAACCTGACATGTTTCAGGAATTGGCCTGCTGATTGTTCAGTACACGAACAATCACTCCAACATGGATTGCACTCTATGAGAGATGAAATTTTGGAAGAGCAAGACGCGGATAGCACATTTGAGATGCAAAAACAAATTACAGAAGTTTCAACTCGAAAGCAAAACAAGCAAGCAATAGAAGCTAATGGCGCCAATAGCAACCAGAGCTCCAGCACCATTAAGCAAAGGAAAAACAACAAAAGAAAATTTGAAGCATCTAGGGCTACAGCAGCAGAGGGTCCAGATGGTGAGAGCCCTACAATACAAAATAAATCGCTTATTATTGGTGATGTCGAAACTTCAAAACTTGTTACTAATTAGGTCAATAAATGCAGATGCAACAGCAGCAGCAAGCGCAGGACGTACAGCCCTAGAACCCGGTGAGTCATTCTAACCGTATTTATATATTACTGATCATCGTTTCTTACTTGTGTTCTGGTACAATCAAATTCAGGTGTACAAGTGGACAATAAGAAAACACAGAAGTCTACATGTAGCAATATGCCCCAAGATGGCTTTCCTACTGAGGTAAGCTAAATTGCAGTTTAAAAGCATTGAAATGCTACAATACTAGCGTGCATTAGCATCATGTGCACCCTCTGAAATGGTTATAGAAATAAACCTTCAAATATGATGGCCTGGTAATAACTATAAATTTGGTGGTTCCATCCTTATCTATACAAATGTTATCGTGATGATTTTTGTGCTTTGTTCTATTTGTTTGAGTTTTCCTAAGCACTCTATTATTATAATTAACATGGACTTAGGGCTTCTGCCATAGGTTACCACACGTTGCACATGGATGTTTGGGAAAGTGTGATAGAACACACTTCTTATGTTAAGGATTAGAATAAGGGGGAAGCCGGCCCAACCCAACCCTATCAAATAATGAATAATATCCCATTAATTAAGATCATCTTACTACTCCCTCCATTCCATTTTACATATCCCATTAATTAAGATCATCTTACTACTCCCTCCATTCCATTTTACGGTGACCAAACCACTGATTTGGGGATCCATTTCGGGAAGGGTGGAGCGGTCCGCATCTACTATAGGATAAAAAGGAAATACACCTAAAAGTTCAGAATTTACCTTAAAAACAGATACACCTAATAAAAAGGAATGGAGAGAGTAGTTAAGAATATTCTTATCGTCGGGAAAGTATAAAGTGGTTAAGATTAAATCCTACTGTTAGGTGCTAACCATCTCTATATATAAAGAGAGGAGCAACACCCTCCATGCTCAATCAACCATAGAAGTATTTATCCTTTTCAATTTTTCATAGATCAGTTTCCCTCTTGAGCCTGGCCTCATCTACCCTATGATATAGCCATCAATCCATCATAATATCTTCTGGTGACCAAATAGCGGCTGTACGGTAGTCAAGTCTTGGCTAACAGTTGAGTCTGATGACTAGGTGATGGGTATAGCTTTTGTATTACTCTGCTTCAAATTTTATAACTAATTGCTATGTCAGGCACCATATGTTGATCCTGTCATGAAGAACGGTGCTTTGAAACCTCAAAATGTGGAAGTGATGGAAAAGTCAGGTTGTGATAAACCACCCAAGAAAGCTTGTTTTTCTTATTATTGGTCATCCATATTCTTAACCTATGTGTTCCAAATTTCATTGAAGGTGGCGTCACTGAGAATAATGATGATCAGGTGTATGATTTGCTACGATCAATTCTGAAAATACGGGATGAAATTGTATGTTATATGTCTTCTCTTTTATTTTAGAAAAAAGTGATGCATGTTTCCTAGATAAATATTCTAGTTGAGAATCTGATGTGAACTCATCATGTTCTCTCTTTGTTTCAGTCTCACACGGGATGCATAATTCAAGAGCGATGCGCCCAATGTGATATGGACATTCAGATAATCTTGAATGGTACTATTTTGTTAGGAACCATACATTTCCAAAAGTTCCGTGCATACTTGTGGTGTGGTTGCCCACTGCACTTTGTGACTAACAAATCATCCGGCGGATGTGTGTCAAGTTTTGGAAAGGAGTTTATATATCAAGTTCCAGGTCTCTAGTACTCATCATGTTTATTATGCAGAAAGGAAGATGACGCCCAAAGTGCTGTCAATAAGAGACAAATATAAGGAACCTTGCACAAATATGCTGGAAGTTGTTAATTCATCTTGCACTGGAAATTGCGTGCAAACCATGAGCATGGAGAGGAAAACATTGGGGGAGGCACTCGACGAATACAATGCATGCCAGGTAAGAAAAACCTTGAGCAGAACTGATGCATTAGAATTTCAAATGCCACATGTACGTTTGACACTTGGCAGTGCAGGAACTTAACAAGATGTGCAATAGGAGCAACTGGATACATCCAGGATACATAATAGTACCTTCAGCAGCAGAAGGTATATATGAATTTATCTTTTTAATTTTCTGCATGGACAAACATTTGGGTCCTTGGACCACATAGGCATAAGAATTAACAATATCATATTCATTGTATGAAATAGGTCTTTTGCCACATACTTTTCGATTATCGTTTACTGAATGCAGTCCTACAGTTTCCAGCAAGTATTGTGTATCGACATGATACCACACACATTGTCAGATGCCTCAGATCAGTGGACCACTTGTTTGTTTACCACATGTTGTGCTCCATTGAAGTGTGAGTTCGGTTTGTTGTTACTAAAGAAGTAAAGACAAATGTGCACCTTTGTAGTCTTTATTAGAGATCACCCCTAGCCATAGCATTGCAATCACTTGTCAAGAGCTGATTAGGTTTTCTGCTAGCAATAACCAGTAACTGTTGTTTGATTGACTATCACCTGTCTCCCTTCTAGAGCTCTCACACATTGTTTTGAGCACTTCTTCACTAGTCTACTTTCCTATATTTTTCAGGAAAGTTCTGTGCCACCGTACATCTTGAAGGCCATGATTTTGAAATAAGCACCACTGGCGATCCTTGTATGACCCCGAGCGAGGCGAAGCGCTCTGCAGCTCTCAATATGATAATAGAGCTTCACAGGAAGAGAGAGAAAGAACGGCAGGCAGAGTTGCTTAGTTAAGCTCCGAATGTTGGGAACCGGCAGGCCGCTATAACCTGAGTACTCATTAAAGCCTTGAACCAAACTTCTTATCATGTTGGTAGTTTGTCTATGATTTTACCTTCCAGACGCTGACTCCTCGTGTTGTTGTTGGTGTTACCATTGTTTGTTGAAGTCATTATAAACCGCAGACTGTTATTTGGAAATTATGTGACGATGTAGCTGCACTGTAAGTTTTATTTCCGTAATTTTGGTTTTTTGATAATGATCGTGAAGTATTTGTTGCTAGCATTTCTCGGCCGATCATTTGGTATTGTCGTTAGTAGCATGACAAGTGAGCAGCCTAGGTGCTCTTTGTTAGAAAATACTCCCTCCCAAATTAGTTTGGGTTCCCGACGATTCTATTGGAAGCGCTGGAGCAGTCAGCGGTGTGGCGTGGATTTTCATTGGAACCGCGGGTGAGTGCTCTCTCAAAAATCCCTAAAGCCTCGTTCGGTTTGTTGGGACTGAATCCACGCCTGGAACCAATCCACGCAGGGATTGGGTTGATCCCATCCCATCACCCAATCCACGTGAGTCCATGTCAAACTAATACCGGTTCATCTCCTAAAAAAACTACTACTTGTTGGGCACCTCTAGGAATCGGAAGCCGATATATGGTTCCCATCGGACCAGGATATGGCCGTACGATTAGAAGCACCACGACCATTCGATCTTCGACCAGGCCCTCACGTGAATTACCGTGAATCAAGGACTGATTTGCGTGCTTCCGTAATGCACGCCCATTATAAATCACTTGCAAAAATATAGGAATCGGTTATCATTAATAATCGTAGAGTTTCCAAACTGCTGCCGCCGATAACTACTCCTCATTTTATATTTTCGGGAAAATAAATTAACATTTAAAGAAATTAATCATTTAAGCAAAATAAGTCTCCATGACATGTGATTTGCTTCCGTACAGAACAAATGCTGTTTCCAATGCTATCTATATTTGATTTCGATCCGAGAAAAAAGAATGTTTTCAATGCTAATAAAATCAGCTTCTAATGGAATCCAAATTTGCTTCTATCTGAAAATAGCTTCACCTCTTGTTTCAAAAATATCAACATCATTATTGTACCGAGTACCGACCAGATAATACTTTGTTCTTTGTCACTGATGAAATTTGCTTTGGCTTAACATAGCTTGTATACTTAGAATGGAGTACTATTTTTTTCAAAAACATCACAAGCACTCCCTCCGTCTCAAGAAACTTGTCTTAAATTTCTAAAATTTAGATGTATCTAGATACTATTTAGTACATAGATATATTCAAATCTTCGATTAGTTTCGTGAGACAGAGGGAGTAGTATCCGTAGACCATAGTCTATAGAATGGATTCTAATGAAAATAGAAATATGCTCCCACATAAAAGAGTATTACAAGTGCTTCAAATGAATTATGGATGTGCTTCCAAGGAAATGAAAGTTTGCTACCATTGAATGCCAGATTTCCTCCTGTAAACTATGTTTCAAATGGTAATGGATCACGAACTAAGTGCTTCCTATTACAAACCAAAGCTTCATATCCACTGTATGTTGCAAGGACAAAGAATCAACTATCTGGCGAAGACATGAGCACGTTGTCGGCAAATGAGACCGCCGTCGTGCGACCACCCATTACTCGTTGTTCTGAAGATTTGGACTTCATCAGAATGGGTACACCAATTCAAGGTGTCGGCAACCATCACCAGGCCCATACCTAAGATCAGCAGCAAATCATCGGACACCATCGATGGAGCGTGGAGTCACCAGCTCGTCGCCCTTGTAAAGTGCGTGCTTCTACGAAATCAGTAACCTTTTGGATCTCAATGTTGAGGACGTCCATAATCATGCTGCAAACAATATATAAACTTAAAACAACCATATGTCTTGAGAAAGTCAAACAACCTACAAACATACCTTTCCTAGAAAACCAAGCGATCCACCTTTGCGTTCTCCTACAGAAATCCATGTGCGAGGGTGCTTCTTCTAGGTCCCGACGCAGGCTACTATGGAGACATAGACACTTCCCAAGAAATTAAGGCTTGCTTCCAAAGATATGATCATATGAAACATGCTTCCGCCAACCCCATGCACCCGGAGGATGAGCAGAATGGTGAGGTCTTTGATTTCAGGTATTTATTCATTTATAGGACATAAATATAGATCAAATGGCACCACATTAGCTTGCCTGCAATCACCAAGGATGGTCAATCTTCTCCTGCAGGTAAAAATGAGACCATAAAAATTCAAGTAGGGAAACGCAGTTATGAATTACATTGATAAAGATGGGCACGAAGCATGTATGCAGTATGTACGACAGAGGCACAGAGCATGTATGCAGCTTCGAACATCTGGGTATTTAATTTGTTAATGCTTCGATGCTACTGTTCAGATCTCCGAGGAAACACCATGCATTCAACAACCTGCAGGAAGTTACATTGACAAAAATGGGCGTGAAGCATGTATGCAGTTTGTACGACGCAGGTACGAAGCATGTATGCAGCTTGGAACATGTATTTGTTAAGCTGGAAGCATGGCAAGAATACTAATAAAGCTGTCATATATCGGAAATGCAATTTTGATCTCAGGTGCATATGCTCCTGCTACAGAGAAAAACATTTTAAAATATCACAAAAAATACGAACACAAATTTCACGCGTATATGTCAACAATCCATATGTGTATGCCAAGTTTCGCGCGAAACCGGTAGGTTTGGTGTCCTGTGTAAAAATGACAAGCAAAACGTCTTGTGAAGAGCTTATATTTAGCACCAAATTTTAACTTTTTTACACATGACACAAAAAGTATCGATTTTTCGTGAAACGACTTTGCAAACACATAGAACATCAAGATGTATCCGTAACATTTTTTATCGGATTTTTTTGACATTATATAATATGTTGAAATTTAATTTTAAAAACCAGGTGCATGTGCTCCCGGGAGCAGAAACAGCATGTCGGTCATATATAGTGTTCCAAGCACTTTGAATGCATGGTGTTCAGCCAGACCTCTAAAGAGTAACGACGAAGCATTATGAAATTAGGATGGTAGCACATAAGAAGCATGAATGAAAAAACAAGAATTCACACAACATATGGGGCACTAATTAAATATATTCATTATATATGATAAATTTAGGAAGCACGAAGCCAAGTTTCAACCAAAAATAGTTAAATACTGGAAACCCATACACTAACTAAATCAGGAAGCATGGATATGAAGTGGTGCTCAGTTTGAAAATTTGAGAAAAGCAAAGAAGCATGGTTGACAGTGGATAAAGCAAATATTCTCTACGATGTAGCTAGGAGCATCCGTAAGAAACAAAGAAGCATCCCTAGTATTGTGTGCACCCAAACTTTTGTACAATAGCTACAAGAATAAGAAGCAAGAGGCCATGTTGGTGTGTTTACCAGATCCATCAAATCAATTGTAGGTGTGTCAGATTTAATCTTCAAAGTTTTGATAAATGCATGCCGCCAAACCATTCCATTCACATGAATCATCGTATCAGCATCTTGCATACCAATTGGAACAAACCTTCATATTGAATATTTAAATTTGCAGGAAAATACTAGTTCTAGCACAAGAATTTGCATCACGTGGCAGCACAAAGAATATAGAAGGATAGAATATTTAGAGACCGGAAATACCGTGGGTACCTTTGAGAAGAAAGCACGCTATAAAGATGAAGTAAGGCCGGAGGATACATGCTCTGGCGTCGCTGCCGAGAATGGTCGGCGAACAAGGTGAGCTGTAGCGGGCGCTGCCAATCAAGGATGCCCCGACGACTATTTCCCACGGTGAAACGGCATGGGTGCCATTGCAGGACTAGATCCAGGTGGGTCTCGGCTGGTATGGGAGGGCGCGGCGCGGTGGGAATAGAAGTGGCGGCGCGATGAGGTGGAGATTAGAGGCGGCGAGGAACCTATCAATTTGGGGAGGAGTATGTACACCGGCCGGGAATTTGGGGATCCAGCTGGGTGACGTGCGAAGATAATGGGCCCACTCTTTTCTTTTCGTTAGAACCAAATCTGCGTGGAGCCGTGGACCGTGGGATCAAATAGAGATTTGACGTCATCCGATGGGTCCGATGATTTGTTTCCTATCGGACCCCGACAAGTAGTGTTTATTACCCATAGATCGCTTACGAAAAGGAACGTCGCCCTTCACGCGCGCTCTCACGGCGTGGAAATTCTTCCATGAGTCTGTTGGCGAGAATTTTTATCCAGAACAAACGAGTAGGAGTTGGATGGGATCGATCGGGCTGTAAATCCTCCGAGGCGTAAACGAAGGCCTCGCTCGCGCTGGGCTGGAAGAAATTCATCGCGGGGATGGACTGCCGGGATTGGGCCCCTATCCAGATGGATCCATGCCTATTCTGGACTAAACGAACGAGGCCTAAGGGTGTGTTTGGTAGCCCGTGTCACTTCAGATTCACTTTCCCACTAGAGATATCTCACCTCATACAAGCTGACTTGAAATTTTGTGGTGTGTTTATTAGCTCGTATGTGTTGAGAGAATTTGAAGTGATACTTTGTTTGGCAGCTGTATGGGTGGAGATATGCCGAAAACCTAAGAAATAACAAAGAGGTCCAAAATCTTGCACAAAAGACCTTAAACAAAACAACTAAAAAGCAATCAAGCCCTCAGCCGTGCTGGGAGCAGATCGCTGGCGATGGCTGGCCGTGGGGCGCCGGCGATGGTGGGAGGCGGCGGGAGAAGGGCCGTCGGGCGCCGGCGGTGGGGGAAGGAGTGTCGTGGGCCACTAGCTCGTCGGCGGCCTGGCCTGCTGCCTCTCTGTCCGGTGCGGGAGGAGGAAGGGCCGACGCGGGACTTGCTGAGACGCGTCTGGCCGCCGGTATGGAGCTGAGGCGCGTCGGGCAGCGTGGTGGTCCAGCGGCGGCGGGGGGCGTCCAGGGGCGGGCGGCGGTGCTCCAGGCCACGGGAAGAGAGAGGAAACGCGTGGGGGGGGGGGGAAATGACGTGCGGGGTGGGGGTCTGGGGGGCAGGCCACTACTACAGTGTTTTGCGAGATTAACTCATCCCGGTTACCGCTCATTTCCCCCCACCTAGCTCTCTCCCAACCTTATCCCCTTGAGAGTCTCCTCCCTCCCCCCCGGCTCCTCTCCCCCTCTCCGGCGGCCTCGCCGGCCGGAGATGTGGGAGAGGAGGCCGGTCTCCTGTATATAGTAGTAGTAGGATTAGAGTTTGTTCCTTCGTGGAGTATGGCGTTATGCCGTGGTGGCTGATGCTCCTAGTGCTTCTGCGCAACATTGTGTGGTGGCTGGCGGCGCTCTCCGGCGGATCTCCATGGTGGAGGTCGGTTTCTGGAGGCGGAGCTGACCAAGCCGTCTTCAATAAGCGCGGTGGCGAACCAGAGCGGGCGGATCCTTGCGATTCTTCTCCTGCTATTGCCCATCGTGGGGATGGGGAAGGCAGAGGGAAAGATCCTGGATTTCGTTGCTGTTCTGGGAAGCGGGGTCGTTGACGTGGGCATAACCCTTCGGGTACTCGACATTGCCATACCCGGTGCAAACTATGAAGGTGGACCAGCACGAGGACTCGACAAGCTGGACCTGCACGCGCCTCAACTTGGACTACAAGGAAAGAAGACTCCAATATGAATCCTACTAGGACTCTTGTAAACCCTAGCTTGGCTAATATATAAAGCCAGGCAGGCCCCTTAGGGACACACAATCGGAAACATAATTTTAGAGGCAACACGTCTAGACACCGCAACCCGCGGGTAGAACTAGACTAGATCCAACAACTCGCCTATGGCGGCCCTATATACATATATTCATATAGTGGGATTGCTAGCAGACGTAGCGACCCTCCACCGCGGGGGCGTGAGCCTGGTACGTCGTGTACCGCCTCGCTCCGGAACTCCGTCGTTTTTTTCTAAAACCCAAGCCCCTCATGGTGGGCATTACCGAGGAACCACCTCGTCAATTGGCGCCGTCTGTGGGAATCGCGACGCTGGATTTTGTCATCCGGGCGGGATCCTCCATCATCAACGATTTCTAAAATCATCTGAGTAGAAGATTATCCAGTTCATCAACAAGCACCTTATCTGTCGGCTGGCCCTCGGCTGGGCGGATTCTCTCGCGCACCAGGCGCGAACTATCCTTCGAGAGCACGCCTGATCTGTTAAAGACCGGTGATGAAAAGATGGGGCGGCGACTCGCTGCTTTGCATTAAAAAATCTGAGACCCTGGCTTGATCTGCTGCGCATCACATTGCAAGACCGTCTCCAGCAAAAAGCATCATAGCTGAGTGGTTTTCTTGTCAAGAGTCATGAGCATCAGCGCTGGCCTACGTGTTTGCTACCGCATGTTTATTGTCAGCCTTTTACCCGTCAACGGATTGATCTTGGAAAAGAAAAAGAATAACGGTGGCAAAGCATTACGTGCGGGCAGTATGTACGGAAAAACAGCAAAAAATAAACCTACGAGCCACACCAGGGTCAGCCAACCAGCTGGAACGATTCCCAAGGACTCCAGTGAATTGATTAAAGGATGAAGATATTAATACACGGCTGATACTGGAGCAGAATCGATTACAAAATCACAAGAGGCCTGCTTATTTCATTCAAGGATTAGCAAAGAAAGAAAAAAGAGAAGAAGAAGATGCATCGATCAGCTAGTTTGAGCGCTACATGATGAAGACAATGGCAAGGCGGACTTTTTTCGAGCCAGCAGTATACTCGACCGACGAGTCGCCGGAGACTCGGCTGTCAGCCGAATAAAAATTCAACTCCATTGAAAATTCGCCTTCCGGAACAAGGACCAGATCGGAACAAGCTTCGACGGCTTCACCATGCACAGTCGCCACGCTCGGGACCCGCTCGTGCATCACGGATTTGATATATTCGGGAGCTCGCCCGTCGACTGCCCTGTTCGGCTGACCGCGCCCGCCATCGCGCACTCTTCTTACTCGGGGGCTCGCCTGCCGCGGACCCGACATTACGGACCCGATATATTCGGATGCTCACCCGCAGCGGATCGGCTATGTCAACCGCGTCCTCTTCATCGGCTGCGCCTACTGCATGGACTATCTTTGTCTACGGAATTATTTCGGCTGCGCCTGCCGTATGGAATATCTCTGTCCGCATAATTATTTCGGCTGCGCCTGCCGCATGAAATATCTCTGTCCGCATAATTATTTCGGCTGCGCCTGCCGCATGGACTATCTCTGGTCGCGGAACTACTTCGACTGCGCCCGCCACTGGACTATCTTGGGTGGCGGAATTACTTCAAGTGCGCCCGCCGGCATGGACTTTCTTTGATGGTGCAATTATTTCGAGTGCGCCCGACGCATGGACTATCCTTAGCAGCGCAACTATTTCGACTGCGCCTGAATGTTCCTCTTTCTTTCGCCACACCCGATGATTGGGGAGGCGCCATTACGTCATTACCTCCGGTACTCTCGATTACTCGGTGGATTTATTTTCCCCGACCGAGTGGATTTATTTTCTTCATCATTTATGATTACTCGATGGACTTATCTTCTTCGGCTCTGGATATATCTCCTCCCGATGCACTCTCGGGTTGGTGGATTCATCATCTGGAATATTCAGTGGATATCATCTTATTTAATATCGACCCGATGCGATCCCATCGGGAGCGCTGGAATTACTCGGGGCTCCTGGAATATCTTCGAGCTATTACGGTTACTCCCATCGGGAGCCGGTGTGTTGGAATTATTACTCCCATCGGGAGCGCCGGTGTATTGGAATTCAAGAAGATATGAAGACTATTACTCACATCGGGAGTGCCGGTGTGCTGAATTATTACTCCCATCGGGAGCGCCGGTGTATTGGAATTCAAGAAGATATGAAGACTATTACTCCCATCGGGAGCGCCGGTGTGCTGGAATTATTACTCCCATCGGGAGCGCCGGTGTATTGGAATTCAAAAAGATATGAAGACTATACTCCCATCGGGAGCGCCGGTGTGCTGGAATTATTACTCCCATCGGGAGCGCCGGTGTATTGGAATTCAAGAGGAAATGAAGACTTCTTATACCCAAAGTTATCATCTAAAAGCCTCTGAAAATACGAGTGCTGCAATGGATGGTAATCAACGGGGACATTGCTCTTTTCCTTCGCTATAGATGCCTCAAAGAGTGCCGCAAATAGCAAGGATCATGAAGCAACGAAGACCTTGCTATTTTCCTTTGCTATAGATGCCTCAAAGAGTGCCGCAAATAGCAAGGATCATGAAGCAACGAAGACCTTGCTATTTTCCTTCGCTATAGATGCCTCAAAGAGTGCCGCAAATAGCAAGGATCATGAAGCAACGAAGACCTTGCTATTTTCCTTTGCTATAGATGCCTCAAAGAGTGCCGCAAATAGCAAGGATCATGAAGCAACGAAGACCTTGCTATTTTCCTTTGCTATAGATGCCTCAAAGAGTGCCGCAAATAGCAAGGATCATGAACAAACGAAGACCTTGCTATTTTCCTTTGCTATAGATGACAAGGTATTAACTTGTCAATGCCTACAAGTAGTAGACTAGGGTTTCGTTGGATGTAGAGGGCAAGTAGATCTCGAAGGTTTCAGCCGAAAAGTGCTCGACGAAATAAAGCTAGGGTTTGTTCCACAATGATTCGATGATCCTCTCGTCCCTCGACCCCCCTTATATATGAGGCGGAGCCGAGGGATTCATATTGTACACGTTACAGAGTCCGGGAAGGTTTTTAACTCATCCCGTAAGATTACAAACAACTCTTCCTATTACAACTTTAACTTTCCTTAATAATATCTTCGGGCTTCCGAGTCTTCTTATAATTCGGGTAGTGGGCCTTCATCAAACCCGGGTACTATCTTTGGTGCCCATTGGGGATGCCTATGTCAGTAGCCCCGAGATTTTGCTTGAATCGTAGAATCAGGGAAAATCTCCCCTGTTTATTTTTACTCGACAACTTTGACTTGTCTACATTTCTTTACATGAATTTCTATATTGTACAGGGATAATGGTAGTTGGGACTAGTTCATCTGACGGATCAGGTACTAGTTAACTGCTTGATACGCGTTCAGCACGCGTCCGTTGGGAACCCCAAGAGGAAGGTGTGATGCGTACAGCGGCAAGTTTCCCTCAGTATGAAACCAAGGTTATCGAACCAGTAGGAGCCAAGAAGCACGTTGAAGGTTGATGGCGGCGGGATGTAGTGCGGCGCAACACCAGAGATTCCGCGCCAACGTGGAACCCGCACAACACAACCAAAGTACTTTGCCCCAACGAAACAGTGAGGTTGTCAATCTCACCGGCTTGCTGTAACAAAGGATTAACCGTATTGTGTGGAAGATGATTGTTTGCAGAAAACAGTAGAACAAGTATTACAGAGATTGTATTTCAAGAAAGTGGACCGGGGTCCACAGTTCACTAGAGGTGTCTCTCCCATAAGATAAACAGCATGTTGGGTGAACAAATTACAGTTGGACAATTGACAAATAAGAGGGCATGACCATGCACATACATATCATGATGAGTATTGTGAGATTTAATTGGGCATTACGACAAAGTACATAGACCGCCATCCAACCGCATCTATGCCTAAAAAGTCCACCTTCAGTTATCATCCGAACCCCTCCAGTATTAAGTTGCAAAGCAACAGACAATTGCATTAAGTATGGTGCGTAATGTAATCAACAACTACATCCTTAGACATAGCATCAATGTTTTATCCCTAGTGGCAACAACACAACACAACCTTAGAACTTTCACACTGTCCCAGGTGTCAATGCAGGCATGAACCCACTATCGAGCATAAATACTCCCTCTTGGAGTTACAAGCATCTACTTGGCCAGAGCATCTACTAGTAACGGAGAGCATGCAAGATCATAAACAACACATAGATATAACTTTGATAATCAACATAACAAGTATTCTCTATTCATCGGATCCCAACAAACGCAACATATAGAATTAGATAGATGATCTTGATCATGTTAGCAGCTCACAAGATCCGACAATGAAGCACAATGGGGAGAAGACAACCATCTAGCTACTGCTATGGACCCATAGTCCAGGGGTAGACTACTCACACATCACTCCCGAGGCGACCATGGCGGCGTAGAGTCTCCGGGAGATGATCCCCTCTCCGGCAGGTGCCGGAGGTGATCTCCGGATCCCCGAGATGGGATCGGCGGCGGCGGCGTCTCGGGTTTTCCGTATCGTGGCTCTCGTGCGGGGGTTTGACGGAGGCTATTTGTAGGCGGAAGGGCAGGTCAGAGGCGCACGAGGGCCCCACACCACAGGCCGCGCGGCCAGGGGGCCGCGCCGCCCTAGGGTGTGGCCCTCGTGGCCCCTCTTCGTCTCCTTTCGGACTTCTGGAAGCTTCGTGGCAAAATAGGACCCGGGCGTTGATTTCGTCCAATTCCGAGAATATTTCGTTACTAGGATTTCGAAACCAAAAACAGCAAAGAACTGGCACTTCGGCATCTTGTTAATAGGTTAGTTCCAGAAAATGCACGAATATGACATAAAGTGTGCATAAAACATGTAGATAACATCAATAATGTGGCATGGAACATAAGAAATTATCGATACGTCAGAGACGTATCAGCATCCCCAAGCTTAGTTCTGCTCGTCCAGCAGGTAAAACGATAACACGATAATTTCTGAGTGACATGCCATCATAATCTTGATCATACTATTTGTAAAGCATATGTAGTGAATGCAGCGATCAAAACAATGTATATGACATGAGTAAACAAGTGAATCATAAAGCAAAGACTTTTCATGAATAGCACTTCAAGACAAGCATCAATAAGTCTTGCATAAAAGTTAACTCATAAAGCAATAATTCAAAGTAAAGGTATTGAAGCAACACAAAAGAAGATTAAGTTTCAGCGGTTGCTTTCAACTTATAACATGTATATCTCATGGATATTGTCAACATAGAGTAATATAACAAGTGCAATAAGCAAATATGTAGGAATCAATGCACAGTTCACACAAGTGTTTGCTTCTTGAGGTGGAGAGAAATAGGTGAACCGACTCAACAATAAAGTAAAAGAATGGTCCTCCATAGAGGAAAAGCATCGATTGCTATATTTGTGCTAGAGCTTTTATTTTGAAAACATGAAACAATTTTGTCAACGGTAGTAATAAAGCATATGTATCATGTAAATTATATCTTACAAGTTGCAAGCCTCATGCATAGTATACTAATAGTGCCCGCACCTTGTCCTAATTAGCTTGGACTACCGGATCATCACAATGCACATGTTTTAACCAAGTGTCACAATGGGGTACCTCTATGCCCTGTACAAAGGTCTAAGGAGAAAGCTCGCATTGGATTTCTCGCTATTGATTATTCTTCAACTTAGACATCCATACCGGGACAACATAGACAACAGATAATGGACTCCTCTTTTATGCATAAGCATGTAACAACAATTAATAATTTTCTCATTTGAGATTGAGGATATTTGTCCAAAGCTGAAACTTCCACCATGGATCATGGCTTTAGTTAGCGGCCCAATGTTCTTCTCTAACAATATGCATGCTTAACCATAAGGTGGTAGATCGCTCTTACTTCAGAACATGCATAGCAACTCACATGAAATTCAACAAAGAATAGTTGATGGCGTCCCTAAAACATGGTTATCGCACAACAAGCAACTTAATAAGAGATAAAGTGCATAAGTACATATTCAATACCACAATAGTTTTAAGCTATTTGTCCCATGAGCTATATATTGTAAAGGTGAATGATGGAATTTTAAAGGTAGCACTCAAACAATTTACTTT
Organism: Lolium multiflorum; assembly: GCA_030979885.1. Lineage (NCBI taxonomy): Eukaryota > Viridiplantae > Streptophyta > Magnoliopsida > Poales > Poaceae > Lolium > Lolium multiflorum. The sequence continues at coordinate 253,641,158 of CM061753.1, forward strand.
GGAATGGCGAAAAATACCATGTAGTAGGTAGGTATGGTGGACACAAATGGCATAGTGGTTGGCTCAAGTATTTTGGATGCATGAGAAGTAATCCCTCTCGATACAAGGTTTAGGCTAGCAAGGCTTATTTGAAACAAACACAAGGATGAACCGGTGCAGCAAAACTCACATAAAAGACATATTGTAAACATTATAAGACTCTACACCGTCTTCCTTGTTGTTCAAACTCAATACTAGAAATTATCTAGACTTTAGAGAAACCAAATATGCAAACCAAATTTTAGCATGCTCTATGTATTTCTTCATTAATGGGTGCAAAGCATATGATGCAAGAGCTTAAACATGAGCACAACAATTGCCAAGTATCACATTACCCAAGACATTTATAGCAATTTACTACATGTATCATTCTCCAATTCCAACCATATAACAATTTAACGAAGAAGAAACTTCGTCATGAATACTATGAGTAGAAACTAAGGACATACTTGTCCATATGCTACAGCGGAGCGTGTCTCTCTCCCGTAAAGTGAATGCTAGGATCCATTTTATTCAAACAAAACAAAAAACAAAAACAAACCGACGCTCCAAGCAAAGCACATAAGATGTGATGGAATAAAAATATAGTTTCGGGGAGGAACCCGATAATGTTGTCGATGAAGAGGGGATGCCTTGGGCATCCCCAAGCTAGACGCTTGAGTCTTCTTAGAATATGCGGGTGAACCACCGGGCATCCCCAAGCTTAGAGCTTTCACTCTCCTTGATCATGTTGCATCATACTCTCTCTTGATCCTTGAAAACTTCCTCCACACCAAACTCGAAACAACTCATTAGAGGGTTAGTGCACAATAAAAATTAACATGTTCAGAGGTGACAAAATCATTCTTAACACTTCTGGATATTGCATAAAGCTACTGGACATTGGTGGATCAAAGAAATTCATCCAACATAGCAAAAGAGGCAATGCGAAATAAAAGGCAGAATCTGTCAAAACAGAACAGTTCGTATTGACGAATTTTAAAATGGCACCAGACTTGCTCAAATGAAAATGCCCAAATTGAATGAAAGTTGCGTACATATCTGAGGATCATGCACGTAAATTGGCTTAATTTTCTGAGCTACCTACAGGGAGGTAGACCCAGATTCGTGACAGCAAAGAAATCTGTTTCTGCGCAGTAATCCAAATCTAGTACTTACTTTTCTATCAAAGACTTTACTTGGCACAATAAAACACTAAACTAAGATAAGGAGAGGTTGCTACAGTAGTAAACAACTTCCAAGACACAAAAAAAAACAAAGTACTGTAGGTAAAAACATGGGTTGTCTCCCATAAGCGCTTTTCTTTAACGCCTTTCAGCTAGGCGCAGAAAGTGTGTATCAAGTATTATCAAGAGGGTGGTGCATTCTCAGCGGGATGTGGAGTTTTCTCAACTATGCATACTATCTTTTCTATGTGAGTTTCAGAGGCTCCCTTTTCATTAGTCTTAGGCGTGCTACTCTCATCAAACAAATTTTCGGAACAAGCCAAGCATAGTTATTTTCTAGTGCATCATTCATAGCTAGGAGCTTACATGGTATTGGTGCTTTGATCTCCCCACCATCATCAATATTATTAGTGTATCTTATTCTATCCATGTCCATCTTTTCAAGGAGACTAACAAAATTAGTATGAGAACCAAGCATATTAAATTTAGCAAAGACCTTTCTAGCTTCTCTTGCTAGACCACCAAATTCTCTAAGAAGGGTTTCTAAAACAAAATCTTTTTTCCCCTTCTTCCATATCACCAAGTGTGAGAAACATGTGTTGGATTATAGGATTAAGATTAACAAATTTAGTTTCCAACAGGCGAACTAAATGCGCAGCAGCAATTTCATAAGTAGGCGCAAGGTCTACCAAGTGTCTATCTTCGAAATTTTCAACGGTACTAACATGATTGAAAAATTCTTCTATATTATTTCTTCCAACTATAGACCCACGCCCTACCGGTATGTCTTTTGTGGTAAAATTAAAAGGAAACATGATGAATCAAGTAAAGTAAATGCAAGTAACTAATTTTTGTGTTTTTGATATAGCAAACAAGATAGCAAATAAAGTAAAACTAGCAACTAATTTTTTTGTATTTTGATTTAGTGCAACAAACAAAGTAGTAAATAAAACTAAGCAAGACAAAAACAAAGTAAAGAGATTGAGAAGTGGAGACTCCTGCACGTGTCTTGATCTCCCCGCAACGGCGCGAGCAAAAGTACGATGCGCGTTAGACGCGTCCGTTGGGAACAAGAGGAAGGTGTGATGCGTACGGTGGCAAGTTTCCCTCGTATGAAACCAAGGTTATCGAACCGTAGGAGCCAAGAAGCACGTTGAAGGTTGATGGCGGCGGGATGTAGTGCGGCGCAACACCGGAGATTCGGCGCCAACGTGGAACCTGCACAACACAACCAAAGCTTTGCCCCAACGAAACATGAGGTTGTCAATCTCACGGCTTGCTGTAACAAAGGATTAACCATATTGTGTGGAAGATGATTGTTTGCAGAAAACAGTAGAACAAGTATTGCAGTAGATTGTATTTCAAGAAAGAGAATTGGACCGGGGTCCACAGCTCACTAGAGGTGTCTCTCCCATAAGATAAACAGATGTTGGGTGAACAAATTACGTTGGGCAATTGACAAATAAAGAGGCATGACCATGCACATACATATCATGATGAGTATAGTGAGATTTAATTGGGCATTACGACAAAGTACATAGACCGCCATCCAACTGCATCTATGCCTAAAAAGTCCACCTTCGTGTTATCATCCGAACCCCTCCGCATTAAGTTGCAAAGCAACAGACAATTGCATTAAGTATGGTGCGTAATGTAATCAACAACTACATCCTTAGACATAGCATCAATGTTTTATCCTAGTGGCAACATCACAACACAACCTTAGAACTTTCACTGTCCCAGGTGTCAATGAAGCATGAACCCACTATCGAGCATAAATACTCCCTCTTGGAGTTACAAGCATCTACTTGGCCAGAGCATCTACTAGTAACGGAGAGCATGCAAGATCATAAACAACACATAGATATAACTTTGATAATCAACATAACAAGTATTCTCTATTCATCGGATCCCAACAAACGCAACATATAGAATTACAGATAGATGATCTTGATCATGTTAGGCAGCTCACAAGATCCGACAATGAAGCACAATGGGGAGAAGACAACCATCTAGCTCCTGCTATGGACCCATAGTCCAGTGGACTACTCACACATCACTCCGGAGGTGACCATGGCGGCGTAGAGTCCTCCGGAGATGAATCCCCTCTCCGGCAGGGGCGAGGCGATCTCCTGGATCCCCGAGATGGGATCGGCGGCGGCGTCTCGTAAGGTTTTCCGTATCGTGGCTCTCGGCACGGGGGTTTCGCGATGGAGGCTATTTGTAGGCGGAAGGGCAGGTCAAGAGGCGGCACGAGGGCCCCACACCACAGGGGGCCGCAGGCCCTGGGCCGCGCCGCCCTAGGGTGTGGCCCCCTCGTGGCCCCTCTTCGTCTCCTCTTGGACTGGAAGCTTCGTGGCAAAATAGGACCCTGGGCGTCGTCCAATTCCGAGAATATTTCGTTACTAGGATTTCTGAAACCAAAAACAACAGAAAACGGCACTTCGGCATCTTGTTAATAGGTTAGTTCCAAAATGCACGAATATGACATAAAGTGTGCATAAAACATGTAGATAACATCAATAATGTGGCATGGAACATAAGAAATTATCGAATACGAGACGTATCACCGCTTCTAGTGGCAATCCGCAGAAACCTACTTCAAGATCACGTCCCTGGACATGATCTCGGGATATAGTGTAAACTTCGACAAGTGCCGCTTAAGGTCTTACCATTCTGTCGAGTCCAGCAAATTTATCTGGTACCTAACGCGTCCGTTAGGATTTTTCTTCGTATCCGTTGATACGGATAAAAGTAGCAAACCATCGTCGAGAGATGGGCCCACGCCAGAACGGATCCAGGGTCTTACCTTCGCAGTGTTTGCGGCATTCAGAATTTATTCGCAACTTTTGGCGTTCGAGAATATATTGTCGAGTGCTTATTCGGCTGTTGGAATAGCACATTTCATCGAGTCAATTTTTGACTTATATTGCTCTCCCGATGGGAGTATATGTAGAGTTATCTTTATAACTCGAAATATGCTCCTTCTTTCCTTTACTTTCTTTCTTTCTATTTTTCTTCTTGATAATTTTCATCGGGCACGCGAACAGCGTTCCCGATGGGAGTAGCCCCCGAGGCTACAACCAAGGACTTGTGCTTGGTTGTAGGCTCAACATTTTAGTCCACCTTGTCGCTATATTGTCATTATTTCTCGATATTATCTTCTTTTCATCTCTCGGTGCGCGAACAGCGCTCCCGATGGGAGTAGCCCCCGAGGCTATGAACAAAAGCTTGCGTTTGATCATAGGCTCCCGCAATTTCTATATTGTCATACTCGAAATTTATTTTTTTCGAAGTAGCCCCCGAGCATTTGGGCAAAAACTTGTATTTGATCAAAGGCTCCCGAGGTATTCAATAACTTCTCCTGTCGCCAATCTTCTTTTATTTTTCTTGTCGACATTTTTCCCTTGGTCAAATTTACTTCATCTCTGTTAATAGTCGTAATTTTTCTGCCTTGTGGGTCCATTGTTTCACCACGTTGACACGTCGTGCAAGTGGGGGACACACGTCCTCCGCTTTCTGGCGCACGTCGTAATGCTGTTCCATTCCATCCCAGCAAAAATACTTTTTTACCATTCATCTGCAAGATCTTTTTTCACCGCACGATTTCTTCATCCAACGGTGCATTACTTCGCCCAATGCCTATATAAACCTTTCTTCAACCTCCGTTCGCACCTTCGCTTTCGCCGCACCTCTGCTCCTCTTTGCAAAAACTTCCACTGCGCCCAACTCTCTTTCTTACGCACGCACGAACTTTGCTTCTCCAGGTGCCGTTGATGCCACGCGCGCGCGACTCACTCGCCAAGCTCGAATCCAAGATGGTGAAGATCTTGAGTGGGAGAGATCTAAAATCTCCAACCAAGACGTCAACATGCTGAAGAGGCTAGGCCTGATGAAGAAGGAGGACGCCATCCGTTTCCCAGTGAAGAAAGCTACCCAACCCCTCCAATGGAGTACCGGGTTAGTTTCGTTGATCACCTCATCCGCGGCCTTTCCCCCAATTCACGATTTCCTCCGCGGTCTTTTTGTTTATGGGATTCAGTGCACCAGCTGACCCCTAATTCCATCCTCCATGTCGCCATTTTTATCACTTTGCGAGTGCTTCCTCGGAATCCCTCCTAATCGGGCTCCGGAAACGCATTTTGCCTCCGCCGCAATGGCTCCCACAACGCCACCTATAACATAGGCGGCGTTGTTATCTGTGTCCGAACTGACGTTGATTACTTCGACGTCAAATTTCCTGATTCGTCCAAGGGTGGCGCAAAAGGTGGCTTTACATACACGAAGAAAGTGCCAGTGCATTGAGCACAACATAGTCCCTTTTGACGGAAGTGCCAAAATTCTGCGCCGCCGCTCTGGGATGCGAAGCTTCCGAAGAAGAGAAAACGGACGAAGCACTTATGTCTCGTATTCATCAACTTCAAAATACTCGAGGCAAGGAGCTGTCTGGTGTCCAAATCACCGCCTACTTCCTTAGGATTAGGGTGCAGCCTCTTCAGGCTCGCAAAAATCCCCTTTGGACGTATGCTGGTGCAAATGACGCCAATAGGCTCTCCAAGGATCTTACTGTGAAGGACTTGGAGAAGCTTATTCGAAGAATTCTCCTCGCTCAGCAAGAAGGATCCTATTCCCTCCTCTTGCCGCGTGGAACCATACAGTGCCGCCAATCCTCTCCCTCAGGTATTTTGCCTTCTCGAATTTTTGTCTTGTCCCGAACTTTTCCTGCATCATATTTTATTGAATTGTTCTTTTGTCGCTATTTTCCTGCAGAACCATCCTACTTTGGTTTCCCTTCCTCCTCTTCCTGAGGATGGAGAAGTCGAAGAAAGGGCTATCGTTGCCGACGACAACCAAGACGCCCCCTCGTTTATGAATGAACCCGTAGATTCTCGAAAATCTGCGGGTTCTTCCGAAAAAGATGCTGCCTCCGAGGACACCACATCGGCACAATCTCCTCCTTCTGCTGTTTCTCCAAGGAACAAAAGGAAAAGGAATGACGCCGAGGATTCCGGCACTTCCAAAGCCGAAGAAGTTGATCCTTCACGTCAGAAGGCGGTTATGATCCATATCTTGAATCCCTCATCGCTCGTAAGTTGTCTTTACTTCTTCTTATCTCTGTACTCGAAGTTTTTTGTCTATCTTGCTTTTTATGCTATCGTCGTTTGTTCGCAGTGATGATGAGGAAGAACCGCCAACTCTTGACGCGGCTGCTCGAACGAGCTCGTCACGTACTCTAGTTGTTTCAGAGACACCAGCTGAAGGAGAGAAATCCTCGCCTCCTCAACTGAATGTTGGTGCTCCTACTCCTCCTTCGAGCCCTCTTGTTCCTTCCCCAAAAAGGACAAGGGTGGAGCCAATCGTGGAAACTACCCTTGAATTGGGTAACTCCTCCAATTCCTTCTTGGAAGACGTAAGTTCTTAATCTGCTTATCACCTGTCTAAATTTCCTCTTGTTTTTCTGTATGCCTTCGTATTTTTCCCATATCGACATTTTTGCTTTCTTTTTCCTTTGACAGCCTATGGTCAAAGAGCTTCTTCACATCGGTGCCCAATTTGTTGGGTACCGTGAATGTGCTAGCAAAGCTGAAGGTACCAATTTTGTATGACACCCGCTTTACAATTTCCTGCTCCTGCTTTGCTTGTATTTTTGAAAACTTCTTGATTATTGTTGCAGAGAAACTTGCAGAAGCCAACAAGCTTGTCGACACTCTTGCTCAGAAACTAAAGCAGAGTGAAATGGCTCGCAAGAAGGCTGATCTTGATGCTAGCCAAGCTAAAGCAGAGGCTGAAAAAGCCACAGCCAAAGCTGCTGGTGTCGAAGATCTGCAGAAGAGGCTGGCTGACGCCGAAACTGCTTTGGATGAACACAAGGCCTCCCAAGCTGCTCGTGAAAAGGCAATCACCAAGCGCTTGACCTCGCAGAATCGGCGCTTTGTCGGTAATTTTATCGTACCCTTCTATCTTCTCCTTTTTTAATATTAATTTTCCCTCCTGCTGGCAACCAACGTGTATTTTCCTCGGCAGCCAAAACAAACCAAGAATTTGAGCTTGAAGATCCCGACAATGATCCTCTTCTAGACGCACTCTCTTTCTTGGAATTTCATGGAACTGAAGTTCGCGAGGGCATAGATCATGCCGACGCGGGTTTATCCAAGTTGTTCCCCTACTTCTTCCCCAAGAAAGAGGAGCCCAAAACTTTCCTTGCCCTTGCCAAGGAATTTAATTCGTCAGAAGATCTTGGACTGAAGATGCGCCAGGAGAACATGAAAGTTGCTGTCGAAAGCACTATTGCCTTGGTCGCGGACAGCCAACAAACTGTCGACTGGACGAAAGTTGGCGCCACCGAGCAGATAGAACAAACGAAGTGGCGTTCGTTGATCAAGGCAGCTAAGCCCAACACGAAGAAAATCCTGGCCTACCTCAGGATCAAGCCAGCTTCAACTCCCGCTCCTCAAAGCCGGAGGTCTAGTTGAACGCCTTCTCTTTTCTTTCTTTTGTTTTTAATGATGTCGCCAAAGTAGTTATTTGGCGACACGTACTCCATTAGCTCCACTGTAACGCCTTTGTAATTATTCCGAAAGATTAATGAAAACTCTATCTTGCTTGTTGATTGATGTCGACTTTTGTTGTTAAATTTCAGTTGGTATTTGATAACTATACTCCGTCTTCCGCTCCTTCCAATGCTTCGCCTTCTCCTTCTCGCTCAAGGAGAACTCTTGCTAATACTACACCTGTCGAAGATTCCTTGCCGCAAGAATTGGATGAACTTCGGCAACAACTTCAGTATGCAAAGAAGCAAACACTTGTGATGATGGAACAATCTCGTAAGTCAGTCTCCGAAGCCAAAAAAATTGCGCTTCGCAAGCTCGCGAGGCCGTGGCTGCTAAGGAAATCGCTGCTTCCGAGGCTGAAAAGGCGACTACTCGAGAAAATTTCATGCTCGAGTTAATGAATGAAGCCAGCGCGGATATGTCGGGTATGCTTGTCGTCTTTTTTATAAGACCACGATACCTTCCGTCTTCATGCTACGTCTCTTAAAATTTTCTGCTCTGTTGTTTGATAGGTTCCTTTATTGATGCTGCTGCCGAAGAAGAGAGGGTAAATACTAGGACGAACCTCCTTGTTAACCTTGCCCTTGACCATGGTTCTCTGGCTATGATACGTCTCCGACGTATCGATAATTTCTTATGTTCCATGCCACATTATTGATGTTATCTACATGTTTTATGCACACTTTATGTCATATTCGTGCATTTTCTGGAACTAACCTATTAACAAGATGCCGAAGTGCCAGTTCCTGTTCTGCTGTTTTTGGTTTCAGAAATCCTAGTAACGAAATATTCTCGGAATCGGACGAAATCAACGCCCAGTGTTCCTATTTTACCGGAAGCATCCGTAACACACGAGAACCGCCGAGAGAAGGGAGGGTGGCCACCACACCACACGGCGCGGCCTAGGGCGCCCTAGGGTGTGGGCCCCCTTCGACCTTCTGCGCCGCCTCTTCGCCTATAAGAAGCCCCTGGATCGTAAAACCCTACACCAATTGACGAAACCCACGAAAACCTTCGAGCCGCCGCCATCGCGAAGCCAAGATGGGGGACAGGATCTCGTCGGCCCTGCCGGACGGGAAGTGCCCCAGGCTTCTCCATCGACACCGCTGCCATCTCCACCGCCATCTTCATCACCGCTCTGCTCCCATGAGGAGGAGTAGTTCTCCATCGAGGCTCGGGGCTGTACCGGTAGCTATGTGGTTAATCTCTCCATGTACTTCAATACAATGATCTCATGAGCTGCTTACATGATTGAGATTCATCGAGTTTTGTATCACTACTATCTATGTGCTACTCTAGCAATGTTATTAAAGTAGTTCTATTCCTCCCGCACGTGTGTAATGGTGACAGTGTGTGCACCGTGTTAGTACTTGGTTTGTGCTATGATCATGATCTCTTGTAGATTATGGAGTTAATTATTGCTATGATAATATTGATGTGATCTATTCCTCCTACATATGCATGAAGGTGACAGTGTGCATGCTATGCTAGTACTTGGTTTAGTCGTTGATCTATCTTACACTAAAGGTTACTTAAACATGAGCAGTATTGTGGAGCTTGTTAACTCCGGCATTGAGGGTTCGTGTAATCCGCAATGTGTTCATCATCCAACAAGAGTGTAGAGTATGCATTTATCTATTCTGTTATGTGATCAATGTTGAGAGTGTCCACTAGTGAAAGTGTAATCCCTAGGCCTTGTTCCTAAATCTTATCGTTGCTATTGCTTGTTTCTTTTTTCTTGCGTTACTCTACCACCATCAACTCCTGGCCAAAGCTATTTTCTGGCACCGTTGCTACTGCTCATATATTCATACCCTGTATTTCACTATCTCTTCGCCGAACTAGTGCACCTATTAGGTGTGTTGGGGACACAAGAGACTTCTTGCTTTGTGGTTGCAGGGTTGCATGAGAGGGATATCTTTGACCTCTTCCTCCCCGAGTTCGATAAACCTTGGGTATCCACTTAAGGGAAACTTGCTGCTGTTCTACAAACCGCTCTTGGAGGCCCAACACTGTCTGGAAAGGAGGGGGAACGTAGACATCAAGCACTTTTCTGGCGCCGTTGCCGGGGAGGAAAGGTAAAAGGCTCTCATACTACGGTCCCAGGTAAAGTATTTTTCTGTTGCCGTCGTGTTTGTGCTCGAAGCTATTTCCTTTAGATCCTGCAATTGCATCTTTTTGTTTCTTGTTTACACTAGTTTGGCATAATGGACAACAATGAGCTTCTTGTTCTATTTCTGATTTAAAACATGGATTGTTTGATGCGAAAATTAAAAAACCTATGAAATCTTATTTGCATGCTGGTAGTAATATTAGTATGAACGCTTTGAACACCATTGTTGATAATGATATAGAAAGTTCTAAGCTTGGGGAAGCTGGTTTGCATGATATTTTTAGTCCCCAAGCATTGAGGAGAAAATTTTCTTTGATGATACTTTGCCTCCTATTTATGATGATTATAATGATATTGGTCTTTTGGTACCACCTACTATGGAGAGTAAATTTTGTTGTGATTATACTATGCCTCCAACACTTGATGAGAATAATAATGATAGCTACTTTGTTGAATTTGCTCCCACAACTACTAATAAAATTGATTATGCTTATGTGGAGAGTAATAATTTTATGCATGAGACTCATGATAAGAATGCTTTATGTGATGGTTATATTGTTGAGTTTGCTCATGTTGCTACTGAAAGTTACTATGAGAGAGGAAAATATGGTTGTGGAAATTTTCATGTTACTAAAACACCTCTCTATGTGCTGAAATTTTTCAAGCTACACTTGTTTTATCTTCCTATGCTTGTTACTTTGCTCTTCATGAACTTGTTTATTTACAAGATTCTTATGCATAGGAAGCATGTTAGACTTAAATGTGTTTTGTATTTGCCTCTTGATGCTCTCTTTTGCTTCAAATACAATTTCTTGCGAGTGCATCATTAAAACTGCTGAGCCCATCTTAATGGCTATAAAGAAAGAACTTCTTGGGAGATAACCCATGTGTTATTTTACCTACAGTACTTTGTTTTTATTTTGTGTCTTGGAAGTTGTGTACTACTGTAGCAACCTCTCCTTATCTTAGTTTTGTGTTTTGTTGTGCCAAGTTAAGCCGTTCACAGTTCCAGATTTCTTTGCTGTCACGAATCTGGGTCCACCTCCCTGTAGGTAGCTCAGAAAATTAAGCCAATTTACGTGCATGATCCTCAGATATGTACGCAACTTTCATTCAATTTGAGCATTTTCATTTGAGCAAGTCTGGTGCCATTTTAAAATTCGTCAATACGAACTGTTCTGTTTTGACAGATTCTTCCTTTTATTTCGCATTGCCTCTTTCGCTATGTTGGATGAATTTCTTTGATCCACTAATGTCCAGTAGCATTATGCAATGTCCAGAAGTGTTAAGAATGATTGTGTCACCTCTGAATATGTCAATTTATATTGTGCACTAACCCTCTAATGAGTTGTTTCGAGTTTGGTGTGGAGGAAGTTTTCAAGGATCAAGAGAGGAGTATGATGCAACATGATCAAGGAGAGTGAAAGCTCTAAGCTTGGGGATGCACCCGGTGGTTCACCCCTGCATATATCAAGAAGACTCAAGCGTCTAAGCTTGGGGATGCCCAAGGCATCCCCTTCTTCATCGACAACATTATCAGGTTCCTCCCTGAAACTATATTTTTATTCCATCACATCTTATGTGCTTTGCTTGGAGCGTCGGTTTGTTTTTGTTTTTGTTTTTGTTTGAATAAATGTTTGTGTGGGAGAGAGACACGCTCGCTGTTGCATATGAACACATGTGTTCTTAGCTCATAGTATTCATGGCGAAGTTTCTCCTTCGTTAAATTGTTATATGGTTGGAATTGGAAAATGATACATGTAGTAATTGCTATAAATGTTTTGGGTAATGTGATACTTGGCAATTGTTGTGCTCATGATTAAGCTCTTGCATCATATGCTTTGCACCCATTAGTGAAGAATACATAGAGCATGCTAAAATTTGGTTTGCATATTTGGTTTCTCTAAGGTCTAGATAATTTCTAGTATTGAATTTGAACAACAAGGAAGACGGTGTAGAGTCTTATAATGTTTTCAATATGTCTTTTATGTGAGTTTTGCTGCACCGGTTCATCCTTGTGTTTGTTTCAAATAAGCCTTGCTAGCCTAAACCATTGTATCGAGAGGGAATACTTCTCATGCATCCAAAATACTTGAGCCAACCACTATGCCATTTGTGTCCACCATACCTACCTATACTACATGGTATTTTCCGCCATTCCAAAGTAAATTGCTTGAGTGCTACCTTTAAAATTCCATCATTCACCTTTGCAATATATAGCTCATGGGACAAATAGCTTAAAAACTATTGTGGTATTGAATATGTAATTATGCACTTTATCTCTTATTAAGTTGCTTGTTGTGCGATAACCATGTTTACTGGGGAACGCCATCAACAATTCATTGTTGAATTTCATGTGAGTTGCTATGCATGTTCGTCTTGTCTGAAGTAAGGGCGATCTACACTGAGTTGAATGGTTTGAGCATGCATATTGTGAGAGAAGAACATTGGGCCGCTAACTAAAGCCATGCTCCATGGTGGAAGTTTCGATTTTGGACAAACATCCTCAAATCTCTAATGAGAAAAGAATTAATTGTTGTTGAATGCTTAAAGCATTAAAAGAGGAGTCCATTATCTGTTGTCTATGTTGTCCCGGTATGGATGTCTAAGTTGAGAATAATCAAAAGCGAGAAATCCAAATGCGAGCTTTCTCCTTAGACCTTTGTACAGGCGGCATAGAGGTACCCCTTTGTGATACTTGGTTAAAGCATATGTATTGCGGTGATAATCCAGGTAGTCCAAGCTAATTAGGACAAGGTGCGGGCACTATTAGTACACTATGCATGAGGCTTGCAACTTATAAGATATAATTTACATGATGCATATGCTTTATTACTACCGTTGACAAAATTGTTTCATGTTTTCAAAATCAAAGCTCTAGCACAAATATAGCAATCGATGCTTTTCCTCTATGAGGACCATTCTTTTACTTTCAATGTTGAGTCGGTTCACCTATTTCTCTCCACCTCAAGAAGCAAACACTTGTGTGTGCATTGATTCCTACATACTTGCTTATTGCACTTATTATATTACTCTATGTTGACAATATCCATGAGATATACATGTTACAAGTTGAAAGCAACCGCTGAAACTTAATCTTCTTTTGTGTTGCTTCAATGCCTTTACTTTGAATTATTGCTTTATGAGTTAACTCTTATGCAAGACTTATTGATGCTTGTCTTGAAGTGCTATTCATGAAAAGTCTTTGCTATATGATTCACTTGTTTACTCATGTCATATACATTGTTTTGATCGCTGCATTCACTACATATGCTTTACAAATAGTATGATCAAGATTATGATGGCATGTCACTCGAGAAATTATCTGTGTTATCGTTTTACCTGCTCGGGACGAGGAGAACTAAGCTTGGGGATGCTGATACGTCTCCGACGTATCGATAATTTCTTATGTTCCATGCCACATTATTGATGTTATCTACATGTTTTATGCACACTTTATGTCATATTCGTGCATTTTCTGGAACTAACCTATTAACAAGATGCCGAAGTGCCAGTTCCTGTTTTCTGTTTTGGTTTGAAATCCTAGTAACGAAATATTCTCTGAATCGGACGAAATCATGTGTTCCTATTTTACCCAAGCATCAGACACAGAACCGGGAGAAGGGAGGCGGCCACCACACACCACCCCGCGGCCTAGGGCGCCCTAGGGTGTGGGCCCCCTTCGACCTTCCGCGCCGCCTCTTCGCCTATAAGAAGCCCCTGGATCAGAAAACCCTACACCAATTGACGAAACCCACGAAAACCTTCCAGCCGCCGCCATCGCAAGCCAAGATCGGGGACGGGATCTGTTCGGCACCCGCCGGAAGGGGAAGTGCCCCGGAAGGCTTCTCCATCGACACCGCTGCCATCTCCACCGCCATCTTCATCCGCCTGCTCCCATGAGGAGGAGTAGTTCTCCATCGAGGCTCGGGCTGTACCGGTAGCTATGTGGTTAATCTCTCTCCATGTACTTCAATACAATGATCTCATGAGCTGCTTTACATGATTGAGATTCATCTGAGTTTTGTATCACTACTATCTATGTGCTACTCTAGCAATGTTATTAAAGTAGTTCTATTCCTCCCGCACGTGTGTAATGGTGACGTGTGTGCACCGTGTTAGTACTTGGTTTGTGCTATGATCATGATCTCTTGTAGATTATGGAGTTAATTATTGCTATGATAATATTGATGTGATCTATTCCTCCTACATATGCATGAAGGTGACAGTGTGCATGCTATGCTAGTACTTGGTTTAGTAGCGTTGATCTATCTTACACTAAAGGTTACTTAAACATGAACAGTATTGTGGAGCTTGTTAACTCCGGCATTGAGGGTTCGTGTAATCCTACGCAATGTGTTCATCATCCAACAAGAGTGTAGAGTATGCATTTATCTATTCTGTTATGTGATCAATGTTGAGAGTGTCCACTAGTGAAAGTGTAATCCCTAGGCCTTGTTCCTAAATACCGCTGCGTTACTACGCTTGTTTCTTTTTTTGCGTTACTACTGCAATACTACCACCATCAACTACACGCCAGCAAGCTATTTTCTGCACCGTTGCTATGCTCATATATATTCATACCACCCGTATTTCACTATCTCTTCGCCGAACTAGTGCACCTATTAGGTGTGTTGGGGACACAAGAGACTTCTTGCTTTGTGGTTGCGGGGTTGCATGAGAGGGATATCTTTGACCTCTTCCTCCCTGAGTTCGATAAACCTTGGGTATCCACTTAAGGGAAACTTGCTGCTGTTCTACAAACCTCTGCTCTTGGAGGCCCAACACTGTCTACAGGAAAGGAGGGGGAACGTAGACATCAGGCTACCCCAGAGAGGACCCGACAGATTGTCAGATTTCAGGATCGCACCTCTCAAACTCGCGACTTCCTTGACTTCTGTACCAGGACCCTGTCTATGGTTTATAACTCCATGTTTCCTCGGAACGTTCAGCCACAAACTCTTCCCGAGCTAATGGGGAAATTTAAGGATTCCCACAAGATCCATGGTTTTGTCAGAGCTCAACTGGTAGCTGGCGCCAGGTTTGCCCTTATCATGCTTCAGATCTGCCACTCGAAGCTTGACCGACCCAAGTTGTTGCGAAAGTTCATGAGAAGGTAAGGCGCCGAAGAGTTGGTGTCGACCGAATTAACACGAAGGTTTCGCCTATAGCCGAAGAAATGATTGAAGACCTTCTTCGGATGGATGCCGACTTTTTTGCAGACGGTCATTATGCTGATTTTCTTGGCGCTGCTCCCGAAGAAGGTAGAATTACCCTTGATGACATATTGAATCACGACTAATTATTTTCCTTTGGTAGATGACTCTTCTTTGTAAACCATGATTGTGATTACATTGTGAAGCAATCGTCATATTTCTATATTTGTCTAGCCCCCGAGTGTTTCGGTGGCTATTTTCTGTATTTGTGTATTGCGAGGTTTTGAACCAAGGCATTTATTCAATATGTAGTTTTGGCGAGTATCAGAGCTTCTTTGTCGAGTACTATTTTGTATTTTTATTGACTCGCGAGGTATTTTAATACCAAGGCGAGGCTTTCTTTTTTCGAAGAACTATATTGAAATTCTTCGGGCCTGAGCCTTTGAGCGTGTCGATGAAGAAAAGCTATATTGTCACTATCTTTATTATATTGCAGCACCGCGAGCCCGCCTCATTAAAAACCTTTCCGGCCCCTGTGCCCCGAAAAGGAAAAGAGTGCGTCGAAAACTCGCGGGCGTTTCAGACATTGAAGTTTTACAAGGACTATATTTCAGCTCTAGGCGTAGAACCGCCTGAGTTGCGCCACGTTCCAGGGGTTTTGCTCCTCCCCGTCTTCTTGTCCTTTATCCCGTATGCTCCTCCTCCATTACTTCCGTGACAATGTAAGGGCCAAGCCATGGTGACTCGAGCTTTTCATGACTTTTTTGCGTGAGCCGAAGAACTAGGTCTCCCACCTGAAAGGATCTTGGCAAACGTCGACCGTGGTAATTCTTCAAGTCTTGTTGGTATTTGGTTACCCGAGACAGTACTTCGTCTCTAGCCTCGTCGAGTGCATCGACGTCATCTTCTAGCGCTTTTCTCGACACCTCTTCATCATATTCCACGACTCGTGGAGAATCATGCTCTATCTCGATTGGTAGTCTTCCGCTCCATGAACCAAGAAGAACGGAGTTTCTTGTGTTGTGTTTGGTGTTGTTCGTATGCTCCATAATACACTTGGTAGCTCCTCCAGGTGTGTCGAGCTTTCTCCAGGGTGCTAATAAGCGTTTCTTGATGCCGTTGCGAGATGATTCCATTAGCTTTCTCCACTTGGCCGTTGGTGCGGGTGCATCGACGCAAAGTGTAACTTGATACCCACTTCTTCGCAATAATCTTTGAATTCGTGGGATGTGAAGTTACGCCATTGTCGTGACGATGTTGTGGGGCACTCCAAATCGAAGACGAGGCCTTTTATGAATTTTACTGCGGATGCTCCGTCTGGTGAATTTATCGGCTTCGCTCTATCCACTTTGTAAATTTGTCGTGACTACTAGCATGTACTCCTTTCCTCCTGGCCAGGATTTGTGTAACTTTCCCACCATATCGAGGCCCCATTGTGCAAAGGGCCAAGAAAAGGGTATTGGCATCAGCTCTGCTGCAGGTGAGTGGGGTTTTGCGGCAAACCTTTGGCACGCGTCGCAGGTTCGTACTATCTCCTTTGCGTCCTCTATTGCTGTCAACCAGTAAAATCAGCTCGAAAGACTTTGGCAATAGCTCGGCTACTTGCGTGGTGACCGCAAATTCCTTCGTGTACATCCTTCAAGATCATCCTTCCTTCCTCGGGTGTGACGCACCTCTGTAGTACTCCCGAAATACTTCGTTTGTATAGCTCCCCTTTGACCACAGTAAAAGCCTTAGATCGTCTAATAACTCGCCTTGCTTCGACTGGATCGTCGGGTATTTCCTTCTTTAGAATGTATGATATGTACGTCTGCATCCATGGTATCTGTATCATCATGACCAGGTCCTGATCTTCTTCTTCTTCCTCTTGATCTTCCTTGGTAGCCCCCGGGGGTTTTTTCTCCTTCTTTTTTGGTTTTGTCGATTTCGTAGATCTCTCTGCTATCTCTTCCCAAAATACACACGCGGAGCTGCAAGGCATTGCGACCGATGTTTGCAAGAACGTCGGCTTTGTCGTTGCTCAATCTGCTGATATGATTTACTTTGCATCCATCGAACAACTTCTCGAGCTCGTTGTAGACTTCTTTGTATGCTATCATACTATCGTTGACTGCGTCGCATTGGTTCATGACTTGCTGAGCCACCAATTGCAGTCGCCAAAGATTTTTAGTTGAGTTGCACCGCAAGCTTTTGCCATCTTCATCCCATGTATGAGGGCTTCGTATTCTGCCTCATTGTTAGAAGCGTTTGGGAACGTCATCCTCAGGACGTACTTCAGCTTGTCGCCTCTGGTGATATTAGTATTACACCTGCACCAGCTCCTTCTAATCTCTTGGATCCGTCGAAGTTCATGGTCCAAGTTCTCGATAAATCTGGTGGTCCTGTGTTTTGCAGCTCCATCCACTCTGCGATGAAGTCTGGCAAAATCTGCGACTTGATTGCTTTTCTTTTTTCATACGTGATGTCCCGGGGGAAAGTTCTATTCCCCAAAGGGAGATACGACCCGTAGCTTCTGGATTGTTTAGTATATTTGACAAGGGAGCTTCGTTGACCACTATGATCGGGTGTGCCGAAAAATAGTGGCGTAATTTTCGTGCTGTTGTGAACACTCCATATGCTAGCTTTTGGTACTGAGGGTACCTTTGTTTTGAGGGCGACAAAACTTCACTGACGATGTATACTGGCCTCTGCACTCCGTGGAGTTTTCCTTCTTCCTCCCTTTCGACGACAAGGACTGTGCTTACCACCTGGGGTGTGGCCGCAATATACAGCAACAGAGGCTCCTTCTCTTTTGGCGCCACCAAGATGGGGGGTGTCGAGATTTTGCGTTTGAGATCCTCAAAAGCTCTGTCCGCTTCTTCGTTCCATTGGAACTTGTCTCCCTGTTTGATCAAGGCGTAGAATGGTAACGCCTTTTCTCCTAGCCTGGCGACGAATCTGCTTAGAGCTGCGACTCGCCCGGTTAATTGCTGTACTTCTTTCAACTTAGTTGGCTTCCTCATCGTTACGATGGCCTGTATTTTTTTGGGGTTTGCTTCGATCCCTCTTGCTGATACTAGGAAAGTTCTCCTGCAGGGACGCCAAAAGAGCACTTTGTCGGGTTCGCTTGAGGCAGAACTTGTCGAGGTTGTCGAAAGTTTCCCTCAGATCCTCAATTAGAGTGTCGCCTTTTTTGGATGTTATGACTACATCGTCGATGTATACTTGTACATTTTCCCGATCTGCTCTGCTAGGCACTTCTGCATCATCCGCTGATATGTTGCTCCCGCGTTTTTCAACCCGAAGGGCATTGTTCGATAGCAGAACACGCCGTAAGGGGTGATGAACGCTGTTTTCACCTCATCATCTTCTTTCAATCTAATCTGGTTATAACCAGAATAGGCATCCAGGAAGGAAAGACGTTCACATCTCGCCGTGGAGTCAATAATTTGATCGATCCTTGGGAGGGGAAAGTGATCCTTTGGGCAATGTTTATTAAGACACGTGAAGTCGACGCACATGCGAAGGACCTTCGTGTTTTTCTTCGGCACCAGCATGGGTTAGCTACCCATGTGGCCTCTGTATGTATTTCTTTGATGAAACCTGCTTCTGAGTCTGTTGATTTCCGACAGCATAGCCTTGCGGTTTGGCTCAGCGTCGCGAGGTTGTTTGATTGGTTTTCGATTGGATCCAAGTGTAGGTGGTGCTCGGCAAGTTCTGGTACTCTGGCATGTCACTGGACACCATGCGAAGATTTTCCAGTGCTCACGGAGGAACTCGACGAGCGCGCTTTCCTATGCGAGTCCATGTTTTTGCGATGGACGTCGTTTTCTTCGGTCTCGGGTGAATCTGTACTTCCTTGGAATCCTTTGCGTGTTGAAGGTTGACTCCTTGCTAGGCCTCCCCACATCTGGTAATACATCGTAATCTGTCGTAAGCTTTGACTCCATATATTCTGCTTGCATCCCGAAGGTTTCTGAAAGCCGATGAAAATCCTTATCACATTTATCGGCAAGCGAAAAGCTTCCTTTAATCGTGATTGGCCCCTTTGGTCCAGGCATCCTCCACAGGTATGTGTAATGTGGTACTGCCATAAACCTAGCGTACGTGGCGCTGAGCATGATACGTGATGGGAAATCCACGACTTCGAACTCCAACCTTTCGATCCTGTAATTCTCGGGTGCCGAACCGAACGTCGAGATTAATCCTTCCAGTGGGTAACTTGGTTTATCTGGTGTGATGCCATGAAATCGCGTATCCGTTGGTTTGAGGTTTGCCAAGGATATATTCATTTTCCTTAGTGTATCTGCATACATAAGGTTTAGACTACTTCCCCCGTCGATGAAAACTCGAGACACGTCAAATCCTGCTGCGGGCAAAATAAGTGCTGATTGCCCTGGTCAAGGAACTTGCTGCGGGTGATCCGCAATTGTGAAACCAATGTCTTGTCCCGACCAATTGAGATACTCATGTTGGGAGGCATCTTCCTATGAACACTGCGCGAAATTACTTTACGAGCTCTATTGGATGGCTGCCTTTCGAATCATCGAGACCGCTCCATGGGAGTTGGGATCAACGTATGGCGGTGGTGGTGCTGCCGCTATCCTGGTGTCGATTTTCTTCCGTAATTGCGGGAGGAGGTGGTAGATGGATCTCACTCCTAGGTCCATGGGGATTTCGACTTGCTGCCTGGGCGTGGGCTTGCGGCAACCCTCATCATTGCTTGGAAATTCCGACAATCTTTCTGTAGATGTCCTGACTGTCTTACCCCATTGTTGTCGACGAAAAAGTGCATCTGGCATGGACCGTTCATCATATCCTCAGGGGTCACAAAGGGTCTCTGAAACCTAGGACCGTTGTTCGGCCTGTTATTTCGCGAGTCGTCTCTGTTGTCACTTCGCTGCTCGCTGCTGCGTTGATAGTTATCTCTGTTGTTTCCTCCAGTGCCTGATCGAAACCCGCCGAAATTTGGCCAGGTGGATCATAACTCGAAAATCGAGAGAATCGTCTTCTCTGGTAATTTCGACTGCGGTCTTCCTCTGGTGACCTTTGTTGTGCACAATCTTCGCATCTGCCCATTTGTTTGCCTATCTGCCATTTGTTTTTGGGTCCTCCACTCCACGTCTTGGGTTCTGCCACTGCATCAAAGCATCTGTCAGATATGTTTTCCGCAGTTTTTGATATATTTTGTGATGTACTTCCTCATTGATTCATCGTGTTTCTGTCGACATGATCTCAGCTCCTCGAGTGTTGCAGGCTTTTTGCAAGTGGACCGAATTTTTTTGATGAATATGTCCTCAAAATCAGTCCAGCTGTCGATGGAACTTACTGGAAGCTTCTTTATCCAAGATCTTGCGGCTCCACTCAAGTGCACCTGAATGCTCTGCATTGCCGTTGCCCTTGTGCCGCCAATTAATTTCACTGTCTCGAGGTAATCTACCAGTCAATCCTCAGGATCCTGCAATCCGTCGAATTTTTTGAAATTATCGGGTAGCTTAAACCCCGAGGGCACCCGAGTTTTTCGGACCCTCCTCGTAAAACATGGTAGCCCGCACATATCCTCTTCGGCTAAGTCTGGAGAATGTCGATGTTCCCTTCTATGTTGTCGTGCTGTCTACCCTTGCTGGTTTCTGCGTCCCTTGCTTCGCTGTTCTTTCGAGAGCGCCGCAACCGGGTCGTGGACTATTTTGCCTTGCTGATCCTTCGGGAGGCGTCGATGCGAACGTTGTTCCCATGGCTCCAACGCCATGGCCATATTATACAATGCTTCCTTGGATCTCCAGCAGGTGGTCTAGATGCGAGGATAAAGGCTTGCGTCGCCATGTACCCAGCTTCCGGTGTTTTGGGAATGATGTTTCCTCTCGTGTCTATCGACATAAAAGACATGTCGAGGTTTTGGACTAGATACTCTCTTTTCTCAGGTATGTTTTGCAACCTTGACCTTGCCCTGCTCCGAGCTTCTCTGTGACTATCTCCCGAAGTTCCTGAATGTCGACCGAGGTCTGCCTTCCCTTTGACGCGGAAGCGCCTCCCTTCTTTTGTTCAGAACCTCTGTTGTTTTTCAGTTCCCTTCCAGCTCGAGCGAGTCTATATTGGTATGCAATTCCTCGACCGTGGCGGTTGTCGCCATTGGTTTGAACCATCCATAGCTCTTGCGGCTCTATCCCATGCTGCTTGTGGCAACTGAACTCTCATACGTGGTGTAGGCCCAGCGTATTTGTTGCCCAATCCTCGCCTTAAGTCAGAGGGATCGACCCATGGATTTCCCAGATCGTCGAAAGCCTCCGACGTTTCATCCTGATCACGACTTGCTTCTCCGATGATGTAGATTTGATGATATTTAGAATTCTGCGCCTTGCTGGATTCGGTGACACCATCATAGAGATTGGTGAAGACCTTTCCAATGGTGGTAGATTTGTCGATGAAGTCGAAGCTGTCGACGCTTCGGAATCACTGCTTATATAGGAGTCCGCAGACGACTCGAAAGACATGTCGCTGAAGATCTTGGCGAGTTTTCGCTTGCCTTGGTGCGACGAAGCGTGGCGAAGAGATTTCTTCATCGCTGACTCGATCGATGATGCCGAGCTTGAAGATTCGGTATGCTCCACAGGAAACCTCGGGAAGGTCGGAATTTCGAGACGATAACTTCCTTCCTTCCCGACGCGAAAGTGGAACTTCCCGAACGTCATCTCCATGGGTTCCTCCGGATATGTATATGCATCCAAACGGGAGGGCTGGTGAGGTACTAAATCAACGAGACCAGTTTCGATCTGTTTACCTCTATCCATGATGTTGCTTGCTGCCGATGAAGTTGATGATTCTGAGCGTGCCATCGAGATCAGCTCCTTGTCGCCTCTAAATCCCACAAACGGCGCCAATTGACAAGGTATTAACTTGTCAATTCCTACAAGTAGTAGACTAGGGTTTCGTTGGATGTAGAGGGCAAGTAGATCTCGAAGGTTTCAGCCGAAAAGTGCTCGACGAAATAAAGCTAGGGTTTGTTCCACAATGATTCGATGATTCTCTCGTCCCTCGACCCCCTTATATATGAGGCGGAGCCGAGGGATTCATATTGTACACGTTACAGAGTCCGGGAAGGTTTTTAACTCATCCCGTAAGATTACAAACAACTCTTCCTATTACAACTTTAACTTTCCTTAATAATATCTTCGGGCTTCCGAGTCTTCTTATATTTCGGGTAGTGGGCCTTCATCAAACCCCGGGTACTATCTTTGGCAGGCCCATTGGGGATGCCTATGTCAATAGATGCCTCAAAGAGTGCCGCAAACAGCAAGGGTCATGAAGCAACGAAGACCTTGCTATTTTCCTTTGCTATAGATGCCTCAAAGAGTGCCGCAAATAGCAAGGATCATGAAGCAACGAAGATCTTGCTATTTTCCTTTGCTATAGATGCCTCAAAGAGTGCCGCAAATAGCAAGGATCATGAAGTAACAAAGACCTTGCTATTTTCCTTTGCTATAGATGCCTCAAAGAGTGCCGCAGATAGCGAGGATCATGAAACAACAGAGACCTTACTCGATTCCTTTGCTATAGATGCCTCAAAGAGTGCCGCAGATAGCAAGGATCATGAAAAACATACGAAAACAACCCACGTTCGATATTTTACTTATGGAAATATCAAAGAACAACGGGCTCATCGGCAGAGTTAGTGCTTCCGATCATCGGGAGCTGCTGTCAAAACATACATCAGTTGAAAGCAAAGTTGCACATACAACGAGTTTAGCAAGACCTGCAACACGAGCTGATCACTCAAACAATTTGCTGACCAACGAATACACATACGCTTAAACGGGCAATTAAGATTTGCTCCTTCAAAATTTGCCAACGGCATTGACACGGTAAAAGTGCATATACATGTACTTACCAAAAAACTTACAAACAATGGCATCAACGATGCTCAAGGTGCATTTTGCCCTTTGAAATAAACAACAATGTGTCAACGGCACCTGAAGAAAACTGTAAACATCGGGTTGCTCGACTTGAGTCTACTCACGGTTGCAAGCATCAGTGCCCAAACTCGGGGGCTACTTCCATCGGGAGCGCTGGATGCGCACCCGATAAAATTATCGGCTTCTCAGGGCCATCAACCAAATCATCGGCTCCTCAGGGCCATCATCCAAATCATCGGCTCCTCAGGGCCATCATCCGAATCATCGGCTCCTCAGGGCCATCATCAGAATCATCGGCTCCTCAGGGCCATCATCCAAATCATCGGCTCCTCAGGGCCATCATCCGAATCATCGGCTCCTCAGGTCCATTATCTGAATCATCGGCTCCTCTGGGCTTATCATCCCAATCATCGTCTCCTCAGGGCCATCATCTCAATCATCGGCTCCTCTGGGATATCATCTGAATCATCAACTCCTCTATCTATGGCATCACCAGAGTCATCGGCATCAAGTTCTCGGAACTTGAAAAAGTCTACGGTGTTTGACTTAGCATTTTTTACACCCTATACATAACTATTTCATATTTATCTACAGGCTCGGGGGCTACTCCCATCGGGAGCGCTAGTCGCGCACCCGATAAAAAATATGGCAACCTCGCCAACAAAGAAGAATAAAGTTGAAGACATCGGCATCAGCAATCAAGATCTTCGAGTAGTACAACTTGAGTCTATGCGTGGCTGCAAGCACCCGCCCATAGACTCGGGGCTACTCCACGGGAGCGCTTCGCACCCGACCAAAAGCAACTTCGACTCTACATCAAGCACAAGATTCAACAGATGATCAAGTCATTCCGAAGACAACTTTAGTCCCTGCTGAAGCTTCACTTGCCGGACACTCGGGGGCTCTGACGTGGGCATAACCCTTCGGGTACTCGACATTGCCATACCCGGTGCAAACTATGAAGGTGGACCCACAGGACTCGACAAGCTGGACCTGCACGCGCCTCAACTTGGACTACAAGGAAAGAAGACTCCAATATGAATCCTACTAGGACTCTTGTAAACCCTAGCTTGGCTAATATATAAAGCTAGGCAGGGGCACCCCTTAGGGACACACAATCAGAAACATAATTTTAGAGGCAACACGCCTAGACACCGCAACCCGCGGGTAGAACTAGACTAGATCCAACAACTCCGCCTATGGGGGCCCCCTGTATACATATATTCATATAGTGGATTGCTAGCAGACGTAGCGACCCTCCGCGGGGGCGTGAACCTGGGTACGTCGTGTACCGCCTCGCTCCCGGAACTTCCGTCGTCGCCTTTCTCTAAAACCCAAACCCCTCATGGTGGGCATTGCCGAGGAACCACCTCGTCAGTCGTCCAGAAGCTGCAATCAAGGAGATCATCGGGAGCACATCCCCGGCGGCAACTCGTCGACGGCCTGATGCCGTCCTGCCGCCGACTCTCATGGCCGAAGGGCGGCCGCTCCGAGCGCTGGCTCCGACAAACTGTCGGTGCTACCTCAACTACTTCCTCCAGGCCAGAGAGCCAGAGGGGAAGATCTTCCTCAGCACCGTCAAGGTGTCCATCACCTGCCTGTCCCAAGTGGTTCCATCCCCGGTGACGGCGTAGGTGGCCATGGCGGCGAGCTTTTTGTCAACATCGGTGGAGAAGGACTCGATGGCGTTTCCACATTTCTTTTCAGGGTCCTTTGTGAAAAACTAGAGGGTGTTTTTGTAATTTTATTTTTCTTTGAGTCCCTCGGTGTAATTTGTAACCCCACCGCTCCTAATTAATGCAGTTTCTGGGGCCTTCTAGGCCCTCCCTGTGTAAAAAAAAACAAACTCATCCCGGATGGGCAGCGAAGCTCGATTTAAGCTTCACTCCTCATCCTGGCTCTGAGCCCTTTTTCGTATCTCCTCGGCAGTGTGGAGATGACACGAGTCGGCCTACCAAACACCGGATCTCCTTAAAATCTCGGTTGGGAGGAGAATTTCTGAGTAGCTCCGGGCTACCAAACACACCATAAACTGTTGCCGCTTACGATTTGGACTTTCCGGTGAAGATGCTCTAAGCGGTGATTTTTCAAGTTTTCAGTCTACTCTTCAGAGCAATACTATATCAGTGGGTTAGAATTTTGAGCGTCTAACACAAGGACATGCTGAAATTGTTAACCGGAGAGAGTAGATTCGTTGACAAGGCATGTAGAGCCAAGGCGCGCGATCGCCATTCGCAATCCGAGCACAGATCATGCCGCCCGCCCACAGCCCGCTCGCCATAGTGTCGACATCGTCCTACCTTGGTGTCCACTTGCCCGCGTGACCGCGCCCACCAACAGCCCCCGTAACAAGATGCCGGTTCAAGCCCCCACGCCGCGACCCGCTGCCCGGTAGGGCCGCACCCGGCGGGCGCCGCACGATCCCAACTGACGGCGGCGGCGCGGGTTGTGACGACATCCTCGCCGCGGCGGGGCCCTCCAAGTCGCCGATGTGGAACTGCATGTGTTCCCTTTTTCTTCCCGTCGCATGCAGTGCAGGTGGGCAGCGCGTCGCCGGCCCGGTATAAATTGGTTAAATTCGTTCCTCGAATCAGAATCGAATAATCAAATCCGTCGACTGGTCTGGAGTCTGGACACCAGAAGTCCAGGATTGGATTGGATTATCCCTGGCAGCCATGGCGTTCTTCGAGGTGCGCGCCTTCCTTAGTTCCTTCCTTCCTCTGCAGTCCTCTTTCTTTTTCTTTCTCGGCGCTCGAGGACCAGCAGTTGTCTGTCGAAATTCGTGAATTGTTGGCGATAATAATTATGCGATTCCTCTGTTTGTGTAATGGCAGGAGATGGGGTGGTCGTACGCGCCCCACCTCGGCACCCACCTGCGCCAGCTCGCGGCGGCGTCGGTCTCCGCGGCGAGCTGCGACGGGGACGCGGGCCGCGCGGGCGACGACGAGTGCCGCGACGAGGCGGCGGCGCTGCGGCTCAAGATGGTGGCGGTCGCGGCCATCCTGGTTTCCGGCGCGGTCGGCGTCGCCATCCCGCTCGCCGGCCGCAGGCTCCGCGTCGGCGGCGGCGCTAGCCCGTCCTCCTCCTCGGGCGGCGGCACGTTCGTGCTCGCCAAGGCGTTCGCGGCGGGGGTGATCCTGGCCACGGGGTTCGTGCACATGATGCACGACGCGGAGGAGAAGTTCGCGGACCCGTGCCTGCCGCCCACGCCCTGGCGCCGGTTCCCCTTCCCGGGCTTCGTCGCCATGCTCGCCGCGCTCGGCACGCTCGTCATGGAGTTCCTCGGCACCCGCTTCTACGAGCGCAAGCACGGCCAGGAGGCCGCCGCGAGCGACGTTGATGAGACGGCCGCGCTGCTCGAGGACGGCGCTCTCTCAGGGGGGATCGCTGGAATGAGCGGTGACGACGGGAAGCAGGACGCCATGCACATCGTGGGGATGCGCGCGCATGCGGCCGCGCACCGGCACAGCCATGCGCAGGGCCATGACGCGTGCGATGGAGGTGCCGTGTACGACGCGCACGGCCACGGGCACGACCATGGCCATGGGAGCGAGGAGAGGCCCTCCCAATCTCGGCATGTAGTTGTCTCACAGGTATACATACAAATCAGGCTGCAATTTTTCTTTAAAAAAACAGGATTAACATTTACTGACATGGCAAACTAAATTAATATGATGCTCACAAAAGTACATCTAGACTTAGAAAATTCAGGCAACTAACATATGTCCAACCATAGTATTTCTATGTTTTGCTAGTTGAAGAAGCATGTGCATCCTGTGCAACTTGATTTGGTAGGCTACATCTGAATTTTACTACTTACTGCACGGATGAATGGAGCAATGATTTCGAATTTACTATATCGATACATGTTTTAAGTTGGAAAAATACTAACTTTCTGCATTGTCGACAAGATTCTGGAGCTGGGGATTGTATCGCATTCTGTAATCATCGGGCTATCCTTGGGCGTTTCACAGAGTCCATGCACCATTAAACCTCTGGTTGCTGCCCTCTCCTTCCACCAGTTCTTCGAGGGTTTCGCGTTGGGCGGCTGCATTTCTGAGGTTATTCCCCACTTTATTTATGCTTCGTGGTTAGCAGTTTCCTCACTTGTAGTTAGCACCCTTCATGTTGATTGCATGAATTCATTTCATTTTGTACGGGCAAATGCAGGCTCAGTTCAAGAATTTCTCTGCACTCCTGATGGCTTTCTTCTTTGCCATTACAACACCTGCTGGGATCACGGTGGGGGCGGGGATCGCTTCGTTCTACAACCCCAACAGCCCCAGGGCGTTAATCATAGAGGGCATTCTGGATTCAATGTCGGCTGGTATACTGATCTATATGGCATTAGTGGATCTCATTGCTGCTGATTTCCTTAGCCGGAGGATGAGCTGCAACCCGAGACTGCAAGTCTGCTCGTATGTCGCCTTGTTTCTTGGGGCTATGGCCATGTCATCCCTTGCTATATGGGCTTAGCGTTAGTAAGCAATTTTTGAAGTAAGATGGAGGATTGGGACAAGCTTCTTGGTGTCGTCCAATGCACTAGGAGTTGTTCCCTGGCTAGCTGCCAGTAATTCTTCAGTAATATGGGAGGCCTTTTCTTTCTTTCTTTGTTCATTCTTTTGTTTCTTCTTCTCATGGTCGTAGGCTGTATACGCCTCCAAAACGAAGTTCCTCTTTAGGATACATTGTGGTGGTAGAGAATAGAAATGAATTAGTTCAGGGAATAAGGAACTTTTGAGTCCCACCAGTCTTTGCAAATGTACATTTCATCCTCACTGTTAGATAAGAGGAGTTGTCTGTCCCCAAGAATAATTTTGCATATGCACCACCGGATGCAATTGTTCCATTGCAATGCCTTGCAGGTGCTGTTAAAAATGAGGATGGTCATGAATTCACATTTGACTCATTTTCCGCATCTTTTATTACTCTTTTGGTTATATATATGGAATCTGGGTTACTGATCTTTCTCAATTTGAATGCCTACCATATGAACAGTAAATATGTTGCAGGAGACATCCTTTATCCTTTTTGGGTATTCTAATTACCAGGATTAACTCACATGGTTAGCCAATTCGTGAATTGAAGCAGTTAGTTGACATGGCTGTTGATGGACTACAGATTCAATTGTACATCATGATCAAATGTTGTTGGAATACAGGTTATTCATCTATTTGTCTTTGATTGCAATACCGAAGATTTCCTGATCACTTTATGAGATGAACGACTTTGCTAGATTTTCTTATTTGCCAACTTCTAGTTAGCACATTCCTGCATTTCTTTTACTGCACAACAAATGTGTAGTATAGTTAATGGCATTTGGTGAATAATACGATATCTGGGTGCTGGATGCTGATGGCATTATGCATACTGTCAGACGAATGTAGAGATTTAGGATGTGAGGGTTTACACAGAGTGCAATTAATTTAGCTTACTAAGTATAAGAATTATTGTCGTTAGGCCTACATACAGGTATTACATTCTCTACCTGTCATCTAAGTGTTCTGTTCTGATTGTACACAAATTATGTGTTACTGAAACAGGAGGAATGAGCTAATATCACAGTTAATTGTGTTCATCCTGGATTGATCATGACCAATTTGATGAGGCACTCCTTTCCTCTCATGAGTATGTTATCAAGCTCATTTATCCTTGTGAATATGTTTCTGAAATATCAAGTTTTGGCAATGCATAACCCAGTTTCAGGGACAGTTATGAAACTTATTTGTTTTCACTTGCTGAGGCAATTAGTCATCACCTACATGTTCTGGAAGAATGTAACTCAGGTTCGTCCCTGTCCTTGATAAATGATAAGATCCTTATTCCTAACAAAATAGATAACTTCAATTGTCACATCATTCAAGTAATTAAGAATCTTTAGCATTCTGAATCGATTATTTTTCTAAAAAGAGACTTGCTCTAGTACAACCCTCTCCCCCAAACTCAAACTCATCAAGGGCTGAGATCGTTCTGTATCCCTTCATAAGTTTAAGCTTTGTGTGTGTGTGTTTTTTTCCTTTCCAGCAACTACTTGTTATGTAGGACTCAACCCTCAGCTGAAGGGAGTGACAGGCAAATACTTTGCCGACTGCAACAAGGAAAAGACAAGCAAGCATGCGAAGAGCGACGCCTTGGCGAAGCAGCTCTGGAGCGAAGAGCTCATCAGATCTGCCCAATGAGAGAGGCTGGGAGAAGGTGTCTTTGGGGACACTGCCGAGCTTATGATAGCAAGTAGGAGAAACCTGTCACATGGTGAAAACAAGTACGGCGTATTAGTTGTGCACGAATAAATTTTCCGTGCGTGTTTGGCTGGTGGCTAAGATAAGCCGGTGTGCTTGTTAATATCAATCCAGTACATTTGTCGATCGTTTCGGATTAGCTGGCTGAAACCGGTATCATCCTTCTTCAGAGTTACTACCACGGACCTCGGGACGGATTTAATCAATGCGCACTCGCATCCAGCATTCCAGCTCAGCGTCGCATGTATAACCTCTGCGTCGATTAAATCCGACCCAAAGGAGTATGTTTTTCCTGGAGAGCGCCACACGAAGATAATTACATATGCTGAAGATTTGGCGGCAGAGCAGAACAGGTGGCGCTCGCCATTGTCAAGCTTGAGCTACTCCGCTGCAGCTCAGCATTACAATTATATATAGTACTAACAAAGACGAGAGTTAACCTAAATACGTTTCATAGATCAGTACCAGCATCCATGCCATTATGCCAACACTATACAAGAGCATCTAACTAAACACTAGCCAACTCGCCATCAAAAGGTGATCACGGCAAATTATTCTAGTTGCATGATCATGAAGAACTAGTGAACCGCATACCTCAAAGTAATCCACTGGCACTACGGCTACATTAAGGGCACCAACAATGGAAGTGGTATGTTTGTGTCGCCTCAGTACAACCACCTCGGTATAGAATTATATGTAAGAAACCGATGGGATTAGGTCTACCCTCTATTCCTCTGCACTTTTCCGTGGTGTCGCTCACAATTGCAAATTGAGGCTAGAGGGTACTGTAATTTCCAGAGTCCAACTCCAATTACAGATAAGCTTCCAAGTTATTTTAAACTCGTTTTTCAAACAGTGTCCAGATAAAATTATCAACCACGATATAATTTATCTGTTAATTGGATACTATTTGTACATGTCCCAAAACACACATATGTGAGGTATGTGTCATAATTAAATCAAATTCCGACTAATTATGTAGGCCTACATCAGGGCTGTAATCTGATCAATAGCCTAGTTCCTTCCAGTTAATATTGTGCCCGGGCTATATTTCCAGTGTATCGTAGACACTATATTCCAATATTAACCAACCAGCTTCCTTAAGCAAATCCTTAAGTACAAGTTCCAGCAAACATAATTTTCATGCTAATTAACCATAGCAATTCCATGTATAAACACATGTTTCAATTCCATAATGAGGTAACATAATATATGAAGTTCCAAATAAATTGAATATAGTTGTAGGACACATATTTCCTACATCTCCCACTTGTCCAAAACGATTATTCAAAAAACCGTAAACCCATAGCCTTAACATGCTTACCAAACACCACCTGACTAAGAGGCTTAGTCAGGGGGTCAGCAACCATATCAACACTAGGTAAAAATTCTAAAGATACTAATTTAAGTCTATTAATAACATCACGTATATAATGATATCTTCCCTCAATATGTTTACTTTTGCTGTGAAACCTGGGATCCCTGGAAACCTTAATTGCCGCCTGATTATCGCAATACACCATAACTGGTTTGCGAGCACTGTCAATAATCTTCAAAGTTGAAAGAAACTCCTTCAGCCACACCGCCTCCTTAGCAGCTTCTGACGCAGCAATATACTCCGCCTCCATGGAGGACATGGCCACTGAATCTTGCTTCTTGCTTCTCCAAGATATTGCACCACCCGCAATTGTAAATAGATATCCAGAAGTCGATTTTCGGTCATCCGGATCACCCTGCCAGTCGGCATCAGTATAACCCTGCAGCTGTAAATCCTTCTGGTTAAAACAAAGAGAATAATCCAGTGTCGCCTTAACATAACGAAGAGCATGTTTTATTTGTTTCCAATGCTCAATTCCTGGATTCTTTTGATATCTACTTAAAAGTCCAACAGCATAGCACAAGTTAGGACGTGTGAATAACATGGCATACATCAGAGATCCCAAGGCAGAAGCATATGGAGTATTTTCCATTCTCTTCCTTTCCTCAGGAGTTTTAGGACACATTTCCTCACTGAGTTTTATTCATGCCGTTAAAGGCACAAAAGCATGGTTGCAGTCTTCCATAGAGAATCGTTTTAATACAGATTTTAGATAATTCCTTTGAGTCAAACCCAAAGTTCCTTTATTCCGATCTCTAAGTATTTCCACTCCTAAAACATAAGAAGCGTTTCCCATATCTTTCATATCAAATGTAGAAGAAAGCCACATTTTAACTTCCAGTAGCATATCCTTACTGTTAGAAGCAATAAGTATGTCATCTACATATAGTGATAAGAGTGTAAATTTTCCTCCCACTATCTTAAAATAAATGCAATGGTCTCCTTCCATCATTGAAAAACCATATGATGTTATAGAATTATCAAACAAAATATACCATTGCCTAGAAGCTTGCTTAAGACCATAAATGGATCTATTTAACTTACAGACCTTTCCCTGATTTCCTTTTTCAATAAAACCATCAGGTTGTAACATATAAATCTCTTCCTCCAAATGACCATTCAAAAACGCAGTTTTGACATCCATTTGATGGAGTTCTAAATCATAATAGGCAGTCAATGCATCAATAATATGAATAGAAGTAAACTTTGCTACAGGTGAAAAAGTTTCCACAAAGTCAATTCCTTCCCTTTGTGTGTATCCCTTAGCAACAAGTCTCGCTTTATACTTTTCCACACAACCAGATGCATTTAACTTCCTTTTAAATATCCATTTAGATCCTACTGGCTTACAGTTATTTGGTAAATCAACTAATTCCCAAACCTTGTTTCTTTTCATGGAGTCTAGTTCCTCACGCATGGCTTCCATCCACAATTTGGATTCTAAACAAGACATAGCATGTTTGAACGATTTTGGTTCTTCCTCTAAACTAGAAGTTTTAGAGTGCACTTCCCCCATAAAAACATAATAATCATCAAGATGTGATGGTGCAGCTACATTCCTCCCACTTCTCCTAGGTAAACTAGTCGAGGGAGTGTCAACATTAATTTCATCGGTAGATGGATTTTCCTGATTGTTAGAATCAGTTTCAGCATTTAGTTGACTAGTATCCAGCGGGGTTGCTAATAATTCCACTCTCGCCCTTTTAGCACGACGAGGTGTATCCTCATCAAGAAACACAACATCTCTACTTTCAATCAACCTTTTCTTTTCAGCATCATAAAATCTATAACCTTTTGAACCAGAAGCATAGCCAATAAATATTCCTGGATAACTTTTAGGTTCCAGTTTAGTTCTCAATTGACTAGGAACTCTAATTTGTGCATTACAGCCCCCACACAGCTAAGTTTAGCAATGTAGGTTTCCTTCCTTTCCATAATTCGTAAGGAGTAGAGCTAACAGATTTAGAAGGCGAATGATTAAGCAAGTAAACAACAGTATGAAGAGCCTCTCCCCAAAAAGATAAAGGAAGATCGGAGTATGCCATCATGGACCTAACCATATCCATTAAGGTTCTATTCCTCCTTTCAGCCACGCCATTTTGCTGAGGAGTGTAAGGTAAAGTATAATGATGAACAATTCCATTTTCCTTGCAAAAATCATCCATAATTCCTGATGTGTATTCACCACCACGATCAGTTCTTAGCACCTTAATCTTTTTATTGAGTTGATTCTCTACTTCAGCTTTAAATATCTTGAACATGTCAAAACCTTCCGATTTATGCTTAATGAGATAAACATAGGCGTACCTTGAGTAATCATCTATAAATGTAATGAAGTACAGTTTCTGTCCAATTGTGGGTGTAGACATTTCCCCACAAATATCTGAATGAATTATGTCAAGTGGTTCACTTGACCTTGACGCCTTGGGAAAGGGCGCCCTAGTCATCTTTTCTACGACACAAGCCTCACAAATACCATAGTCTTCCCACTTGAAGTTTACAATTCCAGAACTAATTAGCCTTTTAATTCTGTTCTTTGAGATATGCCCCAACCGAAGATGCCAAAGATATGATTCAGAACTATTATTATTACCATTTATATTCCTCACCACGGAGTTTTGTTCAGTAACCATGCAATCCATTTTATCAATATCTAGGAAATCCTCAATATAATACAGGCCATCCACCCGACCTTAGATTTGGATGCCATAGCAAATGCCAATAAGAGATTAGACCAGTATTACGCTATAGCCAGACATCCAGCATATGTTATTATCTCCCGGATGGAAACATGAATCGAGAGGGATTTGAAGGTCCGAGAAGATCGAGAAAACCTGCCATAGAGTTATGTACATATATATATATATATATATATATATATATATATATATATATATATATATATATATATATATATATATATATATATATATTCTGAAACTGGTGCTCAGAATATTATTCTGAGCATCTTTCCGTATATAGGGAGCGGGCGGGTGGAGCGAAATAAAAAGAAAAAGGCTGAACCACTATCTTCCCCGATGCAAACCGTACCGACCGCCGCCGCCGGCAGGCCCCCCGCGCCGCTCCACCTATCCCGCTTCCGGTAGGGCCCTCGCGCCGCCCTTCTCCTCCGCCGCCGGCAGGGCCCCGGGCGGCCTCTCCTTCCCCCAAGCCGGCAGGCTCCCGCGCTGCCCATCCTTCCCCGACGCCGGCAGGCTCCCGCGCCGCCCCTCCTTCCCCGCCGCTGCTGACTACTTCCCTCGAGATCCTTCTCTGCGTCCCTACCCCGAGCCCAATGAGGAGAATTCCGACCAAACTCCCTTGTTGGTCTGGTTCCCTTACCGCCGGCCCTTCCTGCTGCCTTGCTTCGAGCCTTGCGCCGCCGCCAGGCGTTCTCTTCTACCCGCCCCCAAATTCCCCTTCCGTTCCCGCGAGGTTCCCCGCATCCACGCCCCTCCCCCTCGTGACCTCCGCAGCCGAGTGCCGCGCCGCCGCCGTGCTCCCAGATCGACGCAGCCTCGGCTCTACTGCCCGGCGGCGCTGGTTCGGCCCCTCTCTGGCAACCATCCCGCTGCTGATGCATCTCCCTGGTGCTGCACGAACAGAGCAGCTCGGTCAGTGAACGTTGTGTCTTGCAACGACGAGAAGGCCAACCACGGTTTTCTTTCCTTTATTTTTCTTGTTAGCTCAGTTCATATCCGCATCGACCTGAACTTCTGACCAACATCGCTCTGAAAATTTGATGAAGATGGTAATGTACTTCGTTTGATCATTAGGTAGCTTCTTTTATATTATATATGCACTTCTGAATACCTTTTTATCTGAACTTTGCTGTGATATAGTGTTATACTTCTAAGAATTGTTGATCTGAGCTTCCCTGTGATACCACAGAGCTTGACATGCCAGAGCAGCCGGCTGTTGGAAGCCAAGGGACTGGTCCACGCCGGCGAGCGAGCCACCTGTAGCTGCTGGAGTGCGGAGCCAGCAGGAGGATGCACAAGGTTGCTGTGCTGTGTAAAGTTTTGCTGAACCATGAGCGGCCTGAAGTTCCACCACCTGCTGCTATAACACGGAGCCAAAACAGAGCTTCTGCTGCTACTCGGATTTGCTATGTTCTGACTTGATTGTTTGGATTGATTTCTTGTTGCTGCAATATATGTACATGAAAGTAGAGGAAAAATGGCGATATATATGCATAGTGATGTAGCGATATTATTTGCAGGCTCCCATTAAAATGTGAAGGAGAGAAAAAATATACTGTATCAAGAAATGGTTATTGCAACAATAATATTCGATGCTCCCATTAGAATAGTATAGGAATCAATCCATTTTCCCACATGCTATTTACATTGTTCATTACTTTCTTGAACGGTTGTATGGTCGAGTGAATGGATACTTCTCATGTCCTTAATGTTAGAGAGCTTTTGGGTTATCTGAATTCAGAGACGTGACTTTCTACTTTTGTTTTCAGTCAAGATGTGGGTGCTCCAACGAGACGGCGGATGCAGAGACATCTAGAGATCCACAGACACATATCCAAGAATACATGCCGCCCAGGGCTTCTCCCGCCGCAGCAGGCCCAGATTCCGCCAACCGCCGTCGTACCACGGGCGCTCCCCAGGCCATTCCCTGGTTCCCCATCTTCGCCGAGCTAGGCTACTCAGCCTCCCCAACGAGCGACATGGTTCCCATTCCCTCCGACTAGGGCGGTCCGTGGCCTTCATGCCGTAGAACCACGTGCTGGCCTTGGCCTTCAACGCCACCAGAGCTACCAGCTCTTGAGCCGCCGCCGGTGATCTGGCCGGGCTCTTGCCTCCAGCGTCCCGAACAGCAGCCATCGGCGAGTCGGCGACATGGCCAGCCGGCTCAGACATTTCCTCTGTATGTCTCAGTATGTTGTATTTTCTATCGGCACTGCACGAAAGTAGAAAAGGAAGTTCAATGCTTCAATCCGTGCAAAATCTAGTTTCTTTTTCAGAATTTTATTATGCATGCTGCTGCGACCAGAATGTTATACTGTTGGGACCAAAAGGTTGTACTACCCCGTACTATGTACTGTTGTCCCGTTTCTTTTTTTTGATATTATAGCACTTTCCGGCTTCCCTGATGCACATCTCCTCCCAACGATTGAATGGATGAAAAATATTACAAATGTTTCGTCGTCGGCAGCTCCTCCCAAAGATTGAATGGATGAGCACAGTGACTTGCAGTTCCTTAGCTAACTAGGATCAATCTCTGCTTTTTTTTCTTATTTGAGATGAATGGATCCATCTTACAAGAGTAATACATTAATGAAGTAAAAACAAGAAATGAAGTACATACATTTATTTCAATGGAAGTACACAATTCCGATTTGAAAGTAAAAAATAAAATGATCAGGAAGTACAATGAAGAAGAGATAACAAGTACAAACAAGAAACATCGGAATTACACACATTCTATTTTTTTGAAAAATAAAATATGCTACCATTGATGTGCACCATAAGAAAACTTAGAAGCCAAAAACATGAAAACTAACAAAAAAGTACAATACTACGGTTCACGTGAGTACACATGAATAACATGAGAAGTACATAACCTGTGGAGAAGTGTTGAAAAATAAGAAAATCATCCAAAATAATTATGCGGTGGGAAGTAAAACTATTAAATTCGAAAAGTACAATGGTTCAGCATTAGGAAATGTGGATTGTACGTGACGTGGAAGATTTTTTTTATAGGAAAGTACAACAAAATAAACAAAAATGAAATGTAGAAAAAACAAAATAATACCGTCATCCACGGGGTAGTTCAAATACGTGATGCTGAAAAGTACACCAATTTAATTCGAGCAGTACACCCACTTATTATAGGAAATACAAGAAAACCGACTAAAAACGAGATGTAGAAAAAATTCCCGTCATCCATTGGGAAGTACAACCATTCGACACGAGCAGTACACATACCTAATACAAGAAGTACAAGAAAACTGAGAAAAATCAAATGTAGAAAAAAATCGGGGAAGTACAACTGCGTATTACAAACATTACAAACTAATATGAAAAGAAGTACAACGTACAATTCAGGAAGTACATGTATCAAAAAATAATAATATCAATATTAAAATCATCAACAAGGATGTACAAAAATATGAGAGTGGGAAGTACAAGTATTGATGCAGGTATGTACAATCATTCATTTTTGGAAGTTCGGAAACCCTTGTGAAAAATAATTACATTATCCAAATGGAAGTACACAAATATGAGAGCGAGAAGTGCCCATATTTGATGCTGACAAGTAGATTGTTCAGTTTCCGGAAGTGCAAAATCCATTTTCGGAAAAATTCTCCACAAGGCTGTAGACAAATAATAATAATCATCTTTTTTTGTCTCAGTGGAAGTACAAGCGGTGATCCTGAGAAGTACAAGCGATGGCTACGAGATGTACAAATGGTTAGTTTTGGAAGTTCCAAGTTCTCTATGAATTTGAAAAGATGAGAAAATCCACCGGTATTGATTGTTTTGACAATTTAAAATTATCATCCCGAAACACACATATTTGATTTTTTCGAAAACACACTAGTTTAAAACTATTTATGGAAGTACAACCACGAAGACCAAGAAGTACAAAAGAATGTCACGGGAAGTACATATACTATATTCAAAATATTTTTGTTTTACTAAACAATTTTGTGAAACCACGTCGAGAAGTACTATCTCATTGCACGGGACAACAGGAAGTACAAGCGGTAATTACATGAATTAAAAGTGTTCAAAGAAAATACCCCCACATAAGTTCACATAGCAAAAAAAATACCATAACCCGTAAGGAAGTTCATATACTTGTCAACGAGAAGTACAACCATTCGATATGAATAGTACACCCACTTAATATAGGAAGTACAAGAAACCCGACAAAATCCAAATGTAGAAAAAACAAAATAATCTTGTCATCTGCGAGGAAGTACGAGCAGTGATTCCGAGAAGTACAGGCGGAGACAACACGAAGTACAAGAGGTAATTACATGAATTAAAAGTGTTCAAAGAAAATACTCGCACATAAGTTCACATAGAAAAAAAACAATAATAATCCCATCACCCGTAAAGAATTTCATATATTTGGTAATGAGAAGTACAACCAGTCGACACGAGCAATACACCCACTTAATATATGAAGTACAAGAAACCCGACAAATTCCAAATGTAGAAAAAACAAAATAATCCCGTCATCTGCAAGGAAGTACAAGCAGTGATTCCGAGAAGTACAGGCGGAGACAACATGAAGTACAAGCGGTAATTACATGAAGAAAATACACCCACATAAGTTCACATAGCAACGTTGTGAAGTTCAAATATTAAAATCCGGGAAGTGCAGAATCTCTTAAATAGAATATAGGGACAATCTAAAATTATCATTTCGAAGCACACATGCTAGTTTTTGTAAAACACAATAGTATCAAAACATTTCCAGGAAGTACAACCACGAAGGCCAAGAAGTACAAGGACATGTCGCGGGAAGTTCAGATGTGTGTGGTTGTGCTGAGCATTTTGTGTGGTCGTGGACCTCAAACGGACACCGTATGAGAAACTTATAGTAATTTTACAGAACACTTTCATTAAACAGCACTGAGAAGTACAACCGCATTTCCCTAGAAGTGCAAGTTCATGTCGAGGGAAGTTCAATGCTCTGTTTTTACGGGGCGGAAATCTATTGTGCAAATCTCATCGATTTGATCAACAAACACTTTAATCATTGTCACCAAAAGCTTTATATGGTAGAGTATATGTCTAATTTCAATACCTATAATATTTTACAACAAATAAATAGATCTAATCCATCAAATACAAATCGTTATCCCACAAAATATACCGAAAACATGATTTCAAAACATATAAAATTAGTTTTAAACCATTAGGATTTGGCAAAAATGGTACATATGAAAAACATGCGCCATTTTGACACCTTTCCAACAGTATATCATTTGCATTGTTTAAATATACCGCATGGAAATCGCGGGGAGAATCATTCGGTTCCCGTCACATAAAACGGGCGGACATTAAATTGAGTTATTCTCTTAAACTGTAAGTAATTAGAGAAAACAATTGGAACAAGAAAGTTGCCCCTAGTCCATAGCTTTCCAACGCCATATTATTTGCATCATTCCGACATACGGTTGAAACAAATCATCCAAATTACTGTCCGCCCGTTTTTTGAGTATGTCCAAATTTCGGTATTTTCAAAATAATTCAAAAACTGGTAGGATTTAGAAAAAACATAAAACATGAAAAACTTGCGCAATTTCATTATCTTTCCAACGGTATATCATTTGCACAGTTTCGATAAGCGATTCAAAAATCGAACTAAAAGTTCGTTTTCTGGCCATATAGAAGCGTTTTTGTATTTTCAAAATTAAATTTAAACTGTGCAAAATCTGTGAAAAGTGTGTACATGAAAAAGTTGCGGTTTTTCATTATCTATCCAACGGTATATCATTTGCATGGTTCCGACAAATGGTTGAGAAACTTTAGGTATAATCAGTACCTATGAAGAAAACGGGAAGTCCAGGTAAGTTCGACAGAAAGTTGAACCCTGTTATCCGGGAAGTACAACCCTGTTTCCAGGAAAGTACAAGTCGGTGCTCAGAATATTATTCTGCAATGGTTGAATAGTGCTATATATATATATATATATATATATATATATATATATATATATATATATATATATATATAGAACCCAACTATTCTCGAACCCCCCTTAAGAGGGGTTCTAGAATAGCTATTCTCGAACCCCCTATTCCCGCTTACCTTCTTATCCCGACCGAAACCCACCCGAACGAACCGACCGACGCAGCCACCTAGCCGCACCCCGCAGGCACTCCCGCAGAACTTCCTGCCTTATCCACCACCACGCCCGCGGCCCGCCTCCCTCATGGCTGCCTTCCCCGCCTCCGGCTTCCTGCCCCGGCCGGCCACCCACCTAGCGCGCCGCCGCAGGCCATCCCATAGACGGCGAGACGCCCAACCTCCCTCCCCAACGGCGCGGCCCCAGCCTCCATCCTCCACCTCGACGGCCCCGCCTCCCCCACCCTTCCGGCCTTCCCTCGTCCCACAACCACCCGACCGCACCCCATGCCCACCTCCCGCGCCGCCTTCTTCCCCATCGACGGTAAGGCAGCGCCGCCCCGGCATCCAATCCCACCGCCAACCCGGCCGCCAATCCCACGCGCCGGCCGCCGAGGTTGGAGATCAAGAGGAGGAGGTGGAGCAAGGGAAATTTCCGTAGACTTCGCCGACCGGAAGGAGAGAGAGAGGAGAGAGGAGCCTTCGTCGACCCCCGCCGCCGCCAGCAAGGTTTGTGCCCTGCTCCTCCGATCCCTTTCCCCCATTTTCTCTAGCTTCTGTGGGGAATCTGCCGCACCACCGGGCGCCGGCGACGATTCGATCTCTGGGGGATCTCTCTCCCCCACCCCCTCGCCCGCTCCGGCGGTTGATTTGGTGCTGGTGAACCGGCTAGGGTTGGTAGGGATCGGTGTCTGCGGAGGGATTCTGTCGGGCGGGCGCCCCAAACTGCTGCCGGACGAGGTAGAGTTGTCGTGTGAAAGTTCACTGTGAGAGAGTTTTGAAATTCAGAGAGTTAGAGTTGTGAAGTTCAGAGAGAAAACAAGCCTATGTTTAGAGAAAAATGGATCAACAGATTTTGCATCAGTAAAATCTTAAGCTTTAAGTTGGATTACACCTGCATCACATTCAGAAGTTCACAAACAGAAAACAATTAGAGCTGTGTGAAGTTCTCTGTTGGTTGTTTGAAGTCTAGAGAGACAAACAGAAAACAAGCCTATGTAAAAAATTAGAGCTGGTAACTTACCATTTAATTGTGGTGGAGTTTGGTTTGTTCCACAATTGTCTACTTCACTTTCTGTACAATGGTTGTGAACTTTCATATCTGAAGTTCACTTCTTTTTCTCCTGTAGTTTGCGAGTGCGGAGTCACGCTCATGCCGCTCCTGACTCGTACACATGCCATCCGGAAGATAAAAGCACAGATGGTCGTGCGGGAGTTTAAGAGTAGAGGCGGATGTGGAATCGAGGCCTAGAACGCGGTCCTCACAGAGTTCATAAGTTTGATCATTTTTCTAAGGAAGCACACCAAAATTTCTTCGGGAAGCTCACTTGGTTCTTGCATTAAGTTCTGTTTTTAATACAAAGTGTGCTGCTTGTGAATCAATATTATTATCCATGAAGTTCAGTACAATAAATAACGGGTATGCTTTTTTTTCAACAAAAAGTTCAGTGTGTTACAACAGGGATTATACATTATAGTTAGGAACGTTCACTTTTCCCCATCTAGAAGTTCATTAATTCTTAACATTGAATAGATGGTGCTCTTCCGGTTGAATACTAGAAAAAGCAAATAGCGCATTTCGATTTCTGGAAGAGGTAGTTAAAACCTACACATTTTCTGATCTACTCTTGTCACTACAGTGCTAAATACTAATTACAGAGAAGTATTGGAAAAATTCTTTTCATGAAGTTCAGACTGTACACATGTTGCAGAGCATGCATTTATTCTTCCTCTTGCGTTTTTTTTTTCAAAAACTGAGTATTAGATTCAATGGCATTTTAACTGTGCGGTTGTGTAATGTTTATTTATTCTATATTATGGAGGATCCAACTCTAAAGTTATTGCAGGCAGTGCACTTATCCAAAATCTGGTAGTTCATTGTACGAGAAAATAGAGGGAGGAAATATCCCTGAGAAGCCCATTTGATTGAAGAATCATTTCAAACTAGAAACAACTTTACGGTCAATCAAACTAGAAATATCCTTGTCCGCTTGTTTTTATATTTGGATACCTTTTCCGTTGAATTTATATTGCTGCTTGTCCCATCCGACTGTGTGATTAATTTCTTCACTTTGTCTACTTTTCTTATATTTGGATCCACTTTTCTGTATAATTTATGCTGCTTGCATGCTATTTTACAGAGAACTAAATAGAAAGTATATGTATGGAAGTGCACATAGGAGAAAATAGGCAGTGCTCTTCATTTTGTAACTTTACCTTCTTCTATCCAAAAAGTTCATCATTTTGGTAGTTGGGGAGTTCATTCATTAGAGGAAGTTCAGTTTGGATTGAAAAAGACAGTTCGATCAGGCCGCACCTGGCTGCCGCATTAGGGTGATTCATTTCTGAGCAAAATTGGAAAACATGGATGGGTATACTATGTAGCTTCTTCACTATTTTATCTTCTGAAATTCACTATTTTATCGAGTAAAAGTTCACTTCGCCTATGAGGGGAAGTTCGCCTATTTTTAATTATGCCATCATAGTCTTCTGTATATTATCAATTGTGTATTGCAAAAATAATTAGCTTTCAGAGATGCAACTTATCTATGCCTTCATAGTTCACAAAATAAAGTTCCGGTTGTACACTTATGTATTTAGGACAGGTCATCTATCCGAGTTACACAAAGGTACCAACAAATGTCGCAGCAAACTATTGACAAAGTTCACTTGTATATTTCTAGGTGTTCGGGTAGCACCAGGCCATTCTCCATTTGTTGTCCGGCCGGTGGAGTCAAGCGAAGTTCAGATGTGGGAGCCCAGCTTCCAAGGTAATTGAAAAAACATGTCGGCCTGATCCTTTCGATGATGGCCTAGTTATCTTCATTATTCAGAATTGCTATAGATAACTCTCCTCATTTCTTTCTTGATGCACAGATACACAATAGAATCTGCTCCCTGCATATTTTTTCATCAGAATAGAAAACTCTCCGCATTTCACTTTTCTCCGACAAAAAGTTCACTTTATATCAACAGGAAAGTTCACTTCCATCTGCATGGGAGTTAACTTTCGCAACACAAAAAATTGAAACACGCGGAGCAGTAGGCAGCTCCAATAACTTCATTTTCTTTGACTGAATCCATTTACTGTGAATAAAGCTATATCGATTTGTTTACTCAAAAGCTGAGTCCACTTCATAAATAAGAACTATATTTATAGAATAATTTCCATAGGAACATACGTGTCTATGGTAACACTCCTAATTTTCATAGGAAGCTATATCTGTTTGTTTATTGAACATAAACCCGCAGTTCACTTCGTGTAAAATGGCAAGTTCACTTTTTAATTTTGGGGGAGTTCATTTTATGCGTGCAGGTGTAGCAGACTGGAAGACAACCGCTGCTGTTTAACTTGTGTATTTCAGGCTGCGCAATTGTGTCTTTCGGAGAGTTCTTAAATGTTGATTTCGGGGAAGTTCTATTTGTACATATCTGCAGTCCATTTTTTTGGCACAAAATAGTTTCGCCGCTTTATTTTTGTATGTACATGTTTATCTTTCTTTTACAGCATCAAGCGGTTCAACTATTAACTTTGAGAAGTTTAATTGAGATGCAGGTCAGCCTTTTCCTCTCGATACTACCTTAGTTATTTTCTCATATTCAAAACTGCTATAGGAGCAACCTATATTTCCTTCTTGATGTGCGGCTGTTGAATCCCAGGTTTGCGCCGCCATTGACTTCCAGGAGCGCCGTCATGGACTCTCAGG
Source organism: Lolium multiflorum (assembly GCA_030979885.1). NCBI lineage: Eukaryota > Viridiplantae > Streptophyta > Magnoliopsida > Poales > Poaceae > Lolium > Lolium multiflorum. The sequence continues at coordinate 253,684,215 of CM061753.1, forward strand.
TACACCTCTACCGGTGAACTTCGCTCACATCGTTCGTACATATGCAAAATTTCTTGGAGGCCTTTGTGTATTTGTTTTGTAGTAATTTATTTTCGCATCTATCATCTGCTGTCCGTAGTAGACAAATGACAAGTTCTAGGAAACTATGGAAAATACCTGGTGTTTGTTGTGTGTACAAGTTCAATCTTTAACTCTTGGCAGTTCACCTTAGAAGAAATATAAGCGAAAAGTTTTTTGTCCAGAAGTTTAGAGTAGAAATTTTAAATTCCCTTTCATTATATTCTTTAAAATTTTGAAGTTCAGGGATAGAGAAATGTGAAGTTCACATAGACATGATTATGACGTTTAGAGATAGCCTAGCCTATGTGAAGTTTAGATGGTTCTGCCTTTTTTTTGCATCCGTATGGTTGTGTTCAGTTGTAATTTGTAGTCATCAAATTAATTCCTACTTCATTATAAGGGTTTGGCACTAATAAAAAATTGGATGAGTTGTTTTAGTTCAGAATTGCGCATAGTTCAGAGCTGAACGACAATTTCAGTTCAGAACTATTAGTAGTTCATAGTTGAACTCCTGATTGTTGCCTCGGCAGCATGCTTGCCCTGCCATCCTCACTGTTTAGGACCTCCACTGAATGTTGTCACTAATGATGTCGATGTCTATGTTTTAGCAGTGCACTTCTTAGTTTTAGAAAGTTCACTACATCCATGCGTGAGGTTCAGAACAAATAAATAGCATTTGCACTTAAAAAGAAAGTAATAAGCATGGTTCTGAACCTTGCAATTTCATCATGGAAATTCTCTTTATCTATGACAAACAGAGTAGAAGTTCACTTAATAAAAAAAAGTAATACGGCATATGTAAGTGTTTATGCGTGCCTGACTATAATAAAATAGAAGTTCAAATTGTCTACATATATAGCTCAGTTTGAAGTTTTTTTCAATGAATTTACTTAATTATTGGGAAGTTCATTTTTGTTTTTTCAATAAGTTCATGATTTGTTCAGCAGTACACATATTTCACTGAAAAAATCACATACACCAGCCATTGAGGAATCCCTCGAAGATGCCAGCGGCGACCATCACATACACCAGCACCGCTGTAATGTCGATCCAACCACTGCGGCGCCAAGAGGTGGTTATGATCAGGATATCCACCTTGATAGATGTCAGGTTTCGTCAATAAAATCACGAACATTGCTCAGACTCAAACTTAGTTTCTTAACTGTCATATGATTGTGTGCGCATTGACTGAATCTGCAGTCAGCTAGTGGACTCTATTGCAGATTAAGATATTGACTGTTCTTTTTTTGCTACTGCTTTTCATGCAAGAATTCTAGAAAATATGTTATGTCTTTATTTATAGAGAACACAATGTCAGCAGCTGCAGCAATCACGTAGATGCAACTGAACATGGACATTTTTTTTTTTTGCATGATACATCAATTTTGCTGACTCAATTTAGCATGACAGGACCACTGTGCAGCAAGGCCGGTGAGCAGCAGGCTGGTATTCATTGTCCATCTGATGGATTCCAGGAGGTGTTCAATTGGGGGATCCTAATATCCCAGGTAATTGTGGCCAGGTTGCCATACTCTCGATGATGATAGCCAAAAGTTCTTGCTAATTATCCATCACTTGTCTAAATTACTGAATGATTCAGGCCTCTTCTCATACTTGCGACCTCATCTGCTAGCGTGTACCTGCTCTTCGGCGTGGAGTGGACGAGAGACTCTCTTCCTGGTCCTCCTCTGAAATGCCAGCGGAGCATATAGATCTGGACCTCCACTGCCATCCTCCTACAACGTCGAGGATCAGACAAAGTTCACCGACACCGCCACATGGAGTCCACCGATGGAGTCGAAAAAGTTCACAGCCGCCTAATTGCTGTCTTTGGATTATATATAACATATGCTCGTGCAGGTGTATTGCATGAATTTTTAGTGAAGAAGTACATGCATATGTTGATGTCAAGTAAAGTTAAGAGAGAGAAAGCAAGAGCGTGAAGTTTAAATAGCATGATTGGAAGTTCAGAGATGCCTCATCAAAATTTTGCACTATTCTGTATGTCTTTTTCTCCCAATCGAGGCCTGGAGAAAATGTATCCAGTGTAGTGTTGACAAAAATGTATTTTTGATTTATCATGTGTAACTTCACTTGATGTATCCCTGCTCTGAACTTCACTTTGCCTCGCTCTGAAGTTCACTTTGGACCCATATAAAGTACACTATGAACACCTTGAAAGTTCACTTTAAACATGTTCAAATATAACCTGACAGGTGCCAGAAATTTAAGTTTTTCAGGAGTTTTATTTGACATGGCTGGAGTTCACTTAGTACTGCTCGGAAGGTTCACCTGGAATGCACCTATTTCTTTTTTGTTCTTCAGGGGTTCACTTCGAGCACCACACACGTTCTTTTTTCTTCACATGTGGAAGTTAGCTCATTCACTCTCGATATAACATTGAAGTTCACACAGACTTTTGTATATTTGAATCTACTCTTAAATTGTTAAGAATTTCGAGAAGTGGAGTAGATAAAAAAATTGTGGAATTTGCATAGCTTTTCAATGGCATACCATTTGTATTATTCGGATAAACAGTTTGAAAAATCATACCATTTGTATTATTCGGATAAACAGTTTGAAAAATGACGAAAAGACTGGACACAGCAGAGAGTATCTATATCACGCCCGGAAGTTGACCAACATATAACGGGAAGTTCACATGCATGACAGGACAGTTATATATTTGGCTTTGCATGAGCGGAAATCCTACAATCTCGATTGCCCAAAGAGACCACAATCTCGAACAATTGGGCACCATATGAGCTTACTTTCCCACTAACATGCCGCGCCGCCCCACCCAAGCATCAAATCTGTGTTAATTTCGAACCGTTAGTACACCGTCCACCATCTCCACTTTTAGTATATTTGAAATTAGTTTAAATCGGTAGATAATTTGGAAAAAGTTACAACATGAGAAAGGTGCGCAATTTTCACAGTTTTCGAATGGTATATCATATGGATCAATCAGACAAATGGTTTCGAAAAAAATCAACCCAAACAGTATGAAATTGGATAAGTTCGTGAAAACAGAGTTTTGTAAATTCAAATCTGCTCTTAAACCGTAACTTCTTTGAGAAAACAATCTAAAACAAAAAGTTGCGCAATTTTCATACCATTTCAACGGTATATTGTATGCATCAATCCGGTAAGCGGTTCGAAAATAGCGGCCAAAGTACTGTATGAAAACTGTGAAATTCGCGAAAATAGAGTTTAGTATATTTAAAATTAATATTAAATCATCATGAATTTGGAAAAACCGTCTAAACGAAAAAGTTGCGAAATTTCAACATCTTTCCAACGGTATATCACTTTCATTATTCCGATATGAGTTTAAAAAGTGGCGGTAAGAACTGCGTGCGTGAAAACAGAGAATCCATGATGCAGATAAGGGGAAGTTCAGATCTGTATCCAGAGAAGTGCAGATGCGACGGAAGTTCGCTATATTTTCTGAAGTTCACTTCAAACTAGACTTAAGAAGTTCGCCCTGTACAATATTGAAGTCCGTCGGGAAGTTCAGATCCAGGGGAGAAGAAGTTCACATCCATAGAAGTTCGCTATAATTTTATTACATGCGATCGGAAGTTCACTAACAGATATAAGGAAGTTCACTTCTATATTCGAGCACCTAATGCACTCTGTTTTTCTGGACGGAAATCATACGCATAGAAATCATCCGTACAACCACCGATTGCACAAATCGACCAACTCAACGTACAATTAGCACTAATATAACTCTACTAATACTCCAACATATCGCAATGCCACACCTAATCAATCTAGATGAGCCAATTTCGAAATGTTCTTGTGTCGGCGTTATCTTCACTTTTATGTATTTCTGAAATTAAACTAAAACCATTTAGAATTTGGAAAAACATTCAACATGAAAAAGATCCGCCTAATCAATATCTTTTCAACGCAATATCATTTGAAACATTCCGATAAGTGGTTCGGAAATAAGCCCCAAAAACAGTTCGAAAAACCGAGAAGTTCGAAAAACGTAATCACGTATTTTCAAATCTGCTCTTAAACTATAAAGAATTTAGAAAAGTGTTCTTCATGAAAAAGGTGCGCCTATTCAGCACCTTTCCAACGGCATATCATACGCATCATTCCGATAAACGGTTTGAAAACTGGAACCCCAAAACTGTACATAAATAGAGAAATCCGCGAAAACGTCGTTTTGTATATTTTAAATTAGTTTTAATCAATATAGAATTTGGGAAAATAATGAACACGAAAAAGTTGCGAAATTTCCGTGCGAATCCAACAGTATATTATACGCATCAATCCGATAAGCGGTTTGAAAAGCATCATGAAAATACTGTCCGCACGAACATGCAATTCTGGTATTCCGTCGAGAAGTTCACTAGGAAAACACCCGGAAGTTCAGAAAGGGTTCGAGAATAGTTATTCTCGAACCGGTTCGAAATAGCAACCTATATATATATATATATATATATATATATATATATATATATATATATATATAGGACATATTCATGCTACACCCGGGTGTAGTTACTCCCACGTGTGTTTCACACAATCTAGGTAGTATCTATCATACCGAAGAGTATATACATGTAGTATGAAGTATATAAGAATATTTTGGTAGTATATATACTACTTTGTAGGTAGTATGTACACTTTTTTACGTACACTATTTATTTACGTATAAATATGCATGTATTTTATATATATAGTGCAAACTATGGGTGTATTTAAATTTTTTTCACCAAAGTTGGTATGGAGTATCTTAGATATAGTGTACGAACATACTCAAACCAATAAAGTATGTTATATACTTCCGTATGGTAGTATATGAGACGTGGGTGTAGTTACACCCAGGAGTAGGAAGTATTTATATTCATACTACACCCGGGTGTAGTTACACCCACGCGTGTTTCTCATAATCTAGAGAGTATCTATCATACCGGAGAGTATGTACATGTAGTATGAAGTATATTAGACTATTTTGGTAGTATATATAATACTTTGTAGGCAGTATGTACATTTTTTTACGTAGACTCATTTTTACGTATACATATGCATGTATTTCGGCTATATAGTGCAAACTACATGCTCACTTGCATTTTTTCACCAAACTTGGTTTAGAATATCTTAGATATAGTGTAAGAACATACTCAAACCGATAAAGTATGGTACATACTTCCGTATGGTAGTATATGAGACATGGGTGTAGTTACACCCAGGAGTAGGAAGTATTTATCCTATATATATATATATATATATATATATATATATATATATATATATATATAGGACATATTCATGCTACACCCGGGTGTAGTTACTCCCACGTGTGTTTCACACAATCTAGGTAGTATCTATCATACCGAATAGTATATACATGTAGTATGAAGTATATAAGAATATTTTGGTAGTATATATACTACTTTGTAGGTAGTATGTACACTTTTTTACGTACACTATTTTTTTACGTATAAATATGCATGTATTTTGTATATATAGTGCAAACTATGGGTGTATTTAATTTTTTTTCACCAAAGTTGGTATGGAGTATCTTAGATATAGTGTACGAACATACTCAAACCAATAAAGTATGTTATATACTTCCGTATGGTAGTATATGAGACGTGGGTGTAGTTACACCCAGGAGTAGGAAGTATTTATCCTATATATATATATATATATATATATATATATATATATATATATATATATATATATATAGGAAGCTCAATTGGGGCACCTAGGAGCATGGGCACCAAACGTGTATTTCGTACATACCTGGAGTGTACGTGTCTAAATTACACATACCTAAGGTTTACATACCTAACATATACACATACAAGTTACACATACCTAACATTTACATACTTAACATACACACATGCAAGTTACACATACCTAACATATATATACACGTATCAGTGTACGTACACCTTAGGTATGCAATACCTTAGGTATGTATCACTTGAGTATGCATCTCTTAGGTATGTATACCTTAGGTATGTGTAACTTAGGTATGTATACCCTCAGGTATGTGTACTACAAAGCAAAAATACGCGTATCTACGTATGGTGCCCGGGCACCTAGGAGCACCAGTTAATTTACCTATATATATATATATATATATATATATATATATATATATATATATATATATATATATATATATATATATATATCACGTGATAAAAAGGGGTAATCCCGTATGTACCTTGATGCGTGTTTATACATCATTTACTTTTTTGAATTTGTTAATTCGATTAGAAAGTTTTTGTCGGGGGCGGCTGAGTGATCAAGTCAACCTGCTCACCCGATGACTCCGTTGTAATTGCATTATTTGCAGAGTTGATACGTAAGTTCCGTAAGAGCGGCACCCATCAAGTGAACGAGGGATTTAGGCGCTTTTATTCATTTGTTCTCGTAACACGGTGCACCGGTATGAGCCTTATTTGTAAGTAATATTAATTCCATCGACTGCAGCACTCGAGAATTTTCTTGAGGCTTAGATGGTTGAATGATGCGTCGATAATCATAGCTCCCGATGGGAGTAATAATTAATTATCGACACCGTATGAATTCCTCTCAGCCCCCGAGTATTGTCGAGTTAGCCACACAATGAGCAGCTTTAGCCGAAGATCCCGATGGGAGTAATAATAATACGAACACCCGAACATCGTTCGAATGTGGAAGCAACAATAATAATGATGAATCAGCAACTTTTATTCATAATAAGCAAGGGGCTGATAAACCTCCATGTATCAAATAAGGGGAAATAGGACTTTTAAGCATAAAATCGTCGCAGGTGTGCAACGTTCCATGGATTTCTAACATCTTTGCCCGAAGCAGAATTTTTGAGACGATAAGCTCCTCCTGGTATTACTTCAGTAATGATAAACGGCCCTTCCCAAGGGGATTCAAGTTTCAAACTTCTCTCTTGCTTCAATCGTAGGACCATGTCGCCAACGCTGAAGCTTCGGTTGCGAATTCATCGACTGCGATAATTCTGTATTGCCTGCTGATATACTGTCGTTCTGGCTAAGGAAATATCTCGGGCTTCATCAAGAAGATCTACAACATCTTGCAATGCATGGATGGAAGCTGTTTCTGTGTAAGCTGTGACTCGAGGAGCTTCGAAACGGACATCGGCTGGCAAAACTGCTTCGGCTCCATGAACAAGGAAGAAAGGAGTGTACTGAGTCGATCTATTTGGTGTAGTCCGTAAGCTCCATAATACAGATGGTAGTTCTTCAACCCAGGCTCCGGCTGCACCTGTGAGCCGTTTTTTGATACCATCAGATATTAACCCATTGATCCTTTCTACTTGACCGTTGGTTTGAGGATGTGCTACGGAAGCAAATTTGAGTTTGATACCACTATCATCACAGAATTTACGGAATTCTTTGGAGTCAAAATTAGTTCCATTGTTTGTAATGATACTATGAGGCATAACAAAATGACAAGTTATTCCCTTGAAAAACTGAACAACAGTTTTAGTTGTTTGATCTCTAACTGGGACAGCTTCAATCCATTTGGTGAACTTATCGACTGCGACCAACAGATACGTGTGTCCTCCAGGCGATGATCTCGGCGGCGGACCAACTTGATCGAGTCCCCATTGCGCAAAGGGCCAAGCCAGAGGTATTGTTATCAAGTCCGTCGCAGGTGCGTGCGGTTTTGGTGCAAAGCGTTGGCAGGGGTCACATTTTCTTACCAGTTCAAGAGCGTCGGATGCTGCTGTTGGCCAATAACACCCTGCCCTGAAAGCTTTGGCTACAAGAGCCCTGCTACTTGCATGATGACCACAAGTTCCTTCGTGTATCTCCTGTAATAGAGCTTTTCCATCGTCAATGGCAATACACCGCTGAAAGATACCAGAGATACTGCGCTTATAAAGTTCATCGTCCACTATGGTAAATGCCTTGGATCGACGCACGATGCGCTTAGCCTCCATTGGATCGTCTGGTAGTTTTTGCTGCATTAAATATGCTAAAAAAGGTTCCGTCCAAAGTGGTTCAAGGAGAAGAACTTGCTTTGCAGATTGCGACGGAAGATCTTCGACATCTTCTTGGATCCCAGCTTCTGAATCAGCAGTCGATGCTTTAGGAGGTGTCGAAACCTTTTCCTTAGTGGATCGCTGAGAAATAACTTCATAGAAGACACCATCCGGAATTGGGGAACAGGTCGACCCTATATTTGCCAAAGCATCGGCTTCCTCATTGCTAGCTCTGCCGATATGTTTTAACTCGCAACCTTCAAACTTGGCTTCCATGGACTGGTACACTTGTCGATAGGCGATCATATTGTCACTGACCGCGTCACATAAATTCATAGACTACTGTACCACAAGATTCAAATCTCCATTTATTTCCAAACGAGTTGCACCACATGCTTTAGCCATGCGTATCCCGTGCAACAGCGCCTCATACTCCGCTTCATTATTTGTCGGCAGTGGAAAATTCATCCTTAGGATATACTTCAACTTGTCCCCTTGCGGCGAGACTAACACTACCCCTGCTCCTGCGCCCGTACTTCGCTTCGACCCATCAAAATACATCGTCCAGGATCCAGACATATCGGGTGCTGCCGGTATTTGCGACTGTATCCAGTCGTCCAAGAAGTCAGGGAGTGTAAGGGTTAATTGCCCCTATGTGTGGTTTTGGTAATTAATGACAACCCCTATGGACTAATGTTTTCATTGAGTTTATATGAAGGAATATTCCATAGGTACTACTTGCTCTCCATGTGTTGGATTCAAGTATGGATGCCATGAAGATAAAGATATACCTTGTGATTTGGCATCAAGATCATCGGTATGAAGATATATTTGTGAAATGATCAAGAAGAAGAAATGAAGATGGAGTTCTTATGTGGAACTCAATATTAGCCATGCTCTATCTCAAGTGAGTATGAGAAGATACAAGGTTGAGTTGGGCAAGTTCAAGATGAGCATCTTGAGTGGATCACATGCTTGAAGCTTGCCGTCCATTTGGTGATAGTGGACATGTGAAGATGTGCATCAATGAAGCTTTCTCATCATTGTGTATGGGGGAGCATTTGTGAGTATACACGAAGCGACAATGATCAAGTGATGGGATGCGCAAGGCAAAGGTATGACCTTGATAGGTTTTCCTTTTACCGGTCTCGAGGTGGTTGATGGGAGACCGGATTATAGGATAGATAGCCGCACTATCAAGAGGGGCTTCCGGTTGGGTAACTTGATCACATCGTCTTAGGGAGCTCAATCCTTTGCATACTTTGCATATTCTTATTGCTTCTTGGTATTTCTCGGTGTGAGGTTCTTGAGCTTGTTGCTAGCTTTACAACAAGCCCAAGTTCATCGAAAATGGAGTTCACATGCATCTTCTATTGCGTTTTCGAGGTTGGGTGATTTTACCGGTTATTCATGATATAAGGTTCTACCTTTTATATTCATGATAAAATCCCCTCCTACAGATTCTTGGGTTTTCACTTTCTATAAGATAGCATTTGTTGTTATCTTCCAAACAAAATTGGTTTCATGCGATTCGGAGTTCGGGAGCATTTGTTATTAAAGAAAAAGAGAAAAAGAGAAAAGAATAAAAAGAAAAAGAAAAAAAGGAGGAGGAGCAGCCGGCCGGTCGGCCGGCCTGCCGGGCCCCGCGCCGGCCCACTCGGCCGAAACCGGCCCAGGCGCTCGTGCCATCCGGGGCGGGAACCAGTGGGCCTGCCGGTTTACTCCGGCCCAAGTGCCGGTTGCTACCGGGCCGCCCGGCCGCCTCCCCGGCCCGGCCGGATTCCTCTCCGGACCGCGCGCCGCATGCTTATCCGCCGCCCGCGCGCGCGCTGTGCACCGCCCGGCTGCTGGGCCGGTCCGACCGGATGGGCCACCGGCCGCATCAGCGCCAAATCCGGTCGGCCGGCCTGGCAGCCGGCCTGGGACGTTTTTAGAGCTGATTTTTTGCCCGTTTTCTTGTCTTTTTCCCCCCCAACAGTTTTATTTGCTCCTAGCTATAAATAGACCCTTCTTCCACCTTGAGCAACTAGTTCTTCCCATTCTCTCACCTCCATTGTTGCTATTTGAAGAACTTGCTCTCCCCCTTGATTCCTCCAACCATTCTTGCTCATATTTGAGGATTTGAGAGAGGAGATCTAGATCTACACTTCCACCAAACCATTTCTTCTCTAAGTGAGGGAATCTCTTGGGATCTAGATCTTGGAGTCTTTTGTTGACTTTCCCCATTGTTCTTCCTCTCCAATCTCATCCTAGCATTTGTTGTTTGGGTGGGATTTGAGAGTGAAGGACTTGAACACCTCTAGTGTTCTTGCTTTGCATCATTGCATAGTGTTGAGCTCTCCACCACGATTAGTTCGAGTGAGAGACCGTGAGCTTGTTACTCTTGGAGGTGACCTCCTAGTTGGCTTGGTGATTGGTGCTCCGGTGATCTCTTCAAGAAGATTGTGAAGAGGCCCGAGCTTCTCCTTCGTGGAGCTTGTGAAGTGGTTGTGGAGCTTGCCATCTCCGGAGCGGAGGAAAAGCTAACCATAAGGAAAGGGCCATTATCCTTCGTGGGTGTGGTTCGGAGAATAGGGTGAGCCTTCGTGGCGCGGGGAATCCTTCGTGGGACCTCCACTCCTCCAAACGTGACGTACCTTGTTGCAAAGCAAGGGAACACGGGAATACATCCTCGTCTCCGCGTGCCTCGGTTATTTCTATACCCGAGCTCTCTTTCCTTGTGATAGCCATCGTGCTTGAAGTACATATATCTTGCTATCACTTGTGCTACATATATCTTGTGCCTATCTTGCTTAGCTCTAGTTGCTATTGTTACACTTAGTTGAGCTTAGCATATTTAGGGTTTGTGCTTGTAAATTAAACGATAGTTTAATTCCGCATTCTTACAAGACAAATCCAGTTTTTTGTATACCCCTAGGCGACATCTCTTTTCAATTGGTATCAGAGCAAGGTCTCTCCTTGTTTTAGGCTTCACCGCCTTGAGAGTAAAGATGTCGGCTAGTAATTTAGTGCACAATGACATAATTATCTTTAATGGCACAAATTATCTTTTGTGGAGAAATTGCTTGCTTTGTAAGCTTCGGACCTTGTGTCCACATATAGAGCAATTTCTAGATGTCGGTTTTTCTCCTCCGATGGATTCTCAAAATCTATCTTTAGAGGATGAGAAAAACTTACATCTTGAAGCTCAAGTATCTAATGAGCTTTTATTCTCTTTGAGACCCGATTTTCGTAGGTTCTTGATATATATAAAGCGAAAGTCGTCTCATGAGATGTGGATCAAGCTTAAAGAAATGTTTGGTGGATCCATTTCTCATTTGGTTGGTGGTGTCTCCGAGGAGCTCTCTTCCTCTTCACATCATGAAGAGCTCCAAGTTGCTTCCACCTCCGGCCGTGATGATATATCATCTACTTCCACTTCACCAACGTGTAGCAAGACACGAGGTAATGATATGGTGAGTGGTGAGGAAAATTGCAATGTTGATATTGTGCTCAATAGTGATGATTCTTCATCTCTATCCCATTGTAATGCTTCCTCTTTGGACTTAAACACATCTAGCATTAAAAATAACCTACATGCTTGTGTTGATGGTCCTTGCATATCATGTGTAAATTGCTTACATAGATCTCATGATGATATGCTTACCTTGTCTTGTTCCCATAATCAAAATGCTTCTATTTCCTCTAGTTGGTTGTTGACTAACAATGTAGAGGAAACCGAACACTCTATGGATCAAGACACGACTTCAAATGAGGATTCAAGAATATCTTCATCTTCATCCTCCGGTTTGCACATGTGCCTTATGGCAAAAGGATCAAAGGTATCTCCTACTTTGACTCCTAACACATCCTCTAATGATGAGAATGATGATGATGATAATGATGAAGAATATAATACCTTGGTGCATGATATGGCAATGGTTTATGCTTCTCTTCGTGGTAATAAAGAAGCTCGTGCTAATCTCGAACACTCTATGGATACCTTGTATAAATATAGGGAAACCATAGTGGAGTTGGAGTCCCATATTGAAAATGGGGAAAAGAGATTCACTCTCCTCAAGCATGAGCTAAAAGATGAGAAGCATACTAATTTTATGCTTACACAAAAAATTGAATCCTATATGCATGAAAATGAGAAAACTATTGTTGATGCTTGTGCTACTAACTCTACTTCTTGTGAAGCATCTACCTTAAAGGAGAATGTTGAGCTAAGGGCTCAACTTGAGTTGCTAACTAGCAATTGTAGGGAATTGGAAGAAAGCAATAAAACGCTCTCACACTCTCTTGAGGATCTTCTAACTTCCTACGATGAGCTAAAGTTAGCTCATGAGGCTAGTATCACTAAGGTAACATCTTGTGAGCCTCATGTGGACATTAGCACTATCTCTACTCAAAATGTTATATTGCCATGTGCTAGTCCTTGTAATCCATCTAGTCAAACTAGTGATACACCTTGTGTTGGATTATTTGATTTGCCTTGTTGCTCCAACAATGAAGCTTCTACTTCCTCTAGTACTTGTATTTCTACTAACCATGTAGAGGAAATAAAAGAGCTCGAGGCCCAAGTCCTTTCTTTGAAGAAAGACTTGGAAAAGCGTCATGAAGGGAAATCCGCACTTGACAAGATGTTGAGTATGCAACAATCCCCCAATGACAAGAGTGGACTTGGATTCAACTCCAATAACAAGAACAAGTCCAAGAGCAAGAGCAACAAGAAGAAGGGCCAAGACAAAGTCAAGGATCCGGCCAAGTTGGTTTGCTTCAAGTGCAAGGTTGAAGGGCATCATGTTAGATCATGCCCATTGAAGAAGAAGAAGCACTTGAGTGAGAAACAACAAGGGAAACGGCCACAAGGTCAAGGTCAAGCTCATGCTCGACCTCAAGTTGAAGATAGGCCACTTCCCAAGAAGAATCAAGATGTTGTTCCCCAAGATAAGAAATCAATAAAGAAGAGAAAGGGGAACACTTGCTACTTATGCCGTGTGAAGGGGCACTTTGCTTCTTCATGTTTAAGTGGTACCTTATCTAACCCTATAATTGTTAATGATGATTATTCTCTAGGGAAGGATAAGGATGGCAATGTGTTTGCCAAGTTTGTTGGAACTCAAAGTGGTCTCAAGAAAAGGACCATTTGGGTTGCCAAGCCTATTGTGACTAACTTCTTAGGACCCAACTTGGTTGGGGACCAACAAGCTCAAACGTGATCAATAGGTGCATGTTGGAGGTCATTGGAGATTTGGCTACTTCATGAAGAATTAAGGGATCTTCATATATTATATTTTGACCAAGCCAAGTCATATGGATTATCATCTATATCCTATATCCAATGTTCCTCCTTGCGGTAACTTATACTTCAACTCATCATATTTATTGTAAGTTACTTGCCCCTTTGCATGTTTGGTTTTGTACCAAATATTTGTGTGTATGTGTTGTGTCTTACTTACCTATCTTGTGTATTCAAGTATGTTTGTTTGACTCATCATATACTTGTGTATTGTTGTGAGCCTAATGCATCTTGATGACATCTTATTTGGCTCTCTTTGAGTGATTAATGGAACATCCCATTTTGGGGGAGTGATATGCTTTGTGCATCTCTCTTTCTTTAAAATGTGTGTACATGGGTACCACCACTTAGTATTGATATTAAGAGATTATCTAGTCACTATGTGGTGTGTCATACTCATGAGAAATTCAAATTCTAATGTCCATTAATCATCTCTAGTCGAATTTTAGTTGCCTCTTGTTTTAGAAGAAATGACTTATCACATTATGGGGGAGTAATATGTTATGTACATATCACAAGCCTAGAAAATGTGAACATATGAGGTTATGCCACTTAGTGTTGATGCTCTTAATTATCTTGTTCCTAGGTGGCATGTTTGCTCAAACAAGCTCCATTCCTAATAAAAATATTTTATTACTCACCTTGTGGGCTTTTGTTTGATTATGAAATTCTTGGTGCGGTTTTTCCTCAAATACATATCTCTATATCTTATTTGGGACACCGTTTGCTTCAAGTTATTCTAATCATTGCCGTGCGTGATTGTGTGACTAGTTGAAGCTATCAAGAATCTTCATCCGTGCATAGTGCTCAATTCTATATACTTGTCCTATGCCTTTTATTGTGAAGTTGATCCTTACTAACATTGTGAATACTCCACCGGAAATTATTTCCAATATACTCATTGTCTTTGACAATTGATAACCTTGTATGTGGTTGAATTTTTGGATCATCTTCACCTTGGATTGTTTCTTATTGCCTTATTTTATTTCCAACAAATCTTTGTTGCTCCCATGTGTCTTCCTTGTCCCTTTGAAAAATCTTTTGATAAATTCTCTTGATTCATATCAAGTGTTTGTTTTGGAAGACAAACCTTTTCCTTACGGTACATTGTGCCATTGTGAAAAGTGTATAGGGTTTGGTTTATTTTGTTTGAACCTTGCTCTTTTGGGGAGTTTGCTATCTCATTCTTTCTTACATGATTTATTTGCTTGAATGAGATAAATCTTTGAGCATGTTTGCTTTATTTCATCCTCTATGCTCAATGGTTTCTTCTTAGTTCATTTGTTGAACTTTGTTGAACAAATCTTTTGAGATTTGCTTCTTAGATATAACTTGGACAACAAATTTGTTTTGTGGCACCTCTATGCCTTATCTAATTCTTTTGGTGTTTTGTCCAAAGTATATCTTTCTTGGATCTTTAAAGGTTTTGGTGCATGCTTATATGTAATTTGTTTATACTTGTAGCATGCTTGCTTTCTTTTGATCCATTATGTAGGATATACTCCATCAAATCCTAAATGGCTAAGATGTGCATGAAATTCAAATTTCATCTAAATATGCACATGTTTATGTGGAGTGTGTCCTATATATTGTGGTTAGTCTAACCATGTTGGACCCAATAAGTTTGGGGACCAAGATGTACTTGAATAATGTTTTAGGTACATTGGAGATGCAATGGAGGCTTGTCTCATCTATAAGGAAGGTGTTGTCACCATATGAGAATTGGAGTCAAGCTAGGATGATCGATGAACTCTTATCTACTACATCAAGCCATTGCTATCTCGGTAACAAGTATCTTATTCATGCATTCTCATATAGCATCCAACCTCTTGTAGGTTGTATCTTGGCATGAAATTATTTATTTCAAAAAATATTGCGGTTCTTGAAAAACCCTTTTAAAGTAAAACTTCTTATTGAACATTTGAGTAATTTGAGAAGATGCATATGATAGGTTATATATATATATATATATATCATATTTTATGATTCACCTATCACAAATATGCCCTCTAGCAATTTATTGCAT
This sequence comes from Lolium multiflorum, assembly GCA_030979885.1. Lineage (NCBI taxonomy): Eukaryota > Viridiplantae > Streptophyta > Magnoliopsida > Poales > Poaceae > Lolium > Lolium multiflorum. Next base: position 253,699,572 of record CM061753.1, read on the forward strand.
ATCAATTCCTCAAAGAGCTCTTGTGTGCAATATTGATGAATTTGTGAAATAAATCCGTATTTGTGATACTTGTTGCCTTTCTCAAAACACTCCAACTAGCTCTACTTCCCTTATTGTTAGTTGTAATGCTTTTGAGGTTTAACTTGGTTGAAGTTCATTCATATATACCATAAGTGAAAATTGGAGCCATTGGCTATATATGCTTCTTAAGCAAACATCCTTTGATATATTTTATGACTTCATCTTGGATATCTTGTTTTATCTATTTTGTTAACCTCTTGTGTGTGCATGTTTCTTTATGGATCACTTTGTCCACTTTAGAAACTCATATACATAAGAGTGTTAATCCATCACCTTGATATCCTTGATCTTTGCCGACCATCTTTTACCCCTTTTGTTTTTAGTGGGTTGGTAAAGAAAATTTATGAGTGCTTGGTTTATTTATTTTCTTCATGCACTCATATCTCGTAATTGTTGGACTCAAGTTGTTCTTGATAAGCATACTCTCTTTATCTTAGTTGTGTTCTAAATGATATATAGGGAGTGAGGATTCCATGTTTGTGCATATTGTATTCAAATGCAAACATTATAAATTGTGCACGAACCTTGGGGAGCTTTCTTATTTTTAGAGCACTATATCTTTCTTATCATGATATCTTTGTTTGTCCAATTGGATCTTTGATTGCTTGCTTTATTTGTTGAAGCTCACTTCACCATGTTATCTTTATGCAATCTTTGATCCTCAATATAGTTTGATTTCCTTCAAGTATTCATCATTGGATATGTGCACTTGATTCCACTCAAATTATGAGAAGTGCACACTTTGGGGAGGAACTCACATTATATTGGCCTTCTAAATTTTTCACCCATTTTGACAATCGATGCCAATGGGGGAGAAGTTTAGAGGGTTTAAGGGAATGGTTTTATACTTAAGCTTGGTTTGTGCTTAAGTGTTTTGCCTCTCATGCATTCCATATTTATATGTCTTGCATGGTTGTATATATATAGTGGAAACTATCCCAAAGGTTAATCTTGACAATGTATGCAATGAATTCATGTTCATCACACGTGCATACATTGTGGGGGAGTTTTCTCTATATATATTGGTTCTACTCACATCCATTGCATTTGTTGTAGTTGTGTGAGTAGAGCCGGTTTTGATATGGACTAGTTGCTTTGTGTTACTTGACCATATCAAATACAACCTCTTGTATACAACTTATTCTCGGATAAGTTGCGTACTTGTCACTAATATTCATTATATAAACCCTCTTATTGTGGTTGTCATCAATTACCAAAATGGGGGAGATTGTAAGGGTATATTGCCCCTATGTGTGGTTTTGGTAATTAATGACAACCCCTATGGACTAATGTTTTCATTGAGTTTATATGAAGGAATATTCCATAGGTACTACTTGCTCTCCATGTGTTGGATTCAAGTATGGATGCCATGAAGATAAAGATATACCTTGTGATTTGGCATCAAGATCACCGGTATGAAGATATATTTGTGAAATGATCAAGAAGAAGAAATGAAGATGGAGTTCTTATGTGGAACTCAATATTAGCCATGCTCTATCTCAAGTGAGTATGAGAAGATACAAGGTTGAGTTGGGCAAGTTCAAGATGAGCATCTTGAGTGGATCACATGCTTGAAGCTTGCCGTCCATTTGGTGATAGTGGACATGTGAAGATGTGCATCAATGAAGCTTTCTCATCATTGTGTATGGGGGAGCATTTGTGAGTATACACGAAGCGACAATGATCAAGTGATGGGATGCGCAAGGCAAAGGTATGACCTTGATAGGTTTTCCTTTTACCGGTCTCGAGGTGGTTGATGGGAGACCGGATTATAGGATAGATAGCCGCACTATCAAGAGGGGCTTTCGGTTGGGTAACTTGATCACATCGTCTTAGGGAGCTCAATCCTTTGCATACTTTGCATATTCTTATTGCTTCTTGGTATTTCTCGGTGTGAGGTTCTTGAGCTTGTTGCTAGCTTTACAACAAGTCCAAGTTCATCGAAAACGGAGTTCACATGCATCTTCTATTGCGTTTTCGAGGTTGGGTGATTTTACCGGTTATTCATGATATAAGGTTCTACCTTTTATATTCATGATAAAATCCCCTCCTACAGATTCTTGGGTTTTCACTTTCTATAAGATAGCATTTGTTGTTATCTTCCAAACAAAATTGGTTTCATGCGATTCGGAGTTCGGGAGCATTTGTTATTAAAGAAAAAGAGAAAAAAGAGAAAAGAATAAAAGAAAGAAAAGAAAAAAGGAGGAGGAGCAGCGGTGGGTCGGCGCCTGCCGCGCCGCCCACCCGGCCGAAACCGGCCCGCGCTCGTGCCATCCGGGGCGGGAACCAGTGGGCCTGGCGGTTTACTCCGGCCCAAGTGCCGGTTGCTACCGGCCGCACGGCCGCCTCCCCGGCCCGGCCGGATTCCTCTCGGACCGCGCGCCGCATGCTTATCCGCCGCCCGCGCGCGCGCTGCACCGCCCGGCTGCTAGGCCGGATGGGCCACCGGCCGCATCAGCGCCAAATCCGGCCGGCCTGGCAGCCGGCCTGGGACGTTTTTAGAGCTGTTTTTTGCCCGTTTTCTTGTCTTTTTCCCCCCCAACAGTTTTATTTGCTCCTAGCTATAAATAGACCCTTCTTCCACCTTGAGCAACTAGTTCTTCCCATTCTCTCACCTCCATTGTTGCTATTTGAAGAACTTGCTCTCCCCCTTGATTCCTCCAACCATTCTTGCTCATATTTGAGGATTTGAGAGAGGAGATCTAGATCTACACTTCCACCAAACCATTTCTTCTCTAAGTGAGGGAATCTCTTGGGATCTAGATCTTGGAGTCTTTTGTTGACTTTCCCCATTGTTCTTCCTCTCCAATCTCATCCTAGCATTTGTTGTTTGGGTGGGATTTGAGAGTGAAGGACTTGAACACCTCTAGTGTTCTTGCTTTGCATCATTGCATAGTGTTGAGCTCTCCACCACGATTAGTTCGAGTGAGAGACCGTGAGCTTGTTACTCTTGGAGGGAGACCTCCTAGTTGGCTTGGTGATTGGTGCTCCGGTGATCTCTTCAAGAAGATTGTGAAGAGGCCCGAGCTTCTCCTTCGTGGAGCTTGTGAAGTGGTTGTGGAGCTTGCCATCTCCGGAGCGGAGGAAAAGCTAACCATAAGGAAAGGGCCATTATCCTTCGTGGGTGTGGTTCGGAGAATAGGGTGAGCCTTCGTGGCGCGGGGAATCCTTCGTGGGACCTCCACTCCTCCAAACGTGACGTACCTTGTTGCAAAGCAAGGGAACACGGGAATACATCCTCGTCTCCGCGTGCCTCGGTTATTTCTATACCCGAGCTCTCTTTCCTTGTGATAGCCATCGTGCTTGAAGTACATATATCTTGCTATCACTTGTGCTACATATATCTTGTGCCTATCTTGCTTAGCTCTAGTTGCTATTGTTACACTTAGTTGAGCTTAGCATATTTAGGGTTTGTGCTTGTAAATTAAACGATAGTTTAATTCCGCATTCTTACAAGACAAATCCGCAAGAGTTTGTTATTGCCTATTCACCCCCCGTCGGTCTCGAAGTCAGGGAGAACCTGAGATTTAATGGATGTCCGATTGACGTAAGTTATATCATGTGGTGCAATCTCGATAGCCCATTGAGATACCCTACCCGTAGCCTCTGGGTTGGTGAGTATATTCTTCAATGGTGCTTCGGTTACCACGATTATCGGGTGTTCTGCGAAATAATGTCGTAATTTGTGCGTTGTCCTCCAAACGGCATACGCCAGCTTCTGATGATGGGGATATCTCTGCTTCGCTGGTGTAAGTACCTCGCTTAGGTAGTAAACAGGTCTTTGTACTCCATGAATTTTCCCTGCTTCTGCTCGCTCCACAACTAATATTGTGCTGAAGACCTGCACTGTTGCGGCTATGTACATAAGCATCGGTTCTTTTTCCTGCGGAGTTACAAGTACTGGGGATGTCGACTGGATTTTTTTAAGGTTATCGAAAGATTCCTATGCTTTAGTTGTCCATTCGAACTTTTTTGACTTCTTCATAAGCTGGTAGAACGGCAGGGCTTTTTCCCCCAATTTGGCGATAAACCTGCTAAGTGCTGCCAACCGACCTGCCAACTGCTGCACTTGGTGCACATTTTTTGGTGGTTCCATGTCGAGGATTGCCTTGATTTTAAAAGGATTGGCTTCTATCCCTCTAGCCGAAATAAAGTACCCTAGTACCTGTCCTCCTGGTACCCCGAAAAAACATTTCTTCGGGTTCAGCTTTATCATGTACCTGTCGAGGTTGTCGAAAGTTTCCCTCATGTCGTCGATGAGGGTAGCTGCATTTTTGGTTTTGACCACAATATCATCGATGTAGACTTCGATATTCCGGCCAATCTGCTCTCCGAGACATGCTTGCATAAACCGCTAATACGTTGCACCCGCGTATTTTAATCCAAACGTCATGACGTTGTAACAATAAACTCCGTGCGGAGTTATGAACGCGGTTAACTCCTGATCCTCCTTCTTGAGCTTGATCTGATTATATCCTGAATACGCATCGAGGAATGCGAGACGGTCACAACCTGCTGTGGAATCGACTATCTGGTCAATGCGAGGCAGCGGAAAGTGATCCTTTGGACAATGCTTGTTGAGACTTGTGTAATCGATACACATGCGAAGAGTTGTCGTATCTTTCTTCGGCACCATGACTGGGCTAGCTACCCACTCGGCGTCCTTGAGCTCCCGAATAAACCTGGCCTTGCGGAGCCGATTAACTTCTTTTTTAATAGCTTTTCTTTTCGGTTCTAAGAAGCGATGTAACGTCTGCTGTATGTTAGATGTATATATCTGTCTCTTGTAGTTTCCCCATATGTTAGGGGGTTTTCTGCATATGTGCACCTGTACATGTACTATATATTGTGGCCTTTGCCCCCCTGATAATACATCAAGCATATTGCCTTAACATGGTATCAGAGCAAAACTTGGTCCTAGTTTGTACGTTGTCCCGGCCGTAGTTGCCGCTCTTCGTCCGCCGCCGGCCGCCACTCTCTGTCCGGCCATCTTCGTCGGCCGTCTCCCCGGCCGTCTCTGTGGCCGTCCGTCTCTGCCCGGCAGATCCGCTCCGCGCCGGCCTTTTCTTCTTCCCGCGCGCGTTTTCTTCCTCGGCCGCCCGCCCGATCCGCTCCGTGCGGGCCCCTGGCTGCTGATCGATCTCCCCTGGTCGATCTCTATCTCCCCTGGTCGTTCTCCCTTGCACTAGAGCTGCAGCGATCGAACTAGAAGGCTGCTGTTCTCCCCTGCCGATCGGCCCGCACGTGGATTAGATTGGATTAGATCGAGATCTCCTTGCGTGTGGCTGTGAGTTGACTTCGATCTACAAAAAAAAATCAAAAAAAATCAAAAAAAAATCAAAAAAAAGAAAGAAAAAAAACTGTCGTCGGCTGTTGTTACCCGATGTCTTCTTCTGCTGATCCCGCCTTATCTTTGGGCCTGCCTTCGGTACTTGGTATTTGTCCGCTGCCTCCGTGTATGACGGCTAGCCATTCTTCGTCGTCGTTTGCGACCTCTTCACGCGGCTCTGCCCGCGCTTCACCGACTTTTGCGGCCTCTTCATGCGGCTCTGCCCGTGCTTCGCCGACTTTGTCTACGTCGGCCCGCCGCTCTACATCGACTTTTGCGGCCTCTTCCCGCGGTTATGGCCGCGCTTCGTCGACTCCGTCTACGTCGGCCTGCCGCTCTACATCGACTTTCGCGGCCTCTTCACGTGGTTATGACCGCGCCTTGCCGACTCTGTCTTCATCGGCGTGTTGCTCTCCGTCGCCCCCTTTGGTGGCCTCTGTGCGTGTGGGTGATAGCTCCTCGTCGGCACCTGATTGTACGTCGACCTCTCCAGTCGTGCCCCTCTCTGCGCATGAGATAGCGCGGCTTCACCGCCTGCTTGATGCTTGGGATTTCAGTTTACGTCAGCAGCCTCGCGGTCCGAGTCTCCGCCCTCGTCCTCATTGCACCTACTGTGGCAAGGTTGGCCACACTTCCTCCACTGCTGGACGCGGGATCCCAGTTTACGTCGGCAGTTCCAGGATCGTCGCAGGCTGGCTCTCCAGGATCTTCTGCGGTTGCACTCTCGATCAGGACATTCGGGGTCTTGGTCTGCTCGCTACTACAGACTCTTCTTGCCGGGCGCTCTGGTTGTGCGGCTCTTGGCACACCACCACTTTCTACACAGTCAGGTACGTCCCGTGGTATCGGATTCTGGAGCTTCCTTTCATATGACCTCTGAGTCTTCTATTCTGTCTGCTCTTCGGTCTCTTATTTCTCCTGTCCGTGTTGTCACGGCTGATGGTACCTCTATTCCTGTTTCTAGTAGAGGCACCCTTTCTACTCCCTCTTTCTCTGTCCCTGGTGTTTCTCATGTTCCTCGCCTTCAGATGAACCTTTTCTCTGCTAGCCAGCTCACCGATTCTGGTCGCGTCATTCTTGACGCTGAGTCTTGTGCGGTTCAGGATCGTCGCACACAGGCCCTGGTTGGGGCTGGCCCTCGTAGCCGTAAGTCTCCGGGGCTTTGGGAGTTAGACTGGCTTCGTGTTCCTTCCGCTGCCACTCCATCTGCTAGTTCTCCTCCGGTTGTTGCCTCTGTCACCGGCTCTTTTCAGCAGTGGCATCATCGTCTTGGTCACCTTTGTGACTCTCGCCTGTCGTCTTTGGTTCATCGTGGCCTTCATGGGTCTGTCTCTGGAGATGGGTCGTTACACTGTCAGGGCTGTAGGTTAGGCAAACAGATTCAGCTTCCCTATCCTATTAGTGTGTCTGTCTCTCAGCGACCGTTCGATTTAGTCCATTCAGATGTTTGGGGTCCGGCTCCCTTCGCTTCGAAAGGGGGCCATCGATACTATATCTTATTCATTGATGATTTTTCACGGTACACCTGGGTGTTTTTCATGCACTCTCGTAGTGAGGTGCTCTCTATTTATCAACGTTTTGCGGCCATGGTCCGCACTCAGTATTCCTCACCCATTCGCGTGTTCCGTGCTGATTCTGCTGGTGAGTATATCTCTCAGCACCTTCGTGGTGTCCTTGCTGAGGAGGGCACCCTCGCTCAGTTTTCTTGTCCCGGCGCGCATGCTCAAAATGGCGTCGCCGAGCGTAAGCATCGTCATCTTCTTGAGACCACCCGTGCTATGATGATTGCTCTTCTCTTCCGCCACATTTCTGGGCTGAGGCTGTTGCTACGTCGGCCCACCTCATTAACATTCAGCCTTCCGCTGCTCTACAGGGTGGCATTCCTCTCGAGCGTCTCTCTGGTGTTTCTCCAGACTACTCGATTCTCCGTTCATTTGGTTGCGTCTGCTATGTCATTCTGCCTCTCGCGAACGCACCAAACCCGCTCAGTCTGTTGAGTGTGTTTTTCTCGGATACAGTGATGAGCATAAGGGCTATCGCTGTTGGGACCCCGTTGGTCGTCGGATGCGCATCTCTCGTGACGTCACGTTTGATGAGACGCGTCCCTTCTATCCTCGCCCCACCTCGGGTACTTACCCGGTGGATGATATCTCTTTTCTTCTTTTTCCGGATGCACCCCCTGCTGTCCCTCCTCCCCTCCCTCCTACTTCTGATGCGCCCCCTTCGGCGCCATCCTCTCGTTCGTCTAGTCCACCTAGTACTCCTCGTTCTCCAGCTTCGGCTCCTTCCGATGTTGTCCCTTCTTCCTCTTCTTCTGATGACTTGTCTTCTGCAGATGAGCCTCCCTCTTCACGGCCTGTTCGTCAGCGTCGTGCTCCAGTTTGTTACTCTCCTAGTCAGTATGGTCTCTCTGTCGTTTCCGAGCCGACTCCTTATCGGGATGCCGAGCGTCATCCTGAATGGCAGCTTGCCATGGTTGAGGAGATCGTTGCGCTTGAGCGCACTGGCACTTGGGATCTTGTTTCTCTCCCTTCTGGTGTTCGTCCCATCACGTGTAAGTGGGTCTATAAAATTAAGACTCGCTCTGATGGATCTCTTGAGTGCTATAAAGCGCGTCTTGTGGCTCGTGGTTTTCAGCAGGAGCACGGCCGTGACTATGATGAGACTTTTGCCCTGTGGCTCATATGACTACTGTGCGTACCCTTCTTGTTGTTGCTTCTGTGCCGCTGGTCTGTCTCCAGCTTGATGTTCAGAATGCTTTTCTTAATGGCGAGTTGAGTGAGGAGGTTTACATGCAGCCTCCTCCTGGGTATTCTGTTCCCGATGGGATGGTTTGTCGTCTTCGACGTTCTCTCTATGGTCTCAAACAAGCCCCTCGTGCCTGGTTTGACTTCGCTCTCTGTGGTGACTGCTGCTGGTTTCTCTCCTAGTCTTCATGATCCAACACTTTTCGTTCACTCTTCTCTCGTGGACGTACTCTTCTTCTTCTCTATGTTGATGATATGATCATTACTGGTGATGATCCTGAGTATATTGCCTTCGTCAAGGCTCGTCTTCGTGATCAGTTTCTTATGACTGATCTTGGTCCTCTTCGCTATTTTCTTGGCATTGAGGTTTCCTCTACTTCTGATGGCTTTTCTATCTCTCAGGAAAAGTACATTCAAGATCTTCTTGCTCGTGCTGCTCTTGGGGATGAGCGCACAGTCGATACTCTGGAGCTTAATGTTAAGCTTCGTCCTACTGATGGTGATCCTCTTCCTGATCCCACCCGTTATCGCCATCTTGTTGGGAGTCTTGTTTATCTTGTTGTCACTCGCCCTGATATTTCTTATCCTGTTCATATTCTGAGTCAGTTTGTCTCCGCTCCTACCACTGTTCACTATAGTCATCTCCTCCGTGTTCTTCGCTATCTTCGTGGCACGATCACTCGTCGTCTTTTCTTTCCCCGTTCCAGCTCTATCCAGCTCCAGTGCTATTCGGATGCTACGTGGGCGAGTGATCCTACGGATCGTCGTTCGCTTCTGCTTATTGTGTGTTTCTTGGTGGTTCGCTTGTTGCTTGGAAGACGAAGAAACAGGTCGCAGTTTCCCGTTCTAGTGTTGAGGCTGAGTTGCGGGCTATGGCATTGTTGATTGCTGAGGTGACTTGGTTACGGTGGTTGCTTGCAGATTTTGGGGTCTCTGTTACGACACCCACTCCACTTTTGTCTGACAGTACAGGTGCTATCAGTATTGCACGTGATCCGGTCAAGCATGAGTTGACCAGGCATATTGGTGTTGATGCTTTTTACACACGTGCACAGGTACAGGATGATGTTGTTGCGGTTCATTATGTGCCTTCAGATTTGCAGTTGGCGGATTTCTTTACGAAGGCACAGACTCGAGCGCAGCATGATTTCTTACTCTCCAAACTCAATGTTGTGGATCCACCATGAGTTTGAGGGGGGGTGTTTGATGTCTACGTGTGCTTCTAATCTTGTAGACAGTGTTGGGCCTCCACACTTCTTGATCATAGTATATCATCCTCCTCTCTTGACCCTTGAAAACTTCCTCCACACCAAACTCAAAACAACTCATTAGAGGGTTAGTGCATAATCAAAAACTCACATGTTCAGAGGTGACAGAATCATTCTTAACACTCGGACATTGCACAAAGCTTCGAAAGTTAATGGAGCAAAGAAATCCATCCAACACAGAAAAAGAGGCAATGCGAAATAAAAGGCAGAATTTGTCAAAACAGAACAGTCCGTAAAGACGAATTTTAAAATGGCACCAGACTTGCTCAGATGAAAATGCTCAAATTGAATGAAAGTTGCGTACATATCTGAGGATCACTCACGTAAATTGGCATAATTTTCTGAGTTACCTACAGAGAATTAGGCCCAGATTCGTGACAGCAAGAAATCTGTTTCTGCGCAGTAATCCAAATCTAGTATGAACCTTACTATCAAAGACTTTACTTGGCACAACAATGCAACAAAACTAAGATACGGAGAGGCTGCTACAGTAGTAACAACTTCCAAGACACAAATATAAAACAAAGGTACTGTAGCAAAATAAACGCATGGGTTATCTCCCAAGAAGTTCTTTCTTTATAGCCATTAAGATGGGCTTAGCAGTTTTAATGATGTACTCGCAAGAAATAGTATTTGGAGCAAAAAGAGCATCAAGAGGCAAATTCAAAACAAATTTAAGCCTAGCATGCTTCCTATGCATAGGAATCTTGTACACAAATGAATTCATGAAGAACAAGGTGACAAGCAAAAGAGGATAAAACACGAGTAACTTCAAAATTCTCAACATAAAGAGGGAAACTTAATATTATTAAGATGCATATAACCATGTTTCCCTCTCTCATAATAACTTTCAGTAGCATCGTTGATGAAATCCACAATATACCCATCACTTAAAACATTCTTATCATGGTTCATATGCATAGGAGTATCATTAATTTTGGCATAAGAAGAGTTCTTCTCATTAATAGTAATTGGAGCAAAATTATTATCAAGAATTTGAACATGGTAAACAAGTTGCATATTAAGGGAATTGTTTTTGGCAATCCCATCATAACTATGACAAGTTTCATAAGGATAGTTATAACCTATATCATAGCATTCTTTATAATAATCATTAAAGGTCGGAGGCACAGTGTCATCATAAGAAATAGAATAGTTATCTTTCACAGTCGGTTTATCTGTGACCATACCATCATTGTTATTAGAAGGAGATGTATCAAACACATAATGATCAGTAGCAAAAGGATTTTCAAACACCTCTTCCCCAAGCTTAGAGCTTTCTATATCATTATGGGATGAAGCATGGATAGCACTGATACTATGGCAATTATTATCATCATCATTTTCAGAATTAGTTTCCCAGAGATTTGCAATATCAAAAGTAGTGTGCTCATTCAAATCATGATCACTAATGTATGTAAAGGGCATAGGAAGATCATTGTATTCAGATTCATTATCATAATAATCATTAGGAACAACATACTTACGGTTACCTAGCGTTATCTCATTCACGCGGGGATATGCCGTTACCTCTTTCTCTTTATTCTCCTTCTTCTTCTTCTTCGTCTTCTTCTTCGTTCCCTTCTTCTTCTTCTTCTCCTTCTCCTCGTTCCCTTCTTTAGGAGGAAGAGGCTTGAAGGGTGGCTTGTCCGCATAACCTGATTTACTTTCAGAAACAATAGAAGAAACTTGGGAGGATTCCTCCTTTTCATTAATTAGTTCAAAACACACAGCGGTCCTATCATATTTTGGCAAGGTGTCATCTTCTAAAATATTCTGTATGTAAGTATTTGTATGGCTATTATCAATGCAATAAGAAAAACACTCATGCAGGACATCATCAATATCAAGATCATTAATATCTAACAAAGAAATTTTCCTTGATAACTCTTCACACCACAAAAATAAAGTGAGTTCATCATGCTGATTAGGAGTAATTTCATCATCACAATACAAATTTGCAGCACTCATTGGGTTCAAGTTATCATTGGTGGAGCATTGAAAATTAAAATGACCCACTTCATGGCAAACTTCACAAATAAAAGGGTAGAGGGCACAAACTTTTTTACCAAGATCATCTAGAGCCCTAGCCCACTTTCTAGTTTTTTCATTAATATGATGGATACAATATTCATCTTTGATTTGATTAATTCCACAAGGTCTATGCATTCCACAAAAATTAACATGCTTATAGGAAATAGCATTCTTAGAAGTTTGAGCATGCTTATTGCAATCATTAACAACAATTTCATCCTTCATGCAAGCCTCTTTAAAAGGTTCATGATACTTATCAAAATTCTTTTTAGGCAATTAAAAATGAGAAGCAAAGGCTTTATAAAGATTTGCAGCAACTTGAGAGTCAAGACCATAAGTAGCACTCATATCTCGAAATTTATCAGTATCCATAAAAGCTTCAATGCATTCATAATCATAATTTATACCTGACTCTTCACCTTTGTTGTTCTCCCATCCTTCAGCATTCTCCTCAATCCGATCAAGAAGATCCCACCTAGCTTCAACCTCCTTGCTTGTGAAAGATCCTTCTGAACAGGCATCCAGATAGTCCTTGTGTTGTCCTGAAAGCCTCGCATAAAAATTGTTAACAATAACATTACGGGGAGCTCATGAATGGGACATTTGAGCATTAGTGACTTCAATCTCCCCCATGCTTGAGAAATACTCTCTCCATCACGAGGATAAAAGTTATAAATATAATTCCTATCAATATGCACTTCATGAGGAGGATAAAATTTAGAATAAAAGAGAGGTACAATTTCCTCCCAACCAAGAGAATGACTATTCTTCAACAATTTATACCAATGCGCCGCTTTACCAGACAGCGAAAAAGAGAATAGCTTCTTCCTCACTTCATCCATAGAGATACCTGCACACTTGAATAACCCGCATAATCCATGCAAAAACAGTAAATGATCTCCAGGATGGACAGTTCCATCCCCTTCATAGCGGTTATCAATAACACGTTCAATAATTTTCATGGGTATCTTGAAAGCAGTACTTGCAAGGTGGATTTAAAATATCACAAGCATCATTAGAGTTATCGCATATGGGAGATAAAGCATTATCAGAACAAATTTTCTCCCCTAAGGATGGGAAGCTAAAAAGATCACAGAAACTAGCTTCCCCAGGCTTAGACTTATCCATATCATTAGCAGTGATTGCGTTCATACTAATAACATTGCTACTATCATGTAAATAAGGTTCCATAGGTTTTTTAATTTTCGCATCAAACAATTCTAAATTAGGAAAAAGATTAAAAAGCTCACCAATTTTTTTGTTGTTTTCCATTATGCCTAACTAGTGAAAATAAAAACAAGAAACAAAAAGATGCAATTGCGGGATCTAAAGGAAATAGCTTCGAGCACTCACAACAACAATGCTAGGAAATAGCTTAGTCGGAGGATGTGAATACCTTTACCTTACCTCCCGGCAACGGCGCCGAAAATAGCTTGATTTCTACGTGTGCTTCTAATCTTGTAGACAGTGTTGGGCCTCCAAGAGCAGAGGTTTGTAGAACAACAACAAGTTTCCCTTAAGTGGATCACCCAAGGTTTATCGAACTCGGGGAGGAAGAGGTCAAAGATATCCCTCTCAAGCAACCCTGCAATCACAAAGCAAGAAGTCTCTTGTGTCCCCAACACACCTAATAGGTGCACTAGTTCGCGAAGAGATAGTGAAATACAAGTGTATGAATGAATATGAAGCGATAGTACGGCGCGGAAAAAGTGCTTCTTGGCGTGCGATTGATGGTACTAATATTGCAGGAAGTAAACATGCAGTAGAACAGTAAACAAGCAGCGATTTCGGTATTTAGGAACAAGGCCTAGGGATCATACTTTCACTAGTGGACACTCTCAACATTGATCACATAACAGAATAAATAGATAGATGCTAGACTCTACACCCTCTTGTTGGATGATGAACACCACTAGCTGTGTAGGATTACACGAACCCTCAATGTTGGAGTTAACAAGCTCCACAATATTCAATGTTCATATTTAAATAACCTTAGAGTGCATAACGGATCAACATAACCAAACCAAGTACTAACATAGCATGCACACTGTCACCATCACACTATGAAGGAGGCATAGATCACATCAATACTATCATAGCAATAGTTAACTTCATAATCTACAAGAGATCACAATCATAGCCTACGCCAAGTACTACACGATGCACACACTGTCACCATTACACCGTGCAGGAGGAATAAACTACTTTAATAACATCGCTAGAGTAGCACACAGATAAATTGTGATACAAAACACATTGCAATCATAAAGAGATATAAATAAGCACTTCACTATGCCATTCATAACAGTGAATAAGTATTCTGTGAAATATAGCCTAAGAGACCCACACGGTGCACACACTGTCACCTTTACACACGTGGGACAAGGCGGAGATCACATAAGTAAAACCCACTTGACTAGCATAATGACATCTAGATTACAAGCATCATCATATGAATCTCAATCATGTAAGGCAGCTCATGAGATTATTGTATTGAAGTACATAGAGAGATGAACCACATAGCTAGTACCCCGAGCCTCGATGGAGAACTACTCCCTCCTCATGGGAGGAGCAGCATCGGTGATGAAGATGGCGGTGGTGTCGATGGAGGAGCCTTACGGGAGCACTTCCCCGTCCGTGGCGTGCGAACAGACTCCTGTCCCCGGACCTTGGCTTCAGCGATGGCGGCTACGGAAGGTTTCTCGTACGTGGCTTTTTCCGTGTCGAGGATTTAGGTCGGGAGACATCTTATAGGCGAAGACGGAGTCGGAGCCACGGGGGCCACACTGGGTGGCGCCCCCCCCTTGGCCGCGCCACTGTGAGGTGGGGCCCTCCTGGCTCCTACGGCCCTTCTTCGGTGCTGGAAGCTTGGGAAAAATAGGATGTTGGGCGTTGATTTCGTCGATTCGAGAATATTTCCTTTCTAGGATTTCTGAAACCAAAAACAGCAACTGGCCCTTCGGCATCTCGTCAATAGGTTAGTTCCGGAAAACGCATAATAATGACATATAATGTGTATAAAACATGTAGGTATCATCAATAAAGTAGCATGAAACATAAGAAATTATAGATACGTATGAGACGTATCAGTGTTAGATGTATATATCTATCTCTTGTAGTTTCCCCGTATTTTAGGGGGTTTTCTGCATATGTGCACCTGTACATGTACTATATATTGTGGCCTTTGGCCCCCTGATAATACATCAAGCATATTGCCTTAACACTGTACAGGTTTAGCTTTGGGGTGTGCTCAGCGAGTTCCCTAAGAATACCTGGCATGTCGGATGGTTCCCATGCAAATATTTTCCAGCGCTTACGGAGGAACTCGATGAGCGCGCCTTCCTATGCGACAGTAAGGTCTGCCGATGTGTTGACCGTTTTCTTGAGGGTACTTGATGTTTCTTTGCCCTTTGCATGTCTTCGTTGGCCTTGGATGGGATGATCGGCTGAGGCTGCGTGTTTGCTAGCTCTCGAGTGCATTGAGCTTTGAAAATCTTCTTTACTCTGTCTGGAAATTCTTCGCAGCGAGAAGAAGCTGCCGTGAACGGTTATTGCTGTCCCATTATTTCCTGGCATCTTCAGCTTCAAGTATGCATAGTGAGGTACCGCCATAAATTTGGCAAACGTTGGTCTGCCGAGAATTGCATGGTATTGCGATTCCTAATCGACTACTTCAAATTCGAGTTTCTCCTTCCTGAAGTTGCTAGGCGTGCCAAAAACTACATCCAGTGATATTTTCCCAAGGGGATAAGCGGTCGGGTCGGGATAATGCCGTGGAAACATGTATCAGATTCTTTTAACATATCCACTGTTAAACCCATTGCCCTCATTGTGCTTGCGAACAGCAAGTTCAGGCTGCTTCCTCCATCCATAAACACCTTGCTCATATTGTAACCTCCGATCTGCGCCTCAAGAACTAAGGCAGCATGACTAGGTCTTGGAACGACTGTCGGGTGATCTGCCTTGCTGAATGATATACTTTGGTCTGACCAGTCGATATACCCGGGTACTTCGGCCATAGCAACCTCTGCGTACTTCACCTCTCGCGAGAATTTCTTGGCTTCTCTCTTTGAAAAACTCGTTTTATGGATCATGTTAACCTGTCCTCGAGGCGTCAGGTACACCTCGGTTGGAACGTACACGTCTCCTTCCTCCGGCACGTAGTGCTGTGGTTGATGATTATACTCTGCCGCCCTCTTTTCTGCCGAAAGGGTTCTTGCCGCTGCCTCAGCCCTGAGTTCGTCGCAGAAGCTCTGGATTTCAAGGAACTGCCGACAATCTTTAAGTAGATGGGAGGCTTTTTCGAGATTGTCCTTTGGGTCGATATAGGAATGTAAATAACATGGTGCTTCAAGTTGCTCTATAGCCGATAAGTAAGGTGTGCGAAGGCGGTTCTTGCTTGATTGAATACCATAGCTTCCTCATTCATACAACCGAGGATGGCTCGCAACTCGCCCCTCTTCTTCACAGTGTGAATCCCTTCGCCTCTTCCTTTGCTCCTCTCTGCTACTGAAACTGCCTCGGCTGCTCCCACTATAATTCCTTGGTAAAACTACCGGAGCTGCTGGTGGTGCGATGTCGTCTGGAGCCGAAGTTCTTGGGCTTAACGCGTTTGAACTAGGTAGTCGAAGGAATCCTCTGGAGTCGATGATGAAGTGAACACCACCGAAGGTTGTCTCCATGTTGTCGTGCGACCCTGAATAGGTCGGATGCGGAGCCTCAACGCGTGGTGTGTACTCGAAGGATCCGCAGCGAACCGAGTTTCTTGGACTTGGCGGCGTTGGCGATTCCAGCACGAAAGCCGCAGATGTGACCGGAACTGCCGATGACATGCCTTGTGCCCACAATCTTCCCACAGATGGCGCCAATTGTCGAGGGTGCTCCCGGCAATGCCCTCCATAGGGGGCTTAGGGTAGATGGAATCCTGTAGGCTGACACGAGACATCGGTTATCAAACAAGCGGGAGACCGATTTATCCAGGTTCGGGGCCCTCGATGAGGTAAAACCCTTACGTCCTGCTTGTCTGATCTTGATTGCTGAAAATATAGGTTACAATGGGGTGCCGAAGGCTTCAGCTGTGACTTTCGTCGCGAGGCTAAGTTCTATGTGATGGGATTCATAGCATAGAAAACAAAAAAAATTCCTACCGCAAGAACAAAAACCAAGCCAAGATTTAATCTAGTAGATGGTAGCAACGAGGTGAAGATCAACATACCCTTGAAGATCGCTAAGCGTTAACGAGATTAGATCTCGTGGTGGATGTAGACGATCACTTGCCGCTTGCAAAGCGCGTAGAAGATCTTGACGGTGCCACAATCGGGCAGCACCTCCGTACTCGGTCACACGTTCGGTGTTGATGACGACGTCCTTCTCCCCGTTCCAGCGGACAGCGGAAGTAGTAGATCCTCCTCGGAATCCCGGCAGCACGATGGCGTGGTGGCGGTGGTGGTGGAGATCTCGGCAGGGCTTCGCCTATGCGCTGCGGGGGAGATATGTGGAGGAGGGCGGCTAGGGTTTGGGGAGAGGGTGCTTGGGCGCCGGCCTCAAGGGGTGCGGCCAAGGTGGTGGCTTGAAGTGGTCGGCCCCCTCCCCTTGCCCCTCTTTTTATAGGTGGAATAGCCCAAGGGTTTGCCCAGAAAACGAATAAGAGTCCAACTCCTAAACCTTCCATAACTGCGAAAACTACCCAAGGTGGGACTCCTACTCAAGGTGGGACTCCCACCCTTTCCTTGGGGGGTGGCCGGCCACCTATGGTGGAGTCCACCTGGGACTCCTCCCCCCTTTGGTTGGTCGGCCATGCTAGGTGGAGTCCTTCCGGGACTCCACCTTCCATGGTGATTTCTTCCGGACTTTTCTAGAACCTTCTAGAACCTTCCATAAATACAGGATCATTTTCAAACTTAGAAAATGACTTCCTATATATGAATCTTATTCTCCGGACCATTCCGGACCTCCTCGTGATGTCCTGGATCCCATCCGAGACTCCGAACAAAACTTCGAACTCCATTCCAAATTCCATATCTACTTAAACGACATCAAACCTTAAGTGTGTCACCCTACGGTTGCGAACTATGCGGACATGGTTGAGACTTCTCTCGACCAATAACCAATAGCGGGATCTGGAGATCCATAATGGCTCCCACATATTCAACGATGACTTAGTGATCGAATGAACCATTTACATACGATACCGATTCCCTTTGTCACGCGATATTTTACTTGTCCGAGGTTTGATCATTGGTATCTCTATACCTTGTTCAACCTCGTCTCCGACAAGTACTCTTTACTCGTACCGTGGTATGTCATCTCTTATGAACCATTCACATGCTTGCAAGCTAATTAGACGACATTCCACCGAGAGGGCCTAGAGTATATCTATCCGTCATCGGGATGGACAAATCCCTTTGTTGATCCATATGCCTCAACTCATACTTTCCGAATACTTAATCCCACCTTTATCACCACCCATTTACGCGGTGGCGTTTGATGTAATCAAAGTACCCTTCCGGCATAAGTGATTTACATGATCTCATGGTCGAAGGACTAGGTAACTATGTATCGAAAGCTTATAGCAAATGAACTTAATGACGTGATCTTATGCTACGCTTAATTGGGTGTGTCCATTACATCATTCACTTAATGACATAACCTTGTTATTAATAACATCCAATGTTCATGATCATGAAACTATGATCATCTATTAATCAACAAGCTAGTTATACAAGAGGCTTACTAGGGACTCCTTGTTGTTTACATAACACACATGTATCAATGTTTCGGTTAATACAATTATAGCATGGTATATAAACATTTATCATAAACACAAAGATATATAATAACCACTTTATTATTGCCTCTTGGGCATATCTCCAACAGTGTCCCACTTGCACTAGAGTCAATAATCTAGATTACATTGTAAGGTACCTATAACACCCATGGCATTCTGGTGTTGGTCATGCTTTGCCCTAGGGAGAGCTTTAGTCAACGGATCTGCTACATTCAGATCAGTGTGTACTTTGCAAATCTTTACTTCTCCATCTTCGATGTACTCACGAATCGAATGAAAACGCAGCTTGATATGCTTCAGCTTCTTGTGTGACCTTGGTTCTTGTGCATTGGCGATGGCACCCATGTTGTCACAAAAATGACTAGTGGGTCCAATGCACTAGGAACCACACCAAGCTCAACTATGAACCTCTTCATCCATACCGCTTCCGATGAAGCCTCCAAGCCGCTATGTATTCCGATTCTGTTGAAGACTTCGCCGCAACACTGCTTGGAGCTGCACCAACTTACTGCAGCACCATTCAATATAAACACGTACCCAGACTGAGACTTAGAGTCATCGGGATCGGTGTTCCAACTTGCATCGGTGTAACTGGTTACAACGAGCTCTTGGTCACCGCCATAACAAAGAAACATATCCTTAGTCCTTTTCAAGTACTTCAGGATATTCTTGACCGTTGTCCAGTGTTCCATTCCTGGATCACTTTGATATTTGCTGGTCAAACTAACAACATGTGCGATATCCGGTCTAGTACACAGCATGGCATACATGATAGAGCCTACTGCCGAGGCATAGGGGATCTGATTCATCCTCTCTCTTTCTTCTACCATAGCCGGACCTTGAGTCTTACTCAAGACCTTACCTGGCAACATCGGTAAGAACCCTTTCTTACTTTCATCCATTCTAAACTTCTTTAGAATCTTGTCCAGGTATGTACTCTGTGAAAGCCCTATTAGGCGTCTTGATCTATCTCTATAAATCTTGATGCCTAAAATGTACGCTGCTTCACCAAGGTCTTTCATTGAAAAACACTTATTCAAATAACCTTTTACACTGCTTAATAGTTCTATATCATTCCCAATCAATAATATGTCATCTACATATAATATCGGGAATGCTACAGAGCTCCCACTCACTTTCTTGTAAATACATGCCTCTCCATGACACTGTATAAACCCGAAGTCTTTGATCACCTTATCAAAGCGTCGGTTCCAACTCCGGGATGCTTGCTTCAGTCCATAAATGGAACGCTGAAGTTTGCATACCTTGTCAGCATTTTTAGGATCGACAAAACCTTTGGGTTGTACCATATACAACTCTTCCTCAATGTCACCATTAAGGAACGCCGTTTTGACATCCATCTGCCAAATCTCATAATCGAAAAAAGCTATTGCTAACAAAATCCTCACAGACTTTAGCTTCGCTACAGGTGAGAAGGTCTCATCGTAGTCAACTCCTTGAATTTGTCGGAAACCCTTTGCGACAAGTCGAGCTTTATAGACAGTAATATTACCATCAGCATCTGTTTTTCTCTTGAAGATCCATTTATTCTCGACAGCCTTGCGGCTATCAGGTAAGTCTACCAAAGTCCATACTTTGTTATCATACATGGATCCCATTTCGGATTTCATGGCTTCTTGCCATTTGTTGGAATCTGGGCTCATCATCGCTTCTTCATACGTTGCAGGGTCTTCATCATTGTTGTCCACAATCATGACACTTAGACAAGGATCATACCAATCAGGAGTGGTACACTCCCTTGTCGATCTGCGAGGTTCAGTAGCTACCTCGTTCGAAGTTTCATGATCATTATCATTAGCTTCCTCTGTTATCGGTGCAGGCGGCGAAGGAACATCTTCCGGTACTGCGCTACTCTGATCTACAAGAGAAGGTTCAGTAACCTCGTCGAGTTCTACCTTCCTTCCAGTCACTTCTTTAGTGAGAAACTCTTTCTCAAGAAAGGTTCCGTTCTTGGCAACAAAGTTTTTGCCTTCGGATCTGTGATAGAAAGTATACCCAATAGTTTCTTTAGGGTATCCTATGAAGACGCATTTCTCCGCTTTGGGTTCTAGCTTGTCCGGTTGTAACTTTTTTACATAAGCTTCGCAACCCCAAACTTTAAGGAACGACAACTTAGGTTTCTTCTGAAACCACAATTCATATGGTGTCGTTTCAACGGATTTATATGGTGCCCTATTTAAAGTGAATGCAGCTGTCTCTAATGCATAACCCCAAAACGATAGCGGCAAATCAGTAAGAGACATCATAGAACGAACCATATCTAAGAGAGTTCGATTACGACGTTCGGACACATCATTGCGTTGTGGTGTTCCCGGTGGTGTCAACTGTGAAAGTATTCCGCATTTCTTTAAATGCATGCCAAACTCATAACTCAGATATTCGCCTCCGCGATCAGAACGCAGAAACTTGATCTTCTTGTTACGTTGATTTTCTACTTCACTTTGGAATTCCTTAAACTCCTCGAAAGTTTCGGACTTATGTTTCATGAAATAGATATACCCATATCTACGCAGATCATCTGTGAAGGTTAGAACATAACGATAACCACCTCGCGAGGCTACACCCGCACACATCGGTATGTATGATTTCCAATAAGTCTGTAGCTCGCTCCATTATACCAGAGAATGGAGTCTTAGTCATTTTCCCATTAGACATGCTTCGCATCTATCAAGTGACTCAAAGTCAAGCGATTCAACAAGTCCATCGGAATGGAGTTTCTTCATGCGTTTCACTCCAATATGACCAAGACGACAGTGCCACATATAAGTAGAATTATCATTCAATTTAATTCGCTTAGCATCAATGTTATGAACATGTGTATCACTACTATCGAGATTTAACAAGAATAAACCATTCATCTCAGGCGCATGACCATAAAAGATATTATTCATAAAAATAGAACAACCATTATTCTCAGACTTGAATGAATAACCGTCTTGCATTAAACAAGATCCAGATATAATGTGCATGCTCAACGCAGGCACTAAATAACAATTATTGAGGTTTAAAACTAATCCCGAAGGTAGATGTAGAGGAGCGTGCCGGCGATCACATCGACCTTGGATCCATTTCCAACGCGCATCGTCACTTCATCCCTCGCTAGGCTTCGTTTATTCCGTAGTTCCTGTTTCGAGTTACAAATGTGAGCAACCGAACCAGTATCAAATACCAGGCACTAGTACGAGAACCAGTAAGATAGACATCTATAACATGTACATCAAATATACCTTTCTTCTTCTTGACAAGGCCGCTCTTCAGATCAGCCAAGTACTTGGGGCAATTACGCTTCCAGTGCCCCTTCCCATTGTAGTAATAGCACTCAGTATCAGGTTTAGAGCCAGCCTTAGGCTTCTCAGGAGGCGCGGCAGCTTTTTTGCCGCCCTTCTTGAAGTTGCCCTTCTTAGGTTTGCCTTGCTTCTTGAAACTGGTGGTCTTGTTGACCATCAACACTTGATGCTCTTTCTGTATCTCAATCTCAGCAGATTTTAGCATGGAGAAGAGTTCAGGTAACTCCTTGTTCATGTTCTGCATGTTGTAGTTCATCACGAAGTTCTTGTAACTTGGTGGCAGTGATTGGAGGACACGATGAATACCCAGCTGGTTAGGAATCACAATCCCTAAGTCACTAAGCTTCTTCGCGTGTCCGGACATAGCGAACACGTGCTCACTAACGGAGCTGCCATCTTCCATCATACAGCCAAAGAACTGTTTCGAGGCCTCATAGCTCTCCACAGCCGCATGAGTTTCAAATATAACCTTGAGCTCATTGATCATATCACAAGGTTCGTGGTGCTCAAAACGCTTTTGGAGCTCGCCTCTAGGCTGCACGAGATGGCACACTGAACTTGAGAGTAGCGAGTCACCCGAGACTCGTAAACATTTTACGTCCTCAGATACTGCAGGTGGTGGTGGGGAACCTAGCGGTGCTTCGAGCACATATTGCAGATTTCCACCATTGAGGAAAATCCTCACATGACGGAACCAGTCGGTGAAGTTGCTACCATTGCTTTTAAGCTTTTCTTTCTCTAGGAACTGGTTAAAATTGATTGATGGGAACGCCATGATCTACAACATATATTTGCAAAGAGTTTAGACTAAGTTTATGACAAATTGAGTTCAAATTTTAATTCTAAAAAATTAAACTAGGTGAACTCCCACTCAAAACAATATCCCTCGCATTGTCTTAGTGATCACACGAACCAAATCCACCACACCAAGTCCGATCATCACGAGACAAGATGTAATTTCAATGGCGAACACTCAAAGTGTTCATCATATCAATCATATGACTCATGCTCTACCTTTCGGTATCCCGTGTTCCGAGACCATGTCTGTACATGCTAGGCTCGTCAAGGCAACCTTAGTATCCGCGTGTGCTTGCACCCGTTGTATGCACATGTAGAATCTATCACACCCGATCATCACGTGATGCGAAACGACAAGTCTTAGCAACGGTGCATACTAAGGATGAACACTTTATTATCTTGATATTTAGTGAGAGGGATCATCTTATAATGCTACCGTCACGATCTAAGCAATATAAGATGCATAAAAGGATTAACATCACATGCAATTCATATGTGATATGATATGTCCCCTTTGTCTTTGCGCCTTTGATCTTCATCTCCAAAGCACGGACATGATCCTCCATCATCAACGGGCATGATCTCCATCATCGTCGGCGTAGCGTCAAGGTCAATGGCGATGTCTTCAGGATTGTTCTCCCATGTAGCAACTATTACAACTACTTTGAAATAATACTCAACATGAAATTTAAAGACAACCATAAGGCTCCTGCCGGTTGCCACAATACAATAATGATCATCTCATACATATTCATCATCACATCATGGCCATATCACATCACCAAACCCTGCAAAAACAAGTTAGACGTCTCTAATTTGGTTTGCATATTTTACGTGGTTTAGGGTTTTCTAGTAAGATCCAATCTACCTACGAACATGAACCACAACGGTGATACTAGTATTGTCAATAGAAAGAGTAAATTGGATCTTCACTATAGTAGGAGAGACAGACACCCGCAAAGCCACTTATGCAATACAAGTTGCATGGCGAGCGTGGAGAAAATCTCATGAACGCGGTCATATAAAGTTAGCCCGAGCCGCTTCATCACACTATGCCGCAAGATGCAAAGTACACGAACTAAAGACAACAAAGCATCAACGCCCACAAAACAATTGTGTTCTACTCGTGCAACCAATCTATGCATAGACACGGCTCTGATACCACTGATGGGATTCGTAGCATAGAAAACAAAAAATTTCCTACCGCAAGAACAAAAACCAAGCCAAGATCTAATCTAGTAGATGGTAGCAACGAGGTGAAGATCAACATACCCTTGAAGATCACTAAGCGTTAACGAGATTAGATCTCGTGGTGGATGTAGACGATCACTTGCCGCTTGCAAAAGCGCGTAGAAGATCTTGACGGTGCCACAATCGGGCAGCACCTCCGTACTCGGTCACACGTTCGGTGTTGATGACGACGTCCTTCTCCCGTTCCAGCGGGCAGCGGAAGTAGTAGATCCTCCTGGGAATCCGGCAGCACGACGGCGTGGTGGCGGTGGTGGTGGAGATCTTTGGCAGGGCTTCGCCTATGCGCTGCGGGAGAGATATGTGGAGGAGGGGTGCTTGGGCGCCGGCCTCAAGGGGTGCGCCAAGGTGGTGGCTTGAAGTGGCCTCCCCCCTCCCCTTGCCCCTCTTTTTATAGGTGGAATAGCCCAAGGGTTTGCCCAGAAAACGAATAAGAGTCCAACTCCTAAACCTTCCATAACTGCGAAAACTACCCAAGGTGGGACTCCTACTCAAGGTGGGACTCCCACCCTTTCCTTGGGGGTGAGGCCACCTATGGTGGAGTCCACCAGGACTCCTCCCCCTTTGGTTGGCCGGCCATGCTAGGTGGAGTCTTCCGGGACTCCACCTTCCATGGTGATTTCTTCCGGACTTTTCTAGAACCTTCTAGAACCTTCCATAAATGCACCGGATCATTTTCAAACTTAGAAAATGACTTCCTATATATGAATCTTATTCTACGGACCATTCCGGACCTCCTCGTGATGTCCTAGATCCCATCCAAGACTCCGAACAAAACTTCGAACTCCATTCCAAATTCCATATCTACTTAAATGACATCAAACCTTAAGTGTGTCACCCTACGGTTCGCGAACTATGGGACATGGTTGAGACTTCTCTCCAACCAATAACCAATAGCGGGATCTGGAGATCCATAATGGCTCCCACATATTCAACGATGACTTAGTGATCGAATGAACCATTTACATACGATACCGATTCCCTTTGTCACGCGATATTTTACTTGTCCGAGGTTTGATCATTGATATCTCTATACCTTGTTCAACCTCGTCTCCGACAAGTACTCTTTACTCGTACCGTGGTATGTCATCTCTTATGAACCATTCACATGCTTGCAAGCTAATTAGACGACATTCCACCGAGAGGGCCCAGAGTATATCTATCCGTCATCGGGATGGACAAATCCCACTGTTGATCCATATGCCTCAACTCATACTTTCCGAATACTTAATCCCACCTTTATAACCACCCATTTACGCAGTGGCGTTTGATGTAATCAAAGTACCCTTTCGGCATAAGTGATTTACATGATCTCATGGTCGAAGGACTAGGTAACTATGTATCGAAAGCTTATAGCAAATGAACTTAATGACATGATCTTATGCTACGCTTAATTGGGTGTGTACATTACATCATTCACTTAATGACATAACCTTGTTATTAATAACATCCAATGTTCATGATCATGAAACTATGATCATCTATTAATCAACAAGCTAGTTATACAAGAGGCTTACTAGGGACTCCTTGTTGTTTACATAACACACATGTATCAATGTTTCGGTTAATACAATTATAGCATGGTATATAAACATTTATCATAAACACAAAGATATATAATAACCAATTTATTATTGCCTCTTGGGCATATCTCCAACACTATGATGACCTAGCTCTAAACTTACGGTGGTTGAAGGCTATTGATTATCTGTCCCTCGGCAGCCCCTCTCCTGGCCCTTATATTGGGAGCCAGGTCTCGAGAGATCTATCCGGGTATGACTAGGTTACAAAAAGTCCTAGGTCTAATCTTTCCTTATGTTCTCCGTCTTCTTTCCTTGTTCTTCAAGAATCTTCTTCAGCAACCGACGCAGCGGCCCACCTGGCCATCGAGTATCCTAATGGGCCCCTGGTTGGGCCGTAGGAGGTAGTGCAACATCAGTTACCCGGAGAGTAATGCCCACATCATTGGAGGTGCACACAACTCTTGGTGTGCCCAAGCAATGACCTCCGGCAGCATGTACTGCCATGGTTGCGGCACGTACTGCGATGGAGTGGTGATACGTCTCCAACGTATCTATAATTTCTGATGTTCCATGCTAGTTTTATGACAATACCTACATGTTTTATTCACACTTTATATCATTTTTATGCATTTTCCGGGACTAACCTATTAACAAGATGCCGAAGTGCCAGTTCCTTTTCTGCTTTTTTGGTTTCAGAAATCCTACAGAAATATTCTCGGAATTGGACGAAACAAAAGCCCACGACCCTATTTTCCACGGAGGGTTCCGAACATCGAAGAAGAGTCGAAGACGGCCAGCGGGGGCCACCCCATAGGCGGCGCGGCCAGCCCTCCTGGCGCGCCCAGGTGTGGGGAGGCCACCCCCTGGCTCCCGCCCCTTCGCCTATATATTCTCCCATATGCGAAAACCCTAAATTGACAAGTCATATTCCACGAAGAGTTCCGTAGTCGCCGCCATCGCGAAGCCAAGTTCAGGGGACAGAAGTCTCTGTTCCGGCACGCCGCCGGGACGGGAAGTGCCCCGGAATCCATCTCCATCGTCGTTGCTGTCTCCCATGATGAGGAGGAGTAGTTCTGCCCCGAGGCTGAGGGATCTACCGGTAGCTATGTGGTTCATCTCTCTCTCCCATGGTGTGATCTTTATGTGATCATGAGCTTTGTGATCTAGTTGAATATGTAGATGTTACTCTTGTCTATTATGCACTCTAGAGGTTACTTTAATATGAACTCCGGATTTACTCTCCATGGTGTGATGGTGACAGTGTGCGCATCGTGTGTGATTCCTTTATGACGTTGTGGAGCTTGTTTACTCCGGCTTGAGGGAGCTTTTGTAGCCCTACGCAATGAATGGTGTTTGTCATCCAACAAGAGAGTGTTTAAGAGTAGCATTTATTTATTCAATTATGTGATCATTGTTGAGAGTGTCCACTAGTGAAAGTATGATCCCTAGGCCTTGTTTCTAAGCATTGAAACATCGTTTCCAACAAGTTCTGCTACATGTTCGCTTGCTGCTATTTCTATTTCAGATTGCAATTACTACTTATAATCATCCATATTACTTGTATTTCACTATCTCTTTGCCGAACTAGTGCACCTATACATCTGACAAGTGTATTAGGTGTGTTGGGGACACAAGAGACTTCTTGTATCTTAATTGCAGGGTTGCTTGAGAGGGATATCTTTGACCTCTACCTCCCTGAGTTCGATAAACCTTGGGTGATTCACTTAAGGGAAACTTGCTGCTGTTCTACGAACCTCTGCTCTTGGAGGCCCAACACTGTCTACAAGAATAGAAGCACACGTAGACATCAAGTGGCTAGTGGCGCATACTGTGGAAGAGGCGGCACTATCTGGTTGTACCACACGGCCTTTGGCGGCGCGCGTGGCGGCAGTGGTGGTGGCAGAGAGGCGACGTGCTCCGCCACCATGGTGGACAGCTGGACGACGTCCTCAAGGCCGAGCCAAGAACATTTGCCCTCCTCCTCTGCCTTGGATAGTTCCATGGCGGCGGCCGTTGCTGCATCTTTGTCGTAGTCCTTAGGGACGAGGGCCTCTAGCTTCACAGTGGCGGGACGAGCCTCGTCATCCATGTCCTGGCCGTCGTCGTCTTCCTCATCCTCCTCGTCATCCTCATCCTCGCTAGCTATAGCGACGAGAACGCCATAGTGCTTGCCCGGCTAGAAATCCTACGCATTGTGGATCGCCTGCTGCACCTCCTGCTCCCACGCTTGGAAGGCGAGCCAAAAGTCCTCGCATAGGTATGCGTGGTTAGACCGTAGCGTCGGCGGTATCCGCTAGATGCGGCAACGCATCTCATCGTGGAGTGCCGGCCCGTTCGTCGGCGCTGGAGGCAGAGGGATCCTTCCCTTTGCTGAGGTGCCAGGGAGACGTCACGGTGGCGATAGGGGTCGGTCGGCAACCACCATCGCTGGCACTCTTGCAAGGGCACATAGTGCCTGTTGCGGCCTGGTTGCTGTGCGGCCTGCTGGAGTGCATGTGATGCCGCAGCTTTAGCCCCGACGAAATGTGCCGCTTGTGGAGGCGGCGACAAATTTCGGGCATGCGTCGGGTTCCGGCGAGGCGAAGACTTGTGGTAGAGTCGGCGGGCATGCGTTAGGTTCTGGAGAGGCGAAGACTTGCGGTAGAGTCGGTTGCCACTGGAAGATGACTCCGCCTCGGCATCATTGGCGGTCTTCTTCAACCACTTTGGCATCTTCATCATCAGCAATGGCGTCGGCGCTTGGCAATGGTGATGAGCGGTGGTAGTGGGATGACCGACGGGTACAAGACCAGTTTACGTAGCCATGGCAATCAATGCACACACAGCGTTCGAGCGCCATCGACATCAATGCTGACGCAGAAGTTGAGGCGGTGGTGGCAGTGGTTGATGAGGGTTAACCTCGGCAATGCCCATAAGTATGTACTTGGATTTTAGGAAAGAGAGAGTGGTTTCATGAACTTGTCAGACAAACTAGGTATCCGACGAATAGTAGATTAGATGCTGAAGTCGTCGAGATCGTATTGGAATTAGGGTTGCAATAATGCGTGGTATTACAAAGGTTCTCAATCCCCTCCCCGGTGGTTCCTCCTAGCCGTTATATAGTGGGCTAGGCCTCAGAGTCCAATCCCGGGTAGGTTACATGGCTTATGTCGCCTTATCCGATATGGATAATACTTGCCTATTTTGATCTACTTTCCAGTCTTCGAATATTCTTGGGCCGTGGGCCTTATTGACTCTTTTCTGGGTCCGCACCAGGATATAAATATCGAGTACCCAATATGGTATACCCATGTCAGTGGTCAACGATGGCTTTGATGGCCGTGACTGTTGTCGCTGGTCAATGTAGGCATTTTTATAGACCTCAACCTAGCCAAGAAACGGCCGCCAGCCGAACGCGCGGTGTTTTCCAGCCGAAGCGAGAAACAAGAGCCACCGAGAAAGGGAAACATGAGCCACCGAGAGCGGAAACTAACTAGAAGCGCACGAATCATCCATGTTCCGCACTTCTGTCACCATTAACATCCCATCGCCATTAGAGACAGAGCATCCTTAACAACAAATAGAAGAGGGTAACATACGCCGGGCCACTAGAGGCACCTCTGACCTAAGGGCATCTCCAACGCGGCGACCCAAACAGACGTGCTGGGCCGTCCATTTTGGGCCGTTTGGGTGGCCGCGCGTCCGCGCGGACACGCGGACAGCGGCCGACGTCCGCGTGTCTGTTTGGGTCGCACGCTGCGCCCAACGCGCGGACGCAGCGCAAATGTCAAAAGAAAAAAGAAAATAAATATAAAAAGTAAAACAACGAAAAAAGTAAATTCAAACTAGAGTTCATTAAACTTAGCCCTATTTTAGGCAATTTTTACACAAAAGAAAGTCCTATATGGGCTTTAAACTAAAAAAAAGAGGAAACCCTAGGCCAGGGTTTGGGACGTGGTGGCCGCCGGGCGGCCACCCTACTCCCAGTAGTACTCGTCGTCGTCGCCGTCGATGAGGACGACGCCCCCGGCGGCGACGCGTTGTTCCGGCTAGATACGCCGGAGGGCGCCGGGGACTCCGGCTAGGGCGACCAGTGCGCCCTTTCCCAGGCGGAGTGCGGGTCCGAAGGGCTCGCCGGCCTGCACAGGCGTGCCAGCCGCTCCGCCTCCTTCTACCGCAGCGGCCTGCAGCTCCGCCTCGTGCCGGAGCGCGGCCTAGCGCTCCTCGTCCGCTCGGAGCGCGGCCTGGCGCGTGGCCTCCTCCCGGCACGCCATCTCGAGGAAGGCCCACGCCTCCGCCTGGGCGTCCTCCTGGGCCTTCCTGGCCATCTCCTCCAGAGCGGAGGCGCGTAGCATCTCGGCGAGGTGTGGCCATTTGGCCAGCTCCTCGAGGTCGTTGAGCTCGCGGGACGCCGCCAGCGCCGCCTGCATCTCGGGGTCGTCCTCCTCCTCCTCCTGGGACTGGGGTTGGGCCTTTGGCGCTTGCGCTGGCGCTGCCGCGGGCACGTTGATGTAGAGGCCGCCGGGGCGGCGACAAGCCCGCCTAGCAGGCGTGTGATGTCTACGCACGCTTCTATTCCTGTAGACAGTGTTGGGCCTCCAAGAGCAGAGGTTTGTAGAATAGCAGCAAGTTTCCCTTAAGTGGATCACCCAAGGTTTATCGAACTCGGGGAGGAAGAGGTCAAAGATATCCCTCTCAAGCAACCCTGCAATCACGATACAAGAAGTCTCTTGTGTCCCCAACACACCTAATACACTTGTCAGATGTATAGGTGCACTAGTTCGGCGAAGAGATAGTGAAATACAAGTAGTATGGATGTATATGAGGTGTAATAGCAATCTGAATAAAATATGGCAGCGAGTAAACATGCAACAGAACAGTAAATAAACGGAGATTCGATGTTTGGAAACAAGGCCTAGGGATCATACTTTCATTAGTGGACACTCTCAACATTGATCACATAAATAAATAAGTTCTCTTCCTCTGTACTACTTTCAAAGACTCTATTGTTGGATAACAAACACCATTCATTGTGTAGGGCTACGAGAGCACCTCAATGCCGGAGTTAACAAGCTCCACAACGTCATAAAGGAATCACACAAGATGCAAACACTGTCACTGTCACACCATAGAGAGTAATTCCGGAGTTCATATAAAGTAACTCTAGAGTGCATAGCAATAGTTAACTTCACAATCTACAAGAGATCACGATCATAACCTACGCCAAGTACTACATGATGCACACACTGTCCACATTACATCATGAAGGAGGAATAGACTACTTTAATAACATCACTAGAGTAGCACATAGATTAATAGTGATACAAAGCTCATCATATGGATCTCAATTATGCAAGACAATTCATGAGATCATTGTATTGGAGTACATTAGAGAGAGATTAACCACATAGCTACCGGTAGAGCCCTCAGCCTCGGGGGAGAACTACTCCCTCCTCATCATGGGAGACAGCGATGGCGATGAAGATGGCGGTGGTGTCGATGGAGATGACTCCGGGGGCACTTCCCCATCCGGCGGCGTGCGGGAACAGGACTCTGTCCCCCAGATCTTGGCTTCGCGATGGCGGCGGCTGGAACTTTTCTCGATCGAAGATTTAGGTCAGGGACCTTTAAATAGGCGAAGAGGCGGAGTCGGAGGGCTGACGGGGCCACCACACAGGGGTGGGCCCCCCCTGGCTCCCCTCTGGTCCCCCTTTGACTTTCTCGAAGGTCACGGGAAAAATAAGATGTTGGGCATTGATTTCGTTTCGAGAATATTTCCTTTGTAGGATTTCGAAACCAAAAGCAAGCAGAAAACAGGACTTCGGCATCTCGTTAATAGGTTAGTTCCGGAAAATGCATAAAAACGATATAAAGTGTGAACAAAACATGTAGGTATTGTCATAAAACAAGCATGGAACATAAGAAATTATGGATACGTTTGAGACGTATCAGCGTGCGCGGCTGCGCGCGAGGCCTCGTCGTTGCCGAGGTGAAGCACGTGCACCGGCGCATCGTGCTCCACCTCGAACCACAAGTACCAGTTGGGACTTGTGTCGCTGTAGGCGGGGTGCTCCCGGAGGTCCGTCGGCAGTTGCGCGTGGTGCCTCCGGATCTCCGCAATGCAGGCGCGACCGGAGCCCGGGATCGGCCGGAACTCGATATGGGCTCAGGTGCCAGCCATGGGTGAAAGTGCATGGAACCCCCATGTGTGGTTTTGGTAATTAATGACAATCCCTATGGACTAATGTTTGCATTGAGTTATATTTGTAGGTGTTGTCCATAGGCAATGCTTGAACCATATGTTGGCTTCAAGGTTGCATTAAGAAGAAATTGATGAAGGATATCAAGTATCAAGTATGTCTTGAAGATGAAGATGAAGTGAGCCCTCAAAGTTAACTTCAAGACATCAACATGATGAAGAATGAAGTGCAAGTTCAAGATGAGCCATCTCTAAGAGATCATTTGCTTGAAGCTTGCCATCCATATGGTGATCATGGATATGTGAAGATGTGCCGAAGAAGAAGCTCTCCCATGGTGGATTATGGGGGAGCAATCCACAAGACTTCATCAAGCAAGCACAATCAAGAAAGGCGTTCCATCTTGTTGTGATCAAGATCGTCTTCATCGAGCTCAAGAGGAACGCGCAAGGTTAAGGTTTGCTCTTGATAGGGTTTCTTTCTTACCGGTCTCATGGTGTAGTTGGAGACTGGTTTATAGTTTAGTTGACGTACTATCAAGAGGGCTCTCGAGTGAGTAACTCGATCGTATCGTTCGGAGAGAGCTCAAACCTTTGCATCCTTGCATCATATTTCTTGGTTGTTATTTGGATCTTATCCATATGGTGATTTAGAGCTTGTGGTTATTTCCATAGCAAGCTCTAGTTCATCGAAAACGGATTCCGCATGAATCACTTGTTGCGTTTTCGATATTGGAGTTTTTCTCGGTTTCTCGTATTGAGAGGTTTCACTCTAAAATACATAGAAAAACCTACCCCACTTGTTCTTAAGCTTTTCACTCTTTGTGGGGTAGATCTTGTCATCTTCTTTACAACAAAATTGGTTTCACCTAAATCCGAGTTTCCTAACTCAAGTTGTTGCATTTTCCATATTGGAGGTTTTACCGGTTTGCTGTTTATAGATAGGTAAAACCTTTATCCATTTGTTTCTATCCTACTTTGCTGGACTATGATGTTTCTATGCATATTGTTGTAGAGCTCGTTGTTGTGATTTCAACGAGCCCAAGATCATCGAAATCGGAGTCCGGATGCAAAAGTTATCAAGGTTTTCGTATCGGGTGTTTGGGCAAAAACTGGGGGGGCACTGCCGCCGGGAACACCCCGGCACTGCCGCCGGAGCACCCCGGCACTGCCGGTGGCCAAGGCCGGCACTGCCGGCCACCCCTGCACGGTGGAACAAGGCACCCGGTGGTTGCCGGCACGGCCTGTCGCGATTTTGGCCCCAACGGGCAGAAATCTGAGACCCCTATTTAAGCCCTTCTTCCTCCTCTTTCTCCCCACTTCTTCTTCCTCCTTTTGCTCTCCACCATTGTTGACCTTGAGAGCTTGCCACATCCCTCTACTCCTCCAATGATTCTTGAATCCATTTGAGGGAAAAGGAAGAGGAGATCTAGATCTATATTTCTACCAATCAAATCCATCTCTTTGTGAGTGGAACTCTCTAGATCTTGATCTTGGTGTTCTTTGTGAATTCCTTTGTTCTTCCTCTCTTATTCCCCCAATAGCTTTTGTAGCTTTGTTGGAATTTGAGAGAGAAGGACTTGAGCATCTTTGTGGTGTTCTTGCCATTGCATTTGGTGCATCGGTTTGAGTTCTCCACGGTGATTCGTGGAGGTGAAAGCAAGAAAGTTGTTACTCTTGGGTTCTTGGAACCCTAGACGGATTCTAGACCTTTGTGGTGATTTGTTGGGAGCCTCCAATTAAGTTGTGGATGTGTGCCCCAACCTTTGTGTAAGGCCCGGTTTCCGCCTCGAAGGAAATCCCTTAGTGGAACCGTGACCTAGGCCTTTGTGGCGAGGGTCACCGAGATTTAGGTGAGGCGCCTTCGTGGCGTTCGGTGTGTGGTGTGAGTACCGCATCTTGGGGTGAGGCCTTTGTGGCGTTGGTGTGCATCGAGCAACCACACCTCAAGGTGAGCCTCTTGTGGCGTTCGGGAGCACTAAGCCACCGCACCTCTCCACCGGAGATTAGCACTCGCAAGAGTGTGAACTCCGGGATAAATCATCGTCTCCCGCGTGCCTCGGTTATCTCTATACCCGAGCTCTTTACTTATGCACTTTACCTTGTGATAGCCATCGTGCTTGAAGTTATATATATCTTGCTATCACATAAGTTGCTTGTCTTGCTTAGAATAAGTTGTTGGTGCACATAGGTGAACCATAGTATATAGGCTTTGGGCTTGACAAAGTAAACGCTAGTTTTATTCCGCATTTGTTAAGCCCATCTCGTAAAAGTTTTAAATCGCCTATTCACCCCCCTCTAGGCGACATCCGTGTCCTTTCAATTGGTATCAGAGCAAGGTCTCTCATTCTTAGGCTTCACCGCCTTGAGAGTAAAGATGTCGGTTAGGGGATTAGATCACAATAACTTGTTTATATTTGATGGCACAAATTATGATCTTTGGAAAATTTATGTGCTTAATATTTTGAGGGGTATTTCCCCGAACATGGAGCGATTTCTTGACATGGGTTTTTCTTCTCCTAAGGATCCCCAAAATTTATCTTATGAGGAGAAGAAAAACTCTTGTCTCGATGCTCTTGCTTCTCATGTGTTTTCCATTGTTGTGAGCAATGTAGTTACTTCATCAATCATGCCTTTTGGGAGCGCTCATGAATTATGGACAAAGCTTCAAGATAAATATGATGTGTCCAATATTATTGAGGATGATTGTATTGCTTCCACTTCCGGCCGTGATGAGTTCTCATCTTCATCCACTTCACCAAAGTGTGGTAAGACACAAGGTAATGATATGGTGAGTGGTGATGAAAATTGCAATGTTGATATTGAGCTTACTATTGATGATTCTTCATCTCTATCTCATTGCAATGCTTCATCTTTGGACTTAAACACATCTAGCACTAGAAATGATTTACATGCTTGTGTTGATAGTCCTTGCATATCATGTGTAAGTTGCTTGAATAAATCTCATGATGATATGCTTGATTTGTCTTGTGGCCATGATAAAAATGCTTCTATTTCCTCTAGTTGTTGTGTGGCTAACAATGTAGATGAAACCAAAGATTCTATTGGTCAAGACAAGATCTTGAAAGGAGCCTCATGTAACTCCTCATCTTTATCTCACGGTTCTCAAATATGCCTTATGGCCAAGGGTTCCACGGTACCTCCTACCATGGAACCTAATATTTCTCGTGGGGATAAGGATGAGGATGAATATGAAGAAGATGATTGGGTTGTCTCTCTACGCGATAAGGGTATGAGTGTTTTCAAGGTTATTTGCAAAGATAAAATTGCTTGCTCTCACTTCTTTGAAATCTTGACTACCGCTATTGAGAGCCAAAAACTTATTTGGATGCATGAGAACACCATTGATAAAAAGGGTGCTCTTGAACGAGAGTATGCCGATGATGTAGCATCTTTAAAGAATGAACTTGAAGAAGAACAAACCACCAAGGAAGCTCTTGAGGAGACCTTTGCTCTAGAATTGTCTAGAGAAAAGGAAAACCATGATAGAGCTCTTGAGATGGCAAATGAACTAAAGCTAAAAAATGATAAGCTTGTGTTTGTTAATGCTAAACTCCTTGAGGATTTTGAGCAACTCAAAAAGGGCTCAAGGGTCATTGAGAGTGCGCTCGCCAAACTCACCGAGTCGCATGAGCAACTTAAAGCTTCTTATCTAAAAGAGCATGCCAACTTGCCTTCTCCTATTACTACTAATAATGATGCTTGTGCTACTAACTCTACTTCTTGTGAAGCATCTATCTTGAAGGAGAATGTTGAGCTAAGGGCTCAACTTGATTTGCTAACTTGCAATTATGGGAAATTGGAAGAAAATCATGGAAAGCTTTCTCGCTCCCATGAGGATCTTCTAGCCTCTCATGATAGGCTAAAGTTAGCTCATGAGGCTATCATATCTAAGGCAACACCTTGTGAGCCTCATGTGGATACTAGCACTACTACTCAAAATGCTATATTGCCATGTGCTAGTCCTAGTAATTCATCCACTCATAATATTGCTAAATCTTGTGATGAATTATCTTCCTTGCCTTGTTGCTCTAACAATGAAGATTCTACTTCCTCTAGTACTTGTGTTGTTACTAACCATGTAGAGGAAATCAAAGAGCTCAAGGCCCAAGTCACTTCTTTGAAGAATGACTTGGTAAAGGGTCATGAAGGGAAATGCAAACTTGACACGATGTTGAGTATGCAACAATCCCCCAATGACAAGAGTAGACTTGGATTCAAATCCAACAACAAGAACAAGTCCAAGAACAACAAGAAGAAGAAGGGCCAAGTACAAGTCAAAGACCCGGCCAAGATTGTTTGCTTCAAGTGCAATATTGAAGGGCACCATGTTAGATCTTGCCCTTTGAAGAAGAAGCAAAAAGGGAAGCGGCCTCAAGCTCAAACTCATATTCAACCTCAAGTTGAAGAAATACCACTTCCCAAGAAGAAACAAGCCAATGCTCCCATTGTGGAGAAACCTAGTGAGAAGAAGGAGAAGAAAAGAACTTGCTACATATGCCGCGAGAAGGGCCACATCTCCTCCTTGTGCACTATTGGTACCTCATCCAACTCTATCACCATTGATGATGTTTATTCTCTTCGTAAGGATGAGGGTGGCAATGTGTTTGCCAAATATGTTGGTGCTCAAAGTGGTGTCAAGAAAAGAACCATTTGGGTTGCCAAGCCTATTGTGACTAACCTCTTAGGACCCAACTTAGTTGGGGACCAACAATCCAAAACTTGATCAATATGTGATTGTTGGAGGGCATTGGAGACTTGTCTACATCATGAAGAATTAAGGGATCTTCATCATTTATATTATCTCAAGCCAAGTCTTTTGGTTATCTTGCTTCTATCATATATTCAATGTTCCTCCTTGTGGTAACATGTTCTCAACTCACTTATATTGAAAGTTACTCGCCCCTTTGCATGTGTTAGTTTTGTTCCTAGCATGTGTTTGTATATGTTGTGCTTCCTACTTGCTTTTCTTGAGAAATCAAGTCTATGTATGTTAGGTTGCACACCGTGTACTTGTGTTTGTGTTGGAGCCTCTTTGCATCTTGTTGTATCTTATATGGCTCTTATGAGAGATTAATGGACTATCCCGTTTTGGGGGAGTGATATTCCTTTGGGAATTTCATG
Source organism: Lolium multiflorum (assembly GCA_030979885.1). Taxonomy (NCBI): domain Eukaryota; kingdom Viridiplantae; phylum Streptophyta; class Magnoliopsida; order Poales; family Poaceae; genus Lolium; species Lolium multiflorum. The sequence goes on from CM061753.1 coordinate 253,736,015, forward strand.
ATCCTAACAATGTGTGTACATGAGGAATATCACTTAGAATTGATATTGCAAGATTATCTAGTCTCTATGTGGTATGTCATCTTCATGAGAAATTCAAATTCCAATGTCCATTAATATCTCTAGTTGGATCTTATTTGCCTCTTGTGAAAATAAATTTATCACATTATGGGGGAGTAATAAGCTTTGTGCATATTACAAGCCTAGGAAATGTGAACATTTGAGGTTGTGTCACATAGAATTGATATTGTAAATTATCTCTCATATGTGGCATGTTTTCTCAAACAAGTTCCAATTTGCTTAAATGGCTTCATTGCTAATATCTTTGTGGATCTTTTTGTGAAAGTTTTTCTTGGCATGGTTTTTCACAATGTGTCCCTCAATACATTTTTGGAAAACCATATGCTTCAAGTCATACTATTAATTGCTTTGCATGTTGGTATGAATACTATTAATTGCTTTGCATGTTGGTATGAATACTATTAATTGCTTTGCATGTTGGTATGAATACTATTAATTGCTTTGCATGTTGGTATGACTAATTGAAGCTATCAAGAAACTCTCTTTGCATGATGGTTAACTCTTATCTTTTACCATATGCTTTATTTGGTGTAAATATGATCTTACATATACTTACAAACTACCACCGGGAAATATTTCCTAATACCTCTTGTCCTAGGACAATTGGCAATCTATTATGAGGTAGAAATTTATTGATCATATTTACATTGGCTCTTGTGTTTAAATTGTCTTATTTATTGCCATGAATGTGTTGTGCTTTGACTCCCATGTGTCTTCCTTGCATATTATGGATCTAATTTGTCTATTCAATCTTTATTGGCATTTTAGTAGATATAGGTAGCGTGATGATCCTAGTTTTGTGCATTTAGTATTCATATGCAAAATCCTAGATAGTGCACTAATCTTGGGGGAGCTCTCCTATATTTGTTAGAATGCTTAACATCTCTTGATCATTGTCAAAAATTTGGTTTTGGGAGACATAAACTTCCTTTTTGGTACTTTGTGCCATCATAAAAAGTGTTGAGGGTTTGGTTTGTTTGTTGGAACCTTGCTCTCTTGGGAGTTGGTTATCTCATTCCTTTGTGTTTAGGTTTAATTAGCTTCTTATAATGAGATAATTCTTTGGAGTCAATCTTGTGTTGATTTGATTCTTTGATATAATTTGGACAACCATTGTCTCTTGATTTATTTGGTGTCTTGTCCAAATTATATCTTTCTTTGGTTCTTGAAAGTATTGTGCATGCATCTTTAATATATGTCTATCTTATGGCATGTGTTACTTTCTTTGATCCAATATATAGGGTAAACTCCATCAAATCCTAATTTGGCTAAGATGTGCATGAAATTCAATTTCATATCTATATGCACATAGTATTGTGGAGTTTGTCCTATATGTTGTAGTGTGTCTAACTACTTTGGACCCAATTAGTTTGGGGACCTTTTTGTACTTACCTTTGTGTTAGGTACAATGGATATGCATTGGATGCTTGTCTCACTCTTGGGGAGAAGTGGTGACTCAATGGTAACTTGAGGCAAGCTAGGATGGTCAACAAACACATATCTACTACATCCTCACCAATGCTATCTCGGTAACAAGTATCTTCTCATGCATATTGTTCTAGCATCCAACCATGCGGTTGCATCTTGGCATGAATCTCTTAATTTGCAAATGTTGTGCTTCTTGCTAAAGTCTTAATGAAACCGCTTTATTGTGAATGTGACTAATTTGAGATGAGTGCATTTGTTGCGAAGTATATTAAATCATGCTCATGATTCATCCATCCCAACTATGCATACCTAGCAATTTTATTGCATATCATTTCCTCAAACCTCACTCATGTGCAATATCGATGAAAGTGCAAATTGAGTTATTTCTTTTGGTATCTTCTTTTGTGATACTTGTTTCCTTTCTTAATGCATCCCAACCATCTTCTATCCCTTGTTGATATTTGTGATGTATTTTAGATGTTTGTGGTTGAAGTTCATGAATGTACAATAAGATAAAATTGAGCCTTTGGCCATGCTATTGAGCAAAAATTCTTATTGATATATTGCATGACTTCATTTTGGATATCATGATATATTTCTTGTGTATCTATTTTGTGTGTGCATGTTTCTTTGTGGATAAATATCTTTGTGATATTACTCACTTAGAGAAACTTATACACATAAGAGATGATACATCTCCATTTGATATCTTATTTATTTGTTGCGTGTTGATTGGTCATTGAAGACTATGATCATGTTTTTTTGCTCAACCTTGTAATAGTCTTATAATATGCTTTATCATGCCTTTCACATATCCTCTTGGTTGAGCATTTTATTATGGTGCCTCTTACTTGTTGCTCAACCATTTGTTTGTTGCAAGTGTTAAGCTTAATTTTCTATCTATGATCTATTGCAAATGTTTGTGTTTTAAATGGTAATGAGGGAGTAAGGATTCCATGTTATGCATATTGTATTCAAATGCAACATTTTAATTTATGCATGTACCTTGGGGAGCTTCCTCATTTTATTTAAGGCACTATTTTGTGGTGATCATTAGAGTTTGATTCACTTGGTATCTTTTGTTTTGAATGATATTATGAGAGTGATGATTCCATGTTTGCGCACTTTATACTCCAATGCAATTTGTCTAGTTTTGTGCACAAACCTTGGGGAGCTTCCTCATATTATTTAGATCAATCTTCTTGACCTTATCATAATATCTATCTTTCTATCTTACTTCTGGCATCTTCTTTGTGGTTCATTTGGTTGCTTGCTTCATTTGTTGAAGCTTCTTGAATTTGTTATCTTTTTGCAATCTTTGATCCTATCTATAGTGTGATTCCTTCCGAATATTCGTCATTGGATACGTGCATTTGATTCCACTCAAATTATGAGAAATGCACACGGTATGGAGGAACTCTCACTATATTGGCCTTCTAAATTTTTCACCCATTTCGGCAATTGGTGCCAATGGGGGAGAAGTTTGGAGGGTTTAAGGGAATTTGGTTATATCTTTGCTTTGTGCTTAAGCATGTGCCTTTATTGCATTGCATCTTGTTGCTTTGCATAGTTGAAGAGGAAACTCCACTAGGCTTTGAATGCCAATATATGCAATGAAAGTCAAGATCATTCACACATGCATATATTATGGGGGAGTTTGCTCTATATATTCAACTTGTTTGTTACTTAAATTCCTTATATAAACCCTCTCAAAGAGATTGTCATCAATTACCAAAATGGGGGAGATTGAAAGTGCATGGAACCCCCATGTGTGGTTTTGGTAATTAATGACAATCCCTATGGACTAATGTTTGCATTGAGTTATATTTGTAGGTGTTGTCCATAGGCAATGCTTGAACCATATGTTGGCTTCAAGGTTGCATTAAGAAGAAATTGATGAAGGATATCAAGTATCAAGTATGTCTTGAAGATGAAGATGAAGTGAGCCCTCAAAGTTAACTTCAAGACATCAACATGATGAAGAATGAAGTGCAAGTTCAAGATGAGCCATCTCTAAGAGATCATTTGCTTGAAGCTTGCCATCCATATGGTGATCATGGATATGTGAAGATGTGCCGAAGAAGAAGCTCTCCCATGGTGTATTATGGGGGAGCAATCCACAAGACTTCATCAAGCAAGCACAATCAAGAAAGGCGTTCCATCTTGTTGTGATCAAGATCGTCTTCATCGAGCTCAAGAGGAACGCGCAAGGTTAAGGTTTGCTCTTGATAGGGTTTCTTTCTTACCGGTCTCATGGTGTAGTTGGAGACCGGTTTATAGTTTAGTTGCCGTACTATCAAGAGGGCTCTCGAGTGAGTAACTCGATCATATCGTTCGGAGAGAGCTCAAACCTTTGCATCCTTGCATCACATTTCTTGGTTTTTATTTGGATCTTATCCATATGGTGATTTAGAGCTTGTGGTTATTTCCATAGCAAGCTCTAGTTCATCGAAAACGGATTCCGCATGAATCACTTGTTGCGTTTTCGATATTGGAGTTTTTCTCGGTTTCTCGTATTGAGAGGTTTCACTCTAAAATACATAGAAAAACATACCCCACTTGTTCTTAAGCTTTTCACTCTTTGTGGGGTAGATCTTGTCATCTTCTTTACAACAAAATTGGTTTCACCTAAATCCAAGTTTCCTAACTCAAGTTGTTGCATTTTCCATATTGGAGGTTTTACCGGTTTGCTGTTTATAGATAGGTAAAACCTTTATCCATTTGTTTCTATCCTACTTTGCTGGACTATGATGTTTCTATGCATATTGTTGTAGAGCTCGTTGTTGTGATTTCAACGAGCCCAAGATCATCGAAATCGGAGTCCGGATGCAAAAGTTATCAAGGTTTTCGTATCGGGTGTTTGGGCAAAAGGGGGCCGGAACTGGCAGAACACGCCCCGCCGGGAGCACCCGGCTGCCGGTGGCCAAGGCCGGCACGGCCACCCCTGCACTAAGGTGGAACAAGGCCGCTGCCGGCCACCCAGCTCGGTGGTTCGGGCGGCTGTCGCGATGGCCCCAACGGCGAAATCGAGACCCCTATTTAAGCCCTTCTTCCTCCTCTTTCTCCCCACTTCTTCTTCCTCCTTTTGCTCTCCACCATTGTTGACCTTGAGAGCTTGCCACATCCCTCTACTCCTCCAATGATTCTTGAATCCATTTGAGGGAAAAGGAAGAGGAGATCTAGATCTATATTTCTACCAATCAAATCCATCTCTTTGTGAGTGGAACTCTCTAGATCTTGATCTTGGTGTTCTTTGTGAATTCCTTTGTTCTTCCTCTCTTATTCCCCAATAGCTTTTGTAGCTTTGTTGGAATTTGAGAGAGAAGGACTTGAGCATCTTTGTGGTGTTCTTGCCATTGCATTTGGTGCATCGGTTTGAGTTCTCCACGGTGATTCGTGGAGGTGAAAGCAAGAAAGTTGTTACTCTTGGGGTTCTTGGAACCCTAGACGGATTCTAGACCTTTGTGGTGATTTGTTGGGAGCCTCCAATTAAGTTGTGGATGTTGTGTAAGGCCCGGTTTCCGCCTCGAAGGAAATCCCTTAGTGGAACCGTGACCTAGGCCTTTGTGGCGAGGGTCACCGGAGATTTAGGTGAGGCGCCTTCGTGGCGTTCGGTGTGTGGTGTGAGTACCACATCTTGGGGTGAGGCCTTTGTGGCGTTGGTGTGCATCGAGCAACCACACCTCAAGGTGAGCCTCTTGTGGCGTTCGGGAGCACTAAGCCACCGCACCTCTCCACCGGAGATTAGCACTCGCAAGAGTGTGAACTCCGGGATAAATCATCGTCTCCCGCGTGCCTCGGTTATCTCTATACCCGAGCTCTTTACTTATGCACTTTACCTTGTGATAGCCATCGTGCTTGAAGTTATATATATCTTGCTATCACATAAGTTGCTTGTCTTGCTTAGAATAAGTTGTTGGTGCACATAGGTGAACCATAGTATATAGGCTTTGGGCTTGACAAAGTAAACGCTAGTTTTATTCCGCATTTGTTAAGCCCATCTCGTAAAAGTTTTAAATCGCCTATTCACCCCCCTCTAGGCGACATCCGTGTCCTTTCAATGGGGGAGGTGCACGTCGCCCCACGACATTGGGACGCCGACATCCTAGAACATCTGCGCCACCGCTACGGTGACGTAGATCCGGTCGCGGATGGGAGCCGGCGGCCCCATCTCGAACGCCGCCGGCGCGGTTCGCCGGCTGCTGCCGGCCTCGTGGTCGTTGGCGGACGGCTCGAACTCCCGCTTCGGGGCTATGGCGGCGCGGAAGGTCGAGCTCGTGCGTGCATGCGGCCGGAGTGGAGAGTGGGAACTGGATAGGGACAGTCCACCTCCCCAGTCCACATTTAATAGGACTGGGGCACCGATAGGTGGGCCAGCCACGCGGATCAGGCGGCCACGCGAGGACGCCGCGTGCCATCCGTAGCCACGTAAACCTGGCCCAGATTTAGGCCGGGTTTGGGTTGCCCCGAACACCCGCGGCCATCCGCATTTGCGATGCGTGATAACGGTCGGCCGCGGATTTATCCGTTTAAACCCATCCAGACGCGCGGGCGCGGGATGGGTCCCGCCGGGCATCTCAAAGCGACCCAAACGAACGCGCTGGGCCGTCCGTTTTGGGCCGTTTGGGTAGCCGCGCGGACACGCGGACAGCGCCCCACGTCCGCGTGTCCGTTTGGGTCGCACGCTGCGCCCAACACAGCTGCCACCCATTTGCCCATTTGGCCTATTTCTTTGGGAAATAGGCCATCTGACAACACATACTTACAAATAATATCTTAAAAATATAGAATAATATTGAATAGCATAAAATAATATCAAATGTAGCATGATAAAGAAATTAAAATGTACCATATTTTGAGAAAAATATAAAAATTACAATTGAGATTGTCAACTCAATTTGGGCGCTCTAGGATCTCCTTCTGTCTCTTCTCGAACCAAGCTCTCTTCGCCTCGCTCATGGTGGTCATGTCGGCGTTCATGATGAGGTTGTTCTCGGCTTGCCGTTTGAGCTCAAATTCCTTCGCCTTCAACTCCACCTCTTTGGCCCTTGCAATTGCTATGAGCTCAATTTCTCTAGCTTTGGTCTTGGCCTTGACCTCTTCAATCTCAAGCTTCTTCTTTTGGACATCAAAGTAGTTCTTCCTGTCCTCTTCTTTCTCCCGGCGCCTCCTCTCATCCCTCTTGTCCGTGGACACCTCTCTGTCCGCATGCATCTCCTTCAAAGTGCCAAACAATAGCATGGACGAAGCATCACGCTTCATGTCGGCTTTGGTTGACTTGTGGCCGCGTGGACGACTTGCACGAGAAGCGGAGATACCGCAAGGCTGCCCACCATCAAGGTCAATGACCGTGACATCTTTGGCGGTCTTGTTGCCAGTCAAGGTCGCCATGTACCCCTCGTACCCCTCCTGGAACTTGGGGGTGCCTTGGAGTTCCTTCCAACAATGAGGGAAGGCAAAGGTCTTTTCTCCATTGTTGGTTTTGTAGAATTCCAAAGCTTGCCACACCTAGAGCAAAGCGAGACAACAACGATAAACATATGTGCAAACATCGGATGAATAAGTTGAGGTTAAGAATCATACCAAGTCCTTCACACCCATGCCACTAACGGGGATCCACTTCGCGTGATCATACGCCGCCTGGAACTTGTTGCATTCCGTTTGAATTGCTCCCGACCTCTTTTGGAGAGATATCTCGCTGCGGTCGCTCTCAAATGGCTCATGTCCGTATTTGCGATGTTCATGGAATTAATCATAGATCCGGCACCAGAATGCGGTCCCCTTCTGCTCGGCACCCGTCAATGCATCTTGCCCGATGGTCAACCATCCTTCGATGAGCACCTTGTCCTCCTTCTCTGTGTAGTTGGCGGGTCTTTTGCTTACCCGACGACCTCGAGCTTGTGCAGCTGCGGCTTGTGTGAGCTCCTCAGCGAACAACGGCTCCTCCTCGATGTTAATGCTGCCGGGACAGGCAGTGGTGTCCTCCTGTGTGTCAATGGGAGGTGGCTGGGGAGCCTGCTGTGTCGAAGGATATGGCACGGTCGTCGGCATTGTCTCGGGAAAGACGGAGGGGCTGCATAGTGGACGGTGCAACGGTGGTGCGCGCGCTCGGCCGACAAATCGTCGAGCGGGTTGCGTGCCGGCCATCGGCTGCTCCCAGTGCTTGGGGCCTTTGGAGTTCGGCGGCGCACGGTTGAGGTCAATGGACGAAGGTGACGGCCGTCATGGACTCGCCCACCTCCGGTGACCCATCCCGTGAAGGGTACGCGTACCGCCTGCGCGCCCCATTTCGTGCGCGTCGGGCGTGTACGCAAACGGCGTCGGCGGGGCGGTTGACCTTGGAGGAAGGGGCGGGTCATGGACGGCGAAGCTCCCCGAGGCGTGCCGTGCGGGATGATCATGTGGGCGGCCTGCGTGGCGTAAAAGGCATGGCTGCGCTGCTCTTGAATGACACTCGCCTTCGCCTGCGTTTGGAGTTCGAGGAGCTGCTCCGCCGTCCGCTGCCGCTCCTTCGCGGCGGCGGCATCCCTCTTCCGTTGCTCGAGCGCCCTGCGCCGGTCCCCCCGCTTCTTGGTCTCCATCGCCTTCTGCTCCGCGGTGAGCTTGGGCTTCGCCTTCTTCGTCGGCGGCCCGGGCTCCATGACCACCGGAGCGTCCAGTTGAGGAGCCGCCTCCACGGGAGGAGCGGCAACGACCGCGAGCTGTGCCTCGTCTCCGATGCTGGCGGTGGTGGTGGTGGCGGCAGTCGCTTCGTCAGCCATCTCTAGGTTTTGGGAGTGGAGTGGAGTGTTTGTGTTTTGGGAGACAGACATGCGGGCTAGGGGCGGACAAGGGGAGGATGCGAGCGACCAACCTTCAGCGTCCGCGGCCACGCAAACTCGTCCCAGATTTGGGCCGTGTTTGGGTCGTCCCGGACGCCGCAACCATCCGTTTTAGGGATGGGTCCGCGCGCTGAGCCGCGTTTTTATCCGGCTCGACCCATCCGGACGCGAAGGCGCAGGATGGGTCGCCGCGTTGGAGATGCCCTAAACCAGCCCCACGTGTCCGGATGGGTCGCGTGTTGGAGATGCCCTAAACCAGCCACAACCCAAATTTTGGCTGGGTCGCGGATGCCCTCAGGCCTCACCCAATGTCAATCCAACCGTTGGGTAGGGCGACTCGCGTGAGGGAAGGCGGCGATCGCACCGGCCCGAAAATTCAAATTAGCAGAATCGCGGATACGCCCTCCACGGGCAGGGGCAGGGGCAGGCCTATGCTTCTTATCCCCAGCCGCTCCCCCCTCTCTGCCCTACCCCCGTCTCCTTCTCCTCTCCTTTCCCCACACAGCCCCGCCCTCCCCCCTCCTCGCCTCCTCCTCCGCCCCCCAAGGTGAGCCCCTCCGCCGCTCGAATCCGCCTCGATTCGCCGCCGTTCCGCCCGATTCCGCCGCGCCGCAGCCGGATCTGACCCGTGCGCTCGCTGATTTCCGCTCTTACTACTCCACGCAGGAACCAGACAGCCATGAAGGGGGCCAAATCCAAGGGCGCCGCCAAGGCCGAAACCAAGTAAGCAACCCCGTTCCCCCGATCGATTCGTCGAGCTTCCCTCTCCCCGTGGCAGATCTGTTCGTGGCCGATTTGGTTTGGCTGACCCGTTCGCCGTCTGTGGTTGGTTAGGTTGGCGGTGAAGAGCAAGGGGCGGAGAAGCCGGCGCCCAAGGGCAGGAAGAGCAAGCCCGCCAAGGACCCCAACAAGCCCAAGAGGGCGCCCAGCGCCTTCTTCGTCTTCATGTGAGCAGCCTCGCTCGCAGATCCCCTTTGCTTTCCTCTGTTTTTTTTTTGCTGGGCGTCCGGTTTGACCTAGTGATTCTTCTGTTTGATAGGGGCGAGTTCCGCAAGGAGTTCAACGAGAAGAACCCCAAGAATAAATCCGTCGCTGCCGTAAGTTCCTCCTCCAAAATTCAACTCCCTGACCTAATTTATTTACCAGCATGTAATAGTACTGTACTTCCCGATTTGGTACTATGTGTCGACGATGGGATCATGATCCGTGAACTGTTGAAACTTTCTCAGGTTGGTAAAGCAGCTGGTGAGAGGTGGAAAAGCTTGAGCGACTCGGTACGCTTCCCTTCCTGAGACCATACCTAGATTTGTTTGACTAATAAATCGCTGCCTTATTCACGCATAAGCTCACACTGCTTGCTGCTGGTTGCTCGCAGGACAAGGCTCCCTACGTGGCCAAGGCCAACAAGCTCAAGGGCGAGTACAACAAGGCCATTGCCGCCTACAACAAGGGCGAGGTATCGACGGTGCAGACCTACCTCTTTGCTTTTTTAACCTTCCGTTTCCTTGTCTGCCTTAGCAGCGGGTGCTAATCTCTTGCTCTGTAATTTTGTTGTTTAGAGCACTGCTGCTGCCAAGAAGGCTGCTCCTGCTGCCAAGGAGGAGGACGACGATGAGGAGGAATCCGACAAGTCCAAGTCCGAGATTAATGATGAGGATGACGACGAGGGTAGCGACGAGGTATGCATCCATATCATGCACTGCTTGCTTAACATTCTGAGTTGGATCGAGATGATGCTCCATTCTCACTTAGCTGTAGATTTGCATGTACTACCTCGGGTCTGTTTTAATTGACGTGGGTGTAAACTAGCTGCATCCATGTCTTAAACTAAGGCCCGCGTCGATTAAAAGCGTCCCGGAGGTAGTACTTGGTTGACCTGAAAATCGACTAACTGTAGTTTGTACTGAACTGATCCTGTAGCCTATAAAAGAATCTTAACCATAGTTGGTACATGGTTGAAGCCTCTCAAGACTATTTAGATATCTGAACATAGTTTGCTTCCATTCCGCAGGATGAGGACGATGACGAGTGAAGCCTCTCAAGACGGTGCTCCAATGGACAAGATAGGAGCCTCCCTGCAAGGGGCCTGCTGTGGTGGTGGTGTCTGGCCTCATAAAGGAGCCTATCCATCTGTGTACTAGAATTATCCAGTTTCGCTTCAACATTGTGATGTTTTACCTTTTCTCTCGTCATATAACGGATAGAGCTCCTTGTTGGCGCCACCGGCGGGTGTTGTCCTTCCCCGCTTGTACCTACAATTACTCTTTCCATTGTCACTGAGCGGCTAACATTGTGGTAACATCAGTTTGGTAATGTTAGATTAAATTGCTGTTATTCTTGCTCCTTATTTCATCTCTCCAAATCATGCAGAGCCTTCAGGTTTTCATGGTTTGAGCTCTCCCATTTTTCCATGTTGCGTTGCAAGTGTTTGGCTGTTTTTCATCTGTGGTTTGTTCTTTGTTGGTCTGCTACGTTGCTATATGGCCATATGTATGACTATGTATGTAGCGGCATCTAGTAGCATGGTGCTGTTGGACTGGTGCTTGTTGCCTCTGAAATTCATTAGTCATCTTTCAGAAGGAGGGCCATGATCCCAAAATGCTTGCTACTCCAAATTTCCATTGTGGGAATGTCGGGTGCTACATCATGATTAGTTTTGTCTGGTAGAGTGGGTTAATGATTGGCTGCTGTTGATTGGTTGTGTACATATAGCAAAACTTTCTGTTTTTGGATAGGTGATGTTGTTCATTGGTTGTGTACATGTACTCCGTAGCAAAACTTTCTGTTTTTGGATAGGTGATGTTTTCTGGCAAATGTGTCATAAAATTGTAATGCTATCTGACAAAGACAACCGGATGGTGTATTTTAGCGATGTCCTATAGCAAAATTTTCCCTTATTTTTGCTGTGCTCAGCTACACGTAACAAATCAAGAGAATCTTATATTTCTGCGAAACTTGTGAAGTTAAGGTCTGGAGATATTTTATTGAGTGTTAGCATTCGGAAAGTACGGCAAAAAAATTGATAAATAAATTGAAATAGTCAAAACACATTAATAGTTCATATGCTTCTAAACATGATCACTTAGTACAATAGAAAGACAAATATATTTGGATAGAAACAGAGCCTCCCCCTTTCACATGTCCGTCCTTAAGCGACACAAAATACCCCTGTCTAGCCGCCATTGGTTGTATTTGAATCTTTGTACAACTGCACGTATGAGCAATGATATACCCTTGTCTAGCCGCCATTGGTTGTATTTGAATCAGGGTGAGCACCCTTCGTGTTAATTGCATCAATTCATCTCATGAATGCAAGCTCAGTTCAAGAATTTCTCTGCACTTCTGATGGCTTTCTTCTTTGCTATCACAACACCGGCTGGGATTACTGTGGGGGCAGGGATCGTGTCCTTCTACAACCCCAACAGCCCTAGGGCGTTGGTAGTGGAGGGCATTCTGGATTCAATGTCGGCTGGTATACTGATCTATATGGCATTAGTGGGTCTAATTGCTGCTGATTTACTTAGTCGGAGGATGAGCTGCAACCCGAGGCTTCAAGTGTGCTCATACGTCGCCTTGTTTCTTGGGGCTATGGCCATGTCATCCCTTGCTATCTGGGCTTAGTGTTAGTGAGTATTCTTGAAATAAGATGAAGGCTTAGACAAGCTGTTTGGCGTTCAATGCACAACGAGTTGTTCCTAGCTGCCGGGAATTCTTCAGTAAGATGGGAGGCTCTTCTTTCTTTGTTCATTCTATTGTTTGTTCTTCTCATGGTAATATAAATCCCTCTTTTGGTCATAGAAAACGAAGTCCCTCTATGGGATACATTGTGGTGAATAGAGATTAGATAATAGGGATGAATTAGTTCAGGGAATAATGAGTGTTTGAGTCCCACCAGTCTTTGCAAATGTACATTTCATCTTCGGTTTTAGATAAGAGGAATTGTCTGTCCTCAAGAATAATCGGGCATATACGTGTCGCGACAATTGGTTTAACTGTTTGAATGCAATGCGAGCCACTGTTCAAAATGAGGATGGTTATGAACTCACACCCAACTCTTTTCCCTGACCATTTGTTACTCTTTTGGTTATACATATGGAATGCGGGTTACTGATCTTTCTCAACTTGAATGCCAACATATGAGCAGTAAATATGTTACAGCGGACATCTTTTATCCTTTTTGGGTATTGTAATTAACTGACATGGTTAACCACTTTAACTGAAGCAGTTCGTTGACATGGTCGTTGCTGGAGCGCAAATTCAGTTGTACATCACGATCAAATATTGTTGGAATACAGTTCATGCATCTATATATTTTTGATTGCATTCTGGATTCTTTCTCCGAATGACTTAATGGGCTGGTCAATTTTGGTAGATGTCACTGTAGCACCTCTTAAAATGTTCAGCTTATTGTAACCTGATCCTTGACTCCTTGTATTGCTTGTACTGCACAGCACATATGTAGTAGCGACACTGTTTGATGAATAAACGATATCTGGATGCTGCCCGCTGATGGCATTATGCGTAGTGTAAGATTTATGATATGAGAGGCTACATAGAGATCACTTTGTTTGGTTTTCCAGCAGAGAGTAGGGAGCAAACATTGGACTCAAGGGCAGCTTGTGAACAAAGGTAACCTAGCTACCTATAATTTTTTTGTAGTTCGTCTTTCTCTAGACTTGTCAGATGCCCTACTTTTTGAGCTCTTAAATTGTTGGTTTCTTCAATATTTCCATCCCTTGTTACTCTTACCCACTGACAACTATTTTCTTGCAAGTTATCATCTATTACATCCGTTTCGAAATATAAGCCTTTTTAGAAAGCTAACTTAGCCTTTTGCTAAAAAAACCTTTCTAAAAAGGATTATATTTGGGAACGGAGGTAGTAGTTATCAGGTTTTTTAGGTTGTTTTTTCTGGTACATTAGTGACGTTACAGTAGAAGGAGATGCAAATTTGTAAGTTAAACCTTTGATTGGTAAGACGGAGTTCAGTTTTTTTTACTACAAAAACAGAGCTCCACCAGAGTTCCATTAAGGAAACCATTGGTCAGACTGACATCATTCATGTTCTCGGGAGAATAGCTACATCTGCTATCTCCAGCAGATATAGGAAAAATAGAACAACACTAAACGTAGCAGGTCCAACACCCTCGGACCAAAACAAGGGGAACTCAGCAGACAGAACAACTCTGAGAAAAACTACTACTGATGCCCTGTTTCTGGAACAACACGTAGCTGCAACGAGGATGTTCGCGCACAAGCTGCTCCAATCCCCCAGTCACGTTGTCCAGACGGTCTCTTGCATCCATGGTCCACGGGATTTTCCATTGCGCAAGGGTGTAAACCACCTTTTGACATAGTACCTGCATTAAACACAAATCCACTATTAAAACACAAGCCATTCCTCACCCTCCATAACGTCTTGTGTTTCTTATAACCAATCCACCAACTCGTTATCGGCAGCAAATTAACTTGCCCAGATAACCCTGTTAATGGTGATACCATCATCCACAATTACCATGTCAGGGGGCAATCAAAGAATATATGAACACATGTTTCAGATTCTAGACAAAACAGGCAAGAGACATCGGAAAAGTAAACTTGAGATTATGCCGATCCCAAGCATCAGCAATAGAAATATTATGCTAATTGACAATAATATAAAGATCCCAGAACTGAGATAGCTAAACTACAAGTGCCAAACCAATGACCTTCCCAAAACTTTGTTCTTTTGCCATTACTAACCTTGTACCGATACCCCATTGTTGCAACACGAAGAGGATTTGGGAATTTTCTGGAACTCTCACGTTTCTCCATTCACTCTCACAGAGATATACAAGTGATGTGTATTTTACATTTTGACCCTCATAACACACACACATATACAACCTAACCCTCACAACACTCCCCCTCAAGATGGGGCGAAGATATCCATGAGCCCCATCTTGCTACAAATGTTACCAAAAGACACGACACTAATACCTTTAGTAAAGATATCAGCTAACTGATCTATAGACTTTACATAAGACACATAAAGTCTTCCCTCATCCAGTTTTTCTCTTATAAAATGTCTATCGATTTCGATGTGCTTAGTCCTATCATGTTGGACTGGGTTATGCACTAGATTAATGGCTGCCCGATTATCACAATAGAGCTTCAGAGGTCCACCACCAAATAACCGAAGTTCAGCTAATAAAATCCTCAACCACATAAGTTCACATAAGCCCGAGGCCATAGCTCTAAATTCAGCTTCAGCGGTGGATCTAGAAACCACACTCTGTTTTTTACTTCTCCAGCTAACAAGGTTACCACCCACAAAAGCACAATATCCGGATGTTGATCTTCTATCATCTAAGCACCCTGCCCAGTCCGCATCAGTATATCCCTCTATTCTCAGATGTTCATGGTTTGAAAACAAGATACCTTTCCCTGGGCAACTCTTAAGATACCTCAAGATCCTATGAACTGCATCTAGATGACCAGATTTGGGATCATGCATATATCTACTCACTATGCTAACAGCATAAGCAATGTCTGGCCTTGTATGCGACAAGTAAATCAAGCGACCAACTAACCTCTGGTACTGATGCTTGTCCACAGGATCACCTGATTCCGCTAAAATGCGGTGGTTTTGCTCAATTGGAGTCGTCGCTGGTCTACAATTTAGCATGCCAGTTTCAGTGAGTAAATCAAGTATATATTTCCTTTGTGATAGGTAAATACCTTGTGGTCCATATACAACCTCAATTCCCAAGAAGTAATGAAGAAAGCCCAGATCCTTGACTTCAAATGACTTGGCCAACATTTTCTTTAGGCATGCTATCCCATCATCATCATTACCTGTGATCACAATGTCATCAACATACACACTAAGGATAACAATCTTGCCACTCCGGTGTTTAAAGAAAAGGGTGTGATCAGCATTGCTTTGCCGATAACCCATAGAGCATATCTCCTTCCTTAACCGTCCAAACCATGCTCTAGGTGATTGTTTCAAACCATATAGAGATTTTTTTAGCCTACACACTTTACCATCCGTCTCTTGTGTACCAAACCCAGGGGGAATCTCCATGTACACTTCTTCCTTTAAATCACCATGTAAGAAAGCATTTTTAACATCCATCTGAAAGAGTTTCCATCTTTTATTTGCAGCTACTGAAATTAGAGTTCTTATTGTATTCATTTTTGCCACTGGGGCAAATGTCTCATCATAGTCCACACCATAGGTTTGACTATATCCCTTTGCCACCAATCTAGCTTTATATCTTTCCACTTTACCATCTGGATTTTGTTTTACGGTAAATACCCATTTACAACCAACAATCTTTTTATTGGGAGGAAGAGTAGTAAGTACCCAAGTATTATTTTTGTCAAGCGCCTCCATCTCTTCCATCATAGCTCTTCTCCATTCCAGATATTGTTTTGCTTCCTGCCAGTTACGTGGTATAGGTAAAGTAGAGTCCAGTGCAGCTATGAATGCTTTGTATTGGGGGCCCATAGATGAATATGAAACATAATTAGAGACATCATATTGGGACAGGTTTGATGGTAATTTACCAGCAGTAGTGCGAGATTGTTTTCTTAGAGCTATAGGGAGATCTAAATCACCATGTGGAGGAGAGATTGTACCATCCCTTGCAGAAGGACTTGAACTTGAGTCATGCAAATCTGGCTGTACTTGGGCTTCAGGGTTTTGACTCAATGTGATTTCTTCCTCCCTTTGCACTTGATCATTCTCAGCTCTCTGTCTCCTTGTGTAAACCTTAAGGTTTTGTGGCCACCTTGATCGTTTAGTTTGATACTCTTGCTGCTCCCCCTGAGTGTGATCTTGTTCAGCATTTGATGTATCTTCATCTCTACCATCAGGCTCAACTTCATCTCTACCATCAGGCTCATCTCCAGTTGGAATTACTCCAACAATCATCTTCTGTGAAGTTGCATCATTGTCTTCTCTTCTCTCATCTCCCCCTGTCCTCAAGACTCCATCTGAGCTATCATCATTGAACAATTCAGGGAACACATCAGTTAAGTCAGTAGGTTCTCCATAAAAAGGTACATTTTCCCTAAAGGTCACATCCATACTCACAAACATTCTCCTCTCCGAAGGACACCAGCATTTGTAGCCCTTCTGCTTACCAGAATACCCAACAAACACACATTTCACTGCTCTTGGATCTAATTTCCCAACAGATGGCCTGTGATCTCTTACAAAACATACACACCCAAATACTCTTGGAGGAACCACATATGTAGTTTCACCAGTTAGACACTCAATTGGTGTCTTATTATTGAGCACCCGAGATGGCATTCTATTCATCAAATAAGCCGCTGTCATCACAGCTTCAGCCCACAAATATTTAGGAACATTCATAGCTAACATGATACACCGGGTGATTTCTAAGAGGTGTCTGTTCTTCCTTTCAGCCAACCCATTCTGCTGAGAAGTACCTGGGCAACTCGTTTGATGGATAATTCCAAAACTTGACAAGTACTCATCAAATTGGTTATTTACATATTCTGTACCATTGTCAGTTCGGAATATTTTCACCCTTGCATCATATTGATTTTTTATTAAGCTGTGGAAATCCTTAAAACACTCAAACACGTCACTTTTATTTTTTAGTACATACACCCAAGTAGTCCTAGTGCAACAGTCAATAAATGTAACAAAAGATTTGTATCCATGAAGTGACCACACCCCACTGGGACCCCACACATCTGAGTGGATAGTTTGAAATGGCACCGTACTTCTGTGATCAGATGAAGTATATATACTACGGGTCAGCTTCCCATACTGACATGCATCACATGCTAGACTTTCTTTGCAAATTTTACTATAGAGGTGAGGATACAACTGACCTAGGGTGTTAAAGGCCATGTGTCCCAGCCGGCGATGATGAAGAAGGAATTCTTGCAATGGTGACTGAGAGAGAACAGTAGCAGCCACAGGTGTCGTATCATCATCCAAGTAGTAGAGGCCATCTCGCATTATTCCTGTCCCAAGGACTTTCCACGTCCCAAGTTCCAGAAATACACACCATGTTGGGTAAAAGATAGCAGCACAATTGAACTCCTTTGTGATACAACTAATGGACAATAGATTTATTGGAAATGATGGAACATGCAAAACAGAGGATAAAGACATATCATGTCCACACACAACTGTCCCTGTCCCCATGATAGCTTGAGTAGAGCCATCTGCCAATTGTACACCTTGTTCTTTCACACTAGGAGCATATTTTGAGAATTCCTGGTAGGATCCCACCATATGTCTTGACGCACCAGAGTCAATTAACCATGGCACAAAACTCTGGTTATTATTCATGAATTTAGAAACATTACCACGTGAATCAGTAGGGTTGGTTGAAGCTGATGTGAGAGGTGCCTCCATTGACGATTTTTCATTCATGTACATCCTCTTGAACTGCTGCCATTTTTTCCAATCATTCAGTGACATCTCCACTCTCACAGTTTGAAACTCCTTTTTTCCAGTTGCGGTAGTATTCGCCCTGCCACCAGGTCGCATACCACAGCCCCAACCACAACTGCCAACACCTTTTCCAGTAACACCAGCAGGGCGTGCAACTCCACACAAATTACAGATACTTCGGAAGGAAAAATTTATATTTCTACAGCTCATTTTTGGACACAGCCAATCACCATCTCGTTGCCAAGATTTTACAGCACCATCACCAAGTCCTTTACTTATGCCCAATCCATCATCCAATACCATTCCTTGTTTACCAAACCCACCAAACATAACTTGAGATTTTCCATCCATAGCTACAGCAGTGGTGATGTGCAGTACTACCCTCACTTTGTTTGTTCAATTAAGTAGCCAAGCAAAGCTGAACCCAAACAGCTGCTGCATGAACTAAAGTAACACAACAAACCAAGCTTCTCACTTCTCCTTTACACAGCTAGCTACAGAAGTACCACTCCTTGCTGCACGCACACCTGTAGCTCCTCCTCTGCTTCACAATCAGCACCTGCTCCTCCTCTGCTTCACAATCAGCAACAACAGCAGATCAGCAACACTTCTTCTTTCTGCTCTAGGCCACCTCCAGCTGCACACCTCTCCAATTAGCACAGCAAGTCAGCACCACTCCCTTCTCTCCTCTGCTACAGGCCAGTACAGCAAGCACCCAAGCGCTGGCCTTCCTCTCGTACACAGGCACCTTGCCGTCACCAACTCTGCACCACCACGAAATCCACCACTGAAAACAGCACCCCCACCAGCGCCGCCACCAAGGCCGCCAGTGGAACCTCCTCCTGCGCCTATTCCACCGCCGAAAACACCTCCGGCACCAGCGCCTCCGCCACCACCGACGCACTTGTCCGCAGCGCCTGGTTCACCACCTTCGCGGGCTTGAAGTCGGCTGCCGCCGCCTTCAATCAATCCCGAGCTGAGCTCCCCACTCTCCGTCCAAACCACCACCGGGGCTGATTCACCGCCGGCAAGGGGCGCCCGACATCACCTGCTCTGATACCATGTTGCAACACGAAGAGGATTTGGGAATTTTCTGGAACTCTCACGTTTCTCCATTCACTCTCACAGAGATATACAAGTGATGTGTATTTTACATTTTGACCCTCATAACACACACACATATACAACCTAACCCTCACAACACCCATTTTAGCAGCTTTAGCAACCCATGTTACCCATTTCCAAAAAGGAAAAAAATGCCAGCTTCAGACAGACAAAAACATTTGGTTGAAGAGTCCTTTACTTAGTGATCAAATAATATATTTCCACGGCTTATGATCATCAATCTGATACCTCTTGATCCAAGAGGCTTAACAAGCAGAGATTCATATCAACTAAACTTGGAATCCTAACCCACCAAACTCATAATTTTGATTATGAAGATTCCAGTTAGCTAAGTGGTACTTATGATGTCCCTCATATTCATCCCATAAACAATGTTCCATCTTCGAATTGATAAGATTGATAGCCCCTTTGGGGAATTTAATCACACTATGCAGATAAGTAACTGGCTAAACAAGGCTTTATAAGGATCAGTTTAGCTTTGTTGAAGTTCAGTTAAGAGTTACTTCTTGTATTTTTTAATCTAGTTACGCTTTTCAATGGTCGTTATTGGATCTTCTTACTGCCTACAGCTACATAACGTTACAAGAGGACGATGGGAGAATCTTACCTTTCACAAAGCTTTTTTGTGTTACAGTTTACACTTTACAGTATAAAACTCATTTACTGTATATTTTTATTGTCTGAGGTAGTAGTAATATGTGCAGATTGATCAATTTGCGATAACTGAATTCCTCAAACTACTGAAGAGCAATGACAAGCTATAGTTTTGGATGCAGGATTCAGACAGGTTATTATAGTTTCGGATGTGATTCAGACAGACTCAAAAAAAAAATTATTAGATGAAAGGTGAACAGACTATAATTTCGGAGGCAGGATTCAGATGGGGAAGTTTATGTATCTACAGTTGTTCCTGTATGCCTCGTGTTACTTTTGAACAGGCCTTCCAACCGAAAATAGGATACTGCAAAGGCGAGCGGTCATGATGTCGAACTTGAGGCGATCGATGTGGACTGCAGTCTATCAATAATGGCATGTGAAGCTCGCTCGTTCATCATTAGCAATTCAGTTCAAGAGGCTCCCGTGATGCCCTATCATCGATCTCTGCCTCCGCGATCGCTCCTGTCATTACCTCCCTGGACACCGGATCCTGCAAAGCCTGGGGCGCATCTTTGTTACCAGCTTTAATTTGCTCGTGCAGTTGTGCTGCTTATCTTAGAAGAGCTCTAAGCTCCCAATGTTCCGGGCTCCTCAGAGCGATCAGCGAGTCGCTATCGCCGGTCCCACCCTGCGCCCAGCCGTGTTTTTCTCCTCCTCTGTTTCCATCGCGCCGCTGGCGGCAGGTGCAGATCGCACGCCTCCACCGTCTTGGTCATTGCCCCACCGACATACTACTCCACCATTGATTACTTCCCCATCGATTGCCTCCTTCTACTTCCCCTGTTGAGCCACAGCCATACCACTAGAGAGGGCAACGCATAGGCTGCACAAAAGAAGGGTGGGTCTTTTGATCCAAGATGAGCCGCCTCCAGTTCGCCGTGTGGGATTCGCAGCGGCCTAGGTATTGCCTCTGTGATGCCGCGACCACCCCCTCTCCTCCCGCTTTCCCGTCGACAAGCTCGAGCTGCAGCACCGCTCCTCCTCTCCATCTGGGCGGATAAATTGATTGATTCGTTCCACCTATCCCTGGTTTGAAGGTGGGTCCTGGCCTGCAGCGTTGGTGAACTGTGCGATGTACTTTGTGTTAAATTTGGGGATTTGAACTTATGTATTTTTCTGCAGCTGTGTTGGGCTGTTGGCCATCACTTCTGCTGGAATTTTTGGATCCCATGGTGCATCCATATGCAGATGCAAGGTGAGGGTTTGATAGGTTGAATGTGTTATGTTCTCCATTCCGATGTTTGCTTTGTTGATTATTCATCCTAACATATACAATCCTTCTAAGGTGTTTCAAGTACCGTGTTCATTGATAAATCAAGCACACTTTTGTTATATTAATCTACTCTTAATCTATTGATATCTCTAAGAGCTCTAAGCTCCCAGGGTTCCAGGCATCTGTGGAGCATTGGCCTGTCGCTTTCATTCCTCCACGGTGTTCCTGCTGGTTTTGACCCTACGCGTATCGGACACATTTTACTGGAGCGCCCAAGTCGGTTTGGTCGACCCGTTCCACCGCTTCTCCCCTTTGTTCTCAGGTATTCTAAAAAAAAGAAAAAAAAGCAGGGCCTGTTCTGCTCCCCCACCCCGCCAATGGAACGCCGCGGCCGCAACAATGCCCTCCCGTAGTCACTCGGTCACTCCCCCCACCGAGCTCGAAGGCTTGCTGGCGCCGTGCTAGAGGAGGACGGGGTAGAGCGAGCTGAGGACGGACAGAGCCGCGCTCGATGGGCCGGAGACGTAGGCGAGGCCGTGCTAGTGCTGGAGTTCCGGATCGACGCCGAGGCGTGGTCGTGCCAAACCACGCCGGCGAAGGCGGGCCACATCAATACGGAGGCCAAGACTAATCGGTTCCGGCGACTCTGGCCGTCGCTGGAGACGTGATCGGGCGAGGGAGGCAAGGTCGCGCATCGTTTATCCGCCTCGGCAACGACAAGCAGCGAATAGACGGCGGTGTCCATCCGCCCCGGAAGAAATGAAGGAGATCCAAAGCGTGGTGAGTAGAATATTCTCACCTTACCTCTATCTTTTCCTCCTCACCAACCCCTCGCAGCTTCTGTTCGTGATTCTGATTCAGAGATTATTCAATTCTACTTCGCGATTCAGATACATTTTTCTATATTCAGAACTTCAGATTAGCGAGAGTGGTGTTCCCTTACTAAAACACTACTAGATATGAGTTCTATTGAAGATGCGGAGGGATATAATCATATTATCTGATTCTTTGACAAATGATCACTGGGAAGGGTCGCGCATCTCTATGTGATAATTAGTCATATTTTTCATTTGGAGAGATAAAAACGTGAAGATTTATGTCTACCTTAGAACAATTAGTCTTGTTTGTTCAGTTGAAACTTGAAACTCTGCTTAGCTTCTAGCCAATTGCTATTGTCATTAGGTTCGCATATATATAAAAAAAAGTGAAGGTATGTGACTTCTTAAACAACACTTCATTTGGTTACTACAGTTAGTGATCTCAATCTCCTCAAAACATTAAGCTCCCTAGCAGGCAATGCAACTCCATGCTTTCTTGATGCCCTCCTCTCCCAGTCCATCATCTCCGTCAAGATCCCGGGAGTCTTCTTGATGCCTTGTTGATTAATTCAGATTTCATGATTTTCAGAGAGGAACATTATCCGAAAGTTGCAGGTTCCTGCATTCTTGGTTCGATTTCCATGTTCAGATTAGGAGGGGGGAAACATTTTTTGGTTCAGCTCATGGAATTTTGTTCCATTTTCTTTCCATGCCTGTGGGTATCTTTTAGATCCGTTACTATGTTCTGGATAGGGCGAATGTAGACTTCAGGGAGGAGATTGATTCCATTATGATAAAAATGTAGGAGATGCATGTATATTTATTTGTTGTCTGTAATAAATAAGAGTAATTTGGGTATAGGCAAAGTGATTTGAATCGAGTTAATTTGCCTTTTTCTGTTAGATGTAGGAGATGTACGTGCATTTATTTGTAGTCTGCATGGTCATCAAGAGTGATTGGGGTGAGTGATTGAATTGAGTTAATTTGACGTTTTCAGTTACTAGCTCACTTGATGTATTTAATTTGCAGCTGGGCTGTTAGCTTAATTTTTTTGCCCAGCTGAATAAACATGCGTCCTTAACCGGGTGTATTCACTTATCTTGATTCATGTATTTCCTTGCAGCTGAAGTAGCATATATGTTGTACATAAAGTCATAATCTGACAATGTTGTAGAGGTTTATCTTTGGTTGCATCAGAGCATGAATTCATTGTATTGCAAACCCAGAGCAAGGGCTTGTGGTGTTAGCAGCCAACAACTAAATTAATCTCTATACTAGGTCTGATCCTGCTTCATTTATGCAGCAAAGCTTTAGATAAGGTCAGTGCTCCCTCTCAAATTATATTGTCATGGATAACCACTGTTATGGAAAATAAAGTAATATGATAGTGTTTAGGTTCACTGGCGCCTCTCCATACAATACAAGTATTTCTCAGTTCAGCTCCTGATTTTTGTGCTTTCTGTATCTTTGACTCTACCGTGAATCCCAGTTTATTTTAGCATATATTACAGTCTCCTCTTTTTTTTCATGCCCATCTCTACGCGATCCTTTGCCGGTAGGTTGTCCTAACCATGATGTCTCTCTGATGATGGCAGCATGGTGGATTCTCCCTTACATGTGCTTCTTGGGGTTGATACATTTTTTTTTCGTTTGAGACTTTCCTATTCGAAGAGTTCATCTATGAAAGGCTTTTTCATTCCAAAACTAAAAGAAAATCAAATAGGAGAGTTGTTGTAGTAGGTACCTTTTTTCATTCATCGGAGCAGTGCTACTTCACTCCCTGAAGTTCAGGCATTGCACATGCTTGACTCATGTCCTGTTAGAGTACACCTACTAGGTTTATTCCATGGGTAGAAGTAGAAGTGTAGTTTTTAACTCCTACACTATGTGCAGTCATATATCACATCTTAGACTAGCAACAAACTCAGCTATGCCTGGTATTGTTTTTTTTTCTTCAACATGATTGAAGTTTCTACATTCTGTTCTCTTTCTACTCTTATCAGATATCTAGCAAAAGATATATAGCTTGTTTGACAAACTGGCCTTAGATTCCCCTTTTCATAATTGATCTATGTGCTCAAATTAATAATGTATAGCTCTATCCTATACCTGTAGCAGTATGTCTGCAACAATTGTCGTTTGGCAAATTTCCCTTTTTAGGTTGACACTTACCATAATAAAGTCGTGCGCTCATATTAATAATGTGTATCTCTATCCTATACCAACATTTAAATTTAGGAACGTGGCTGCAACACTGCTTTTGGTCGAGGTATGCACATAACAGATTTTAGGAAAAATGAAGTGGTGTCCATGCTCCGCTCCAATGCTTTGTTTAGTTGATATACGTCAGCATATTGTCTGGCTCATCGTAGTAATTTGCGTTACTATATAATTTGGGAACCTGTAGTGTGAAGTGTGAACCATGATTAATTTTGATGTATTTAAATGTGTATAACTAGCATCAGTTCACCATTCTTACTTGATAGTGATAGCCATTATTATAACTGGTGTAATATATATACTCATATGCAAGATATATCAGTGACTAGGATTTGGGGGTGTGATTCCACACCGAGCCCACACCGAGCTCGCCGGCGTTGTTCGGTGTGCTGCTTCTAGGTGCCTTGCTTGCGCACCTGCTTTTTCGCCACTAATTTACGCATCTCATGCTCTCCTTTTTTTTTGTGAGGTGGGCGTTTACCATTGGAAAATGCGGGGTGCGGTGGGTATTTCTGGCAAGGGAAATGGGGGATGTGGTAGCATGGTTGGCAGCGGTGGGTACCAGCTTCTTGGGCTTTTTTATCAGAGGTTGTTTTACCACTGGATTTCTATCTAGGTTTAATATGTGCTGTGGTTGAAATGTGGACCATGATTTCTTCTTTTTTTGTGTTCGTTTTTTCGATCACCAGGGTGGCGGGTGGGTACTGCTCGCCTGCTCGGTTCATTTTCTTTGTATCGTCAGCAATTCTTTTCCACGGCCATGTGTGTGTTGTACTGTTGCCAGCGGGGCAATACGATTTGTCGCTGATTGGGTAAATCCTCACTCTCTGCAAGTTTACGGTCGCTCTTACCTGTGTTTTTGTGGTCTTTACCATCATTGGTGTTGCTTGGTGGGACGTGTGGATGGTTAGTGTGTTTGGGTGGCGAGGGTGTTGTTGGCCATTTTTCTCCTTTTTATGTTGTTGTTTGTCCATGCTCATTTGAGTTTCTATCTGCCTTTTAGGGACGTCACAGTTGTAAACAGGCTTCGATGTGCCAACCACCCGCACCGCTGTTTCAGGGATTTCCCGGTCTTGATGCTCGTGTGGTTCATTGGATTAAGAAGTTGTAGGGGTGTCTGCATGGTTGATGATGGTGGTGGTGTTCTTATTACTCCCCAGATTAAGCATATAAACCCCGCCAAGAATGGAAGCGGCGCGGCAAGACGCGCGAGGTCCATCTAGTCCACAACTATCAAGGAACCTGTTTGGGACATCTGCGTTGATCAGTTGCAAGTTAGTTCTACACTGGCTGAGGTGGGTCTTTGCGACAAATACAATAGACTCTCATAAACTCTCGCAAACTATCCAGCTCGTCAGGTAAATGCGGAGCTGTCAGCTTGCATCAGAATCCAGAAGGGTCCTTCCGCAGAAAACCTTCACTGATGGCGTAGCCTGTACTTGGCCAAGATCTCCTCTGAGAGGTTCTTCATGAACTATATATAATTTTTTTGCGGGTAGAACTAGATATAGATGAGGGATTTTCCAAGAAGGGTCCAGAGGTTGTTAAGTTTGTTGTGTAGTACAACAGAGAAGGGATTTTCCAAGAATCAGGACAGACAAGAACAGAGACTGCAACGAATCTATCCAGTGCCCGAAGACCGAGAGCTCTCTAGCAAGAGACACGATGATGCTATCGCCACTGAGGTCAAGCGACTTGTAGCCTACCGGTTGTGACAACTTGACGAGATGCGTTGCAAGACCAGAATGGTATCATGTCCCTCTGTCAGTACCCGTGGTCCGTCGAGGAATATAAGCACGCAGCACCGGGCAGCGTGGTGCTTGCGTTCAGAGATGGATTCTAAAGCCTGCTATCATGAACCTCGAGTTCGTTCAGAGATAGATTCTACGGCTGGGACTGGGATTTCTCTTGGCGTCTTCGCAGTCTGGGCTCGGAGAAGTGACCGTGGCCGCCGTGGCGCCTCCACCTCCAATCCAAGAAGATATATATCACGGTTGTATGTACGAGTGCGCCTGCGGCTTGGAGAGCCCCCGGCTTGATGAGACTGCGAGAACGGCGCCAAAGCGCACTTGCGTATTCGGCGGC
Source organism: Lolium multiflorum (assembly GCA_030979885.1). Lineage (NCBI taxonomy): Eukaryota > Viridiplantae > Streptophyta > Magnoliopsida > Poales > Poaceae > Lolium > Lolium multiflorum. The sequence goes on from CM061753.1 coordinate 253,761,887, forward strand.
CGCGCAGGTGCTCCGTGATGCTCGGGAGCTCGCCGCGCTGGCCTAGTGGATACTGGTATGTTCTGGCCTAGTAAGTAGAGCTGAACGAACAGCTTGGCTGAGCGACCTGCTCGTGCTAAACCCAAATAAATAATGCAGCACGTGGATGTTCTATGCTCGGCTTCGAATATTTGTCACGAAATAGCGTGGTGGAGAGTAGCAGCTCTCGAGCATAAACCAATGTGGCCGTGTGTCTCCTGGCTTCCGGATCTGTGTCGTTCGGTCGCGCGATGCGCTGTGGAATCGGATATTATGCTTAACACAACTGGTAGGTTTCTTCTGCATCTGTCAGCCCGGCCGCGCGATGCTGTATCTTCTCCAAGGTTGGATTTGGTTCTGGTCTTGGCTGCCGAGTGCCGAGAGACACGGGACGACCGTGTGCAAAAGGTTAACTAGATAAATATTCAGTTATTATTATACACCGAAACGCGTTGCTGATTTATACAGTTGAATGATCAATACACGAAGCATGATCGCCGCTGGAAAAGGCTAGAGCAACTGAGCAAGTAGAGATTTCACAACCCACCATGCATGTGGTGTTGCAAGGGCTGAATGATATGTTGCAGTAGACATCCTCTATCCTTTTTGGGTAATGTAATAATTGCCCAGAATAAATTAACTGACATGGTCAATCAATTTGTGGATTGAAGCAGTTTGTAAATATGGTCATTGCTGGACTGCAGATTCGGTTGTACATCATGAAATGTTGTTGGAATACAGTGCTTTCATCTATATTTCCTTGTGATTCTGAGCTGAACGACTTTCCTATATCTTATTGTAGTACATCTTATATTTGTCAACATCTAGTGACCTCATCCGTGTATTGCTTGTTCGTCCGAGCGGGCGTGCTTGATGAATAATACAATAAAGAAGTGATTGATCGTGAGTGGAGGGGTTTAGGCCACCTTCCAGATCTTGGTGCAGTTAACAATGGACTGGGCACTTTGTTGCATAAGCTACATGCTTGGGGGAGAGAGAAATTTGGTAATGTTACACGTGAGCTAGCTCGGCTAAGGGAGCAATTGCAGCAACTTCACGCCAATAACGCACCAAGGGAGGATATACGTGCTGCCACTGATCTAATGAATGAAGTGCTATATAGGGAAGAAATGTTGTGGTTACAAAGATCAAGAATTGAGTGGTTAAAAGAGGGAGACCGCAATACTAAGTTTTTCCATCATCGTGCAGTTTGGCGTGCCCGGAAGAATAAAATCTCCAAGCTTAGAGATGAGAATGGAGTGGAGCAAACGGTTCCCACTGAAATGCAAAGAATGACCGTATCATATTTTAAATCCCTTTATACTAGGGACCCGTCTCTCAATGGTGAAGCCATTACAAGTTTGATTCCGGCTCAAATTACTGATGCTATGAATGAACAACTTTGTAGGGAGTTTTCGGATGAGGAATTGCAGACGCTTTGTTTCAGATTGGACCTATTAAGGCACCTGGTCCTGATGGTTTTCCTGCGAGATTCTACCAAAGAAATTGGGATTAATATTACGTGGAGAGGTTATTCCAGCGGTCAAGCAATTCTTCGCTACTGGTTTTATGCCAGAAGGAGTGAACGACACATCTATTGTCTTAATTCCGAAAATTGACAATCCGGTGGAATTGAAAGATTTTCGTCCCATAGGGCTTTGCAATGTTCTTTATAAAGTGGTGTCGAAATGCCTGGTGAATAGGTTGCGACCTCTTCTAGGAGAAGTCATTTCAGAAAATCAAAGTGCCTTTGTGCCCGGGCGTATGATCACAGATAATGTCCTCTTGGCCTTTGAATGTTTGCACTATATGGAGCATGGTACCACAATTAATTCATCTTTCTGTGCATATAAGTTGGACTTATCCAAAGCTTATGATCGAGTGGACTGGCCTTTTTTGGAGAGTACACTGTATAAAATGGGTTTCTCGCACCGGTGGGTACAGTGGATCATGTCATGCGTTACCACGGTGAAGTATTCCGTCAAATTTAATGGGAATCTATTGGAAGCATTTTCTCCTACTCGAGGGCTACGCCAGGGGGACCCTCTATCCCCTTTTCTCTTCTTATTTGTGGCGGATGGTTTATCTACCTTGTTGAAGCATGAAGTGGATCAGAATAGGATCACACCTATAAAGGTGTGTCGACGTGCTCCTGGTATCTCTCACTTATTATTCGCGGATGATACTCTATTATTCTTCAAGGCATCAGAGGATCAAGATATACGTGTGAAGAGTGCCCTTGATAAGTATGCATCATGTACTGGGCAGCTTATTAATCCTAATAAGTGTTCTATCTTGTTTAGTGATTCATGCCCACAGGAGACACAAGTGGTGATTCGGAATTTATTGCTTGTGGAACAGCCACAATTTGAAGAAAAGTACTTAGGTCTTCCAACCCCGGAGGGCCGCATGCATATGGGTAAATTTGAGAATCTGCAAGCTAGACTTTGTAAACGACTGATGGAGTGGGGAGATAGTTTGCTTGCTCAAAGTGCGCGGGAGGTTTTAATCAAAGCTATTGCCCAAGCACTACCGACATACATTATGGGGGTATTTAAACTCCCAATGTCAGTGTGTGATGATCTCACCAAGTTGATTCGAGATTATTGGTGGGGAGTTGAACAAGGAAAGCGACGGACACATTGGATAAGTTGGCCAAAACTGAACCGTCCCAAGAATCAAGGGGGTCTTGGTTTCCGTGACATGCGTTTGTTTAACCAAGCTCTTCTTGCACGCCAAGCTTGGCGTTTACTTGCTTTTCCGGATAGCTTGTGTGCGAGAGTGCTCAAGGCTCGATATTATCCTAATCGAATGAAGCCTGGTGATCAGGGGGGTACGTGAGCACGCCCTAGCTGCTCAACACGTGTCTAACGGCGTTAAGTTACCCGTGAGTGATAACAAGCCTGGTGGTCCTTATAAAAAAAGCTGCATGTACTGACGCGATGCTGGGCAGCTGATGGCAAGTAATGAGTCAGCCTTTTGCATTCAATAATTAACTTTTTCATTAGATCAACTACTTGTTGGAGGTCACATGCATATAGATTTCCATTCAAGAAAACTCCCATCAAATTGAGACAAGGTCATCTCGCACTTTTCATCAAAATACGATAAATAAAAATACTCCAGCAACAATTACTTAAAACCAGCGATTAAAATGCAGGAGTAATAAAAGCACACACACAAGGATAACAAAGAATATTCAGACTGTCAATATACAGCGGTGCCATTGTTTTCAGAGGAAAAGCTGATGAGATTGTACACAACAGCTGCAGGTATAATCTGGATTTGCATTGCATAAATTACATATTGAAGTGGCAAGCACTGAAATACAGCCATAATTTTCAGGATTTGCATCTGCTCCTCTAGCCTATCAAATACAGTGCACTGGTTGTATTGTGCTAGTACCAGCCGTGGCCGCGATTGCTGAATGCAATGCTGCTTGTATTCAGAGCTTCAACAGGACCGCAGGGCGTCTTGCAAGATTTGGAACAACCGCTGAGCAGAGCACATACTACCAACAACAGATCAGATAAGAGATAGGGAGATGGAGGGAGCGAGGTGAGGGAAGCTTGCGTGCACCGTTCTTGTCTGGCAGTGTCCCAACTCTGGGCCAGGTAAAGCAACATGGACGCAGGTGGACGCGCGCAGGTACGATCCTGGCCAGCCAAGCCATGGACGCAGGTGGTCTCCTGCGGGAGGGCCGGCCAGCCAAAAATATGGTCATTAGCCAGCGGCAACACCTTCGACCTCCGGCTAGCCCCCAGCAGCCAGCGCCAGCACCTCTGACCAAGCGTGCCCGCCGCGAACCGGTCCGACCGGAACTCGCTCACGCCAAAGCCCCAGAGCGCCTCTTCGTGGATGCGGGAGCAGGCCGAATCGGATGCCAAAGCACCTGTTCCTGCGGGAGCAAACCAAATCGGAAGCTGGAGGAGGCCAAATCGAAGTGGACAGGAGCGGCTCGCCCGGGATTCCACGGGTTCCCCGCAGCAGACGGGGGAGAAGGAGGCGACGGCTGTCGATCAAGTGGGCCGCGCTGATTCTCCATTGAGCCCGCATTAGGAGCACGAGCCATAGGCGAGCCCCTGTCACGCACGGCCGACGAGCCCAGATTTCGTCGCCGCGTCGCGCCTGACCTCTGCCCCTGTGTCGCACCCAATCTTCGTCCGATTCCCGCCGCCGCTGCAAGCCGCGCCGGCCACCTCCATCGCCGCGCCGGAGAAAGGGCTGGAGCCGCGTGAACCTCGACGCCCCCAATCGCCGCTGTGGAGAAAGGGCGGAAGCTGCCGTCGCGGGTATCGTCCGGGCCATGCTCGTGGTGGAGCTCGTTGGGCCACAGAGGGATCGCACTCCGGTCCTAGGAGAGAGAGAGGCATTGGGGGAGAGCGATGCAGCCGGTGGTCAAGAAAGATGATTTTTGGGGAAGGAGTGAAGGACGAGCGGAGTAAGAGGATAAGGCACGTGGTGGGACAGCGTTTAGCAGTGCTTTTCGCGAGAGAAAGGTACTCACGCCGTATGGTGGCCGTGAGTGAGAAAATGAATCTCAACGTTGATCCAACGGCAGTTAGGGCGTGCTCACGTACCCCCCTCGGTCACCAAATCCACTCTCTTATCCTAATGGGGATCTAATTGACACTGTTTTTATGGGTAACCCGTCTTCTACATGGACTGCCATATCATATAGGTTAGAGCTGCTGAAAAAAGGTATGATATGGCGCGTGGGTAATGGGCGAAGTATTAGGGTGTGCAGGGACAGCTGGATTCCTCGCATCTCTTATGGTAAATCTTTAACTCCACGAGGTAATCGACGTATACGCCGGGTTTCAGAGCTCCTACATGAACAAGGCAACTGGAAGGTGAATATGGTTCGAGATGATTGATGCTGAATCAATACTACAGATAAAACCATCTAGACGTGGTGACAATGACATACTTGCTTGGCAGCCTGAGGCGACTGGAATTTTTTCTGTACGTAGTGCATACAAATTAGCCCTGGCTGAACATCCAGACCAGTGTGCTATGGCAACTAGCAGCATCAGTCCCGACGGAAAGAATCAGTGTTGGACAAGAATATGGCGTTCTTCAGTTCCACCGAAAGTGAAATTTTTCGCTTGGAAGGCTGCCTCCAATGGCCTAGCTACCGAGGAGAACAAGTTACGGCGACATATGCGTGTCACTGGATATTGTAACATCTGTTGTATGGAGATTGAGGACGTGACCCATGCACTATTTAGATGCCCGCATGCACATAATCTATGGGAAGAAATGAGGACCATATGGAGCTTGCCTGCTGATGCGGATCTTGTAGCTCCACCTAGTCATTGGTTTCAATCCGTATTGTTGCAGATACCAGAGCATATGATTGACACAACACTGCTAATCACTTTTTTTTTTCGAAATGGGGGTAGACCCCGGCTTCTGCATCATGGCGATGCACACAGCCTTTTATTGATAAAACAGATCCGAGTATTAAAGTTTACAAAACACGCAACACACCAGGGATTGATACAAGAATCAAACACCTAGCACACATACTAAGACTATATGTCAACATAGCCGTCTAGTATGACGCCAACCAGCCTGGCACAAGATATCCTGAGCGACCATCAGGAGCCGTGTGCATCCAGTAGCCATGGCATCCCGCTGTCCCACCGGAGAAAGCAGAGCCCAAAGTTGGACCCAATGGGAAACCATATGGATAACCTGCAAGAAATGAAAAGAAGGTTTTTTGTTAAAAATTATATCGTTCCTGAGTCTCCAAATAGACCAACACAAAGCAGCCACCCCAATTCGGATGTACCCCTTAGATTGTCTATCTACTCCATTTAACCAATTACCAAACATATTAGTAATATTGGTGGGAGGTGGAAGAGCATAAGTAAAGTTCACCGTACGCCATACTAATTTAGCTAACGGACATTCAATAAACAAATGTTGAATGGTCTCTTGTTCTCCACAAAAGACACATTTTGTACATCCATTCCAATGTCGTTTAACTAAATTATCTTTTGTTAGCAACACCTTATTACTCAAGAACCACATAAAAATTTTGATTTAGCAACACCTTATTACTCAACACCTTATCTTTTGTTAGCAACACTGCTAATCACTTGGAGAGCATGGTATGAAAGGAATGAGGCAACCCATGATAAGCCCCTCCCAAGGACTGAAGGATCAAAACGTTTTCTTAACAGTTACTTACGTCTGATCCGAGATGTCAAGGACATACCAACAGATGTTCTCATTAATGGTAAACAACCAGTTGTAGACGTTGGGACCCTGCATGTTCCCCGTCAAAAGAAACAAGGCCAATTTAAAATCTGGACTAGACCACCGGCTGGATGGATCAAGCTCTCCATTGACGGATCTTACCATGCGGCTGATCATTCGGCCGGTACGGGTATTGCCCTACGTGATGAAGAAGGAAGGCCGATATTTACTGCATGTCGGTTTCTGGATGATTGTGTATCTCCTTTAGAAGCTGAGCTACGCGCATGCATGGAAGGTTTAGAACTTTCACTTCAGTTCAGTCAATTGCCTATTATAGTTGAAACTGATTGTGCTCAGCTTGTGGAAGTTGTCAGTTCATCGACGCAAGACAGATCCGCCCTTCTACATTTGATTTCCGAGATAAAGAACTTGTCTAGTTGTGATAGATTGTGTAAGTTTGTAAAAGTGGAGCGATCGCAGGTTAGGGTTAGTCACTGCCTGGCAAATTTTGCAAGGGCAGAACGCCGTACAATTACGTGGTTAGGTTCTGAGCCTGAAGATGTCCTTCAGGTGATAGACCATGATCATCTTGTAACCCTTCCTGCTTAATAAAGTTCATTTTTTTCTCGCAAAAAAAGGGATGCTGCATTCTGACAGCATTATGCAAAACGTCAACATATTACATATGTAAGATTTTTTTTCGATAATGGATGTTTTATTACTTTGAAAAGCAATTACACTCAGAATGCACACAGCCGTTTATATGTCTCGAGTCAAAGGTCTGAAAATAAAAACTAGACAAATTACATATCCAAGCGATGAATCATAAGACGCCTAAGGTGTGGGTGGAGCTTCAGTTCGTAGACTATGCTACCTCCATGTAAGGAAAAAGTATCCCTCGCCGTAGCCTTAATCGTGTACAGACCTCCGTAAATAGGAGGTAACCATAAACGGAGAATACCTGTACATCTGTAGATAACCTGCAAAGTAGAGAAATTTTTATCATTAAAAATCTTGTCATTTCTACTTAGCCAAAACGCCCAGATAACTGCAAGCGCCCCCACCCTAAGAAGCAACTTAAACCTTGGATCGATACCATAAAGTCAATTGCCAAAGATATTGGCCACACTAGTCGAAGGATACATGCTAGACGCTACTTGGATGATTGACCATATAGATTTTGCAAAACGGCACTGGAAGAAGAGGTGTTTAATAGTTTCGACATGTTGACAGAAAACACACCTAGTACTTCCATGCCAGTTTCGCTTAACAAGATTGTCCTTGGTGAGGATAACCCCCCGACGAAGATGTCATCCAAATATTTTTATTTTGAGTGGTATTTTATCTTCAAAATTTTCTTATTATTATCAACTGGTATGTTAGAATGAAGGATCGCATTGTACAATGATTTTATCGAGAAAGTGCCATCTACATGAAGATTCCATCTAAATTCGTCCAGTTCAGCCGATAGTTGTATATCTCCTAGCCGGTGAATTAGGAAATTCCATGCCAATAGCCTTTGCCCAAGCAAGACCCGTCTGAACGTCACATTCGGGGGTGAGATAGCCATTATGGTGGTAATGGTATCACATTTGCGACGAACAATACTATACAAGACAGGATACTATTCACATAAGTGTGCATTGTCTAACCAAATGTCTTCCTAGAACCGTATCTGTGCTTCATTCTTGATCGAGAAAGTACCATGATGAAAAAAATCATTTTTTGTCGCCATAAGACCAGCCCAGAAGGGTACATATGTAAGATGTATGACCAGAGTGTAGGATAACGTAGCATAGAAAACAAAAATTTTCCTACGGCGAACACGCAATCCAAGCCAAGATGCAATCTAGAAGACGGTAGCAACGAGGGGATTGTTGAGACTCACCCTTGAAGAGATTCCAAAGCCTACAAGAGGAGGCTCTTGTTGCTGCGGTAGACGTTCACTTGCCGCTTGCAAAAGCGCGTAGAAGATCTTGATCACGATCGGTTCCGGCGCCACGAACGGGCAGCACCTCCGTACTCGGTCACACGTTCGGTTGTTGATGAAGACGACGTCCACCTCCCGTTCCAGCGGGCAGCGGAAGTAGTAGCTCCTCTTGAATCCGACGGCACGACGGCGTGGTGTCGGTGGCGGTGGAGGAATCCGGCGGAGCTTCGCTAAGCGTGCGGGATATGGTGGAGGAGCGGGGCGCTAGGGTTTGGGGAGAGGGGGTGGCCGGCCACTATGGGGGCGGCCAAGCTTGAGGCTTTGGTGTGGCCGGCCTCCCCTTGGCCCCTATATATAGGTGGAAGCCCCAAGTGTTGGACTACAAGTCTTCGAATAAGACCCGAACCCAAAACCTTCCATATGGTGAAACCTTCCTCCCACTAGAGGTGGGAATTCCACCTTCCATAGGGGTGGCCGGCCCCCTAGGGGGAGTCCACTTGGGACTCCCCCCACTAGGGTTGGCCGGCCATGGAGGTGGAGTCCCAAGTGGACTCCACCTTCCTTGGTGGTTTCTTCCGGACTTTTCTAGAACCTTCTAGAACCTTCCATAGAACCTTCCGCATCATTTTATTCACATAAAATGACATCCTATATATGAATCTTATTCTCCGGACCATTCCGGAACTCCTCGTGATGTCCGGGATCACATCCGGGACTCCGAACAAATATTCGAACTCCATTCCATATTCAAGTTCTACCATTTCAACATCCAACTTTAAGTGTGTCACCCTACGGTTCGTGAACTATGCGGACATGGTTGAGTACTCACTCCGACCAATAACCAATAGCGGGATCTGGAGATCCATAATGGCTCCCACATATTCAACGATGACTTTAGTGATCGAATGAACCATTCACATACGATACCAATTCCCTTTGTCACGCGATATTTTACTTGTCCGAGGTTTGATCATCGGTATCACACTATACCTTGTTCAACCTCGTCTCTGACAAGTACTCTTTACTCGTACCGTGGTATGTGGTCTCTTATGAACTTATTCATATGCTTGCAAGACATTAGACGACATTCCACCGAGAGGGCCCAGAGTATATCTATCCGTCATCGGGATGGACAAATCCCACTATTGATCCATATGCCTCAACTCATACTTTCCGGATACTTAATCCCACCTTTATAACCACCCATTTACGCAGTGGCGTTTGATGTAATCAAAGTACCTTTCCGGTATAAGTGATTTACATGATCTCATGGTCATAAGGACTAGGTAACTATGTATCGAAAGCTTATAGCAAATAACTTAATGACGTGATCTTATGCTACGCTTAATTGGGTGTGTCCATTACATCATTCATACAATGATATAACCTTGTTATTAATAACATCCAATGTTCATGATTATGAAACTAATCATCTATTAATCAACAAGCTAGTTAAGAGGCTTACTAGGGACTCTTTGTTTGTTTACATATCACACATGTATCAATGTTTCAGTTAATACAATTATAGCATGGTATATAAACTTTTATCATAAACATAAAGATATATAATAACCACTTTTATTATTGCCTCTTGGGCATATCTCCAACAGTCTCCCACTTGCACTAGAGTCAATAATCTAGATTACATTGTAAGGTACCTAACACCCATGGCATTGGTGTTGGTCATGCTTTGCCCTAGGGAGAGCTTTAGTCAACGGATCTGCTACATTCAGATCGGTGTGTACTTTGCAAATCTTTACTTCTCCATCTTCGATGTACTCGCGAATCGAGTGGTAACGCAGCTTGATATGCTTCAGCCTCTTGTGTGACCTTGGTTCTTGTGCATTGGCGATGGCACCCATGTTGTCACAGTAGATGACTAGTGGGTCCAATGCACTAGGAACCACACCGAGCTCTACAATGAACCTCTTCATCCATACCGCTTCTGAAGCCTCGAAGCCGCTATGTACTCCGATTCTGTTGAGGATTTCGCCACCGTGCAGCTTCGAGCTTGCCCGCTTACTGCAGCACCATTCAATATAAACACGTACCCAGATTGTGACTTAGAGTCATCGGGATCGGTGTTCCAACTTGCATCGGTGTAACTTGTTACAACGAGCTCTTGGTCACCTCCATAACAAAGAAACATATCCTTAGTTCTTTTCAAGTACTTCAGGATATTCTTGACCGCTGTCCAGTGTTCTATCCCTGGATCACTTTGATATCGCTAGTCAAACTAACAGCATGTGCTATATCCGGTCTTGTACATAGCATGGCATACATGATAGAGCCTACTGCCGAGGCATAGGGGATCCGACTCATCCTTTCTCTTTCTTGCCGTAGCCGGTCCTTGAGTCTTACTCAAGACCTTGCTGGTAACATAGGTAAGAATCCTTTCTTACTTTCGTCCATTCTAAACTTTTTAGAATCTTGTCCAGGTATGTACTCTGTGATAGCCCTATTAGACGTCTTGATCTATCTCTATAAATCTTGATGCCTAATATATATGATGCTTCACCAAGGTCTTTCATTGAAAAACTATTATTCAAATAACCCTTTACTGCTTAATAGTTCTATATCATTCCCAATCAATAATATGTCATCTACATATAATATCAGCTAAAGAGCTCCCACTCACTTTCTTGTAAATACGGGCCTCTCCATGACACTGTATAAACCCGAAGTCTTTGATCACCTTATCAAAGCGTCGGTTCCAACTTCTTGATGCTTGCTTCAGTCCATAGATTGAACGCTGAAGTTTGCATACTTTGTCAGCATTTTTAGGATCGACAAAACCTTTGGGTTGTACCATATACAACTCTTCCTCAATGTCTCCATTAAGGAACGCCGTTTTGACATCCATCTGCCAAATCTCATAATCGAAAAATGCAGCTATTGCTAACAAAATCCTCACAGATTTTAGCTTCGCTACAGTGAGAAAGTCTCATCGTAGTCAACACCTTGAATTTGTCGGAAACCCTTTGCGACAAGTCGAGCTTTATAGACAGTAATATTACCATCAGCATCTGTTTTTCTTTTGAAGATCCATTTATTCTCGACAGCCTTGCGGCTATCAGGTAATTCTACCAAAGTCCATACTTTGTTATCATACATGGATCCCATTTCGGATTTCATGGCTTCTTGCCATTTGTTGGAATCTGGGCTCATCATCGCTTCTTCATACGTCGCAGGGTCTTCATCATTGTTATCCACAATCATGACATTTAGACAAGGATCATACCAATCTGGAGTGGCACGATCCCTTGTCGATCTGCGAGGTTCAGTAGCTGTCTCATTTGAAGTTTCATGATCATTATCATTAGCTTCTTCTGTTGCCGGTGTAGGTGGTACAGGAACGTTTTCGGTCTGCGCTACTCGATCAACAGTAGAGATTCTTCAATCTCATCGAGTTCTACTTTTCTTCCAGTCACTTCTTTAGTGAGAAATTCTTTCTCAAGAAAGGTTCCGTTCTTAGCAACAAAGATCTTGCCTTCGGATCTGTGATAGAAAGTGTACCCTATAGTTTCCTTAGGGTATCCTATGAAGACGCATTTCTCCGCTTTGGGTTCTAGCTTGTCCGGTTGTAACTTTTTTACATAGGCTTCGCAACCCCAAACTTTTAGGAACGACGCTTAGGTTTCTTATTAAACCATAATTCATACGGCGTCGTTTCAACGGATTTTGATGGTGCTCTATTTAAAGTGAATGCGGCTGTCTCTAATGCATAACTCCAAAATGATAACGGCAAATCAGTAAGAGACATCATAGAACGAACCATATCTAAGAGAGTTCGACGACGTTCGGACACACCGTTTCGTTGTGGTGTTCCCGGCGGTGTCAATTGTGAAAGTATTCCGCATTTCTTTAAATGCATGCCAAACTCATAACTCAGATATTCACCTCCGCGATCAGATCGTAGAAATTTAATCTTCTTGTTACGTTGATTTTCTACTTCACTTTGGAATTCCTTAAACTTCTCGAAAGTTTCGGATTTATGTTTCATTAAATAGATATACCCATATCTACTCAAATCATCTGTGAAGGTTAGAACATAACGATAACCACCGCGCGATGCTACACTCATTGGTCCACATACATCTGTGTGTATGATTTCCAATAAGTGTAGCTCCATCATACCCGAGAATGGAGTCTTAGTCATTTTTCCCATCAGACATGCTTCGCATCTATCAAGTGACTCAAAGTCAAGTGATTCAAGTAATCCATCGGTATGGAGTTTCTTCATGCGTTTCACTCCAATATGACCAAGACGACAGTGCCACATATAAGTAGAATTATCATTCAATTTAATTCGCTTAGCATCAATGTTATGTATATGCGTATTACTACTATCGAGATCTAACAGAAATAAGCCATTCTTTTGTGGTGCTCGACCATAAAAGATATTATTCATAAAAATAGAACAACCATTATTCTCAGACTTGAATGAATAACCGTCTTGCATTAAACAAGATCCTGATATAATGTTCATGCTCAACGCGGGTACATAATAACAATTATTTAGGCTTAAAACTAATCCCGAAGGTAGATGTAGAGGAAGTGTCCCGACTGCGATCACATTGACCTTGGATCCGTTTCCAACGCGCATCGTCACTTCATCTTTCAGCAGTTGTCGTTTATTCTTTAGTTCTGTTTCGAGTTACAAATATGAGCAACCGAACCAGTATCAAATACCCAGGTACTAGAACGAGAACTAGTGAGATAAACATCTATAACATGTATATCGATATACCTTCTTTCTTCTTCTTGACAAGGCCGCTCTTCAGATCCGCCAAATACTTGGAGCAATTACGCTTCCAGTGTCCCTTCTCCTTGCAGTAGCACTCAGCATCAGGCTTAGGGCCAGACTTAGGTTTCACGGGAGGCGTGGCAGCTTTCTTGCCACTCTTCTTGTTCTTGCCTTTAGACTTGCCTCTTGAAGCTGGTGGTCTTGTTGACCATCAACACTTGGTGTTCTTTCTTGATCTCAATCTCAGCAGCTTTTAGCATGCCAAAGAGTTCAGGAAACTCCTTGTTCATGTTCTGCATATTGTAGTTCATCACAAAGTTCTTGTAACTTGGTGGCAGTGATTGAAGGACACGATTAATCCCCAGTCTGTTAGGAATCACTATTCCCAAGTCAATGAGTTTCTTCGCATGCCGGTCATAACGAGCATGTGCTCACGATGGAGCTGCCTTCTTCCATCATACAGCTGAAAAAGTGTTTCGATGCTTCATAGCATTCCACGGCCGCATGAGTCTCAAAAATAGTCTTCAACTCTTTTATCAACTCATGAGGATCGTGGTGCTCAAAACGTTTTTGAAGATCGGATTCCAGACTGCATAAGATGGCACTGAACTTGAGAGTACCGAGTTTTCCGAGTCATGTAAACATTCTTTACTTCATCGGTTTCAGTTTCTGCAGGAGGGTCACCTAGCGGTGCATCAAGCACATATTGCAGATTTCCGCCATTGAGGAAGATCCTCACATGACGGAACCAGTCGGTGAAGTTGCTACCGTTGCTCTTAAGCTTTTCTTTCTCTAGGAACTGGTTAAAATTGATTGAGGACGCCATATCTACAACATATTTGCAATAGTTTAGACTAAGTTTATGACAAATTGAGTTCAAATTTTAATTCTACATAATTAAAAATCTAGGTGAACTCCCACTCAAAACAATATCCCTCGCATTGTCTTAGTGATCACACGAACCAAATCCATCACACCTATGCCCGATCATCACGAGACAAGATGTAATTTCAATGGCGAACACTCAAAGTGTTCATCATATCAATCATATGATTCATGCTCTACCTTTCGGTATCACGTGTTCCGAGACCATGTCTTTACATGCTAGGCTCGTCAAGGCCACCTTAGTATCCGCATGTGCAAAACTGTCTTGCACCCGTTATATGTACTTATCGAATCTATCACACCCGATCATCACGAGATGCTTCGAAACGATAAAACTTGATAACGGTGCTACTAAGGATGAACACTTTATTATCTTGAGATTTTAGTGAGAGGGATCATCTTATAATGCTACCGTCGCGATCTAAGCAAAATAAGATGCATAAAAGGATTAACATCACATGCAGTTCATATGTGATATGATATGGCCCTTTTGTCTTTGCGCCTTTGATCTTCATCTCCAAAGCACGGACATGATCTCCATCATCAACGGGCATGATCTCCATCATCGTCGGCGAAGCACCAAGGTCAATGGCGCCGTCTTCATGATTGTCCTCCATGTAGCAACTATTACAACTACTTTGAAATACTACTCAACATGAAATTTAAAGACAACCATAAGGCTCCTGCCGGTTGCCACAATACAATAATGATCATCTCATACATATTCATCATCACATTATGGCCATATCACATCACCAAACCTGCAAAAACAAGTTAGACGTTCTCTAATTTGGTTTGCATATTTTACGTGGTTTAGGGTTTTCGAGCAAGATCCAATCTACCTACGAACATGAACCACAACGGTGATACTAGTGTTGTCAATAGAAGAGTAAATTGAATCTTCACTATAGTAGGAGAGACAGACACCCGCAAAGCCACTTATGCAATACAAGTTGCATGTCAAGCGTGGAGCAAATCTCATGAACGCGGTCATGTAAAGTTAGCCCGAGCCGCTTCATCCCACTATGCCACAAAGATGCAAAGTACTCAACTAAAGATAACAAGAGCATCAACGCCCACAAACCATTGTGTTCTACTCGTGCAACCATCTATGCATAGACACGGCTCTGATACCACTGTAGGATAACGTAGCATAGAAAACAAAAATTTTCCTACGGCGAACACGCAATCCAAGCCAAGATGCAATCTAGAAGACGGTAGCAACGAGGGGATTGTTGAGACTCACCCTTGAAGAGATTCCAAAGCCTACAAGAGGAGGCTCTTGTTGCTGCGGTAGACGTTCACTTGCCGCTTGCAAAGCGCGTAGAAGATCTTGATCACGATCGGTTCCGGCGCCACGAACGGGCGCACCTCCGTACTCGGTCACACGTTCGGTTGTTGATGAAGACGACGTCCACCTCCCGTTCCAGCGGGCAGCGGAAGTAGTAGCTCCTCTTGAATCCGACAGCACGACGGCGTGGTGTCGGTGGCGGTGGAGGAATCCGGCGGAGCTTCGCTAAGCGTGCGGGATATGGTGGAGGAGCGGGCGCTAGGGTTTGGGGAGAGGGGGTGGCCGGCCACTGGGGCGGCCAAGCTTGAGGCTTTGGTGTGGCCGGCCCCCTCCCTTGGCCCTCTATATATAGGTGGAAGCCCCAAGTGTTGGACTACAAGTCTTCGAATAAGACCAACCCAAAACCTTCCATATGGTGGGAAACCTTCCTCCCACTAGAGGTGGGAATTCCACCTTCCATAGGGGGGGTGGCCGGCCCCAGGGGAGTCCACTTGGGACTCCTCCCCCACTAGGGTTGGCCGGCCATGGAGGTGGAGTCCCAAGTGGACTCCACCTTCCTTGGTGGTTTCTTCCGGACTTTTCTAGAACCTTCTAGAACCTTCCATAGAACCTTCCGCATCATTTTATTCACATAAAATGACATCCTATATATGAATCTTATTCTCCGGACCATTCCGGAACTCCTCGTGATGTCCGGGATCACATCCGGGACTCCGAACAAATATTCGAACTCCATTCCATATTCAAGTTCTACCATTTCAACATCCAACTTTAAGTGTGTCACCCTACGGTTCGTGAACTATGCGGACATGGTTGAGTACTCACTCCGACCAATAACCAATAGCGGGATCTGGAGATCCATAATGGCTCCCACATATTCAACGATGACTTTAGTGATCGAATGAACCATTCACATACGATACCAATTCCCTTTGTCACGCGATATTTTACTTGTCCGAGGTTTGATCATCGGTATCACACTATACCTTGTTCAACCTCTCGTCTCGACAAGTACTCTTTACTCGTACCGTGGTATGTGGTCTCTTATGAACTTATTCATATGCTTGCAAGACATTAGACGACATTCCACCGAGAGGGCCCAGTATATCTATCCGTCATCGGGATGGACAAATCCCACTATTGATCCATATGCCTCAACTCATACTTTCCGGATACTTAATCCCACCTTTATAACCACCCATTTACGCAGTGGCGTTTGATGTAATCAAAGTACCTTTCCGGTATAAGTGATTTACATGATCTCATGGTCATAAGGACTAGGTAACTATGTATCGAAAGCTTATAGCAAATAACTTAATGACGTGATCTTATGCTACGCTTAATTGGGTGTGTCCATTACATCATTCATACAATGATATAACCTTGTTATTAATAACATCCAATGTTCATGATTATGAAACTAATCATCTATTAATCAACAAGCTAGTTAAGAGGCTTACTAGGGACTCTTTGTTTGTTTACATATCACACATGTATCAATGTTTCAGTTAATACAATTATAGCATGGTATATAAACTTTTATCATAAACATAAAGATATATAATAACCACTTTTATTATTGCCTCTTGGGCATATCTCCAACACAGAGAGTTTACACAGACTGCATTTTGGTTTTCCAGCAGAGACCAGTAAGCAAACATTTTTTTTGACCGGGTCTACGGCAGGCTTACGCCAGCCTGAACATTGATCATGAACAAAAAGTGTACAAGGGGATCATTACATAGTTTCAGAGGGAAGGCGGAGAGAGGGGGGGGGTTCAATGCAGGTCGAACCCGTTACACCAATTATTTAGAGAGAGGGAAGGAGAGGGGGTAGTACATCGATGCGCCCACAATCTAATGTCCTCAATACACCTGTGAGAGACAAGAGGTAGATCTTCACTCACGCCGTTGAAAATCCGGGCGTTTCTTCTCTTCCAGATGTTCCAGGCAATGGCGGTGACTATAGTTGTTTCTTCGAAGCCCCCCTGCACCGCATGGTCCAGAGGTCGGCGAGGTTGGAGGGCCCTCCAGTGCTGAAGTCCGGAAAGAAGAAGTTCCAGACTTCCCAGGCACGGGGGCAGAGAAGCAGCATGTGGTCGGTATCTTCATCTTGGGAGCAGGAGAGACAGGCAACAGAGGTGCTGAGGTGATAGCGAAACCGGCGTTCGTTGGTTGGGAGACGCTTCTTCCGGGCAAGCCAGCAAAAAACTTTGCATTTCAGAGGGACAACACTTCTCCAAACCTTGTCAGCAACCTCATCAATCTGCAAATGACTGAAAGAATTGACATAGACACACTTGTTCGAGAGCTTTTTGTTAGTGAGGCGGTCACAGCGGTTATGAAGGTAACCCAGCTATATTCAGTTGAAGAGTCAGTCATCGTTACCTATCTGTGCCTCGGCGATTTCTCTTGTTATTGCCTCGCTCAGACACCGGGTATATCTTCGCTACTGAGAACTTCGAGATAAAAATGGCCCAGGTCTGTGTGCTGTTACCATCTTTGCTCCTGCTGCTGGATGCTTGGGACTTGCTACTCTCATCAGTTGGGAGTGTTAACTCTGCACTGATCCAAGTGGGTCAACCGTAAACTCCTGCAAACTATCGCGTTCACTAGGTGAATGCGGAGTTGATGCGTGGAATATTTTAGAGCTGGGAAGCTTCCGTCCTCCAGAAAAACTAACACTGCTAGTTTAGACTGTAGCTGACCAAGATTTCTGTCGCAAAGTTCTGCATGAACTCGATATAACAGTTAAGGGAGCTGTTAGTTCGCAATGTAACAGAGAAAAGAATTTGCAAGGATCAGAACAAAAAAACAGGGAGAACCCAACAAAATAATCCAGTGTCTGGAAGACCGAGAGCTCCGTAGCCATAGACACGATGATGTGATCGCCACTCAGGACAGGCAAACTGTCACGGCGTGGCCTACCAGTTGTGGCAACTTGCTGAGATTTGCTGCAAGACCAGAATGGTATCATCTCTCTCTGTCGTTTTTCAGTACCCGTGTGGAGGAATATAAGCACGGAGCAACGAGAAGTGCGGTGTGTGTGTCAGAAGGAAATGTGGCAGCCTGCCATCATGAACCTGGAGGACGATGGAGCCCGTAGCTAGCCTCGAGTTCGTTCGGATAGAGATTCTGTGAGCTGGGCTAGATTCTGCTATACAAGTGACTGCTGGTTTCTGAGGATATTCGGTAGTCGAGAGCTCTACCCGGCCATGATCGCCATTGTCAGTCGGGGCAAGTGAATTTGCCAAGGTGTGGCTGTCTACCGACTGTGGCAACTGTGAGAGGCATGTTCCCTGGAACCCGTGGAGGAATATAAGCACGGAGCAACGAGAAGTGTGTGCCCGTGTCGTGTCAGTAGGAAATTTGGCTGCCTTCCATCATGAACCTCAAGGAGGTTCTGCGTCTGAAACCTCTCTTGGGTTTTCACGGCAGCTGGGCTACATACCGACTCCAAGAAGATATAAAGGAGAAGCTCAAGTCAGTTTCTCTGTTTTTCGATAAAGAATCCAGTGTTTCTCTATACGCGATGCGAGGCCGCCTGCCTGCTTCTTGGAGCGCTGGGCTTGATTGATGAGATGGCGAGTGCCGTGACATCCGATAAGGTGATAGTGCCACAGGCGCAGCTGGCATTTTGTGCTCATCGAGAGCATGCTGCGTTTGCGTATCCTAGTAGTAGTATGTTATTCCGAACAAGGAGTAGAGCTGAAGAAATAGCTTGGCTTTTAAGCTAGCTGTTCACGATGAGCCAAACAAACAGCATGTGGAGTGGATGATACACTGCACCTGGGTTTCGAATATGTGTCAAGGAAGAGCACGGGTGTGTCGTAGCTCATATGCCAGCCCACATCCTCAAAGAAAAATTACACATTTTCCTTCCTCTTCTAACTCTTTTTTTGTATTGCTGATCAGAGATGGCTCGGGACTCGTCAGCAAGAGCCACAAATTAACATTCAGATAGCAGCACACATCTCTGTCGTGCCGTGCGATCATGTGCCAGTGACCTGCCGCGCTCTGGCCTACCGATTGTGCCACCTTGTTGAGATATGTTGCAACACCAGAATGGTATCATCTCCCTCTGTCAGTACCCGTGGATGAATATACCGAGCAGTCCGATGATGTGGCAGCCTGCCATCATGAACTGCAAGAACGATGGAGGTCATAGCTCATAGCCTCGAGTTCGTTCAGAGATAGACTCTGATGTCTCTTGGTGTCTTCGCAGTCTGGGCTCGGAGAAGTGACTGACCGTGGCCGTCGTGCATGCCACCTCCAGTCCAAGAAGATACAAAGGCGAAGATCAAATCATGGTTCTGATGAGATGGCGAGAGGCCGAGAGCTGTGGCAGTATCTGATGAGGTGATGGCGCACTTGGCGTATTCGGCGGCCGCAGGTGCTCCGTGATGCTCGCGAGCTCTGCCGCGTTGGACTAGTGGATACAAGATACTGATGTTCAAGCTTAGTAGAGCTTCACGAATAGCTTGGCTGAGCAAAATACTCGTGCTAAACTAAACAAATATAGCACATGGATGCAGTATGCATGGCTCTGGAATCTTTGTTAGGAAAAACGAGGTGGTGGCGTTGGACGTATCTACCTCTCCTGGCTTTCGGATCTGTGTCGTTCGGCCCGTGGAATGCGATGTGGAATCAGAGTACTGCATCTGCCAGCCCTCGTCCTAGCAAAATGAGGTACCATGTCATCTACTTCCCACTCGATACCCGATTAATCTATGTCTATCAGACGACATAGACCGCGTTCACAGTATTGTTGGAATTAATCTCACACCCCAACAAACTGTGAGAAAAATAGGAGACAAAGTCTCACCCCCTCACGTGCATGCCTTGATCGGGAGCATCCAATACAAACTTTTGATTTCGGTCCCTGTCCCGTAGCTCTGCACATATAAAGAGAAGGTCATGCCCTATTCGGGGGTGACATGCATTTGCAAGGTCAAGGATCTAGAAACTCCTAACAAATCGATCATAAAACGGGGGCTAAGGGAATCAGAAGACCGTCTCCACCACCAGGCCGGCGGCGTCTAGGACATCTCCACCTCACCAAGCTGCTGCCCTGGTCATCTTCTCCAACCTTTTTATGCCTGCAACAAACGGGCAGAGAGTCATTGCTGGGGCCATCTCAGGTGCACAAATTCTAATCTTAAGTTGGTTGGTGTTTTAATTCAAGATTAGATCCTTATGTTGATTAGTTTAAATTAATGAAGCCCTAAAGAGCCAAGATTTGTTACAAGGTGCAAAACCAGAGTACAACACAACGAACACCAAAACAAAAGCACGAGATAAACAAGAAAATAGCTTGTCGATGTTGAAGCCTCCTCGCGAAGCCACCAAGGAAGATGCAACACTTGTCCGAGAAATCCACCTGCTGCTTTGAGGAAAATCATCGTCTGCAACAGAAATTGGTAGGGGACTGCAACAACAACACATGTCCGAGGGAGCCGCCGCGAAGAACGCAAACAGGGCCAACAATCGCTGATGAAGAAAGAGCATGTCACCGTGCACCAGCTGGAGGAAAAGGCAGGGCGAGCAAAGATTTCACAACGGAGCACGGCGCTGCAAGATGGACAGGCTCACGACTCGTGCACCGCATGTGCGTGCACCTGCGCTGCGGCAGAAGGGTGTGAACGCGAAACAGCCGACGTCCCTGATGTACGTACGTGGAAAATACTGTGCGGGTTCGCTGTGACTAGCTTCACCTTTGCGGTGACGCCGCGACATGTGCAGACAATGATTATCAGCTGAAAGCTCAGTTAATCTGCGATAATCGTACTTGATCCAGCAGAGAGAATTTTATAAACAAGCGTACTGCCCGCTTGACCTCACCGAGTCAAGGAAGTAGGTCAACACGCGGCAAGCAGTGAATTGCCAGGTAGCCTCCGATCCAGGATCGATCTCGCCGAATTCTACAATATTAATACTGTACTGTACATTTTCATTTATTTTGATTGCGGGCTACTTGACGCTGCATCAATGGAACTAGCATGACGATTTTGAGAAACTTAATTCGGTTTTCAGGGTGCGTATGATCTCTCTACCATAAAAACATATTTTTAAGTGTTAAAAAATTTGATAAAAAATTTACATGTACGTCTCAATAATATATATGTGTTCGTCAAGTTTCACGAAAAAAATGATATTTTTTATATTCTATGTGAAAAAGAGAAAAACTATCTTGTTATAAGTCTTCGTTTTAGCACCGAATTTTATCCTTTTTACACACATCACATAATGTGGGAATCAACAAACCCAGAGGGTATTCTCGATCACCTCTTTATGCAAATTCGAGTTGAGTTTTCATGCAACAGAACAGTACTCGATAGCAACATTAGGTTTGAACCCACGGAGTGCCACAGTGCCCGGGCCCACTGCAAGTGCCAAAGCAAAAATCTATGAGCTGGAGCCCCTTTGCTAAGGGGTTGGGGTAGATAATAAATAAGTATCCGACCTTGGGAGGACTTCATTAAATAAGGAAAGCTAGTTCTGGATAGGTTGACTATTTTTCATGAAACAACTTTGTGAGCGCGTAGCACATGAAGATGTACGTGCCAAATTTTTGTTTTAAATTTTTTAACATTTCAAAATATATCTAACATGTATTCTAAAATAAAGGAAGCATACGCTTCCATGTATCAATACATCACTCCTGAGGATCTTGTGACTTGTGAGAGACCGCGACGAATAATTTTCGCTTATATTTTGTAACAACTGTGGGGGTATAAGACGTGCAACCTGATTGACTTGAAGTAGCAGTTGCACTGTCAGCTAAACCACACGTACTCTATTTCCTTTTAAATTCTACAATAACTGTAGGTTACAAGGACGTGCAACTTGATTGACATTCCAGAGGTTTCAAATAAACTACTCCTTGACGAAAAGAGCAAAGCTGAGACGGTAGCTCGTGCATCACTCACGTGACGCGCCGATGACCGGCCCGGCCACGCATGTCGTCGTCATACGGCGGACCGGCCGACCGGCAGCTCACGTCGGAGCCGACGGCGGCGAGGTGTGGAAACTACGGCGTGCCAGCATCTCACACACTGTTTGCCCCCAGCCAGAAGAAAGTCTAGCTAGCACGGTTTGAGTTGGTGCTTATTACTTACGGTTTTGCTATGTTCAGTTAACTGAATTTTTTTATGTCTAAGTCACTTATAAAAAAGTGCTTTGAGTTGCACTTTTCTGTTAAAAATGTGCAATTGTACTTTTCTGCTAGAAATGTGTAACTGGACCGAGTTGCACTTTTTTTTAAACTGCAGTTGCACTTTTCTGAGGTGACTCTCAGTCAACTGAAACATAGACACACCCTATTACTTAATCTCTCGCCGGAACGTCTGACTATGCTCTGCTTATGTTCAGTGCGAAGCATGTGCAACAGAGTCCGCGTCCGTGACCGTGCGGAACTTTCTCAGAGATCTGGTAAAAAGCTCGCTGCAAGAGGACAACGAAATTTTTTGTTTTTCCGACGACAACACTGAACCAGCGTCAATCAGGCCGACGCACGAGCGACTGATGCGGAAATTCACCGGCCGGTAGGCGCGCTCTCTCGACTGGTTACGTATACGAACCTGAGTACCGATGGATCAATCCAAGTCGCGGTAGGTGTCACTGGGATCACGACGTATGTGTACAGCGACGCACGGTTTTATGGTCTCTCGGCTGGAACCATCCACGGCCATATTCGCGTCAACCGGTCTATTACGTGGCCATGTGGACCTGGACCACGAGATTTTAAGATTTGATCTACGGCTAGGATACGCGTGGTGGTAACATGGCCCCGTGTACCGAACCCTTGGTTACGTACGCAGCAACTGATTCCTTTCGATTTTAATCTCGGCGAGACAATCCGCTCGTGTTCCACGATGCGACACCTGGCTATGGTATGCAAATCAATTCACTACATCTTTTGTTATGAAAACATACCGTGCTTATAATGGTATGCATACTTCTAATTTAATGTATGCAAGCAAGACATAAAAGTAGGATTCTCGTCGGTTAATGTCCACGCTCGATACTTCGATCCGTGTGTGAACGCGGGCCGACGACTTTTAGAGCGATGATGCATATTTGTTTCGATCAAGCATCTCCATCTTCTTGTCTGCATGTGGGTTAAGTTTGTTAATGCATATATCAATGATATCAGTAATTAAACTCATTATAAGAAAACTCCCTGATTACAGTAGAGTAGTATATACTGTTTAGAAGATCATGTATGTCACTGTTCTCATGGATGGATCATAAAATAGGCCGGTCGATGAAGACACGCATTGCCGGTAAAAAAGACCATCGAAGCGCCATCAAGTTCCTAGGTGCAATTTGAAACACCGTGCTCTACAACCAATGGCTTTTGCAACAACAAAAGTTCAAAACAACTTATCACCTTAATCATAAGAGTAACTACGTTTTCATATGTAATTTACACTCACTAATATATCTGAGAGATTGGACAGATCAGGCTCGCAACGGCTGAAATGGACTGACCCACACGATAAACCTAATTGTCGCTATGCAAGGGTAGGCGATCCTCCTCCAAAACGCACATGGTTTTCGAGTACCATGTGCGACAGGGTGAAATATTGCAAACGGTTATCTACAAGAAATCATGTGCGAAAGGACACACCATCGCACACAATATTTCGTACTGGACCATCAGCCAACTGAAAAATCGTAAACGATGTTTTTTATTTAGGCGTATATGTTGAACAAAGATTGCACACGTTTGTTTCAACCAGTCGTTTGGTTTTAGCATTTGTCACAGACATTTTTCCAATACCTAGCTGTACATAGTAGGCCATAACTCAACATTGCATGCAAAACTTATTTTCATTTAATTATACATTATACATTTTATATAGCACATGTATACATGTATCACACCATATATTCAGTTTCTAGCTATAAAAATGAGATATCTACACAAATAGTGCCTTTTGCAATGATGTAGTTTCTCCACCCTGCCTCTACCGTCGCCTTCTATTTGTTGTGCCTCTGTCATACGTGGAAGAGGAGATTGGGCGCAATACTCACACTTTGCATCTCCACCACAAATGTGTGCGTTCTCACACTCCGCATCGCTAGATTCATGGCACAAGACCAGCAAACTATAGAAAGTAATCATTGCAGTTAGGCATAAGCATAGACAAGTTAAAATTAAATAGATTCAACTTCAAATTATTAGTCTTCTTACTCATAGATGATTGTGCAGCTGAGGCTGTCCAATTATTATGCAATGTCACCAAAATATCACTCATATTATAAGAACATAACTCAAGCTAATAACATCAAACATATATAAAAAGTAGTTATCGATAGAACTACCTAGCTTACACAATAGAACATATATAGATCAAACAAAAGGTAAGATCCATTATAGAGTAGATCCGTGCTATAAACATGCAAGTGCCTATAGTAATAGATCTATGATATGAACATCCAACTGTGCTTAGAGTAGATCTGTGATACAAATAGGGCTTACAATCTATAGATTGATCCATTCGTGTAGTAGAACCATGGTATAAAGATAAGATAAATTTGCCGACAATAAGATCGTAAACCATACTGAACCGGCCGAGGTGGAGTGCGAGCACGCGTTCATCCGCGGTGAAGGGCGAGGACGAGCCGGCTTGACCTGTTTTATCGGTGGCAGGCCTGGCCAACATCCAGTAGATCATCGGCATTCCGTCGAGGAAAATCCCTGGCCAGAAGCTAGCTTCCGCATCGCCGACCCGGTGAGTTTTCCGGGGACTAGAGGGAGGCGGCTGTGGAGTGGAATGAGACCGGATAAGATCACCGGTCCTTATTTATATGAAAACGTTTGTAGGATTTGTAGTTGTTGGGCCACAATAAGCCTGCAAAATGGCACATGATCAATAATAGAGAAACCGTTTGCATTTTGTACATCTCGCAACGTTCTTTTCGATGTTAACCGTGTGTAAACTATTTTCAAGTTTTTTTCCCAATTATTTGTCTGCTACATTATTTTGAGTTTTCAACCATCAAGATTGTTCAGAAATATCCCTTCAACACATAGCTTGTTCTCAGCATCGCAGTCGCAATGGGGATGGTAGAATGGAAAGGATCGGAATTAGAAAATCTAAATCCCAAACTAGAGAGCGTATCATTAATTATACAACTTTTACAGTGGTTGGCATTTTTAATAACCGTCCATCCACCTCGATCTAACAGTCGTAAATAGACGGAACCAAAAATATGGGACCGGAACCAAAATCTGTAGGACCGGAACCTTTAATATATTTTCCAAAGATTATAAAAAAAGATCGTCCTTTTGAGCGGCTAAATCATCCGATGAGACGACACGAATCTTAAAGCGGAAGCAATTGATATCTCTCTCACCGAAATATCTCTCCATCTCTCACCATTATTCCACTCTTACTCTTCCCGGCGATCTTGGGCGGAGGTGGACGGAATCGAGAGCGGCGAAGAGGAGATGCCATATGCTCGAATCCACTGCGCACCCCCATTGCGATGACCGCCACCTCGTCCTCCTCGCGGCCGGTCCGCGGCGGCGGCCGCCGCGTGCCTCCTTCGCGGCAGCCTGCAGATGCGCCACTACTCGCCGCCTGGCTCCGTGGAGTAGTTCATCGGCGACGAAGACAACGGCAAGCCGCACGACCGCACTGCCGTGCACGAGGGTGTCGAGTTCTACAGCAACGGGGACTGCTACGAGGAGGGGTTCCACAAGGGCCGCCCCAACTTCTTCGGCAAGGGGAACTGGGGAAGTACGAGAGGGACCAGGTCGACGGCATCGAGAGCTAGGTGCGCGGCAGCCGGTACCGCGGACAGTATTGCCAGGGCCTCCGCCAGGGCCAAGGGTCTGCCGCTTTGCGGCGACTACTACGCCGGCGAGTGGGCTGGCGGCCAGAGCCACGACATCGCACCAGACCTGCTCCGACGGGAGCTCCTATGTAGGAGAGTTCAAGTGCCGCGTCAAGCACGGCCTCGGCAGCTACCATTTCCGGTGAGCATCAGTTCCCTGCTTTGATTTGGTCACAACAACGCACTGTTCCATTCCTCAGCAACTGTTCGATGGGCCAGTTCCGGTGAGCATCAGTTCCCTGCTTTTATTTTAGCTCCAACCACCTGATACATTTTCATAATGCATTGCTTGCTAATTTCTAACCTTCTGTTGCAATTTGTTTCAGAAATGGTGATCGGTACTCCGGGGAGTACTTTGGGGACAAGATCCACGGGTTTGGCATCTATAGCTTTGCCAATGGCCATTGCTACGCAGGCTCTTGGCATGAGGGCAAGAAGGAGGGACTTGGGATCGATGCACATATTTTGGAATGTCGACAATCGATCGGGGGAGTGGGATTTCGTGACCCTCAAGACCCCAATTGCTATTCATGATTCATTGATTGTCTGTCACCGTTTGTTCTATTGTGTAATTCTAATAATGTTGTTCTGAATTCCTTGTCAATGTTATCTGAAGATGAGGATGGAATGATATGCTTGTACTGGTTCAGTTCAATGATCCTGTGTGATTTATTAAGAAGTAAAGAAATGGTTACATGAACAACACTCTTTGTTCTACATTCTTTCCATGCCAATCTCAGCATGATCACGGTTACACTAGATCTAAATACATGAAGAATTTTTCTGTATAATGTATAGAACCTATAAAGAATTACCAGCGTCACCAAAATTTGTCATGCCGCACACACATTGCCCATCGATGACAGTAAAAATCAAATCAAATAAAATCATGATCGCTTTGCCAATGTAGCAATCACTCCACATCTTCGGTAAAATCCCTGTAGATGAAGTTGTAAACACGACAGCTGACGGGAACATGCCCGTTGTGGCCGGGTGACCGCTGATGTTGCTGGTGTCAAGGCCCTACTCGGACAGAGTCAATGAAGAGGATGTGTCCAACAATCGGATGGCCATTGCCAGTTGGTGCAGGCAATCCAACAAACATGTCATGGGCGTTGTCTTGATGAAGCCGATGGGTGCACATCGAGAGTCTCCTGGTCGACGATGGTTGGTGATGAGGAGCCCTGGTGCCTCGCTCGAGCGAGGAAGAGCCCGAAGACTCCTTCCAGTAGCAACGCCACTGTGGTGACACCCGTAGGCGACGATGGCAGACAATGCTGCATCGACGATGACGGCGTTGCTGGTTGCTGGGGCCCCGTCGGCGCTGCTGTTGAGGTGAGCGCAGGCCTTGGGCCTTCCGCCGAACACCTGGTGTGCGTCGGAACCGTAGGGATGCTGGTGTTGGTGGCGACAACCTAGCTCGCGTCAGGGCTGGCCGAAGATGAGCCATGCGTTGCAGAACAGTGCTGAGATGACGATGGTCGCCTTTGGCATGCTGATCTGGGCTTGTGGCATGGTTATGGCGCCTAAGGTGCTGCCATAGGTGGATTCCTGTGGGCACCGTGGATCCATTCTAAGAGCATTTGATGATCTTTTTTATCCAATTCTGATTAGATTAGATTTGATGAGTTTCACTCCTAAAACGAGTCCATTCAAAATAGTTGTAGCATTATAGAAGTTACACAAAATTTATCACCGATTTAATCAACGGGCACGAAAAATTAGATTAGACGGAACCTAGATTTAATTAGACGGAGCCTAAGTTCCGTGCCAATCACCGTAAAAGAGCTCCATTAATTAATATTTAAGTATGAAACTCTACCTCGGTCGAATCGGTGGTGTCGTAGCTGCCGATAGATCTGGCGAGCACCATAACCATGGCGACGTCCGGCAGTACTAACTCGTAGGTATTCGGCGACGGGGTCCCAAAGTATGACCCAAAGTAACGGTTAGAAGAGCAGCCATCTACTAATCTACAGCCAGCTCACTAAACTCGAGCAAGACGCGCGATCGATCGACCTGGTTATTCGCTAACGAGCAAACGCTTTCTTGGAACAAAAATCAGCAAACCATCAGGAACGCTCATGCGCTGACGTGTCTCGCCCGTCGCCGTCCCCGCCATGTCGTCGTCAACTCGTCATACTGATACCGGCGCCGGACGCCGACGCCGGCACGCACGTGTACCACCCAAGCCTCTCACACGGTTCCACGCTAGGCGGCGCCGCCGGACTCGAGCGAAATCAATCTCTCGCCGGCCGAAGGGTCGACGCTGCTTTAGCTACCCTATCTACGAATACGCCTGAACTGAGCAAGCACGGAGGCTGGACGTACGTACGAGGGGAAGAGAGTCGGCGCATGCACTCGCGTGACCTGGCCAGAAGTTTCCGACAAATCTGTGGAGGAGATCGCGCCACGAGTAGGACAAGAACAGCCAGGTATCCTCTCCACGAGGATTCGATTCAACCAGCGTTCGGGCCGGCCCGGCCGGACGGGTCAAGCTAGTCGTCGCACGGATGGCAGAAGCGCAAAAGCCCAAATTGAGCGACCGGCAGGTCCCGATCGATCAATCTCAATCCGAGTCACGCGCGGTAGGCGTCACCGGGATCTCGACGTAGATGTACAATACAACGACGCGCGGTGACGCGGTGTTACGGTCTTCTTGGACCGAACCATCCGCGGCCACACTCTTATTTTCGACTGTGCATCAATATATCCCGCCAACGGGTCTACGTGGACATGCGGAGCTTCACCACGAGTTCTACGCCAGAAACCATGCTCGTGCCGTGTGCTACTACTAGGTCAAACAAAACTATCCAAGAGTCAACCGAATCGACACCTTGTCGATGCAAAAGGATGCATGGTGCCTAAGAGCATCCCAGCCGTTGGGGCTCCCAGGCCGAGATCCGATTTTGCCGGATGGATTTTTTCCGGGAGGCATTTTCCCATGGCGAGCCCATGGTCGTCTTCACCCACCGCGTGCATAGCGACGGTGTCGTGGGAAGGGCAACCGTCGGAGTGCACTCGTCGCTTTGAACCGCCGTAATGGTCCGAAGTGGTCTGGAGAGCCTAAACGCCTCGTCGGGAACGGTCGAAGTCGCCTCGAAATTACAACCGCCGTAATGGAGCATGAACTCCGAGGAAGAGCAACCGCCGCTCTCTTCGTCCGGAGAAGAACTACATATACGGTTTCGAACGCCGACGCCATTCATCTATTCTCTCTGTCAACCATGAGCGACTGGTCGTGGCCATCGGACACCGACAATGAGGGAAGCCGAGGATGGCGGCATTGGTGGGATCGCGTTCGCGGAGCGACCCGGCCCCCGACGAATGGGGGACGAGAGGACGGAGGCGGAGGAGGAAGCCAGGAGGAGGGGAGCCGAGCCAGCGCAGCTGAGCCGGCGGCGGCGAGGAGGAGGAAGGAAGGGAGGCGCGCGGAGGAGGGAGGACCGATGACCCACAAGTATAGGGGGTGTATCGTAGTACTTTCGATAAATAAGAGTGTCGAACCCAACGAGGAGCAAGGTGTTGACAAGCGTTTCGATGAAGGTTTCACCGTAAATGCTCACGTACAAGTATTCGGGGGTTTTGATATTGCAGATAAATAAAGTACAAGTAAATAAAATGCGAGAGAAATAATTGCAGCGAGTGGCCCAATCCTTTTTAGCACAAAGGACAAGCCGGTTTGATTACTTATAATGACCAAACGTTCCCGAGGACACACGGGGATTTTAGTCTAGTGCTTTCGCTACATACATTGATTAATCTTCATTGTTTTGATAAGTGTTGTGTGGGTGAACCTATGCTAATGCACCGCCCTTCCTAGGACTAATACATACTTGTGATTATACCCCTTGCAAGCATCCGCAACTACAAGAAAGTAATTAAGATAAATCTAACCACAGCCTTAAACTCGAGATCCTGCGATCCCTCCCGCATCGATATACTAACGGGGCTTAGGTTTCTGTCACTCCGGCAACCCCGCAATTAGCAACCGAATACAAGATGCACTCCCCTAGGCCCATAAATGGTGAAGTGTCGTGTAGTCGACGTTCACACGACACCACTAGAAGAATGACACCACAACTTAAATATCATAACATTGAATATTACTCAACCATAATTCACTACTAGCATTTAGACTTCACCCATGTCCTCAAGAACTAAACGAACTACTCACGAGACATCATATGGAATACAATCAGAGGTGATATGATGATGAATAACAATCTGAACATGAACCTTGGTTCAATGGTTTCACTCAATAGCATCTACAACAAGTATAGAATAACACCGGAGAGTTTCCCTATCAAACAATCAAGATCAAACCCAAATCGTTACAGCGGTGACGAGGTGCTGCGGTGGTGATGGCGGTGTAGATGGTGGAGACGATGATGATGATGATGGAGATGATGTCCAGCTCGATGACGATGGCGATGGCGATGGCGTCGATTTCCCCCTCGGAGGGAATTTCCCCGATTCCTGCCCGCCGGAGAGCTCTTTTCTCTCTGGTGTTCTCCGCCAGAGGCGGCTCTAACCCTCGTGAGGATCCCTCGTGGCTTAGGTTTTGGGACGAAGGAGTGCGAAGAAAAGGAGGCGAAAGGGTCGTGGGCCCCCGAGCATAGGGTGGCGCGGCCGGGCTGGGCCGCGCCGCCTATGGTCTGGGCCCACGGCCCCTCTCTTCTCCCCTTCTGGCTACCTCCGTCATTTGGAAAAATAGGAATTTTCGTGAAATTCCCTTCCACGATCTTCCGAAATATTGCGTTCGACGGTGCTTTTTCCAGCAGAATCCTGCTCCGGTGCTTGATCCTCCAATGATGATGAAACATGCAAAATAGATGAAATAACATAAGTATTGTGTCCCAATATGAAATATATCAATGAATAACGGCAAATTATGATACAAAATAGTGATGCAAATTGGACGTATCAACTCCCCCAAGCTTAGACCTCGCTTGTCCCCAAGCGAAACTGAGCTCGAGAAACAAGACCACATGTTTATGGAGTGAAGAGTCGATAAATAAAATACGGACAAGAAGCATCATATTCATTCACACAAGACATTCTAATAAACAACTTCCTCATATAACTCATCTTGAAATAAGTAAAGGAAATCACAAGTAAAGGTGCATAAGAAATCATAATTGGTGATGGCAAACTTTGTTCTTGGTCAGAGAACTACTAACGGATTGTACTTCTAAGCAAAGCTTTCATATTAGATTTTATAGCTGAACTTTCATATTCAAGCATGACAATCTCTTCATAATCATTGATAACTTCAAAGTCATATTCATTCAGATAAAATTGGTACTAAACAAGAAAGTATAAAAGACATGATCAACTGAATCATAGCATAAATGATTGGTTCACAACAACTCAATTGCTTGCTTGAGATAGAGGGAAATAGGTTTACTGACTCAACATAAAAGTAAAAGATAGGCCCTTCGCAGAGGGAAGGATTAAATCATGTGCTGGAGCTTTTCAAGTTTTGAAATCATATAAAGAGAACAAAAGTAAAATTTTGAGCGGTGTTTGTTGTTGTCAACGAATGGTAGCGGGCACTCTAAACCCCTTGCCAAACGAACCTTCCAAGAGCGGCTCCCATGAGGGACGGCATCTCTACCAGCAAGGTAGATCATCCCCCTTCTCTTTTGTTTACACATGTATTTTAGTTTTATTTAGGATGACACCCCCCAACCTTGGCTTTCTCAATCCATGGCTAACCGAATCCTCGGGTGCCTTCCAACATTCACATACCATGGAGGAGTGTCTATTGCAAAATTAAGTTGCTTACTGATGAATCAGAGCAAAACATGTGAAGAGAATTATTAATGAAAGTTATTAATTGAGGCTGGGAACCTCATTGCCAGCTCTTATTGCAAAGTTATTGGGTAAGCGGATGTGCCGCTAGTCCATTAGGAAAAGTTCGCCCAACAAGATTGAAAGATAAAACACCACATACTTCCTCATGAGCTATAAAACATTGACACAAATAAGGAGTAGTAGTTTGAATAATTTAAAGGTAGCACATGAAGTATTTACTTGGAATGGCAGAAAATACCATGTAGTAGGTAGGTATGGTGGACACAAATGGCATAGGTTTGGTCTAAGGTTATGGATGTATGAGAAGCATTCCCTCTCGATACAGGTCTTTGGCTAGCAAGGTTTGATAGCAAGCATAAAGGTTGAGGAAACAAACAAATATACATATGATAGAAACAATCATGCATCTTTCTCATAAGCACAAGCAATTTTAACTTAAGAATACTAAGCATAGAGATAATGGAGCAATGTATCTAAGTGTATTTCTCTCTTCTATCAAGATGTTGTTGTTATTGACCAATGCTAAGTTTGCCAAAACCAAATAGATTTACTTAATGTTCCCAAAGTGATATCAATACTCATGTCAAGAGTAATCATATAATGGAGATTGCAAACTAAAATAAGGTGTGCAAAAAGTAAATGATAAGACTTCTCATTAATATTCCATAACGATAACTCACACCAACGGATACATCGATAACTAACTAAGAGAGATACTTCCACATTGCATACTATTCTATATGATAACTTCCCTACTCATGATATGACACTACTTGATAGTAAAAGATAAAGGTGGTGATGTGATACCGCGGCACTCCCCAAGCTTGGAACAAACCAAGGGGATGCCAATACCGATGATGAATTACTCCTTCGGTGATGGTGGTGAATCTTTGTCGTCATCAGACTTCCATGGAAGAGGCCCTCCATCAACAAAAGACATCTTGGTTTCCGGAAACCTGAAACTAGCAGCATGGCTTATGCGCTTAAACCTGTTTTCATACTCACAGTTCTGATTATGGACATCATAAAGTTGAGCTTGGAGTTTGTTGGTGGTGTCGTGAAGTGAGAAGATATCGTCCCACATTTGCAGTCTCCTTTTTGTGTCCATCAATGAGTTCAGACACAATCTTGTGAAAGATATCCACTTCACGCTCAGCCATCTTCTTGTAGTTGAAAACCTCTTGTTCCAGCTTCTCCATCCTGTCTTCCAAGCTCCCTTCTCTTTTAGGACCCTGGACATCTTTGATCCGCAACTCTCCATCCACGAGCTGCAACTCTTTGGGGTGCATCTTCAGCTCGTTCATGTACGGGTTGACGACGTCCTCAAAGAAGCTGTCCTTCTGAGTTCCCGACGAAGACATGATGGATCTAGATCCGAAGCAGATCTGAAAACAGCTCGAAACAAAACGCGACGAGAAAACGATATTACGGACCTCCGGGGTCCGGGGATTATATAGCAAATATTTTTACGACAAAAGGAAGGTTGAAAACGAGTCGGAAAGGGCAACGAGGCGGCCGGACCATAGGTCGGCGCGGCCGGGTGGGACCGCGCCGGCCTATGGTGGCACGCCCTCGCGCGTCTTTTCCACTCCGATTCCGTAATTTTTCATATTTTCCAAAAACAGCAAAAATAATGTTCGGAAAGGTAAACGCGGACTTTTTATTACCTATCCTGTTACCTATTCAAAAGTTCTGGCGGACTGTCAATTTGTCCTTTGATGAAAGCCTCCGGTGTTTCCACTTGAATAATATCAATATCAACATTATAAGAATCGCCCGAGATATAATGCTTGAGTCTTTGTCCATTCACCACTTGTGTGGCATTGCCTTGGAGAGAGCTAATTTTAATTGCTCCTGAACGATACACCTCCTCAACAACATATGGTCCTTCCCACTTCGAGAGTAATTTCCCTGCAAAGAATCTGAGACGAGACCGATACAATAGAACTTGATCTCCAACATTAAATTCTCTTTTGATGATCCTTCTATCATGCCATTTCTTAACTTTTTCTTTAAAGAGTTTAGCATTTTCATAAGCTTCACTTCTCCATTCATCTAAAGAGCTTAATTGCAACAACCTCTTATTACCGGCTAATTTAGGATCTTTATTTAATTCTCTAACAGCCCAATAAGCTTTGTGCTCTAGTTCTAAAGGTAAATGACAAGCTTTTCCATAAACCATTTTATAAGGCGACATTCCCATAGGATTTTTATAAGCAGTTCTATAAGCCCATAACGCTTCTTTCAATTTACTAGGCCAATTCTTTCTAGATTTATTAACAGTCTTACCCAAGATAGCTTTAATCTCTCTATTTGATAATTCTACTTGACCACTAGTTTGAGGGTGATAAGCAGAAGCAATTCTATGATTACCATACCAAGAGTTTTTCTAAAACCTCCATGAATGAAATGAGAACCTCCATCAGTCATAATATATCTAGGTACTCCAAATCTAGGAAATATAATATCTACCAGCATTTTTATAGAGGTCTCACCATCAGCACTTTTTGTAGGTATAGCTTCTACCCATTTAGTAACATAATCAACAGCGACAAGTATATGAGTGTTACCGTCTGAAGAAGGGAAAGGTCCCATGAAGTCGAATCCCCAACAATCGAATGGTTCAATAACAAGAGTATAATTCATAGGCATTTCATTGCGTCTGGAGATATTACCAACTCTTTGACATTCATCACAAGATAAAATAAATTTCCTTGCATCTTTGAAAAGTGTTGGCCAATAAAAACCTGATTGTAGAACCTTTTGCGCGGTTCTATCTCCAGCGTGATGTCCTCCATAAACACTTCCATGACATTTATTCAATATCTCCTGTTGTTCATATTCAGAACACATCTTCGCATAATACCATCCACTCCTTCTTTATATAAGTGTGGGTCATCCCAAAAATAATGCCTCAAGTCATAAAAGAATTTCCTCCTTTGCTGAGCTGAAAAGGTTGGAGGCAAATACTTCGAAACAATAAAGTTAGCATAATCTGCATACCAAGGGCTCTCTCGCGAGCTCACCTTTATTACAGCCAATTGTTCATTTGGAAAACTATCATTAACAGGAACAGGATCATAAGCAATATTTTCCAATCTAGACAAATTATCGCAACAGGATTATCAGCACCTTTCCTATCTATAATATGTAAATCAAATTCTTGCAAAGAAGTACCCATCTAATAAGCCTTGGCTTAGCATCTTTCTTTGTCATAAGGTATCTAATTGCAGCATGATCAGTATGAATTGTAACTTTTGAATCAACAATATAAGGTCTAAACTTATCACAAGCAAAGACTACAGCTAACAATTCTTTTTCAGTTGTAGCATAATTTCTTTGAGCAGCATCAAGAGTCTTACTAGCATAATGAATAACATTTAATTTTTTATCTACTCGCTGTCCAAGAACAGCGCCTACAGCAAAATCACTAGCATCACACATAATTTCAAAAGGCAAATTCCAATCAGGAGGTTCAACTACAGGAGCAGTTGTTAAGGCTTTCTTTAAAGTTTCAAAAGCTTCCTTACAATCATCATCAAAAACAAAAGGTACATCTTTTTGAAGAAGATTAGTAAGAGGCTTTGAAATTTTAGAGAAATCTTTAATAAATCTCCTATAAAACCCGCATGACCAAGAACACTACGAATACCTTTAACATCCCTCGGATAGGGCATCTTCTCAATCGCTTCAACTTTAGCTCTATCAACTTCAATACCTCTCTCGAAATTTTATGTCCCAATACAATTCCTTCATTAACCATAAAGTGGCATTTCTCCCAATTAAGAACAAGGTTAGTTTCTTCACATCTCTGCAAAACTTTATCGAGGTTTCGCAGCAATTATCAAAAGAATTCCCATAGACAGAAAAGTCATCCATGAACACCTCTACAATACTTTCGCAAAAACCATGAAAAATAGCAGACATGCATCTTTGAAAAGTAGCAGGAGCATTACATAAACCAAAAGGCATACGCCTATAAGCATAAGTTCCATAAGGACAAGTAAAAGTGGTTTTCTCTTGATCTTTAGCTTTAACAGCAATTTGTGAAAACCCAGAATAACCATCAAGAAAACAAAAATGAGTATTTTTAGACAATCTTTCTAGCATTTGATCAATAAAGGGTAAAGGGTAATGATCTTTCTTAGTAACTTTATTAACTTTTCGAAAATCAATGCACATTCTATACCCTACAACTATTCTTTGAGGAATAAGCTCATCATTATCATTAGGCACAACAGTCATTCCTCCTTTCTTAGGAACACAATGCAGGGCTAACCCATCTACTATCAGCAATAGGATATATAATACCAGCTTCAAGGAGTTTTAATACCTCATTCCTTACCACTTCCTTCATCTTCGGAATTAGACGACGTTGATGTTCAACAACAGCTTTGCATCTTCTTCCATATTAATAGCATGTTGGCAAATAGAAGGAGAAATCCCTTTCAAATCATCAAGAGTATAGCCAATAGCCCCTCGGTGTTTCTTCAATATTTCCAATAACCTTTCTTCCTCAATCTCGAAAGCTTAGAACTAATAATAACAGGATATATTTTCTTATCATCAATATGAGCATATTTAAGATTATCAGGTAAAGGCTTTAGATCAAAAACAGGATCTTCCTTCGGTGGTGGTGTTGTACCCAGATCTTCCACCGGTAAATCATGCTTGAGAATAGGTTGGCGACGAAAAATTTCCTCAAGCTCATCTCTTTCTTTACTAAAAGCTTCACTTTCACTATTCTCCAAATGTTGCTGCAAAGGGTTATTAGGAACAAGAACAATAGATGCACACTGCTCCATTTTAAAATCATTACTAGGCAAGTCAACTTTATAAGGAGTTTTGGTAAATTTAGAAAAGTTAAATTCATAAGGTTCACCAGCAAATCTAGTCAAAATTTTCTCTTTCTTACAATCTATAATAGCTCCACAAGTATTTAGAAAAGGTCTACCAAAATGATAGGACAATAATCACTAGCAGCAGAACCAAGTACCAAAAAGTCAGCAGGATATTTAATCTTACCACATAGAACTTCCACATCTCGAACAATACCAATTGGAGAAATAGTTTCTCTATTAGCTAGATGAATAACCACATCAATATCTTCAAGTTCACAAGAACCAATTTCGTGCATAATCTCCGTGTAAAGTTCATAAGGAATAGCACTAACACTTGCACCAATATCACATAAACCATAATAGCAATGATCACCAATTCTAACAGATAGCATAGGAACACTAACTTGTTTGGGTTTATTAGGATGTGAAACAATATTAGAAGCATCTTCACAGAAAATAATATGACCATCCTCCACGTTCTCAGTCACAAGATCTTTAACTATTGCAACAGCAGGTTCAATTTTAATTTGTTCTTCAGGTTCTTTAGGTTTCTTTTCACTTTTATTAACTGCACTAGATATGAGTACTCCTTCATTTTAGCAGGGAAAGGAGTTTTTTCAATATAAGCTTCAGGAATAACATTATCAACAATTTCAATCACTACACATTTGTTTACAGATGAATCAATTTTATCTTTATACGGTTCATGATACTTATCAAAATTCTTCTTAGGCAGTTCATAATGAGAGGCAAAAGCTCTATAAAGATTTGCGCAACTTGGGAATCAAGACCATATGTAGCACTCATATTACGAAATTTATCAGTATCCATAAAAGCTTCAATGCATTTATAATCATAAATTATACCGATTCTCTATCTTTGTCGTTCTCCCATCCTTCAGTATTTTCTTGGATCCGATCAAGAAGGTCCCTTTTAAACTCTTCATTCTTGCGTGTAAATGATCCAGAACAAGAAGTATCCAACAAGGTCTTGTCTTGAAAAGAAAGTCTTGCATAGAAATTATCAATAATAACATTACCAGGAAGCTCATGAATGGGGCATTTGAGCATTAAAGACTTCAATCTCCCCAAGCTTGGGCAATACTTTCTCCATCATGAGGCCAGAAATTATATATGCGGTTCCGATCTTTGTGAATTTCACTTGGAGGATAAAATTTGGAATAGAATAAAGGCACAATGTCCTCCCAATCAATAGAATCACCATTTTTCAGCAATTTATACCAGTGCGCCGCTTTACCAGACAGCGATATAGTGAATAGTTTCTTCCTAACTTCATTCATGGAAATACCTGCACATTTGAATAACCCGCATAATTCATGCAAAAATAGTAAATGATCACCAGGATGGACAGTTCCATCCCCTTCATAGCGGTTATCCATAACACGTTCAATAATTTTCGTAGGTATTTTATATGGTACTACTTCCTCACCTGGCGCTTCATCCACTACCGTTGCAGTAGTAGTAGATTTCCCAAATAGAAATTGAAGAGAAGATCTCTCCATAATGATTATAGCAGCAGGCAGAAATAAAATCAGCACAAACAGTAAAGGTTTTCCTTACCAATTCCACTTACCAATAGCGCTTCACTCCCCGGCAACGGCGCCAGAAAATAGTCTTGATGACCCACAAGTATAGGGGGTGTATCGTAGTACTTTCGATAAATAAGAGTGTCGAACCCAACGAGGAGCAGAAGGTGTTGACAAGCAGTTTCGATGAAGGTTTCACTGTAAATGCTCACAGACAAGTATTCGGGGGTTTTGATATTGCGGATAAATAAAGTACAAGTAAATAAAATGCGAGAGAAATAATTGCAGCGAGTGGCCCAATCCTTTTAGCACAAAGGACAAGCCGGTTTGATTACTTATAATGACCAAACGTTTGAGGACACACGGGGATTTTAGTCTAGTGCTTTCGCTACATACGCTGATTAATCTTCATTGTTTTGATAAGTGTTGTGTGGGTGAACCTATGCTAATGCACCGCCCTTCCTAGGACTAATACATACTTGTGATTATACCCCTTGCAAGCATCCGCAACTACAAGAAAGTAATTAAGATAAATCTAACCACAGCCTTAAACTCTGAGATCCTGCGATCCCTCCCGCATCGATATACTAACGGGGGCTTAGGTTTCTGTCACTCCGGCAACCCCGCAATTAGCAACCGAATACAAGATGCACTCCCCTAGGCCCATAAATGGTGAAGTGTCGTGTAGTCGACGTTCACACGACACCACTAGAAGAATGACACCACAACTTAAATATCATAACATTGAATATTACTCAACCATAATTCACTACTAGCATTTAGACTTCACCCATGTCCTCAAGAACTAAACGAACTACTCACGAGACATCATATGGAATACAATCAGAGGTGATATGATGATGAATAACAATCTGAACATGAACCTTGGTTCAATGGTTTCACTCAATAGCATCTACAACAAGTATAGAATAACACCGGAGAGTTTCCCCTATCAAACAATCAAGATCAAACCCAAATCGTTACAGCGGTGACGAGGTGCTGCGGTGGTGATGGCGGTGTAGATGGTGGAGACGATGATGATGATGATGGAGATGATGTCCAGCTCGATGACGATGGCGATGGCGATGGCGTCGATTTCCCCCTCCGGGAGGGAATTTCCCCGGCGGATTCCTGCCCGCCGGAGAGCTCTTTTCTCTCTGGTGTTCTCCGCCCCGCAGAGGCGGCTCTAACCCTTCGTGAGGATCCCTCTGTGGCTTAGGTTTTCGGGACGAAGGAGTACGCGAAGAAAAGGAGGCGAAAGGGTCGTGGGCCCCCGAGCATAGGGTGGCGCGGGGCCCGGGCCGCGCCGCCTATGGTCTGGGCCCTGTGGCCCTCTCTTCTCCCCTTTCGGCTACCTCCGTCATTTGGAAAAATAGGAATTTTCGTGAAATTCCCTTCCACGATCGATCTTCCGAAATATTGCGTTCGACGGTGCTTTTTCAGCAGAATCCGGCTCCGGTGCTTGATCCTCCAATGATGATGAAACATGCAAAATAGATGAAATAACATAAGTATTGTGTCCCAATATGAAATATATCAATGAATAACAGCAAATTATGATACAAAATAGTGATGCAAATTGGACGTATCAAGGACGCAGAGGCGAAGGCACCTTCCTCCGACGAGGAGGTGACGAGCCGGAAGCGTCGCCGCCACGACGATGAGGCGGGGCCATCTAGGAAGAAGTAGTAGTTTAAGTTTGTTTTTAAGTTTTTATATGTAATTTTTATGTTTATTCGAACTATATATAATTATGTTTATTCGAACTATATATAATTATGTTTATTCGAACTATATATAATTTGACTATGTTGAGAGTTCAAATCTTTCGTTCGACGATGGTCTTGCCGTAGATCGGGAAGACAAGGGTAGTGCCGTAGATCGGGGAAGACGAGGGTATTGCCGTAGAAACCCATGCCATTGTCGCCGACAGGTCGGGGCCACCAAACGTTTCCCGCGATTCTCTCTCATCCGGAGTCCCCGAGCGCTCCCCGGGGGCCGGGGATGGCGTGGGATCGCCGGATGAAATTAGGCCCAATTCCGGACGAAAACGAAAAACCGGGGGCGCGACTGGACCGAATTACGTCGTCCGGATGGAAAAAAGGATCGCCGGGGGCCTCGTCGGGGGGACGAGTGGAAATGCTCTAAGCTAAGCGCCATGACGCTATATGATTAAGCCCTGCATATAATAGGATTAAGCCGGTCGATGTACGTGCTCCAAGTGTGAACGCAGAGCGGCGACTAATCGAAGAGCAACCAGCGTCTCCGCCCCTTCTTTTATTTGGTGACCTCACTTTCTCCATCTTCTTGTCACCTCAATGTATAGACCTTTTATTACTTCATTCAAACAGAGTATTACAGCATCGGGTCATGCAAAATCTTAACATAGAGAAGCTATTTTTTTATACAAGAAAAAGCTAAAACACGGTGCTGTATTATTTTGGAAAGGTTGGAACAGTTTAAGATTTATAAGAACGTTGCGGGGAAAAATTATCGTATCATTTGAGGAGATGAAAAAAAATGTGGTGAGATTTAGGCTTACAGGTCAGAAAGATAGGTGTAATGGGAGTGTGGCTTATTGTAGCTCGGGCTACATGGAGCTCGTTTTTTCAAAAATTACGAGCAAAAATTCTATAGGTAGATAATGATGTACTCTACGACCGTGGAAAAAAAAATACGAAAGACTCAATATTTTGGACTACGTAAAATTCACAACTCCATGGATCTGAAAACGTGAACAGTACAGATTTTGAGACCTCCAACATTTGTCAGAATTTGTTATTTTTTGTAGATTCTAATATAACGTATTTCATCCTGAAATTTTGCGCACTGGTAGAGTACATCATTAGCTACATTCATTTTTTTTTTTGAAATTTTAAACGTTAATTTCGAATTTTGTATAAAAAAAGATATGTGTAGCTCGGACTACACTTTGAATTTCCCGTGTAAATGGTTGCTAGAAAAACCACGTGTTTTACAAACAAGTCGTTGTATCCTGCCATGAAAAATAATCACATCAAATTTCCCTTTAACAAGCTATGGTTTCTTCAAGTTCCTTTGAAAATAAACTTTTTCTATGGCTAGTGTTTACAAAATGAACACTTACTGCACCGAATAAACAAAAGACCTAGCCACACTGGTTTTTCTATTGAACGAAATTGGGGCTTATGCCACTCAATTAAAAAAAAAAAACAGCTCCAACTAAAAAACCTCTCTAGCGGCTGGAAATAACCCATCACAGTGGTATTCCCCTAATAACGCTGGTCTCTCCTCCATCCAAATGTGCACTGCCACACCCAATGATAATATTGATTCTCTATTTGGTAGGGCCGTTGTTGTTGACACTGGTGTGTCCAAGACATTTTAGTGTCGAGATGTGCAATATGGTGGATTTTCGTCCATCGTTCTCCTTCGTGTCAAGTGTTTTTTTTTGCGAAAGAAGACAGTGATATTAAAAATCCGTTCTTACAGAACGATCCAGAAACCAAAGCAAAATTACAAAGAAGTCCTCCTGGATCCCGTCAGCGCCGACGCCCAGGAGCTGTCGGTGGCGGGTGATGGCGTGTAACTCACACGTTCGTTGGGAACCCCAAGAGGAGGTATGATGCGCACAGTAGCAAGTTTTCCCTCAGAAAGAAACCAAGGTTTAATCGAACCGGTGGGAGCCAAGCACGTTGAAGGTTGATGGTGGCGAAATGTGATGCGGCGCAACAACAGGGATTCCGGCGCCAACGTGGAATCTGCACAACAAAACCAAAGTACTTTGCCCCAAAGCAGTGAGGTTGTCAATCTCACCGGCTTGCTGTAACAAAGGATTAAACGTATCGAGTGGAAGATGTTTGCAAAGAAAACAGTAAACACAATTGCAGTAGATTGTATGCTATGTAAAGAATAGGACCGGGGTCCACAGTTCACTAGAGGTGTCTCTCCCATAAGATAAAAGCATGTTGGGTGAACAAATTACGGTCGGGCAATTGACAAATAGAGAAAGGCATAACAATGCATATACATGATATGATAAATATAGTGAGATTTAATTGGGCATTACGACAAAGTACATAGACCGCCATCCAACGGATCTATGCCTAAAAAGTCCACCTTCAGGTTATCATCCGAACCCCATTCGGTATTAAGTTGCTAAGCAAGACAATTGCATTAAGTATGGTGCGTAATGTAATCGACAACTACATCCTTAGACATAGAATCAATGTTTTATCCCTAGTGGCAACAGCACATCACAACCTTAGAACTTTCTCACTGTCCCAGGTGTCAATGAAGGTATGAACCCACTATCGAGCATAAATACTCCCTCTTGGAGTTAAGAGTACAAACTTGGCCGAGCCTCTACTAATAACGGAGAGCATGCAAGATCATAAACAACACATAAACAATAGATTGATAATCACCATAATCATAGTATTCTCTATCCATCGGATCCCGACAAACACAACATATAGAATTACATATAGATGATCTTGATCATGTTAGGCAGCTCACAAGATCCAACAATGAAGCACAACAAGGAGAAGACGACCATCTAGCTACTGCTATGGACCCATGGTCCAGGGTGAACTACTCACTCATCACTCCGGAGGCGATCATGGCGATGAAGAGTCCTCCGGGAGATGAATCCCTCTCCGGCGGGTGCCGGAGGCGATCTCCTGAATCCCCGAGATGGGATTCGCGGCGGCGTCTCTGGAAGGTTTTCCGTATCGTGGCTCTCGATACTGGGGGTTTCGCGACGAGGCTTTAAGTAGGCGAAAGGGCACGCGGGGGCCACACGAGGTGCCCCAGGCAGGCCGGCGCGGCCAGGGCTGGGCCGCGCCGCCCTATCCCCTGGCCGCCTCGCCCCGCTCGTTATCTCTTCGGTCTTCTGGAAGCTTCGTGCAAAAATAGGACCCTGGGCGAAAGTTTCGTCCAATTCCGAGAATATTTCCTTACTAGGATTTTTGAAACCAAAAACAGCAGAAAACAAGGCTTTCGACATCTTGTTAATAGGTTAGTTCCGAAAATGCATAAATATGACATATAATGTGCATAAAACATGTAGGTATCATCAATAAAGTAGCATGGAACATAAGAAATTATCGATACGTTGGAGACGTATCAGCATCCCCAAGCTTAGTTCTGCTCGTCCCGAGCAGGTAAAACGATAACAAAGATAATTTCTGAAGTGACATGCCATCATAATCTTGATCATACTATTTGTAAACATATGTAATGAATGCAGCGATCAAAACAAAGGTAATGACATGAGTAAACAAGTGAATCATATGACAAAGACTTTTCATGAATAGTACTTCAAGACAAGCATCAATAAGTCTTGCATAAGAGTTAACTCATAAAGCAATAAATCAAAGTAAAGGTGTTGAAGCAACACAAAGGAAGATTAAGTTTCAGCGGTTGCTTTCAACTTATAACATGTATATCTCATGGATATTGTCAACATAAAGTAATATAACAAGTGCAATATGCAAGT
The DNA here is from genome assembly GCA_030979885.1 of Lolium multiflorum. Classification (NCBI taxonomy): domain Eukaryota; kingdom Viridiplantae; phylum Streptophyta; class Magnoliopsida; order Poales; family Poaceae; genus Lolium; species Lolium multiflorum. The sequence goes on from CM061753.1 coordinate 253,805,498, forward strand.
ATGTAGGAATCAATGCACAGTTCACACAAGTGTTTGCTTCTTAAGGTGGAAGGAGATAGGTAAACTGACTCAACAATAAAGGTAAAAGAAAGGTCCTTCAAAAGGAAAGCATCGATTGCTGTATTTGTGCTAGAGCTTTTATTTTGAAAACATGAAACAATTTTGTCAACGGTAGTAATAAAGCATATGAGTTATGTAAATTATATCTTACAAGTTGCAAGCCTCATGCATAGTATACTAATAGTGTCCGCACCTCGTCCTACTTAGCTTGGACTACCGGATCTTTGCATGCCATGTTTCAACCAAGTGTCACAAAGGGGTACCTCCATGCCGCCTGTACAAAGGTCTAAGGAGAATGCTCGCATTTTGGATTTCTCGCTTTTGATTATTCTCAACTTAGACATCCATACCGGGACAACATGGACAACAGATAATGGACTCCTCTTAAATGCATAAGCATGTAGCAATGATTATTATTCTCATATGAGATTGAGGATATATGTCCAAACTGAAACTTCCACCATGATTCATGGCTTTAGTTAGCGGCCCAATGTTCTTCTCTAACAATTTTGCATGCTCCAACCACTAAAATGATAGATCCTTCAGACAAGACAGACATGCATAGCAACTCACATGATATTCAACAATAGTTGATGGCGTTCCCCAGAAGCATGGTTATCGCACAACAAGCAACTTAATAAAAGATAAAGTGCATAAGTACATATTCAATACTACGATAGTTTTTAAGGCTATTTTGTCCCATGAGCTATATATTGCAAAGGTGAATGATGGAATTTTAAAGGTAGCACTCAAGCAATTTACTTTGGAATGGCGGAGAAATACCATGTAGTAGGTAGGTATGGTGGACACAAATGGCATAGTAGTTGGCTCAAGGATTTTGGATGCATGAGAAGTATTCCCTCTCGATACAAGGTTTAGGCTAGCAAGGTTATTTGAAGCAAACTCAAGGATGAACAGGTGCAGCAAAACTCACATAAAAGACATATTGTAAACATTATAAGACTCTACACCGTCTTCCTTGTTGTTCAAAACTCAATACTAGATATTATCTAGACCTTAGAGAGACCAAATATGCAAATCAAATTTTAGCAAGCTCTATGTATTTCTTCATTAATGGGTGCAAAGCATATGATGCAAGAGCTTAAACATGAGCACAACAATTGCAAAGTATCACATTATCCAAGACATTTTAGAATTACTACATGTAGCATTTTCCAATTCCAACCATATAACAATTTAACGAAGAAGAAACTTCGCCTTGAACATTATGAGTAAAGCCTAAGGACACATGTGTCCATATGCAACAGCGGAGCGTGTCTCTCTCCCACAAAGTGAATGCTAGGATCCATTTTATTCAAACAAAAACAAAAACAAAAACAAACCGACGCTCCAAGTAAAGAACACAAGATGTGATTGAATAAAAATATAGTTTCAGGGGAGGAACCTGATGATGTTGTCGATGAAGAAGGGGATGCCTTGGGCATCCCCAAGCTTAGACGCTTGAGTCTTCTTAAAATATGCAGGGGTGAACCACGGGGCATCCCCAAGCTTAGAGCTTTCACTCCTCTTGATCATAGTATATCATTCTCCTCTCTTGACCCTTGAAAACTTCCTTCACACCAAACTTCAAGCAAACTCATTAGAGGGTTAGTGCACAATTAATAATTCACACATTCAGAGGTGGCACAATCATTCTTTACACTTCTGGACATTTCATAAAGCTACTGGACATTAGTGGATCAAAGAAATGAATCCAACATAGCAAAAGAGGCAATGCGAAATAAAAGGCAGAATCTGTCAAAAACAGAACAGTCCGTAAAGACGAATTTAAAGCTGGCACCAGACTTGCTCAAATGGAAAAACTCAAAACTAATGAAAGTTGCGTACATATCTGAGGATCACGCTCGTAAATTGGCAGATTTTTCGAATTTTATCTGAGAACTGTGCCCAGATTCGTGACAGACAGCAATGCTGTTTCTGCGCAGCGATCCCAAATACAACATCAACTTTAACATAGAAACTTTACTTGGCACAAAAACATGATAAGGAGAGGTTGCTACAGTAGTAAACAACTTCCAAGACTCAACAAAACAAAAAAATTGCTGTAGTAAAAACATGGGTTGTCTCCCATAAGCGCTTTTCTTTAACGCCTTTCAGCTAGGCGAAAGTGCAAATCAAGTAACATCGAGTAGAAGCATCAACATCATAGCTTGTTATAATAATAGAATCAAAAGGCAACTTCATTCTCTTTCTAGGGAAGTGTTCCATACCTTTCTTGAGAGGAAATTGATATTTAATATTACCTTCCCTCATATCAATAACACCAACGGTTCGAAGAAAAGGTCTTCCCAACACAATAGGACAAGATGCATTGCATTCGATATCCAAGACAACAAAATCAACGGGGACAAGGTTATTGTTAACCGTAAGGTGCACATTATCAATCCTCCCCAAAGGTTTCTTTTTAACATTATCAGCAAGATTAACATCCAAATAACAATTCTTCAATGGTGGCAAGTCAAGCATATCATAAATCTTCTTAGGCATAACAGAAATACTTGCACCAAGATCTCATAAAGCATTACATTCAAAGTCATTGAATTTCATTTTAATGATGGGCTCCCAACCATCTTCTAACTTTCTAGGAATAGAAGTTTCAAGTTTTAGTTTCTCTTCTCTAGCTTTTATGAGAGCATTTGTAATATGTTTTGTAAAGGCTAAATTTATAGCACTAGCATTAGGACTTTTAGCAAGTTTTTGTAAGAACTTTATAACTTCAGAGATGTGACAATCATCAAAATCTAAATCATTATGAGCTACAGCAATGGGATCATTGTTCCCAAGGTCGGAAAAAATTTCAGCAGTTTTATCACAAGCAGTTTCAGCAGTTTTAGCAATTTCAGGCAGTTTTGTTCGCTTTGCACTAGGAGTAGAAACATTGCCAACACCAATTATTTTACCATTGATAGTAGGAGGTGCAGCAACATGTGAAGAATTAGCATTACTAGTGGTGGTAATAGTCCAAACTTTAGCTACATTACTCTCTTTAGCTAGTTTTTCATTTTGTTCTCTATCCCACCTAGCACGCAATTCAGCCATTAATCTTATATTCTCATTAATTCTAACTTGGATGGCATTTGCTGTAGTAGTAATCTTATTATCAATATCATCAGGTTTAGCAGCCATTTTATTAATTAAAAAAGATTGTGATGCAGACATGTATGAGATTCGGGTTTCAGCATTTGAAATTTTAGTTTGCAGACCAGAAATCTCCCTATTCAAATTTTCAAGTTGATTTCCTATATTTTTCAACAAGGTAGATTGTTCATTCATAGTTTTAGTAAACAATTGATTTTGCTCATATTGTGATTGCATAAAGTTTTTAGTGGATCTTTCAATTTCTAGCATCCTTTCCTCATATCTACCATAATCATTACCACTAGCAGGATATGGCCTATAGTTATTACCAGAGTTGTTCCTATAAGCATTGTTGTTGAAATTATTATTTTTAATGAAATTCACATCAACATTTTCTTCTTGAGCAACCAATGAAGCTAAAGGAACATTATTTGGATCAACATTAGATCTACCATTCACAAGCATAGACATAATCACATCAATCTTATCATTCAAGGAAGAGGTTTCTTCAACAGAATTTACCTTCTTACCTTGTGGAGCTCTTTCCGTGTGCCATTCAGAGTAATTTATCATCATATCATCAAGAAGTTTTGTAGCCGCCCCCAATGTGATGGACATAAAGGTACCTCCAGCAGCTGAATAAATTCCGCGAAGAAAAATTTAGTCCTGCATAGAAGGTTTGGATGATCATCCAAGTAGTCAGTCCATGGGTTGGGCAATTCTTTACCAAAGTTTTCATTCTCTCCCATGCTTGAGCAACATGTTCAGTATCTAATTGCTTAAAATTCATTATGCTACTTCTCAAAGATATAATTTTAGCGGGAGGATAATATCTACCAATAAAAGCATCCTTGCATTTAGTCCATGAATCAATACTATTCTTAGGCAAAGATAGCAACCAATCTTTAGCTCTTCCTCTTAATGAGAAAGGAAACACTTTCAATTTAATAATATCACCATCTACATCTTTATACTTTTGCATTTCACAAAGTTCAACAAAATTATTGAGATGGGCAGCAGCATCATCAGAACTAGCACCAGAAAATTGATCTCTCATGACAAGATTCAGTAAAGCAGGTTTAATTTCAAAGAATTCTGCTGTAGTAGCAGGTGGAGCAATAGGTGTGCATATGAAATCATTATTATTTGCATTTGTGAAGTCACACAACTTAGTATTTTCAGGGGTATTCATTTTAGCAACGGTAAATAAAACAAACTAGATAAAGTAAATGCAAGTAACTAATTTTTTGTGTTTTTGATATAGAGAGCAAGACAGTAAATAAAGTAAAACTAGCAACTAATTTTTTTGTATTTTGTTTAGGTGCAGCAAACAAAGTAGTAAATAAAATAAAGCAAGACAAAATCAAAGTAAAGAGATTGAGAAGTGGAGACTCCCCTTGCAGCGTGTCTTGATCTCCCGGCAACGGCGCCAGAAAAGAGCTTGATGGCGTGTAACTCACACGTTCGTTGGGAACCCCAAGAGGAAGGTATGATGCGCACAGCAAGTTTTCCCTCGAAAGAAACCAAGGTTTAATCGAACCAGTAGGAGCCAAGAAGCACGTTGAAGGTTGATGGTGGCGAAATGTGATGCGGCGCAACAACGGGATTCCGGCGCCAACGTGGAATCTGCACAACAAAACCAAAGTACTTTGCCCCAACGCAGTGAGGTTGTCAATCTCACCGGCTTGCTGTAACAAAGGATTAAACGTATCGAGTGGAAGATGTTTGCAAAGAAAACAGTAAACACAATTGCAGTAGATTGTATGCTATGTAAAGAATAGGACCGGGGTCCACATTCACTAGAGGTGTCTCTCCCATAAGATAAAAGCATGTTGGGTGAACAAATTACAGTCGGGCAATTGACAAATAGAGAAAGGCATAACAATGCATATACATGATATGATAAATATAGTGAGATTTAATTGGGCATTACGACAAAGTACATAGACCGCCATCCAACTGCATCTATGCCTAAAAAGTCCACCTTCAGGTTATCATCCGAACCCCATTCAGTATTAAGTTGCTAAGCAACAGACAATTGCATTAAGTATGGTGCGTAATGTAATCGACAACTACATCCTTAGACATAGAATCAATGTTTTATCCCTAGTGGCAACACACATCACAACCTTAGAACTTTCTGTCACTGTCCCAGGTGTCAATGAAGGCATGAATCCACTATCGAGCATAAATACTCCCTCTTGGAGTTAAGAGTACAAACTTGGCCGAGCCTCTACTAATAACGGAGAGCATGCAAGATCATAAACAACACATAAACAATAGATTGATAATCACCATAATCATAGTACTCTCTATCCATCGGATCCCGACAAACACAACATATAGTATTACATATAGATGATCTTGATCATGTTAGGCAGCTCACAAGATCCAACAATGAAGCACAACAAGGAGAAGACGACATCTAGCTACTGCTATGGACCCATGGTCCAGGGTGAACTACTCACTCATCACTCCGGAGGCGATCATGACGATGAAGAGTCCTCCGGGAGATGAATCCCCTCTCCGGCAGGGTGCGGAGGCGATCTCCGAATCCCCGAGATGGGATTGCGGCGGCGCGTCTGGAAGGTTTTCCGTATCGTGGCTCTCGATGGGGGTTTCGCGACGGAGGCTTTAAGTAGGCGAAAGGGCAACGCGGGGGCCACACGAGGTGCCCGGGGGCAGGCCGGCGCGGCCAGGGCCTGGGCCGCGCCGCCTATCCCCTGGCCGCCTCGTGGCCCCACTTCGTTATCTCTTCGGTCTTGGAAGCTTCGTGCAAAAATAGGACCCTGGCGAAAGTTTCGTCCAATTCCGAGAATATTTCCTTACTAGGATTTCTGAAACCAAAAACAAAGACAACAAGTGGCTCTTCGGCATCTTGTTAATAGGTTAGTTCCAGAAAATGCATAAATATGACATATAATGTGCATAAAACATGTAGGTATCATCAATAAAGTAGCATGGAACATAAGAAATTATCGATACGTTGGAGACGTATCAGCGCTGCCGCTGCTCCATCTTCGCCTTGGATCGGAGCCAGCCCCATGGCAGCGGGGGAGTCGCCGAGCACCGGATCCATGGATCCTACGCCTGGAATCGCCGTCGACGACGCGGAGCATCTCGGAATCACCATCGTCTTCATCTTCAAACTGGAGCCATATCCCCCTGTACAAACCCCACAAGCCTCCCACCAACGCCGGAGGAAGCGTCGGCAGAGCGGAGAAGAGGCTGGAGGACAAAAGCCACAACCATGGCCGGCGCAACCGCCCCGCCCGCCATGGTCCCCGCACCTACACGCACCAGCAGGTTGTTGACGACGACGAGGACGACGTCGAAGCGGAGGAGAACCTGCAGCACCACTTATTCGCATCAGCTCCGCCCTCCCCTCCATGGCGGCGCCGGCCCCGAAACTACCCTCCACAACCTATCTACACCGCCAAGACACAGATCAGGGGATTCCCCACCCTCCCGCCGCCGGAGCGGCCGGCGGAGGGGGAGGAATCCCGCCGATGTGCCGGCGGGCGCTGGGAACCCCGAAGTCGCCTCCCGGATCGCCTCTGGCTACTGTAGAGAGAGAGGGGAGTTCTATAATATTCGTGTCAAGTGTATTTAGTCTATGATTATTTTTTATTAGTGAATGGTTTATAATGTTTCCATTTACACTGTAAAACACACTTAGACATGGTTAGACATGACACATTTCATTTATTGATCTAAGATTCGCACCCTCTAAGAGCATCTCCAGTCGCGTTCCCCAAACGATGTCCGGGCAAAGCGCCGGATTAGTCGTTTCGGGGACGTCCGGACAAAATTTTCGTTTGGAGAAGGTCCCTTTTCTAGCCATGTCCCCCAAACGCGACCTTCAAACAAAAAGTAAGTGTAAAAGTCGTGTCCGGCGTCCCCGGTAGAGCCTCTATACACAGGGGATGGGCTAGGGACGCCGGACAACATTTGGAGCACGTCCGGACCGAAGCGGCCTTTGGGGCACGCGAGTGGGACGTTTTTTTGGCCGGCGTCCCCCAAATCCCTTTGGGGGATGCTTTGGGGGACGCGACTGGAGATGCTCAAAGGTGCAATGTTTGGTCGTTGGCAATTTCTTCACCAGTCATGTTGAAACATCAACATACAAAAGGTGAACCTACACATGAAAACTTTGAAGTGCCATGATATAACTTCATTTTTTTTATCATGGATGTTTGTTGCTTGTGTTTCTTCAATATTTTCTATCCGACCTAATTTTGTTAAGTTAATCAATAAGGTGGTGCTAGTGAACAAATATAACTATTTGAAAAAAGAAAAAGAAAATGCGAGTAAAATAAACTGTAGGTTAACCCATGAAAATAATAGACTTCATTTTCTCCCCAAATCTCATTTTTCGCGCGTGTTTAGCTCAAGCCGGGCACCACTCTTTACATTTTAACCCATTTAACAATGCTAGATCAGCCTTTAACATGAGGATATTACCTTTTTTTTTTTTTGGTTTACAAGCTATTACTTGCAAGTTTTTGATCTGAATTTTCGTCTCTTTGTATTATATGCGCAAATAAATTTTCTCCACTAGTTGCTCGATATCAGACCCATGTCATATATGTTTAGTTTCTTTGAAGAGGGCACCCTGCCATAATTAAGTTCATAAATTTCTACCATTAGTTGCTCAATATTGCCACCCGATGTATTTCAAAACCAATACTTTCTAGAAGAGAACAACAAGTATTTTTCTTGCGAGGAGTGCAAGCTAATCTTTCTAAATTACTCATCAACTAAGAAGGCGCATGTATTTTCTTCTCATTAGACACACTCAAATTTCATTTCTCACAGTACAGGGCATGCATCTCTAGCACCGGCGTGAGGAGGGGAGAGCGGCTTTCTCCATAGAACCTTTCTGGCTAAGGTCGCCAGCTTAGATTTTTTTCATGGTGGGTGTGTGGCATCTTTTCTTTTCATCACCAGAACAGTAGCAATGCATATACAACATTTTGTCACGATCTTGAACATCATAAAATCGGCGGAAGAGTGTCTCTAACATCAAAAGACCAGCCACTTTTTTGGATACGTCCATGCACAGAAAGACACAACATTCTTTTGCATCCGTCTCGAAACCTATATTTTTCAAAATATTGACAGTAATTGCAGAACCATTTATATCTGAATTGTATACACTTCTCATTTATGAATACACACAATGAACAAGGTCAAGGGCGTACCATCAACTAGAACGCTGTTTTTCACACAAAATCCTAACATAAGTATCCCGAATACAAACTATACCTTGTTTTGTTCTATCTATGCACCAAAGGAACTCAATTATCGATCGCAATCTGCGTGTACCATCAACTAGTGATTAGTGTGTTAAACAATGATTTGGTGGAAACTGGCTCAACGCATCTGGTGCGTGGCCTATCACTTTATATAGGAGTACCAAGAGGTACAATACAGGTACAAATACAGTTATACAAATATACAATCTAACACCCTCCCTCAATCTTAACTGTGGCCTGAGGTACTCAGTAAGTTAAGATTGCGTCTACAACCTATGAACAAAGGAAGAGACAGAGGTTTAGTAAAGATATCAGCAAGTTGATCTTTGGAGGAGATGAACTTGATCTGCAGAAACCTCTTTGCAACACGTTCTCTCACAAAGTGATAATCAACTTCGATGTGCTTCGTCCGAGCATGAAATACCGGATTCGATGAAAGGTATGTAGCGCCGATGTTGTCACACCAAAGGACAGGAGGCTGTCTGTGAGAGATCTTCAACTCTCGAAGAAGAGCTTGTACCCAAATAAGCTCAGCAGTAGCATCAGCAACAGCCTTGTACTCAGCTTCAGTGCTACTCCGAGAGACAGTGGCCTGTTTGCGAGCACTCCAGGCGATCAGATTTGGACCAAAGAACACAGCATATTCCCCCGTGGACCGCCTGTCATCAGGGTTGCCAGCCCAATCCGCATCACTGAATGCCGAGAGTACACCAGAGGGGGCCGGCCGCAAATGAAGACCATAGGTAGCAGTAGAGCGTACGTAACGCAGAATACGCTTGACAGCTGTCAGGTGAGGCTCGCGAGGAGCATGAAGATACTGGCAGACACGGTTAACTGCATAAGAAATATCAGGGCGGGTGATGGTAAGATACTGAAGAGCACCAACAAGACTTCTGTAGTCAGTAGCACCATCAGCAGACAGAAGGATCCCATCAGTAGCAGAAATAGCCTCAGTGGAAGACATGGGAGTAGTAGCAGCCTTGCACTCCAGCATGCCCGCACGGCGCAAGAGATCCTGAGAGTACTTCTGCTGAGACAGAGCAAGACCATCCTGAGGATAAGTGACCTCCAAGCCAAGAAAATAGTGAAGTTTGCCCAGGTCCTTGACAGCAAAATCAGAACTGAGAGCCAGAACCAAACGATTAGTCGCCGCAACAGAGGAGCTGACAAGGATGATATCATCAACATAGACCAGAATATACATAGTAACTTCCGGTCTCTGAAGAATAAACAGAGACGTATCAGCAGTAGAGGGCACAAAACCATGAGCACGAAGTGCAGAACCCAGACGAGCATACCAAGCACGGGGAGCCTGCTTGAGCCCATACAGTGCTTTCACCAAGCGACAGAGATGCTGAGGACGGTCAGGATCAACAAACCCAGGAGGCTGACGCATATAGACCTCCTCCTCAAGGACACCATGCAGAAATGCATTCTGAACATCAAGCTGGCGAAGGGACCAGCCACGAGTGACAGCAAGGGACAGCAGCAGCCGAATAGTGGTCGGCTTAACAACAGGACTGAAAGTATCCTCGTAGTCAAGGCCGTACCGTTGTTTGAAACCCTTAGCAACGAGTCTGGCCTTGTACCGCTCAATAGAGCCATCTGCATGCCGTTTGACCTTGAAGACCCATTTGGAATCAATGACGTTGAGACCGGAGCGAGGAGAGACGAGCTGCCAAGTACCATTGTCACGAAGAGCCTTAATCTCAAGGTCCATGGCAGCACACCAGTGAGGAATACCCAATGCAGCCTGATAATGTCGCGGTTCCGCAGTTGGATCAGACTGCGCATGAGCAACAGATGCAGCAATCCAAGCCACAGTTCCATCCGTGCGTTCCTTGGGCCGATGAATGCCGCTGCGACTGCGCGTATGCGGGCGATGGATGGCCGGGGCTGGAGGTGGAGCAGCACGTGCCTCGGCGAGAGAGGCAGGTGATGGTGCAGGAGGCGGGCTCCCTGGTTCCGTCGAGGTAGACGGTGGCGGGGCAGAGCCAGGGACCGACCCAGGCGAGGCCGACCCAGGTGAGGGCGGCGAGGGAGGCGCGGACGGTGTCGACCGCTCAGGCGACGCGAGCGGTGAATGCCGCGCAGGCGACGCGGGCGGTGACAACCGCTCAGGCGACGCGGAAGGTGAGGACGGCCCAGGGTCAGTCGGCCACGCGGGCGACGAGCCAACTGGACCAGGGGAGGCCGAGGAGGAGCCCTCGGGGCGCGTGCCCGCTGCATGGGGCATGCAGCGATCGACGTCGCGATCAGCAGGAGCAGATGCCGGTGGCACAGGGGCGTGAAGAAGCTCAAGACGAGCACCGTGTCCAGTACCTGCACCGTGATTAGGCAATAATATAGGCGAATATGCAACATCCTCAAGTTGATCAGGCGAAATAATAGACGTGGGAGATGAGGAGGACAGCGAGGTAGGGGATGGCATAGTCGAAAAGGGAAACAGATTCTCGTCGAAGACAACATCACGGAAAATGTAGACTCTATTTGTGGGAACATGAAGGCACTTGTAGCCTTTGTGAAGAGCACTATACCCAAGGAAGACACATTTTTTGGAGCGAAACTCAAGTTTGCGACTGTTGTAGGGACGAAGGTGTGGCCAACATGCACAGCCAAAAACTTTAAGGAAAGTGTAGTCTGGAAACTCATGAAATAACAGTTCAAGTGGTGTCTTCATATTTAGTACTCTAGTTGGAATCCTATTGATCAAGAAGCAAGCAGTGGTGAATGCATCACTCCAAAACCGAAAGGGCACAGAGGCATGAGCAAGAAGTGTAAGACCAGTTTCTACTATGTGACGGTGCTTACGCTCAACAGCACCATTCTGCTGATGTGTATGTGGGCATGAAACACGATGAGATATCCCAAGTTTAGTAAAGAAGGAATTAAGGTTGCGATATTCACCCCCCCCAATCCGACTGAACATGAATTATTTTATGCTTTAGGAGTCTCTCAACATGCAATTGGAACTGAATAAACACATTAAACACATCAGCCTTTGTTTTCAGCAGGTAGAGCCATGTAAAGCGACTATAGGCATCAATGAAACTGACATAGTATTTATGACCACTGACTGAGGTTTGGGCAGGGCCCCATACATCAGAAAAAACAAGTTCTAATGGTGTAGTAACAACTCTAGATGAGGACACAAATGGTAACTGATGACTTTTGCCCTGTTGACAGGCATCACAAACTGCTAAAGTTTTATTACGAGACGACATAGGGAGCGCATGTCGATGCAAAACATGGCTAACAATGGGAGACGCAGGATGACCAAGCCGAGCATGCCAATGAGACGCCGATGTGCGAACAGTGCTGAAGACCTCCGGAAGGGATGGCGCCTCCAACGCGTACAGGCCCTGGTGGATGCGACCTCTAAGCAGAACCTCCCGTGTGGCCCGATCCTTAACGAACAGATGAAAGGGGTGAAATTCACAAAACACATCATTGTCATAAGTGAACTGACGAACAGATAATAAGGGTCTAGTGACATGTGGAACACGAAGGACATTACGAAGATGAAGCCTACGGGAGGAACTAGACAGAAGAGAGGCCTGACCAACATGAGTAATGGGCATACCTGAACCATCAGCGGTGCGGACCTGGTCACGGCCGCGGTAGGGCTCCTGCGCATGGAGTCGGCCAGCCTCGTTGGTCATGTGATCGGTGGCCCCTGTGTCGAAGTACCAAGCGGGGTCGATCGGGTAGGACGGGGTGTACCCGCCTCCACCGTGAGAGGCAGCGCCAGGGTAGCCGGTGGAGCTCTGCTCAGCGATGGCAGCTTGCTTCTCATTGCCGCGTCCGTCGTTGCCGATGCCGAGAAAGTCGCGTTTGAAACGACGGTGGCAGCGAGAGGCGTAGTGGCCATGGATGCCGCAGAGCTGGCAGTCAACATTAGGGCGGCCACGGCGGTCGTTGCGGGGCGGTGGCGATGGAGAGGGTGGACGCCCACCACCTCCCATAGGCGGCGGAGCCGGCGTGCCGGTAGGAGGGCGAGTGATACGTCTCCAACGTATCGATAATTTCTTATGTTCCATGCTACTTTATTGATGATACCTACATGTTTTATGCACATTATATGTCATATTTATGCATTTTCTGGAACTAACCTATTAACAAGATGCCGAAGAGCCATTTGTTTTTCTGTTTTTGGTTTCAGAAATCCTAGTAAAGAAATATTCTCGGAATTGGACGAAACTTTCGCCGGGGTCCTATTTTGCACGAAGCTTCCGGAAGACCGAAGACCTAACGAAGTGGGGCCACGAGGTGGCCGAGGCTAGCGCGCGGCCCCCGGCCGCGCCGACCTACCCCTAGGCCCCTCGTGTGGCCCCCGCGTTGACCTTCCGCCTACTTAAAGCCTCCGTCGCGAAACCCCCAGCAAGAGCCACGATGGAAAACCTTACAGAGACGCCGCCGCCGCGAATCCCATCTCGGGGGATTCGGAGATCGCCTCGGCACCCGCCGGAGAGGGGATTCATCTCCGGAGGACTCTTCATCGCCATGATCGCCTCCGGAGTGATGAGTGAGTAGTTCACCCCTGGACCATGGGTCCATAGCGTAGCTAGATGGTCGTCTTCTCCTTGTTGTGCTTCATTGTTGGATCTTGTGAGCTGCCTAACATGATCAAGATCATCTATATGTAATTCTATATGTTGTGTTTGTCGGGATCCGATGGATAGAGAGTACTATGATTATGGTGATTATCAATCTATTGTTCATGTGTTGTTTATGATCTTGCATGCTCTCCGTTATTAGTAGAGGCTCTGGCCAAGTTTTTACTCTTAACTCCAAGAGGGAGTAATTATGCTCGATAGTGGGTTCATGCCTTCAATATCTGGGACAGTGAGAAAGTTCTAAGGTTGTGATGTCTGTTGCCACTAGGGATAAAACATTGATGCTATGTCTAAGGATGTAGTTATTGATTACATTACGCACCATACTTAATGCAATTGTCTGTTGCTTTGCAACTTAATACTGGAGGGGGTTCGGACGATAACCTGAAGGTGGACTTTTTAGGCATAGATGCAGTTGGATGGCGGTCTATGTTCTTTGTCGTAATGCCCAATTAAATCTCACTATATTTACCATGTCATGTATATGCATTATTATGCCTTTCTCTATTTGTCAATTGACTGTAATTTGTTCACCCAACATGCTTTATCTTATGGGAGAGACACCTCTAGTGAACTGTGGACCCCGGTCCTATTCTTTACATAGCATACAATCTACTTGTTTTACTGTTTTCTTTGCAAACATCTTCCACTCGATACGTTTAATCCTTTGTTACAGACAAGCAGTTGAACCTGCAACCTCTTCGTTGGGGCAAAGTACTTTGGTTGTGTTGTGCAGGTTCCTAGTTGGCGCCGGAATCCCTGGTGTTGCGCCGCATCACATTTGCGACCATCAACCTTCAACGTGCTTCTTGGCTCCTACTGGTTCGATTAAACCTTGGTTTCATCTGAGGGAAACTTGCCTGTGCGCATCATACCTTCCTCTTGGGGTTCCCAACGGACGTGTACATCTACGCGCATCAAGCACTTTTTAGGCGCCGTTGCCGGGGAGATCAAGACACGCTGCAAGGGGAGTCTCCACTTCTCAATCTCTTTACTTTGTTTTTGTCTTGCTTTATTTTATTTATTACTTTGTTTGCTGCACTAAATCAAAATACAAAAAAATTAGTTGCTAGTTTTACTTTATTAATTGTCTTGCTCTCTATATCGAAAACACAAAAAATTAGTTACTCGTCTTTACCTTATTTGCCTAGTTTACTTTTTGCTTATTGCATTATGTTTCCTTTTAATTTCACCACAAAGGACATACCGGTAGGACGTGGGTCCATAGTTGGGAGAAATAATATAGAAGAATTTTTCAATCATGTTAGTATCACTGAAGATTTTGAAGATAGACACTTGGTAGAACTTGCACCTACCTATGAAATTGCTGCTGCTGCTTTAGTTCGCATGTTGGAAACTAAATTTGTTAATCTCAATCCTATAATCCAACACATGTTTCTTACACTTGGTGATATGGAAGAAGGGGAAAAGAAAGATTTTGTTTTAGAAACCCTTCTTAGAGAATTTGGTGGTCTAGCAAGAGAGGCTAGAAAGGTTTTTGCTAAATTTAATATGCTAGGTTCTCATACCAATTTTATTGGTCTCCTTGAAAAAATGGACATGGATAGAATAATGTACACTAATAACATTAATGATGGAGGGGAAATCAAAGCACCAATACCATGTAAACTCCTAGCTATGAATGATGCACTAGAAAATAACTATGCTTGGCTTGTTCCTGAAAATTTGTTCGATGAGAGTAGCAAGCCTAAGACTAATGAAAAGGGAGACGCTAAAACTTATATATCAAATATACTATGCTTGGTTGAGAAAACTCCCAACACCCCTGATAATGATGTTGATGCTTCTACTCTCGATGTTACTTGATTTGCACTTTCTGCGCCTAGCTGAAAGGCGTTAAAGAAAAGCGCTTATGGGAGACAACCCATGTTTTTACCTACAGCAATTTTTTGTTTCATTGAGTCTTGGAAGTTGTTTACTACTGTAGCAACCTCTCCTTATCATGTTTTTGTGCCAAGTAAAGTTTCTATGTCAAAGTTGATGTTATATTTGGGATCGCTGCGCAGAAACAGCATTGCTGTCTGTCACGAATCTGGGCATAATTCTCTGTAGAAAATTCGAAAAAATCTGCCAATTTACGAGCGTGATCCTCAGATATGTACGCAACTTTCATTAGTTTTGAGTTTTTCCATTTGAGCAAGTCTGGTGCCATTTATAAATTCGTCTTTACGGACTGTTCTGTTTTTGACAGATTCTGCCTTTTATTTCGCATTGCCTCTTTTGCTATGTTGGATTTATTTCTTTGATCCATTAATGTCCAGTAGCATTATGCAATGTCCAGAAGTGAAAATAATGATTGTGTCACCTCTGAATGAGTGAATTATTAATGATGCACTAACCCTCTAATGAGTTTGCTTGAAGTTTGGTGTGAAGGAAGTTTTCAAGGGTCAAGAGAGGAGAATGATATACTAAGATCAAGAGGAGTGAAAGCTCTAAGCTTGGGGATGCCCCCGTGGTTCATCCCTGCATATTTTAAGAAGACTCAAGCGTCTAAGCTTGGGGATGCCCAAGGCATCCCCTTCTTCATCGACAACATCATCGGGTTCCTCCCTGAAACTATATTTTTATTCAGTCACATCGGT
Source organism: Lolium multiflorum (assembly GCA_030979885.1). Taxonomy (NCBI): domain Eukaryota; kingdom Viridiplantae; phylum Streptophyta; class Magnoliopsida; order Poales; family Poaceae; genus Lolium; species Lolium multiflorum. The sequence goes on from CM061753.1 coordinate 253,821,134, forward strand.
GTTCTTTACTTGGAGCGTCGGTTTGTTTTCGTTTTTGTTTTTGTTTGAATAAAATGGATCCTAGCATTCACTTTGTGGAGAGAGACACGCTCCGCTGTTGCATATGGACACATGTGTCCTTAGGCTTTACTCATAATGTTCAAGGCGAGTTTCTTCTTCGTTAATTTATTATATGGTTGGAATTGGAAAATGCTACATGTAGTAATTCTAAAATGTCTTGGATAATGTGATACTTGGCAATTGTTGTGCTCATGTTTAAGCTCTTGCATCATATGCTTTGCACCCATTAATGAAGAAATACATAGAGCTTGCTAAAATTTGATTTGCATATTTGGTTTCTCTAAGGTCTAGATAATATCTAGTATTGAGTTTTGAACAACAAGGAAGACAGTGTAGAGTCTTATAATGTTTACAATATGTCTTTTATGTGAGTCTTGCTGCACTTGTTCATCCTTGAGTTTGCTTCAAATAACCTTGCTAGCCTAAACCTTGTATCGAGAGGGAATACTTCTCATGCATCCAAAATCCTTGAGCCAACTACTATGCCATTTGTGTCCACCATACCTACCTACTACATGGTATTTCCCGCCATTCCAAAGTAAATTGCTTGAGTGCTACCTTTAAAATTCCATCATTCACCTTTGCAATATATAGCTCATGGGACAAAATAGCCTCAAAACTATCGTAGTATTGAATATGTACTTATGCACTTTATATTTTATTAAGTTGCTGTTGTGCGATAACCATGTTTCTGGGGAACGCCATCAACTATTGTTGAATATCATGTGAGTTGCTATGCATGTCCGTCTTGTCTGAAGGTCTATCATTTTAGTGGTTGGAGCATGCAAAATTGTTAGAGAAGAACATTGGGCCGCTAACTAAAGCCATGAATCATGGTGGAAGTTTCAGTTTTGGACATATATCCTCAATCTCATATGAGAATAATAACTTTGCTACATGCTTATGCATTAAAGAGGAGTCCATTATCTGTTGTCCATGTTGTCCCGGTATGGATGTCTAAGTTGAGAATAATCAAAAGCGAGAAATCCGAAATGCGAGCATTCTCCTTGGACCTTTGTACAGGCGGCATGGAGGTACCCCTTTGTGACACTTGGTTGAAACATGGCATGCAAAGATCCGGTAGTCCAAGTTAAGTAGGACAAGGTGCGGGCACTATTAGTATACTATGCGTGAGACTTGCAACTTGTAAGATATAATTTACATAACTCATATGCTTTATTACTACCGTTGACAAAATTGTTTCATGTTTTCAAAATAAAAGCTCTAGCACAAATACAGCAATCGATGCTTTCCTCTGCGAAGGACCATTCTTTTACTTTTATTGTTGAGTCAGTTTACCTATCTCCTTCCACCTTAAGAAGCAAACACTTGTGTGAACTGTGCATTGATTCCTACATACTTGCATATTGCACTTGTTATATTACTTTATGTTGACAATATCCATGAGATATACATGTTATAAGTTGAAAGCAACCGCTGAAACTTAATCTTCCTATGTGTTGCTTCAACACCTTTACTTTGATTTATTGCTTTATGAGTTAACTCTTATGCAAGACTTATTGATGCTTGTCTTGAAGTACTATTCATGAAAAGTCTTTGCTATATGATTCGGTTGTTTACTCATGTCATTACCTTTGCTTTGATCGCTGCATTCATTACATATGTTTACAAATAGTATGATCAAGATTATGATGGCATGTCACTTAAATTATCTTTGTTATCGTTTTACTTGGGACGGGAACTTGGGATGCTGATACGTCTCCAACGTATCGATAATTTCTTATGTTCCATGCTACTTTATTGATGATACCTACATGTTTTATGCACATTATATGTCATATTTATGCATTTTGGAACTAACCTATTAACAAGATGCCGAAGAGCGAGTTCTTGTTTTCTGCTGTTTTGGTTTCAGAAATCCTAGTAAAGAAATATTCTCGGAATTGGACGAAACTTTCGCCCGGGTCCTATTTTGCACGAAGCTTCCGAAGACCGAAGACCTAACGAAGTGGGGCCACGAGGTGGCCGGAGGCTAGGCGGCGCGGCGGGCCACAGCCGCCGACCTACCCCCTAGGCCCCTCGTGTGGCCCCCCGTTGACCTTCCGCCTACTTAAAGCCTCGTCGCGAAACCCCGGTCCGAGAGCCACGATACGGAAAACCTTACGCCGCCGCGAATCCCATCTCGGGGATTCGGAGATCGCCTCCGGCACCTGCCGGAGAGGGGATTCATCTCCCGGAGGACTCTTCATCGCCATGATCGCCTCCGGAGTGATGAGTGAGTAGTTCACCCTGGACCATGGGTCCATAGCAGTAGCTAGATGGTCGTCTTCTCCTTGTTGTGCTTCATTGTTGGATCTTGTGAGCTGCCTAACATGATCAAGATCATCTATATGTAATTCTATATGTTGTGTTTGTCGGGATCCGATGGATAGAGAGTACTATGATTATGGTGATTATCAATCTATTGTTCATGTGTTGTTTATGATCTTGCATGCTCTCCGTTATTAGTAGAGGCTCTGGCCAAGTTTTTACTCTTAACTCCAAGAGGGAGTAATTATGCTCGATAGTGGGTTCATGCCTTCATTGATACCTGGGACAGTGACAGAAAGTTCTAAGGTTGTGATGTGCTGTTGCCACTAGGGATAAAACATTGATGCTATGTCTAAGGATGTAGTTATTGATTACATTACGCACCATACTTAATGCAATTGTCTGTTGCTTTGCAACTTAATACTGGAAGGTGGACTTTTTAGGCATAGATGCAGTTGGATGGCGGTCTATGTTCTTTGTCGTAATGCCCAATTAAATCTCACTATATTTACCATGTCATGTATATGCATTATTATGCCTTTCTCTATTTGTCAATTGCCGTGTAATTTGTTCACCCAACATGCTTTATCTTATGGGAGAGACACCTCTAGTGAACTGTGGACCCCGGTCCTATTCTTTACATAGCATACAATCTACTTGTTTTACTGTTTTCTTTGCAAACATCTTCCACTCGATACGTTTAATCCTTTGTTACGGCAAGCCGGTGAGATTGACAACCTCATTTCGTTGGGGCAAAGTACTTGGTTGTGTTGTGCAGGTTCCTAGTTGGCGGATCCATGTGTTGCCGCACATTTCGCGACCATCAACCTTCAACGTGCTTCTTGGCCCTACGGTTCGATTAAACCTTGGTTTCGATGGAAAGGGTGGACGCGCATCATACCTTCCTCTTGGGGTTCCCAACGGACGTGTACATCTACGCGCATCAGCGAGGAGGACGATATCCACCACCAGGGGCACCACGGTAGGCAGCGTGGGCGTGCGGATCAGCCGCATGTAGCTCGGCATGGCGGGCGTTGACACGCTGCTCAGTGGAGAGGAGACGCGAGTAGAGGTCCCGAGGGGACATAGTCTCACGACCCCGCACCGCCTCGACCAGATTGTCATAGTCCTGGTCAAGACCATGAAGAACGAAGTCCGTGAACTCCGTGTCGCGGAGCGGCTGCCCAATAGCGGACAAGGTGTCAGCCAAGGTCTTGATCTTGTTGAAGTAGACATGCGCGGAGGAGTCAAGCTTTTTGCACTCATGAAGTTGTTGACGAAGCGCGGAGGCACGAGCGGAGGAGTGGGCGGAGAAGCTGTCCGCCAGCGTGCCCCAGACGTCGAAGGACGTGGCGGCAAACACCACCAGACCGGCAACGCCCTCCGTCAAGGAGGACTGTAGCGCCGAGAGGATGGCCTGGTCCTGTGCGACCCAGATGCGGTACGCAGGGTTCTCGGCAGAGACGTGGGCGCCGGTGGCGGTGACCGCAGGGACGAGGCGAGGCGGGCACGGGTGACTCCCATCGACGAAGCCTTCGAGATGACGGCTGCGAAGGAGCGGCAGCATTTGCGCCCGCCAGAACAGGTAATTGTCCTGTGTGAGACCCACCGTGATGAGGTGCGTGAGCTGGTAAGGACCAGCGCCTGGGGCATCAGCAGCCAGGGAAGCCGCGGGTACGGCAGGATGCGCCGTGGTGGTGACGACAGGCGAGGCCATCGCATCGAGCGCAGCCAGGACAGTGTCGCGCGAGGCCGGGGGCGCCGCAGCGGGCGCAGCCAGGGCATTGTCGAGCGAGGCCGGGGGCGCCCATGGAAGTTGCGGCGGCGCGATCGGAGTCGGCGCATAGGGCGGCGGCGTGGGGAAGAAGCCCGAGGCAAACTGCGACGAGCCAAGGTAGAGGGGGCGCGACGAAGTGGACGCAGCCATCTGGCTCGTGTTGTGGCTGGCGGCGAGGAGAGCCGCAAGTTGAGGCGGGATGAAGGGCGGCGGCGCGGTGGGAACCGCGGAAGCAGGCAGGGCAGCGGAAGCGGTGGAGGAATCACCAGAGGAGCTCATGGCGAGGAGGATCGTGGCGGCGGCGCGGCAACCAAGATGGGTAGCGGCGGCGGCGGCCAAGAGAAGGGGCGGCGGCTAGGGTTTCGAAACCTAGTCTGATACCATGTTAAACAATGATTTGGTGGAAACTGGCTCAACGCATCTGGTGCGTGGCCTATCACTTTATATAGGAGTACCAAGAGGTACAATACAGGTACAAATACAGTTATACAAATATACAATCTAACAATCTCAGAACTCGAATTTCAAGAAAAAAGAACAACCACCACATGATTGCATTCATATTTAAACAACTCCCCTCCATACATAAACAATCTAGTGCAATACGGTCATGGTCATAGTTGTTATAACGTTTTTGACTAGATAAATTCACCAACATGCAAACATTCAATATTCGAATAAGTTATTATAACAATCCGACTATGCCATTTTTTGGGTAACCATACATGGTGGAACACGATCTTCCAAAAAAAATATGGGATGCTAGTTTTGAAAATGGTGTAAATTTAAAAATTAAAATTAAATAATACAACAATAGTTTTGACCTTCTAAGTGGGCATCACCTAAGGGTTAAGGCCTATTGTATGATAGTCAGGAGGAAATCTTTAATAGCCGTTATGTTTGATCACATCAAAATTGACACAATATTTTTTTGATTCTCAAACAATTATTTGTCATATTTCTATGTAGTAATTGTATGAGTAGAACTTACGCTTAGTTTGGGGCACGCATGTGTAGCCGCACCATAAAGAGTGGTTTTTTCGTAGAACCCTCTCCTAAGGTCACAACTTAAGTATCTTTTGGTGATACTTTCCATAACTTTTAATTTTGTGTCTCACAAGAACAAGCTCGTATAACATATATATCCGGCTGCACGTTCGGTTAATATGGTTAATTCGGTTCGGTTTATTCGGTTATACGGTAAATACGATTTTAATACTTCGGTTAATACGATTATGTATACATATACGATTCGGTTTCGGTAATAATCATTAAATTTCGGTTCGGTTTCGGTAATAACCAAATTAACCAAAGTTGACGCGAATTTTGGATTGAAAACTAACTTTTATGGTCATATATTTTATTTTCTATATTTTGTATGATCTTACTAAAGATTTTGCAAGAGAGGAAAACAAAAAAGAAAGTAATTTTGAATAAATTAAAATATGGATGTATTTTGTATGGCTGTGCTAAAGGTTTTGCCAAGTAGAAAAAGAAAGAAAAAAAATTAATCGGCCAAAATAAACCTACAGGACAATTTGAGGAGTTGAACTTGCAACCTGTGGTTACATAGGCAGTAAAACAATGAGCCGAACCATCACAGTGGAGAAGACTACGTGTAGACTAATCATTTTAGGTGCTATACTAAGACTATGCAGGAAGCTGGGTTGGCCTAGTAATCGGGATTTTGTGTCGGGCTGGGCGTTCGGTTTCTTTCGGTTTAACCGCAGTTTTTCGGTTAAAAACCGAATTAACCGAAGTCCTTTCGGTTTGTTGTTTTGCTAACTGAAACCTAACCATAAAACCATAAAAACTGAAATTTTGTTTCGGTTAGGTTTTTTTGGGTTCGGTTTTCAGTTTCGGTTCGGTTATGTGCAGTCGGACATATATACTATGTTTTGTCATGACCAATGTAAAACAAACAACGAAAATTCACTTGATAAAGTGTGTCATGTCAATATCTCTATCTGAAAAATTGAGCATTCCTTAGCATCTGTCCATGCACCAAAAGAGCAATCGCCGGATCGTCATCCACGTGCACCATCACTCGCCCTTAGTGTTAGCTAGGCATCCTTGTGTAGCGAGATCGTAAAGAGAAGTTTTCTCCAATGAACCCTCTTCGATAAAGGTCCCCACCCCATATATATTTTATGGTGACAGTCTGTCATAACTTTTGGTTCCATCCATCAAAGTACTGGCAATATTACCTTGTCGCGGTCTTGAGTATCACGCAACTTAATTTTGGCCCATAAATTTCACAAGACGGTGTCTCTAACATCAAAAGGTGTGCCTTCTTTCCGCATCTATCCACACACCCAAATAACACTTGCCAGATCACCGTCGACGTGTACAAGTGATGCATCTCTAGCATAGTCTAGGGATGCATCCCTTGCACCGTCCTGAGGAGGCGAGCGGCTTTCTCTCCATAGAACCTCTCTAGCTAAGGTCCCCACCTTAGATGTTTTGTCATGGTGAGTGCGTCGCAGCTTTTGGTTTCGTCCATCGGAACAAAGCAATACACATGCAACGTTTTGTCGCGATTCTGAACATCATAGCAACACCGCCAGCCTAGAAAATTGGCGAAAGAGTATCTCTAACATGAAAAGGCCCGTCTCGTTTTGCGTCCGTTCAAGCGCCGAAAGAACATCCCACGGACTACCGTCCACGTGTATCACCACTCGTCGACCGATCATATTGCAACCTATACTTTCCAAAATACTAACAATAACTGTTAGAATTGCGTACACATGAATCGAGGCATAGCCGGTGGTTGGGATGGGGATGATCCGCCGAGGTTTGATTGTCTGCACTCGCGTCTGGCTGTCGTCCACGCAATCACTTCTATACTAAAATAAAAAAGAGCACTTTGATTTCTTCCCCTTGAGCCAATATTTTTTTGAATTGTGTACACTTGTTATTCATGAATACACAGTCATGAAGATAAGAGTAGCATAAAACCCTTATGTTTGATCACATTACAAAATGACACAATATTTTTTTTGATTCTCAAACAATTATTTGTCATATTACTATGTAGTAATTGTATGAGTAGAACTTACGCTTACTTTGGGGCATGCATCTGTAGCAGTACCATAAAGAGTGGTTTTTTCGTAGAACCTTCTGCTAAGGTTACATCTTAGATATCTTTTGCTGATACTTTTCATAACTTTTAATTTTGCGTCTCACAGGAACAAGTTCGTATAACATATATACTTTTTTTCTTTTCATGATCAATATAAAATAAACAACAAAATTTTACTCCATATAGTGTGTCATGTCATTATCTCTATCATCAAAAGTTGTGCCTTCCTTAGCATCTGCCCATGCACCGAAAGAGCAATCGCCGGATCATCATCCATGTGCACCATCACTCGCCCTTAGTGTTAGCTAGGCATCCTTGTGTAGCGAGATCGTAAAGAGAAGTTTTCTCCAATGAACCCTCTTCGATAAAGGTCCCCACCTCATATATATTTTATGGTGACAGTCTGTCATAACTTTTGGTTCCATCCATCAAAATACTGGCAATATTACCTTGTCGCGATCTTGGGTATCACGCAACTTAATTTTGGTCCATAAATTTCACGAGACGGTGTCTCCAACATCAAAAGGTGTGCCTTCTTTCCGCATCTATCCACACTCCAAATAACACTTGCTAGATCACCATCCACGTGTATTGCCATTCGTCAAGTGATGCATCTCTAGCATAGTCTAGGGATGCATCCCTAGCACCGTCATGAGGAGGCGAGCGGCTTTGTCCATATAACCTCTCTAGCTAAGGTCCCCGTCTTAGATGTTTTGCCATGGTGAGTGCGTCGCAACTTTTGGTTTCGTCCATCAGAAGAAAAGCAATACGCAAGCAACGTTTTGTCGCGATCCTGAACATCACAGCAACACCGCCAACCCATAAAATTGGCGGAAGAGTATCTCTAACATGAAAAGACCCGCCACTTTTTGCGTTTGTCCAAGCCCCAAAAGAACATCTCCCGGACCACCGTCCACGTGTATCACCACTCGTCGACCGATCATATTGCAACCTATACTTTCCAAAATACTAACAATAACTGTTAGAATTGCGTACACATGAATCGAGGCATAGCCGGTGGTTGGGATGGGGACGATCCACCGAGGTTCGAGTGTCGGCACTCGCATCTGGGTGTCGTCCACGCAATCACTTATATAATAAAATGAAAAGAGCACTTTGATTTCTTCCCCTTTAGCCAATAATAATTTTTTTAATTGTGTACACTTTTTATTCATGAATACACACTCATCATGAAGATAAGAGTGGCATAAAACTCTCTTTTAATAAAAAAAAATGTAGACAGGAAATGTGAAATCCACAAACTGTCGTTCCCCTGCCCTCCCCTCCCATGTGCGCGAACCGTCCCCACCTCCTCGGTGCCACCTTTAAATAACCACCACCCCACTCCCTCCTCTCCACTCCCCATCACCGCTTCCCACCTCCCGTCCCCAAAACGCCAAAACCCAAACCCCACTCCGCGGAGCAGCAGCGGCGGAATGCTGGAGTCGGCGATCCCGGCGCTGTGGAGCACCGTCCACGGCTGGTTCACCCCGGCCGTGCTCTTCCTGGTCCTCAACATCGTCATCGGCACCATCGCCGTCAGCTCCAAGGTCACCTCGGCGGCGGGGGGCGGGGACGGGGCTGAGGGTGAGGCTGCGGCTGGAGCGGCGGCGGGCGGCGAGAAGAGGGGCCTGTCGCGCGTGCCGTCGATGGCGCTCGACCGGCTCCGGTCCTTCAGGCTGTCCCGCCACGCCGCCGCCGTCCCCGAGCCCCCGGTGGCCGGGTTCGTGGATCTGGGGCTCGACGAGTACCTGCCGCCGCTGGAGAAGGAGGATGCGGAGGCTGAGGTCGTGGAGGATCAGGGCGAGCAGGAGCACGACCACGCGCACATCGAGCGGAGCATGTCGGAGGCGGCGGCGGAGCCGGAGCTGCCGCGCCTCCCGGCGCGGCTCCGCAAGTCGGCGAGCGACAAGTCCGCGTTCGCGCACTTCGTGGCCGAGGAGGACGTCGAGGCGGTGGAGTCCCGCAGGCCGGCGACGACGAGGGACCGCCCCCGCCGCCCCCTCGTGGCGGTGGCGGCGGAGCCGGAGGATCCCGTGTCGGAGGAGGAGCCGGAGGAGGCTGCCGGCGAGGTCGACGCCCGCGCGGATGACTTCATCAACAAGTTCCACCACCAGCTGAAGCTGCAGCGCATCGACTCCTTCGTGCGCTACCGCGACACGCTCCGCCGCGGCCAGGCCACCGCCCAGCAGTAGAGCGGCCGAATCTGGAGCAACTGCGCAGGGACGGGGAGCTAGATGGAAGAATGAGAAAAAAATCCGGGGAGGAAGCAGAGGACATGCCGACATGGTCTCTGGTACCTTCCTCCCCCCTTCTGTTTTGGTTTCTTCTTCCCTCACCTTGGATTGGATGCTAGTAACATGTTCTAGTTTTGGATAAAAGCTCCGCAATGTGGTACCATCATGTCCTGTGAATTACTGCAGCTATGCGGAGGCCTTGGGGAAAGATATTGGTAGTGTAAATTCGTTGCCCCTGTTCTTCAGATTCTAGTTTAGCTGTCTGAAACCGTGTCCAGTGAAACTAACCAATCTCTGCAGGCTTCTATGTATGACCAAAGTTAAGGTGAACATTGATGCGCACGGTTGGGTTGCTGTCGTTAGTTAGCAATAGCAATCTTCTCGCAAAATCACCAACGAATTCATCCGTTCTTCCTATTGCGCAGACGTGCTAGTGAGCGATCGCCCAGCCCAACTTTTTCCGCAGGTTGCTGACACTCTTGTTCATCGATTCGTCACCAAGATACGCCATGTTTGGCAAGTCATCAATCACAGATTCTTAAAAGAACAACAAATCATTGTTGGTGTCCTGAAAAGTTTTCATTCAGTTTAGTGTCACACTGTGCATGATCCCTCTGGAAGGTACGGACAAGTTTAACTCGAGTAGTTTACTCCTTGCTCCGCTGCTTGACGGAGGCGGAGAGGTGTCGTCCCCTGCAACCGCAACGACCGGTCTACCCTACGCCGTCGTGTTCGGTCGCTTTCCCCCTATTTATTTTACTCGCCTTCGCCTGGACGGTGCGCGGGTTTCACATGGAAGGACGGACGGTCGACATTGCGTCGATGCCCAACGCTTCAGCTTAATCTACACCCATTGGTGTTGATGGTGATGCCTACTGCCTGCGTGGTTGCGCTTAGCTTAATGCGGTTCCGGTCGGCGTCTGATGCGGATTGCGGCCTTTCTAAATACAGTTAGCCGTTTGACTCAAAATACTCCTCTAAAAATTTATCCTACGATGGTTGCCTGATTTCTATGATTGATTCCCATATAATTTTTTTCTAACTAATTAGTAGACTTCGTAGCAAATCTAACATTCACTGTCCTTCTAACCTGACAATTGTCTGATTGGTGAAGTAAGGTTAGCAGCAATGAGCAAAGGCAATTTAAGCATGTTTTGTTCAAAGGATTTTCAGAAGAATTTTGTAGGATTCTTACCATTAGGAAACCATTTGTTACGGAGGTCATTTGATTCAAAGAATTGAAACCTACAATTTTTTTATGGATTGCAGTGTTGACCTGGTTAGCAGCAACATGACATGACATACTGTTTCTAGAATACTTTGAATCAAACATGTGGAAGCTCTTTTCAATAGTCATTTGCTTTTCGTGCAGTAGTGGAATCAAACGAATTGTGGTGCATAAGAAATCCTATATGTTGTTGCAATCCAAGTTTTTTCTGTTCCTACATGTTTGGTATCCTACGAAAAATTACGTAGGCGTTTAAGGTGGTGCTAACCGTGAGAGGAATATCTGTGTGGCTTTGGTTAGTGGCTGCTTGTAGAGTAACCGGGACCCCCTTCCCGCGAGATGGTTGACATCGACAGGACCCAGCTGCGTGCTGTACCGCTGCTGTTCCAAAACTAGCAGCAACTTTGCTGATGAAAAGTGACATCCTGATTGTAGCCGAGAGCCTCCGTTCATATGAAACTCCGAAGTTCAAAGTGCGTATTTCATCTGGACATAAGAACAATCGCACTTATCACATTTTCCCCCGTTTTATATTGTTGGTCACTTCCGCTTGTTCTTTCAGTCTTTCTCATATACAGACACAGATTCAGACTACGTACAACTCTACGTATGTGTGGCAGCTAGATACTCCACCGTCTGCTGTTTCCCTACATAGGTAATGTGTGGTGCGCATGCGAGGCGTAGACATCGGATGCTCTCGACACAACAAAACCAAATGGGATGAATGAAGAGTGTCTTTTTTTGACTAACACATGATGCTTTCTGGCAAAAGCTAGCGGGTGCTGCTGAATGATTGGATTGATTCTCCTCCTACTAGTCCTAGGATTGGAAGATTGTGGGAGGAGGATACGTGGACACCAATCTCATCATGTTAGACCAAGAGGATAACCACATTGCTTTTTCAAATATTGAACGTTCATTGCCATGTTCCAATCGATCCCTCTCTTGCGAATGCTCGATACGACCATCAGTCTAGATCGACGGTCCCAACAAGTACATCACGAGTTGAGGTACATATTTTCCAAATGTGGAAGCAGTCTCCTAGTCAGACGGTCAGACTGAACCGAACCGAGTTCATCTGAATCACAGTGAAGTGAATCCCCAAAGGCCAAAGCACGGACCCTATGTCGTTTAGAGACAAGCTTGACAGCCTTGATCGCCCGTGCTCAACTAGTCGGACGTTAGCTCAGCAAAATCAGGGCAACATTGTGACATGCATAAATTCAAAATAAAATACAAAATACGAGTAAAATTTTGCTGTGTGCAACGGAAGCAAAAGACCAACTCGATCAGTGCCATGAAGCTCATGCAACCCACTGACCAACCAAACTCTGGCCAGATACATTCATACACAACCACCACCACCACGTACGTGCTGTCTTAGTCTTACCATTGATAGAATGGAAACGAAAGCAGTTTTGGCCCATATAGCTTGAAAACACAGGATCGGCAGCGATCGGAGATAGCAATGTAGATCTCTCTGCTCTAGACGGAAACCCTGGAGGAGAAAGAAACAGGGGCGAGTCTGACGGGAAATTCAGGCACCAACTGTGCTTCTGCCCGAATCGGATAGACACGGCCACGAAGGCGCGCGCGGCTCTCGTTGTGTAGCACGTGCGGCCGGGCCTCGCTTCCCCCATCGCCGCTGGTGTCTGAAAAACAGACACCATGACCCATGTACTCTCTGGACCATCGATGAGCACGTACCGGTCGAAGAATAAACCTCCGACCCAACCTGCAAAAGTTTGTTCTTACTTAGCATGTAATAACGATTTTAAGTCAATCTCAAGCTATTTTGAAGCTAAAAAATAATAAATTTTTCAATTTTCTTGAATGTAAAAGGAACAAAAAATACATCGACAATATATAGAAGTAATAAATTAGCATTCCATATTTCTTAACCAAATTACAGGGAAGATACAACATAGAAAAGGTTTTGGATCGCTCCGCTGAATATGTCCTGAGGCAGAGGAAAAACTTGCTTGTGTACATCGAAGTTATTTATTTTGAAACTCATAAATGTTACGTATTTATTTTTCTACCGCTGCATGGCTGTTCTAGGATCACCTTTTGGAAGGCAGGTGGGTAGAGCTCTGCGGAGGCCTTGGGGAAAGATATTGATAGCTTAAAGCCTGTGTAAATTTGTTGCTGCCCATGTTCTTCAGATTCTAGTACCAGTTTAGTTCTCTGCAACCGTGTCCAATGAACTAACCCATTTCTGCAGGCATTTCCTAGGAGTAAACATAGTGGCGATTGCAGCCATTAGTTAGCAATGACAAGCTTGTCTGCACTGCAATTCACCACCGAATTCCTCCGTTCTTCCACGATCGAACCAATTGACTCTTCTGCAGGTTGGTGACACTCTTGGCTAACGATTCCTTACCAAGGTACGACATGTGTGGTTAGTCACCGATCACACAGCAAAGCACGGTGCTCTCTTGAAAAGTTCATATTCAGTTCTAGGTTTCCAGTACATGATCCCTCAGGAAGGTACGCACGGCCAGGATTAACTCGCTAAATTACACACATATAGTATTGCTGCAACTGCGTGTCGTCAGTCACCACACATCTGGAGGCGGAGAGGTGTCCCCTGCAACGACCGGTCTACCCTACGCCGTCGTGTTCGGTCGCTTTCCCCTTATTCAACTCGCCTTCGCCTTCGCCTGGACGGTCCGGGGGTTTCACATGGCGTCGACGCCCAGCGCAGCAGATTTGCTTAATCTACTGCCCATTGGTGGCGACACATGCTGCTTGCTTGCGTGGTTGCGCTTAGCTTAATGGGATTGCGGCATTGCGGTCGGCGTCTGATGCGGATTGCGCCGGTTGTAAATACGGTTAGGTGACGGTTTTGACGTGAGGAGCTTATCTCTGTGGCTTTTGTTTCGTTAGGGCATCCACAATATTGTTATTGCCAAATCTGATACGATGGTAAATTTGGCTTTGGTGTGAAATATAGCAATAGCTCCACAATGTAGTGGTTCCAAATATTTATAACGTGGGTCTCGTCATCAAGCTAAAACAACACATAAAGCCAATATGGAACTACTCTCACAATGTAGGAAACTAGTTCCAAATCAAAAGTGAAATTTGGCATCGGAGCACCTACTTGCGGTTCCCTGTTTTTCTGGTTTTGGAACTACCTCTACAATGTATGGAACTAGTTTCAAAAACCAAAAATCAAATATGGAACCACTTTTGGCTACACGTTGTGGATGCTCTTAGTGGCTGCTAGTAGAGTGATCGGGCCCCCCTAACGCGATGTGTGCGATCTCGACAGCACCCACCCGCATGCTGTACTGTTTCGAACCATATAGTTGCCATGTTTTCGGTACGGAGGGTACGGGGGACAGAAACGGGGATAGGAATCGAAGCAAGGAAAAAAATAGGAAACTGTAGAGGTATACATCTCTAGATCGAATCTTATACATCGGGGATCCGACTGAGTCGTTTCGGTACAGCAAACCCGGTATGGTAATGTGGTAGGGAAAGATTAAGAAATCCACTGGCGCCTGCACAATAGGGACAACCCCGTTGGTCGGAGACATCATCAGTGGTGCCACAAACTGAGCTGGAAACGACGCCTTTGCTGTAGGCCAACAGTGACCGCGGAGCCAACTCTTCATCGCTGTCGTCGTCGCTGTCGGAGCCCAAAGAAGAAACCCAAAGCAATCTCGGGGCCGACGGTGCATCACAAGCACGAAGGGGCACCTCGGCAGCACCACCCGAGGCAACCGGCGAAACCGACAAGTACCCGAGTCCTTCGACCAACACGAAAGGGTCGCAGAGCAGCCCATCAAAAGGGCAATGACCGATTGGAGGAGCAGACGCCATCACAGACCTATGGCGGTGACCAAGACGAAGCAATCCCATGCATGCAGAGAACGGCTCGAGGGTCGCTGGCCCCAGGCCTGAGGAGATGCCGACGAGGGGCATGGATGCAGCGGGTGACGGGGCCGAAGCTGTCGTCTTCAAGCTCTTCATCAACTGCCCCTGAATCGCTTGAACATGTCGCGCCTGGAACCAACGAGCTCCTGGGGGCCTCCTCCTCATGCCCCGAGCCAGTCGTGGTGCTACCAGCAGCCAGGGGCGGGGCCCAGTCTGGAGCCAGTGGAGGCTGCAGCGGGGAGAGCACCTCCAAGCGTTATTCGTGCATAACCTAACATTTCGAAAAATAAACTGCCACATGTAGTACACGTTTCTGGCTACAACCGAAGCACAAAGAACAACCTAGTGCCATGGAGCTGAGGCAACCCACTCGTTGACCAACCAAACTTAGTCTTACCAATGATAGAAACTAGAAACGAAAGCAGCTGGAGGCCACACAGCTTTGAAACACAGGATCGGGCAGCAAACCGGAGATATCGAAGTAGATCTCGCTGCCCTAGACGGAAACCCTGGAGGAGAAAGAAACATGGCAAAGTCTGACGGGCAATTCAGGCACCAGCTGTGGTTCTCCCCGAACTGGATAGACACGGCCACGCCGGGACGGCCGGCTCTTTGCGTAGCACGTGCGACGCCTAGCTTGCAACTGCCTCGGCGTCGGCGAGTTACTTGAGCTAGCCGGGCCCCGCTGAATCCTCCTGCTGCCGGTGTCTGAAAAGCAGACACCACGTACTCTCCTGCCTTTGCCACACAAAATAAAATGTCCGAAGATTTTGCTTATGTACTGCAAATATTATTTTGCTTCTTCTAGGATCAACCTTTGGCTGGCAGGTGGGTGGGGTACCGAGCCGTGAGAGTTCGGTGGAGCCGGAAAATGAAGCTCCGTCGAAAGTGTCAGATGTGTTATACTGTAAAAAGTTTCGATGATTTTTTTTGAACAAGTTTTTTTTTTACAAGAAAAAAGAAGTTTCGATGATCCATGTGTTCTATCTGTCGACATTAGTTTTCAGTAGATACCCAAACCTAAAAACTACTCGGTTAAGAACATCTCAACCCGAAAGAGCAAAAGTTAGCGAGACATCCCTATACCCTAACTCCTCATACTTGCTGCTATAAAACTTCGCTTCCTATAGCCGATGTGCTATACTTAAACGCCTAAAATTGTTTTGTCGCGTTACTCAAATCATTTAAACCAAATATTAAGCATTCATATCAAATCAGTTGGGTTCCCTCAAGTACTATGGCCCAAAGACATTAATCACAGGCTTTTGTGAACCTTCTCACGGACTCCAAAACCACATCCTCTTCGATGAGGACATAATCATCAATGACTGTCGGCTGAACACCCATATGCAAGCACTCGGACAGCCGTGACACACATCAAAGGCTAGAGAGTGTTGAAGTATAAATGCATTGCCTAATCTCTTCTATCAGATCGGTCTTTTGGTTGCATTGGTTAGAGCATGCAGTTCTACAGAGAGCTCCGTTCCGGTTCCGGTGACGCCTATCTCCGCGGCTGTGTATCTACGACATCTCCAACGTCCGGACACGTCATATTCGAACAAACCGAGCTCGCCATGCATGGCCGAAAAAGCCACAAATCAGCGGCGGGATCTCCAACGGCAGCGGCCTGCTTTCGGCCCAATTCCGGTGACGGCAGGCATCGACGAGCTCGGCGGAGTGGGGGAGGAGGGCATAGGAGGGTTCGGGCTCTCGGCGAATACAATAGATGGTCAGCGGAGCGAACGGCAGTAGAAACGTGCGACGAAGCAGCGGCACCGCAGGGAGGAGTACTTTTTGCTCATCGTGTTGTGGCGGAGCAACTATAGGCGTCGCGGAGACCGATGAGCAAATTTTTTGATCCTGTAACGCTTTGCAACTTGAGCTCGAGACTGCTTAGCGTAGCAAAAGATAATACTTTCCTAACTTTGCTTCTCTAAAGGTATCTATAATAATAGAGAAGACACGTTCTAACTCAGCAAATATCCTACGTAACAGCTCCAAGAATAGCTTGACATCACCTGTCTGTACATACGCTGAGAGATTGTCTTCTTTCGGTTAGAGATGCTCTAAAAACTGTAAGTGCAGAAATTGAGATGCATGCAACAAATCAAATCTACTCCGTAGTATATCAATAGCTAGTTGACAAGTTATTTTTTTGCTTGCCGACCGAAAAGGACTTGATCAGTTCGTTGAGGTCGACTAGAATAAAATCCCCATTTCATTTCCTCTTCCCCAGCAACGCCCACGACGAGGCTAGGCTACTATGCGCGAGGAGAACGAAAGAAAGGCGAGCTGAACAAACGCGACTAGGTGAGAAGTTTCCTTCTTCGTTTCCCCGGCGCCGGTCGTCATGTCGGCATGGCACGATGCGATCGCCGCGATCCGCGCGCACCTCTGTGTTGGTTGCATGTGCGGAAACCAGCAAGGATGTCACGGGAAGCCAAAAGCGACGGCCAGCACGTCCCTCCCTACATCCGTCTAATGCCAGCAGGAGATGAGATGGGATAAGACGCACGGCGATGGAGACCGAGAGTGAGATCCCCGACGAGACGACTGAGATGTCTCACAAATCTTTACATGATTCATATATCATCGAGCAAACAAGGACTCACTACGGGAGAGATGGAGTATGCCGACGGCCGCTAGCCGTCCGTCGGCGTAGCGTCGTCGGCACAGTTCTGATCGGGGTCTGCCTAATCACCGTCGGCACAGACTGACCGTCGGTACAGATTGTTGTGCCGACGGTTTTACCGTCGGCATAGTATTTCAAAATTTTCAAACTTATTTTCGAAAAAATATTCAAAAAAAATTGTTTTGAAAAAAATAGTATATATTTTTTATTTTTTTCAATTTTTTTCTTCTAATTTTTTACTTGTTAATCTTTCCCAATCACACTTAGTACAATTAATCTTAGGTCAAATTGCACTTATGGTCAAACTTTCCAGTTGGTCACCCATCCTCACACTACTCCCGCCCCAGCACACTTAACTTCTTGGTTCTATTCAGATGAGCTTTCATGAAAGAAATGACACTTTGATGTTAATATTACCATATCTATTGTATTAACCCTTTGACCGTGATGTCACACCTTTATATTTTTGAATTCTAAACAATTACTTAAGTAAACAACAATGAATATATATATATATATAATAATAATAATATAAAATTTGAAAAAACAATTAAATGATTTTATTTTTTGTCTTATTATTTAATATGGAATAATTAATATCAATAAATGCGAATTTGGCAAATAATATGTCTAAGTTGATCAGAAAAATGAGAGGAATACAAATATGACATCCATATCATCTTTTGAACCTACAAAGTTAACTTACCAAAAAATCATGAGCATTAGATCAAGTACCTTTAGTTTAAATTTGACTGACTTTATCGAAAATGAGGTGGGAAACTGCCTCGGCATGGCATAGTTTGCCGAAACAAGGTCACGTGTGTGGACCCTAGGATGGGAAGCAAGACCCCGGACGCGGATTTCTAATCCAACCCACGGACAGCCATCTTTTCATTTTTAGCGTGCCCAAACGGTTTTTATTTGTGAAGCAACTACATGGGGCGCATTTTAGTATGACGTGAAACCTCCGTGCGATGATAGTAGACCACCTACGCACCACCTATCACATGACATGTGCACGCGTTAGCTTTTTGGGAACCCATGCGGCTTCCGGCGGTGTCCCGAATCCGTGGAAACCGACCGGATTTGAACTAGGGGTGAACTATCCGTCGCTCCAAAATCGAAAAATTGTTTTTAGTTCAACGACGCATCACTATATGTGCTAATTTTTTTCCGTTTAGTTTGTTCGCGAATGGGTGCACCCGCACGCCCGGTACGGCAATACTGCATGTCTCGGGGTTCCTGTTTTAGCCAGATGGCAATTTGAACGAAGTCAAAAAATCCCACGGAGCCGCGTGACGTCATTTTATATGTCATAGTAACTATTCCTTTGTTAAAACTGAGATACGACAATTATTTTAAAAAATGCTTCACGAAAAGGGCTATCACGTCCGGAGTTCTATGGATTTCAGGGGAAATGAGGTGGGAAACGGCCTCGACATGGCATAGTTTACCGAAACGAGATCATATTTGATACGTGTGTGGACCCTAGGATGGGAAGCAAGACCCCGGATGCGGATTTCTAATCCGACCCACAGACGGCCATCTTTTCATTTTTAGCGTGCCCAAACGGTTTTTATTTGTGAAGCAGCTACATGGGGCGCATTTTAGTATGACGTGAAACCTCCGTGCGATGATAGTTGATCACCTACGCACCACCTATCACATGACATGTGCACGCGTTAGCTTTTTGGGAACCCATGCGGCTTCCGGCGGTGTCCCGCCGAATCCGCTGGAAACTGACCGGATTTAAACTAGGGGTGAACTATCCGTCGCTCCAGATATTCCGAAAAAATTGTTTTTAGTTCAACGACGCATCATTATATGTGTTATTTTTTGTCCGTTTAGTTTGTTCACGAATGGGTGCACCCGCACGCCCGGTACGGCGTACCGCATGTCCCGGGGGGGCCTGTTTTGGCCAGATGGCAGTTTGAACGAAGTCAAAATATCCCACGGAGCCGCGTGGCGTCATTTTATATGTCATAGTAACTATTCCGTTTGTCAAAACTAGGATATGGCAACTATTTTGAAAAAACCCTTCACGAAAAGGGCTATCGCCTACGGAGTTCTATGGATTTCAGGGGAAATGAGGTGGGAAACGGCCTCGGCATGGCATAGTTTGCCGAAACGAGGTCATATTTGGCACGTGAGTGGGCCCTAGGATGGGAAGCTAGACCCCGGGTGCGGATTTCTAATCCGACCCACGGGCGACCATCTTTTCATTTTTAGCGTGCCCAAACGGTTTTTATTTGTGAAGCAGCTACATGGGGTGCATTTTAGTATGACGAGAAACCTCCGTGCGATGATAGTAGACCACCTATGCACCATCTATCAAATGATATGTGCATGCGTTAGCTTTTTGGGAAACCATGCGGCTTCGGTGTCCCGCCGAATCCGCTGGAAACTGACCGGATTTGAACTAGGACTCAACTATCCGTCGCTCCAGAAATTCCGGAAAAAATGTTTTTAGTTCTACAACGCATCATTATATGTGCTTGTCCGTTTAGTTTGTTCGTGAATGGGTGCACCCGCACGCCCGATACGGCGATACCGCATGTCCCGGGGGGGCTGTTTTGGCCAGATGGCAGTATGAACGAAGTCAAAAAATCCCACGGAGCCGCGTGGTGTCATTTTTTATGTCATAGTAACTATTTCGTTTGTCAAAACTAGGATATGGCAATTATTTTGAAAAACCCTTCACGAAAAGAGCTATCACGTCCGGAGTTATATGGATTTCAGGGGAAATGAGGTGGGAAACGGTCTCGAAACAAGGTCATATTTGGCACGTGTGTGGGCCCTAGGATGGTAAGCAATACCCCGGACGCGGATTTCTAATCCGACCCACGAGCGACCATTTTTCCATTTTTGGCGTGTGTGAAAGCCATGAAACCTCGAACATTATAGCTCATTTCTAAGAAAAATTATTTAGGTATTTGAAATATTCCATTTTTGATATTTTTCTATGATAGATCTTGGTTTTCTGCAAAATTTGATATATTATACTTATTTTTCTCAGTTAGAATGATTTAGTTATGCTTTTTTGAAGACTGCCGTGGAGAAATAGAAAAAAGCTATGCCGACGGTATAACCGTCGGCACAGGTTTGTAGTGGAAAAAAATAAAAAAATGTTGTGCCGACGGCCAGGCTGGTCCTGTGCCGACGGCCAGAACTATGCCGACGGTGACCGTCGGCACCTCCAGCCTGTACCGACGGCCAATTTAACGCCGACGGCCATCCTTGTCGCCGCGCTCCGGAGGCTCCTGTGCCGACGGCCCTGACATTTGGCCGTCGGCACATCGCCTAGCCGTCGGCGTACGGCAATTCTCCCGTAGTGACTGCCATCTATCCAACAAAACTTGAGAGACTAAAAACGTGAAAGTACCTACTTAAACCAGGATACCTTCTAAATATGCATTTTACATAAATTCTTTTACTTATCTATGTCATGCTAACATTTCGCATGCTTGTTGTATTTTCTGCAACAAAAATGAAAGTATTGATCATCTGTTTTTCGTATGAAAAACGTAACGAAACATATCTGGCATATCATCTCTGATTTCTTTAATCTCCAATTAGGGATTGATTACTTATTGATTGCCAGGTTTTGGGTTGCAAATAGAAAACACTCAGTTCTTAACTCTGTTTTTGCTGCTACCCTTCTGTGCATTTGAAAATTTCGTAATGTGATGATCTTTAACGGACAACCATGATTGAATTTGCACCAGATATTGTGGATGATTCTAAGGTGGAGAATTATCTTCAAGGAACAGATGTTGATCCTTGTCGATCGCTTCTGCCAGCACGTGTTGATGGAACTGTCAAAGGTCTTTGAGATTCAAGGTGCCTTACGGATGCTGATATAGGCATCCCCAATGGGCCTGTCAAAGATGGTACCCGGGGTTTACTAAAGGCCCAGGACTCGAAGAATAAGAAGACTCGGAAGCCCATTTAGCGTTAAGGAAAAGATAGGTTGTATTAGGAAAGATAGAGATTTGTAATCTTACGGGTTGGATACGAAACCCTCCCGAACTCTGTAACTTGTGTATTACGAAATCCTCGGCTCCACCCTCTATATAAGGGGAGTCGAGGAACAAAGAAGGAACCGAATCTACTGTCAACAGAACCCTAGTTTTCATAATCAGCGAGTACTTTTCGGCTGAAACCTTCGAGATCTACTTGCCCTCTACTTCTAGCAAAACCCTAGTCTACAATCTGTAGGCATTGACAAATTAATCCTTTGTCAATTGGCGCCGTCTGTGGGAATTAGAGGTTGCAAGGAGCTGATCTCGATGGCACGTCCAATCGTCGACTTCGTCGGTGGCCGCAATGCGATGGATCGAGGTAAACGAGAAAAAACTGATCTAGTCGACTTTATTCCTCACCCGCCCTCCCGTATGGATGCATGTGCCTATCTGGAGGAGCCCATCGTCATGACGTTCGGAGAATGCCGATTTGGCGTCAACAGGAAGGATCCTACCGTCTCGAAGTTCCGATCTCGTCGGAATTTTCAGCGGTCGATTCTAACTTTTCGTCGAGTGACGGGGAGTTTTCGTCACCACGCTTTGTCGACACCAAGGCAAGCGGAAAGCTCGCCAAGATCTTCAGCAACACATCTTTCGAGTCGTCTGCGGACTCCTTTATAAGCAGCGATTTCGACAGCGTCGACAGCTTCAAGTTCAAGATGAGCATCTCAAGTGGATCACATGCTTGAAGCTTGACGTTCATTTGGTGACATTGGACATGTGAAGATATGCATCAATGGAGCTTTCCCATCATGGTGTATGGGGGAGCATTTGTGAGTCTTCACGAAGCAACGATGATCAAGTAAGGCATTCCGGCTTGAGTGGAGCTTGAAGAACTATCATCAAGATCAAGCGGGATGCGCAAGGCAAAGGTATGACCTTGCTAGGTTTTCCTTTTACCGGTCTCAAGGTTGTTGTTGGGAGACCGGATTATAGGATAGATAGCCGCACTATTAAGAGGGGCTTTCGGTTGGGTATCTTGATCACATCGTCTTAGGGAGCTCAACCCTTTGCATACTTTGCATATCCTTATTGCTTCTTGGTGTTTCTCTGTGTGAGGTTCTTGAGCTTGTTGCTAGCTTTACAACAAGCCCAAGTTCATCGAAAACGGAATCCGCATGCATCTTCTATTGCGTTTTCGAGTTTGGACGTCTTCACCGTTTCTTGACGGTGGGAGACTCCCTCTCTAAAAACATCTAAAAATATCCTGTGAGGAGTCTCCATATTTCCAGTTTTTGTTGGGGTTCTATTCGTCGTTATCTTTCCAACAAAATTGGTTTCATGTCATTAAGGGTTCTTGAGCATGTTTTTGACCACCATTGTTGAACCTCTTGAGCTTGCTTCCTCTCCCTTCCCTCCCATGATTCTTGCTCATTCTTGAGGGATCTAAGAGAGGAGATCTAGATCTACAACCTCCACCAATACATTTCTCCTCTAAGTGAGGGGAACTCTTGGGATCTAGATCTTGGAGTCTTTTGTTGACTTTCCCCATTGTTCTTCCTCTCCAATCTCATCTTAGCATTTGTTGCTTGGGTGGGATTTGAGTGTGAAGGACTTGAACACCTCTAGTGTTCTTGCTTTGCATCATTGCATAGTGTTGAGCTCTCCACCACGATTAGTTCGAGTGAGAGACCGTGAGCTTGTTACTCTTTGAGGGAGACCTCCTAGTTGGCTTGGCGGTTGGTGCTCCGATGATCTCTTCAAGAAGATTGTGAAGAGGCCCGGGCTTCTCCTTCGTGGAGCTTGTGAAGTGGTTTTGGAGCTTGCCATCTCCGGAGCGGAGGAAAAGCTAACCATAAGGAAAGGGCCATTATCCTTCGTGGGTGTGGTTCGGAGAATAGGGTGAGCCTTCGTGGCGCGGGGAATCCTTCGTGGGACCTCCACTCCTCCAAACGTGACGTACCTTGTTGCAAAGCAAGGGAACACGGGAATACATCCTCGTCTCCGCGTGCCTCGGTTATTTCTATACCCGAGCTCTCTTTCCTTGTGATAGTCATCGTGCTTGAAGTACATATATCTTGCTATCACTTGTGCTACATATATCTTGTGCCTATCTTGCTTAGCTCTAGTTGCCATTGTTACACTTAGTTGAGCTTAGCATATTTAGGGTTTGTGCTTGTAAACTAAACATTAGTTTAATTCCGCATTCTTACAAGACAAATCCACAAGAGTTTGTAATTGCCTATTCACCCCCCCCTCTAGGCGACATCTCGATCTTTCAATTGGTATCAGAGCAAGGTCTCTCCTTGTTTAAGGCTTCACCGCCTTGAGAGTAAAGATGTCGGCTAGTAATTTAGTGCACAATGACACAATTATCTTTGTTGGCACAAATTATCTTTTGTGGCGAAATTGCTTGCTTTGCAAACTTCGGACCTTGTGTCCAAACATTGAGCAATTTCTAGATGTAGGTTTTTCTCCTCCGATGGATCCTCAAAATCTATCTTTAGAGGATGAGAAAAACTTACATCTTGAAGCTCTAGTATCTAATGAGCTTTTATTCTCCTTGAGACCCGATTTTCGTAGGTTCTTGATATATATAAAGCGAAAGTCGTCTCATGAGATGTGGATCAAGCTTAAAGAAATGTTTGGTGGATCCATTTCTCATTTGGTCGATGGTGTCTCCGAGGAGCTCACTTCCCCTGCACATCATGAAGAGCTCCAAGTTGCTTCCACCTCCGGCCGTAATGATATATCATCTACTTCCTCTTCACCAACGTGTTGCAAGGCACAAGTTAATGATATGGTGAGTGGTGAGGGAAATTGCAATGTTGATATTGTGCTCAATATTGATGACTCTTCATCTCTATCTCATTGCAATGTTTCCTCTTTGGACTTAAACACATCGAGCATTGAAAATAGCCTACATGCTTGTGTTGATAGTCCTTGCATATCATGTGTAAATTGCTTACATAGATCTCATGATGATATGCTTGCCTTGTCTTGCTCCCATAATCAAAATGCTTCTATTTCCTCTAGTTGCTTGTTGACTAACAATGTAGAGGAAACCGAACACTCTATGGATCAAGACATGTTTTCAAATGAGGATTCAAGAATATCTTCATCTTCATCCTCCGGTATGCACATGTGCCTTATGGCAAATGGATCAAAGGTATCTCCTACTTTGACTCCTAACACTTCCTCTAATGATGAAAGTGATGATGATGACAATGATGAAGAATATAATATCTTGGTGCATAATATGGCAATGGTATATGCTTCTCTTCATGGTAATAAAGAAGCTCGTGCTAATCTCGAACACTCTATGGATACCTTGAGTAAATATAGGGAAACCATAGTGGAGTTGGAGTCCCATGTTGAAAATGGGGAAATGAGATTCACTCTCCTCAAGCATGAGCTAAAAGATGAGAAGCATACTAATTTTATGCTCACACAAAAATTTGAATCCTATAAGCATGAAAATGAGAAAACAATTGTTGATGCTTGTGCTACTAACTCTACTTCTTGTGAAGCATCTATCTTAAAGGAGAATGTTGAGTTAAGAGCTCAACTTGAGTTGCTAACTAGCAATTATAGGAAATTGGAAGAAAGTCATAAAAAGCTCTCGGGCTCTCATGATGACCTTCTAATTTCCTATGATGGGCTAAAGTTAGCTCATGAGGCTAGTATCACTAAGGTAACATCTTGTGAGCCTCATGTGGACATTAGCACAATCTCTACTACAAATGCTAAATTGCCATGTGCTAGTCCTTGTAATCCATCTAGTCAAACTAGTGATACACCTTGTGTTGGATTACTTGCTTTGCCTTGTTGCTCTAACAATGAAGCTTCTACTTCCTCTAGTACTTGTATTTCTACTAACCATGTAGAGGAAATCAAAGAGCTCGAGGCCCAAGTCCTTTCTTTAAAGAAAGACTTGGAAAAGCGTCATGAAGGGAAATCCGCACTTGACAAGATGCTAAGTGTGCAACAATCCCCCAATGACAAGAGTGGACTTGGATTCAACTCCAATAACAAGAACAAGTCCAAGAGCAAGAGCAACAAGAAGAAGGGCCAAGACAAAGTCAAGGATCCGGCCAAGTTGGTGTGCTTCAAGTGCAAGGTTGAAGGGCATCATGTTAGATCATGCCCATTAAAGAAGAAGAAGCACTTGAGTGAGAAACAACAAGGGAAACGGCCACAAGGTCAAGGTCAAGCTCATGCTCGACCTCAAGTTGAAGATAGGCCACTTCCCAAGAAGAATCAACATATTGTTCCCCAAGAGAAGAAATCAATAAAGAAGAGAAAGGGGAACACTTGCTACTTATGCCGTGTGAAGGGGCACTTTGCTTCTTCATGTTTAAGTGGTACCTTATCCAACCCTATCATTGTTGATAATGATTATTCTCTTGGTAAGGATAAGGATGGCAATGTGTTTGCCAAGTTTGTTGGAACTCAAAGTGGCTTCAAGAAAAGAACCATTTGGGTTGCCAAGCCTATTGTGACTAACCTCCTAGGACCCAACTTGGTTGGGGACCAACAAGCTCAAACGTGATCAATAGGTGCATATGGAGGTCATTGGGAACTTGGCTAATTCATGAAGAATTAAGGGATCTTCATATATTATTTTGACCAAGCCAAGTCGTATGGATCATTATCTATATCTTATATCCAATGTTCCTCCTTGCGGTAACTTATACTTCAACTCTTCATATTCATTGTAAGTTACTTGCCCCTTTGCATGTTTGGTTTTGTATCAAATATGTGTTTGTATGTGTTGAGTCTTACTTGCCTATCTTGTGTATTCAAGTATGTTTGTTTGACTCATCATATACTTGTGTATTGTTGTGAGCCTAATGCATCTTGATGACATCTTATTTGGCTCTCTTTGAGTGATTAATGGAGCATCCCATTTTGGGGGAGTAATATGCATTGTGCATCTCTCTTTCTCTAAAATGTGTGTATGTGGGTACCACCACTTAGTATTGATATTGCAAGATTATCTAGTCACTATGTGGTGTGTCATACTCATGAGAAATTCAAATTCTAAATGTCCATTAATCATATCTAGTTGAATTTTAGTTGCCTCTTGTTTAGAAGAAATGTTTTATCACATTATGGGGGAGTAATATGTTTTGTACATATCACAAGCGAAAATACATTTGTACACACAAGCATGGGTGTGGGTGTTGTCTCAACCATCCGATTCTTGGAGATTCGGATAAGATGGCAGGTGAGAGAAATCTATAAAAGCAATTTTTTCCAATTTTGCAAAGGTTGTGGGTCCCACGAAAAAAAGTAGAAAGCCACAAGACACGGCTTTGAGATGCTGGATTCCCGGAGCTAGAGGCCTAGCGATTCCTCTCTTTCTTCTCCAGCATCCTCTCCTCTCCTCTACTCCTTCCTCGCGAGAGCCTCCATTGTTTTTCCTCATTTAGCTGCAAATGTCAGCCGCGGCGGCATACGACGAGGAAGTCGATGATGTCGGCGCCGGCGGAGGACGGGGATGTCGCTGAGTTTCTTGCGGTGCTCGGGTACAAGGTGTGCTCCTCCGACATGGCGCAGAAGCCGGAGCAGCTCGATATGGCCATGGAGATGGGCGGCGTCAGCGTCGGCCCCGTTCCCCGGACGACGCCTTCACCAGGCACCTGGCCACAGAGACCGAGCACTACAACCGAGAATTTACTGGCTCGTATGCGGAGGTGGACTTGCACGGCGCATACGACGCCGGCGGTGCTTTCCCGTGTTTTTCATCCCTTCATGAATCAATTCTCAGCTGAGCACTGCCTAGCCACAGCCCACAACTTGGTACAATATGGGATTCCTTTCTAGTAGTTGTCATCGGCCAAAAAGATCTCAATAAAACATCTTCCACTAGTTACCTACTGACGACTAAGAGCATCCCACGAGGCCCCGGCGATTTTTTCCGACGACAAAATCGGCCAGTGGCCCCCGGTTCCTCGTTTTCGTCCGGTTTGGCCCTTCATCCATCCGGCGAGCCACGCCGTCCCCGGTCCCCCCGCGCTCGGGACTCCGGATGAAACGTTTTGGCGCGAAACACCGTGTGGACCCGCGTAGTCGGCGACAGGAAAACCAAATCCTGTCGATTTTCCCTCCATTCCCTCCAATTTGCTTGCATATCCCCATTCTCTCCCGCCGAATTTCTCCATTCCCCTCGTCTTCCAGTTCCAGTTCCCGGCGGCGCCTCTCCTCCACCACCTCTCTCCTCCTCATCTTCTCGTCCACCACAATGCCGCCGAAGGGGACGACGAGGAAGCCGCGGGCGAGGAAGGAGCGGCCGCCGGGCATGACGAACGCACAGTGGGCGGCGGACGAGAAACGGCGCGACATCGAAACAAGCTGCAGGGCGGCGAGGGTGAAAAAAGCCGCCGCTAAGAGGGCGGCGGAGGCGGCCCAGGAGGAGCAAGCGAGGAAGATGAGCATGGCCTTCAGCGGCGGCGGCGGCTCCATGTTCCCCGGCCAATGGCCGGCGCAAGGTACAAGCAGTTCCCCTTCTCCCCTACGATGTACTCGCCGTCGACGACTGCCATGTTCGAAGAGGGCGCCTACGTCCAACCGTCCAGGTTCACGCCGTCGCCGCCCGAGCTTGACATCGGCGGCGGCGCGGCCAGTTCGAGGGCACCTCGCCGGTCATGCGACGAGGGCCGCTCCCGTTCGGTGCCCCGTTCGGTGCGACGGCGGCGCCGAACGATGAGGCGATCCACGAGATGATCACCTCCGGCTCCGCCGCCGCCGCTGCGAGCCCGAGGTTCTTCATGGACGCCGCCGCCGCGAGCCCGGGGTTCTTCACGCAAGAGGAGGCGAGGGCGACGGCAGCTGTGGCAGCGCGCAAGGATCATGTGGAGGATGTTGCCGACGGAAGCCAAGCCGTCGAAGAACAAGAAGACGAAGAACAAGGAGAGACAACTCAAGCCGACGTCAACCTGTCGAAGGGGAAGAAGAAGAGGAAGAAGGACTCGCCGCCTGCCGAACCGCGTATCAAATGGACGTCGAAGGAAGAGGAGTGCCTCGCCGAAGCTTGGATGACCGTGTCCATGAACGGCATAATCGGTGCCAATCAGTCGTTCGACACCTATTGGCTTCGAGTGAAGCAGGCGTACGAGGAACGCAAGCTCGTCGATCCCTACTTCAACAAGACGAACATGAACGTGTACCGGGGAGAGAAGGCAATGGCCACCCATTGGGGGATCATGCAGACGGCGTGCAGCAAATGGCACGGCGTACAGGAGGAGATCGAGAAACGGCCGATCAGCGGCCATGACTTGGAGCAAAAGGTATGTTCCGTCGACCCTGCATCACCGAGGTATATCGTCGTTAGCTGACCCGTTTCGCCGTGCTCTTTTTTCCCCAGCTGCGCCGAGCTTTGGACATGTATGCGGAGGACACCGGCCTGCAGTTCAAGTTCCTCAACGTCTACGCCCGCCTCGAGCACTGCGAGAAGTGGAGGGAAAATCGCACAACCCTCTCGAAGAGCAAGACCGAGCAGTACAACCCCGACGCGCCGGCGGCTTGCGCGTCGGAAGGGCGCCCTGAACTCGGCCAGAAGAAGCTGAAAGAGCTCAAACGGACGGACAGTCCCGCCGACAAGATGCAGGCGTCGATCGACAAGTGCTTGGCCGACTTGATGTCGCACGCCGACGGAAGGAACGACAAGTTCGACGGCAGGTGGCGGGAGATGCTCGCCAACCAGGGCGCCCGGATCGCACTGCTGAAGACGACGGCGGCGAAGAAGAGGAATACAGACTTGGCGTTCCTGATGGGCGGCGGCGACATGGAACGATGGACGAGGAGACGAGGAATTGGTACCAGGGCCACCGCAGCGACATCCTCCGAGCCCCTCCGGCGTGTCCTTCGTCTTCTCCACCGGCTCCTACCTGGTCTACCTCACCATCTACCTCGTCGACTGCGGCTGCTTCGACGTCCACTGCCGCTGTTTCCTCGCCGGCCGCCGCAGCCGTTTCGGCCACGGCGTGTGAGGAAACTGGTCCGTCGGACACCGCCGTGCCGGCCGGGACTGCCGACGAGCCTGTCTCCGTGTAATTTCCCTCCGATCGCCGATCTGTGGCTGATCCTTTTGCTCCTTTTGCCGATCAACTGGCCGTGCTTGTAGCGCGGGACGGCGATTTGTTTGAACTTAAACTCTATCCGCCGAACTCCGGGTGGACGACTGGATTCCACGACTTATTTTCGTCCAATCCGGCGGTTGTTTCGTCCGGATTTGGGCGTGGGAAGCGCCAACGAGTGGGGATGCTCTAATCTAGAAGAACATCCCATCTAGCACCTGGTCTGAACTGCTAGCTGAAGATAAGATGCTAGTGGAAGACAAACTCTTGTCTCACGAGCAAATAAGAATCAAATGAGCCGAGCACGGACCCGTCGCTGCATGATGTTCCGGACGCCATAGTCGTCGGTGGCTCAGCACCTCATCGGTGCTATCATCGGCGGCTAGCTGTCTTTGAGCGGAACCAACACGGCTTGGCTGCAAACTTGACACCGCCAGCGCCCATGTTCTCTGCCTGCTCCTCCTCAACGACATGGTCAGGAGCAACCTGCGATTTAGTGTACGAATCAAGTCAATGAATCAACAAATCTCTAAACAATGCATTGTAAATGTTTCGGAAATCCACAGTTTCTTGACATGCCAAATGCTTGTCTTATGCATTGCAATGTATAAAAAATGTAAACTAACAAGAATCTGGAACAGAGCACCCCGTGCCAGCAGCCGTGGAGCATAAGAGACGAACATAACTGTACATGAAGAACTGATCCGAAATCCCCATTTCAATGCACTAACAAGAACTAAACCAGGAACACACACCATTTTCGAAAAAGACATCAACAAGGAAAGCGCTCCATACAACATTAACAATTCAACATTTCAGCAACACGAAAAAAATGGGTAATATGAACTTTTGAGACAGAGAGGACGGCTCTGCTTCCCACGCCTTCCTTCCACTACTCCGTCGCGAACCGCCGCCAATCACGTGAGTTGGAGCTGCTCGTGTTTCTCCACAGCTGGAAGATGGCATCGGAGAGAGAGCTATCAAACGAGGCGGCCAAGGCGGAGCGGCGGTGGCGATCTAAGTCAGAGCTTGGAGAAGAGGCAACGAACAGGCCCCGTGTCTGAAGAAGCAATAGCGTGTCTGCCCAGGGGAACTTGAGGTCGAGCTCGCCTGTTCGGAGCTGCGGTGCTTAGAGCTCCTCGCCCTCGACGTCATGTCACCTACGGCCTCGCTGCTGTTTCCGCCGCGCAGACACAACAACACCGCAAGAACAGCAAGCCGGGCCGCAAGGTCGTGTCGCGCCTGCGCAAGGAGCCAGCAGATCAGCCTCCCCGCGCGTCTCACTGGCACGCTGCACGGCCATGTCCACCTCGCGTTCCAGGCGCACAATGCGCCCACGGCATCACTGGTGCGAGAGATGGTGTCCTGGTACTACAACGACGGATATGACGGGAGGTGGAGTAGCTGCACCGTGGAGCAGACGCGTCCGCAGCATTTGCCTGCACGCAGCACTAGTCGTTGTCAGTACTGATACGTCTCCGACGTATCGATAATTTCTTATGTTCCATGCTACTTTATTGATGATATCTACATGTTTTATGCACATTATATGTCGTATTTACGCATTTTCTGGAACTAACCTATTAACAAGATGCCGAAGTGCCAGTTCTGTTTTCTGCTGTTTTTGGTTTCGAAATCCTAGTAACGAAATATTCTCGGAATTGGACGAAATCAACGCCCAGGTTCCTATTTTGCCGGAAGCATCCGGAACACCCGAGAGCTGCCGAGAGGGGCCCTGTGGGCCCCAGATGACAGGGTGGCGCGGCCAGGGGGCCCGCGCCACCCTATGGTGTCGTCGCCCCTTCGCCCCTCCGACTCCGCCTCTTCGCCTATTTAAAGGTCCACGACCTAAAACGCGATACGGAGAACCACGATACGGAGAAAACCTTCCAGAGCCGCCGCCATCACGAAATCAAGATTCGGGGGACAGAAGTCTCTGTTCCGGCACCCTGTCGGACGGGGAATTGCCCCCGGAGTCATCTCCACCGCCGTCTCCACCGCCATCTTCACCGCCATCGCTGCCTCCATGATGAGGAGGAGTAATTCACCCTGGGCTGAGGGCTCTACCGTAGCTATGTGGTTAATCTCTCTCTCTGTACTCCAATACAATGATCTCATGAGCTGCTTACATGATTGAGATCCATATGATGAGCTTTGTATCGCTACTAGTTGTGTGCTACTCATGTGATGTTATTAAAGTAGTTCTATTCCTCCTACTTGGTGTAAAGGTGATTAGTGTGTGCACCCTGTGGTTCTTGTCGTAGGCTATGATCACGATCTCTTGTAGATTGTGGAGTTAATTATCATTATGATAGTATTGATGTGATCTATTCCTCCTTCATAGTGTAATATGGACAGCGTGTGTACTATGTTAGTTCTTGGTTTATTTTGCAATGATCTATTATGCTCTAAGGTTACTTAAATATGAACATGGAATTGTGGAGCTTGTTAACTCCGGCATTGAGGGTTCGTGTAATCCTACGCAATGATGTTCATTATCAAACAAGAGTGTATGTAGCACATATGAGAAGAAGTATTTATTATGCGATCAATGTTGAGAGTGTCCACTAGTGAAAGGATGATCCCTAGGCCTTGTTTCCAATACTGAAAACACCGTTTATTTACTGTTCTGTTGCATGTTTACTCGCTGCCATATTTTATTCAGATTGCTATTACCACTCATATACATCCATATTACTTGTATTTCACTATCTCTTCGCCGAACTAGTGCACCTATACACCTGACAAGTGTATTTGGTGTGTTGGGGACACAAGAGACTTCTTGCTTTGTGATTACGGGTTGCTTGAGAGGGATATCTTTGACCTCTTCCTCCCTGAGTTCGATAAACCTTGGGTGATCCACTTAAGGGAAACTTGCTGCTGTTCTACAAACCTCTGCTCTTGGAGGCCCAACACTGTCTACAAGAATAGAAGCACCCGTAGACATCAAGCACTTTTTCGCCGTTGGGAGAAGGGGGTACTCACACTTCGGTTCCAGGTAACAGTACTTTTCCGGCGCCATTGTGTGTGTGCTCGAAGCTATTTCCTTTAGACTCTGCAATTGCATCTTTTTGTTTCTTGTTTTTATTTTCACTAGTTAGGCATAATGGAAAACAAAAAAAAATTAGTGAGCTTTTTAATATTTTTCCTAATTTAGAATTATTTGATACGAAAATTAAAAAACCTATGGAACCTTATTTACATGATAGTAGCAATGTTATTAGTATGAATGCAATTACTGCTAATGCTATGAAGAAGTCTAAGCTTGGGGAAGCTAGTTTACATAAAAATAATCTTTTTAGCTCCTCCGCTTTGGAAGAAATATTTTGTTCTGATAATGCTTTATCTCCCATATGCGATAACTTTAATGATGCTTCTGATATTTTAAATCCACCTGCTGAAAGTATTCCGTACAAAATACCTATGAAAATTATTGAACGTGTTATGGATAACCGCTATGAAGGGGATGGAACTGTCCATCCTGGAAATCATTTACTGTTTTTGCATGAATTATGCGGGTTATTCAAGTGTGCAGGTATCTCTATGGATGAAGTGAAGAAGAAACTATTCTCTATGTCGTTGTCTGGTAAAGCGGCGCATTGGTATAAACTATTGAAGGACGGGCGCTCTCTTGATTGGAAGGATATTGTGCCTCTATTTTACTCCAAGTTCTATCCTCCAAGTGAAATTCACAAAGATCGAAACCATATATATAATTTTTGGCCTCATGATGGAGAGAGTATTGCCCAAGCATGGGAGAGATTGAAGACTTTAATGCTCAAATGCCCCAATCATGAGCTTCCAGGTAATATCATCATTGATAATTTCTATGCAAGACTTTCTTTTCAAGATAAGACCTTGCTGGATACTACTTGTTCTGGATCATTCACGAGCAATAAAGAAGAGTTTAAAAGGGACCTTCTCGATCGGATTAAGGAGAACGCTGAAGATTGGGAGAACGACAAAGGTAAAGAGTCAGGTATAAATTATGATTATGAATGCATTGAAACTTTCATGGATAGTGGTAAATTTCGAAATATGAGTGCTACTTATGGTCTTGACTCTCAAGTTGCTACAAATCTTTATAAAGCCTTTGCTTCTCATTTAGAATTGCCTAAAAAGAATTTTGATAAGTATCATGAACCTTTTAAAGACGCTTGCATGAAGAATGAAATTGTTGTTAATAATTGCAATAAGCGTGCTCAAACTCCTAAGAATGCTATTTCCTATAAGCATGTTAATTTTTGTGGAATACATAGACCTTGTGGAATTAATCAAATAGAAGATGAATATTGTATCCATCACAGAAATGAAAAAACTAGAAAGTGGTCTAGAGCTCTAGATGATCTTGGAGAAAAAGTGTGTGCCCTCTATCCTTTTATTTGTGAACTTTGCCATAGAGTTGGTCATTTTAATTTTCAATGTTCCTCCAATGATAATTCAAACCCCATGAGTGCTGCAAATTTGTATTGTGATGATGAAATTATTCCTAATCAGCATGATGAACTTACCTTATTTTTGAAGTGTGAAGAGTTATCAAGAAAAATTTCTTTGTTAAATATTAACGATCTTGATATTGATGATGTCCTGCATGGTTGTCTTTCTTATTGCATTAATAATAGCCATACAAATACTTACATACAAAATATTTTAGAAGACGACACCTTGCCAAAATATGATAGGACCGCTGTGTGTTTTCAACTAATTAATGAAAAGGAGGGATCCTCCCAAGTTTCTTCTATTGTTTCTAAAAGTAAATCAGGTTATGCGGACAAGCCACCCTTCAAGCCTCTTCCTCCTAAAGAAGGGAATGAGGAGAAGGAAGAGAAGAAGAAGAAGAAGAAGAAGGAACGAAGAAGAAGAAGAAGAAGGAGAATAAAAAGAAAGAGGTAACGGCGTATCCCCGCGTGAATGAGATAACGCTAGGTAACCGTAAGTATGTTGCTCCTAATGATTATTGTGATAATGAATCTGAATACGATGATCTTCCTATGCCCTTTACATACATTAGCGATCATGATTTGAATGAGCACACTACCTTTGATATTGGAAATCTCTTTGGTACTGATTATGAAAGTAATGATGATAGCATTATTCATGTCCCCTTAAACGATGATATTGAAAGCCCTAAGCTTGGGGATGTTGTGCTTGAAGATCCTATATTTGAGACTTCTACTTTTAGTGAAAATGATGATATTACATATTCAGGTTTAGATAATTGCTATAGAGATGTATATGACACATGCTACAATTATCCTTATGAAACTTGTCATAGTTATGATGGGCTTGCCAAAAACAATTCTTTTAATATGCAACTTGTTTACCATGTTCAAATTCTTGATAATAATCTTGCTCCAATTACTATTAATGAGAATAACTCTTCTTATGCCAAAATTAATGATACTTCTATGTATATGAACCATGATAAGAATGTTTTAAGTGACGGGTATATTGTGGATTTTATCAATGATGCTACTGAAAGTTATTATGAGAGAGGGAAATATGGTTATATGCATCTTAATAATATTAAGTTTCCCCTCTTTATGTTGAGAATCTTTAAGTTACTCGTGTTTTATCCTCTTATGCTTGCCACTTTGCTCTTCATGAATTCATTTGTGTATAAGATTCTTTTGCATAGGAAGCATGTTAGGCTCAAATGTGTTTTGAATTTCCTCTTGAAGCTCTCTTTTGCTTCAAATACTATTTCTTGCGGGTGCATCACCAAAATTGCTGAGCCCATCTTAATGGCTATAAAGAAAGAACTTCTTGGGAGATAACCCATGTGTTATTTTTCTACAGTACTTTGTTTTATATTTGTGTCTTGGAAGTTGTTTACTACTGTAGCAACCTCTCATTATCATGTTTTTGTGCCAAGTAAAGTTTCTATGCTAAAGTTGATGTTATATTTGGGATCGCTGCGCAGAAACAGCATTGCTGTCTGTCACGAATCTGGGCACAGTTCTCTGTAGAAAATTCGAAAAAATCTGCCAATTTACGAGCGTGATCCTCAGATATGTACGCAACTTTCATTAGTTTTGAGTTTTCCCATTTGAGCAAGTCTAGTGCCAACTTTAAATTCGTCTTTACGGACTGTTCTGTTTTTGACAGATTCTGCCTTTTATTTCGCATTGCCTCTTTTGCTATGTTGGATTTATTTCTTTGATCCACTAATGTCCAGTAGCATTATGCAATGTCCAGAAGTGAAAATAATGATTGTGTCACCTCTGAATGAGTGAATTATTAATGATGCACTAACCCTCTAATGAGTTTGCTTGAAGTTTGGTGTGAAGGAAGTTTTCAAGGGTCAAGAGAGGAGAATGATATACTATGATCAAGAGGAGTGAAAGCTCTAAGCTTGGGGATGCCCCGTGGTTCACCCCTGCATATTTTAAGAAGACTCAAGCGTCTAAGCTTGGGGATGCCCAAGGCATCCCCTTCTTCATCGACAAAGTATCAGGTTCCTCCCTGAAACTATATTTTTATTCGGTCACATCTTATGTACTTTACTTGGAGCGTTTGTTTGTTTTTGTTTTTGCTTTTGTTTGAATAAGTTCATCCTTGTTTGGGAGAGAGACACGCTCCGCTGGTTCGTATGAACACATGTGTTCTTAGCTCATAATATTCATGGCGAAGTTTCCTCTTCGTTAAATTGTTATATGGTTGGAATTGGAAAATGCTACATGTAGTAATTGGTAGAATGTCTTGGATAATGTGATACTTGGCAATTGTTGTGCTCATATAGATCTTGTTTAAGCTCTTGCATCATGTACCTTGTACCCATTAATGAATAATTACATAGAGCTTGTTAAAATTTGGTTTGCATGATTGGTCTCTCTAAGTCTAGATATTTTCTGGTTGAGGTGTTTGAACAACAAGGAGACGATGTAAAGTCTTATAATGCTTACAATATGTTTATATGTGAGTCTTGCTGCACCATTTTATACTTGAGTTTGCTTCAAATAACCTTGCTAGCCTAAGCCTTGTATCGAGAGGGAATACTTCTCATGCATCCAAATACTTGAGCCAATATTCATGCCATTTGTGTCCACCATACCTACCTACTACATGGTATTTCTCCGCCATTCCAAAGTAAATTGCTTGAGTGCTACCTTTAAACCATTCAAAATTTATCACCTCTGATTTGTGTCAATGTTTTATAGCTCATGAGGAAGTACGTGGTGTTTATCTTTCAATCTTGTTGGGCAACTTTCACCAATGGACTAGTGGCTTCATCCGCTTATCCAATAATTTTGCAAAAAGAGCTGGCAATGGGATTCCCAGTCCCAAATTAATTAACAAAAATAGACACTCCTCCATGGTATGTGATTGTTGGGCGGCACCCGAAGGATTCGGTTAGCCATGGCTTGAGAAAGCAAAGGTGGGGAGGAGTGTCATCATAATAAAACTAAAATAAAAAGGCACTCCTTCATGGTATGAGATTGTTGGCAGGCACCCGAGGATTCGGTTAGCCATGGTTTGTGAAAGAAAGGTTGGAAGGAGTGCCACCCAAAAATAAAATAAAATGGGAGCCGCTCTTTGAAGGTTTGCCTGGCAAGGGGGTTAGAGTACCCGCTACCATTCGTTGACAACAACAAACGCCTCTCAAAACTTTACTTTTATGCTCTCTATATGTTTTCAAAATCAAAGCTCTAGCACAAATATAGCAATCGATGCTTTCCTCTTTGAAGGACCATTCTTTTACCTTATTGTTGAGTCAGTTTACCTATTCTTTCTATCTTAGAAGCAAACACTTGTGTAAATTGTGTGCATTGATTCTTTCATGTTTACCTATTGCACTTGTTATATTACTTTGTGTTGACAATTATCCACGAGATATACATGTTAAAGTTGAAAGCAACCGCTGAAACTTATATCTTCCTTTGTGTTGTTTCAAAGCTTTCTACTAAGAATTTATTGCTTATGAGTTAACTCTTATGCAAGACTTATTGATGCTTGTCTTGAAAGTATTATTCATGAAAAGTCTTTGTTATATGATTCATTTGTTTACTCATTATCTTCATCATTGCTTCGAATCTCTGCATTCATCTCATGTGCTTTACAATAGTATGATCAAGGTTATGATGGCATGTCACTTCAGAAATTATCTTTGTTATCGTTTTACCTGCTCGGGACGAGCAGAACTTGGGGATGCTGATACGTCTCCGACGTATCGATAATTTCTTATGTTCCATGCTACTTTATTGATGATATCTACATGTTTTATGCACATTATATGTCGTATTTACGCATTTTCGGAACTAACCTATTAACAAGATGCCGAAGTGCAGTTCCTGTTTTCTGCTGTTTTTGGTTTCAGAAATCCTAGTAACGAAATATTCTCGGAATTGGACGAAATCAACGCCCGGTTCCTATTTTGCCGGAAGCATCCGAACACCGAGAGCTGCCGGAGGGGCCCTGTGGGCCTGGATGACAGGTGGCGCGGCCGGGCTGGGCCCGCGCCACCCTATGGTGTCGTCGCCCCTTCGCCCCTCCGACTCCGCCTCTTCGCCTATTTAAAGGTCCCTGACCTAAAACGCGATACGGAGAACCACGATACGGAGAAAACCTTCCAGAGCCGCCGCCATCACGAAATCAAGATTCGGGGGACAGTCTCTGTTCCGGCACCCTGCCGGACGGGGAATTGCCCCGAGTCATCTCCACCGCCGTCTCCACCGCCATCTTCACCGCCATCGCTGCCTCCATGATGAGGAGGGAGTAATTCACCCGGGGCTGAGGGCTCTACCGTAGCTATGTGGTTAATCTCTCTCTCTGTACTCCAATACAATGATCTCATGAGCTGCTTACATGATTGAGATCCATATGATGAGCTTTGTATCGCTACTAGTTGTGTGCTACTCATGTGATGTTATTAAAGTAGTTCTATTCCTCCTACTTGGTGTAAAGGTGATTAGTGTGTGCACCCTGTGGTTCTTGTCGTAGGCTATGATCACGATCTCTTGTAGATTGTGGAGTTAATTATCATTATGATAGTATTGATGTGATCTATTCCTCCTTCATAGTGTAATATGGACAGCGTGTGTACTATGTTAGTTCTTGGTTTATTTTGCAATGATCTATTATGCTCTAAGGTTACTTAAATATGAACATGGAATTGTGGAGCTTGTTAACTCCGGCATTGAGGGTTCGTGTAATCCTACGCAATGATGTTCATTATCAAACAAGAGTGTATGTAGCACATATGAGAAGAAGTATTTATTATGCGATCAATGTTGAGAGTGTCCACTAGTGAAAGTATGATCCCTAGGCCTTGTTTCCAATACTGAAAACACCGTTTATTTACTGTTCTGTTGCATGTTTACTCGCTGCCATATTTTATTCAGATTGCTATTACCACTCATATACATCCATATTACTTGTATTTCACTATCTCTTCGCCGAACTAGTGCACCTATACACCGACAAGTGTATTTGGTGTGTTGGGGACACAAGAGACTTCTTGCTTTGTGATTACAAGGTTGCTTGAGAGGGATATCTTTGACCTCTTCCTCCTGAGTTCGATAAACCTTGGGTGATCCACTTAAGGGAAACTTGCTGCTGTTCTACAAACCTCTGCTCTTGGAGGCCCAACACTGTCTACAAGAATAGAAGCACCCGTAGACATCAAGTACATAGCAAGACAAGAACATGGGAGAGAGAACAGATTGGGTTTCGGCAGCGACAGACTCTACCCGCGCGTCAGCGGCACGGTGGAGATAACTCAAAGCAAGGAGGCAGCGACGGCGGCGACGGCGCACGGCGAAGGCGTTATCTATCTGCGCGTCGGCGGCGCGGTGTGGACGGCTCCCTGGCGACGGTGGCGCGGCGAAGGCGTGATCTATCTACGCGTCGGCGGCTCGGTGTCGACAGCTCCCTGAAGACGCCGGCGGCTACAGCATGAGGA
Organism: Lolium multiflorum; assembly: GCA_030979885.1. NCBI lineage: Eukaryota > Viridiplantae > Streptophyta > Magnoliopsida > Poales > Poaceae > Lolium > Lolium multiflorum. The sequence goes on from CM061753.1 coordinate 253,860,250, forward strand.
AAAACAGGGCGAGAGGTTGGGGATGAAGGACCGGGCCCCTAGTACTTTCTGATAGAGGCAGCACGTCTCCTGTCCCCAGACTCAACAACACCATGTCGTGCGGTGAAAAACCAGGAGAAAAGGAGCAAGTGACGTGACAGGAAAATAAGAGAATTGAAGCAAAATGTTCCATCTAGCTAGACTTTGCACGAATCTCCATGTCCAAATCAACGGTAAAGAGTACACCCATACCCATGCCTGGGTGCACAAAATCCACACTCTATCACAAGCCTAGAAAATGTGAACATATGAGGTTTTGCCACTTAGAGTTGATGCTCTTAATTATCTTGTTTCTAGGTGGCATGTTTGCTCAAACAAGCTCCATTTCTATTGAAAAACTTTTATTGGCTCATCTTATGGATTCTTGTTTGAGTAAGAAATTCTTGGTACGGTTTTTCCTCAAATACATATCTCTATATCTTATTTGGGACACCGTTTGCTTCATGTTATTCTAATCATTGCCGTGTGTGATTGTTTGACTAGTTGAAGCTATCAAGAATCTTCATCCGTGCATAGTGCTTAATTCTATATACTTATCCTATGCCTTTTATTGTGAAGTTGATCCTTCTATCATTGTCAATTCACCACCGGAAATTATTTTCAATATACTCATTGTCTTTGACAATTGATAACCTTGTATGTGGTTGAATTCATGGATCATCTTCACCTTGGATTGCTTCTTATTTACTTATTTTTATTCCCAAGAAATCTTTGTTGCTCCCACGTGCCTTCTTTGTCCCTTTGAAAAAAAAATCTTTTGATAAACTCTCTTGATTCATATCAAGTGTTTGTTTTGGAAGACAAACCTTTTCCTTACGGTACATTGTGCCATTTTGAAAAGTGTCGAGGGTTTGATTTATTTGTTGGAACCTTGCTCTTTTGGGAGTTTGCTATCTCATTCCTTCTTACATGTTCTATTTGTTGAATGAGATAAATCTTTGAGCATGTTTGCTTTATTTCATACTTTATGCTCAATGGTCTCTTCTTAGTTCATTTGTTTGAACTTTGTTGAACAAATCTTTTGTGATTTGCGTCTTTGATATATGTTGGACAACAAACTTGTTTGGTCACATCTTTATGCTTTCTTCAAATTCATGTGTGGTGTTTTGTCCAAAGTATATCTTTCTTGGATCTTTAAAGTCTTTATGCATGCTTATATGTAATTTGTTTACATTTGTAGCGTGCTTGCCTTCTTTGATCCATTATATAGGGTATACTCCATCAAATCCTAAACGGCTAAGATGTGCATGAAATTCAAACTTCATCTATAAATATGCACATATTTAAATGGAGTGTGTCCTATGTATTGTGGTTATTCTAACCATTTTGGACCCAATAAGTTTGGGGACCAAGATGTACTTGAATAATGTTTTAGGTACATTGGAGATGCAATGGAGGCTTGTCTCATCTATAAGGAAGGTGTTGTCACCATATGGTAATTGGAGTCAAGCTAGGATGATGAATGAACTCTTATCTACTACATCATGCCATTGCTATCTCGGTAACAAGTATCTTATTCATGCATTCTCCTATAGCATCCAACCTCTTGTAGGTTGCATTTTGGCATGAAATTATTTATTTCGAAGATATTGCGATTCTTGAAAAATTCTTTTTAAAGAAAACTTCTTATTGTACATTTGAGTAATTTGAGAAGATGCATATGATGGGGATATATATATATATAAATCATGCTCATGATTCACCCACCCAAATATGCCCTCTAGCAATTTATTGCATATCAATTCCTCAAAGAACTCTTATGTGCAATTTTGATGAAATTGCGAAATAAATCCGTATTTGTGATACTTGTTGCCTTTCTCAAAACATTCCAACTAGCTTTACTTCCCTTATTGTTAGTTGTGATGTTTTTGAGATTTTCTTGGTTGAAGCTCATTCATATGCCACAAGTGAATATTGGAGCCATAGGCTATATATGCTTTTTAAGCAAACATCCTTTGGTATATTTTATGACTTCATCTTGGATATCTTGTCTTATTTATTTTGTTAACCTCTTGTGTGTGCATGTTTCTTTATGGATCACTATGTACACTTTAGAAACATATATACATAAGAGCGTTAATCCATCACCTTGATATCCTTGTTCTTTGCCGACCATCTTTTATCCTTTTATTTCTTAGTGGTGTTGGTAAAGAAGATTTATGAGTGCTCGGTTTATTTGCTTTCCTTCTTGCACTCATATCTCGTAATTGTTGGACTCAAGTTTTTCTTGATAAGCATATTATCTTTATCTTGGTTGTGTTCTAAATGATATAAAGGGAGTGAGGAATCCATGTTTATGCATATTGTATTCAATTGCAAACATTATAAATTATGCACGAACCTTGGGGAGCTTTCTTATTTTTATTTAGAGCATTATATCTCTCTTATCATGATATCTTTGTTCGTCCAATTGGATCCTTGATTGCTTGCTTTATTTGTTAAAACTTCCTTCACCATGTTATCCTTGTGCAATCTTTGATCCTCAATATAGTTTGACTTCCTTCAAATATTCATCATTGGATATGTGCATTTGATTCCACTCAAATTATGAGAAGTGCACACCTTGGGGAGGAACTCACATTATATTGGCTTTCTAAAATTTTCACCCATTTTGGCACTCGATGCCAATGGGGGAGAAGTTTAGAGGGTTTAAGGGAATGGTTTTATACTTAAGTTTGGTTTGTGCTTAAGTGTTTTGCCTCTCATGCATTCCATATTTATATGTCTTGCATGGTTGTATATATATAGTGGAAATTGTCCCAAAGGTTAATCTTGACAATGTATGCAATGAATTCATGTTCATCACACGTGCATACATTGTGGGGGAGTTTTCTCTATATATATTGGCTCTACTCACATCCCTTGCATTAGTTGTAGTTGTGTGAGTAGAGTTGGTTTTGATATGGGATAGTAGCTTTGTGTTACTTGACCATATCAAATACAACCTCTTGTATACAACTTATTCTCGGATAAGTTGCGTACTTGTCTCTAATATTCATTATATAAACCCTCTTATTGTGGTTGTCATCAATTACCAAAATGGGGGAGATTGTAAGGGTATATTGCCCCTATGTGTGGTTTTGGTAATTAATGACAACCCCTATGAACTAATGTTTTCATTGAGTTTATATGAAGGAATATTCCATAGGTACTACTTGTACTCCATATGTTGGATTCAAGTATGGATGCCATGAAGATAAATATATACCTTGTGTATTGGCATCAAGATCATCGGTTTGAAGATAAATATGTGATATGATCAACAAGAAGAAATGAAGATGGAGTTCTTATGTGGAACTCAATATTAGCCATGCTCTATCTTAAGTGAGTATGAGAAGATACAAGGTTGAGTCGTGCAAGTTCAAGATGAGCATCTCAAGTGGATCACATGCTTGAAGCTTGACGTCCATTTGGTGACATTGGACATGTGAAGATATGCATCAATGGAGCTTTCCCATCATGGTGTATGGGGGAGCATTTGTGAGTCTTCACGAAGCAACGATGATCAAGTAAGGCATTCCGGCTTGAGTGGAGCTTGAAGAACTATCATCAAGATCAAGCGGGATGCGCAAGGCAAAGGTATGACCTTGCTAGGTTTTCCTTTTACCGGTCTCAAGGTGGTTGTTGGGAGACCGGATTATAGGATAGATAGCCGCACTATTAAGAGGGGCTTTCGGTTGGGTAACTTGATCACATCGTCTTAGGGAGCTCAACCCTTTGCATACTTTGCATATCCTTATTGCTTCTTGGTGTTTTTCTGTGTGAGGTTCTTGAGCTTGTTGCTAGCTTTACAACAAGCCCAAGTTCATCGAAAACAGAATCCGCATGCATCTTCTATTGCGTTTTCGAGTTTGGACGTCTTCACCGTTTCTTGACGGTGGGAGACTCCCTCTCTAAAAACATCTAAAAATATCCTGTGAGGAGTCTCCATATTTCAGTTTTTGTTGGGGTTCTATTCGTCGTTATCTTTCCAACAAAATTGGTTTCATGTCATTAAGGGTTCTTGAGCATGTTTTTGACCACCATTGTTGAACCTCTTGAGCTTGCTTCCTCTCCCTTCCCTCCCATGATTCTTGCTCATTCTTGAGGGATCTAAGAGAGGAGATCTAGATCTACAACCTCCACCAATCCATTTCTCCTCTAAGTGAGGGGAACTCTTGGGATCTAGATCTTGGAGTCTTTTGTTGACTTTCCCCATTGTTCTTCCTCTCCAATCTCATCTTAGCATTTGTTGCTTGGGTGGGATTTGAGTGTGAAGGACTTGAACACCTCTAGTGTTCTTGCTTTGCATCATTGCATAGTGTTGAGCTCTCCACCACGATTAGTTCGAGTGAGAGACCATGAGCTTGTTACTCTTGGAGGGAGACCTCCTAGTTGGCTTGGTGGTTGGTGCTCCGATGATCTCTTAAAGAAGATTGTGAAGAGGCCCGGGCTTCTCCTTCGTGGAGCTTGTGAAGTGGTTGTGGAGCTTGCCATCTCCGGAGCGGAGGAAAAGCTAACCATAAGGAAAGGGCCATTAACCTTCGTGGGTGTGGTTCGGAGAATAGGGTGAGCCTTCGTGGCGCGGGGAATCCTTCGTGGGACCTCCACTCCTCCAAACGTGACGTACCTTGTTGCAAAGCAAGGGAACATGGGAATACATCCTCGTCTCCGCGTGCCTCGGTTATTTCTATACCCGAGCTCTCTTTCCTTGTGATAGCCATCGTGCTTGAAGTACATATATCTTGCTATCACTTGTGCTACATATATCTTGTGCCTATCTTGCTTAGCTCTAGTTGCCATTGTTACACTTAGTTGAGCTTAGCATATTTAGGGTTTGTGCTTGTAAACTAAACATTAGTTTAATTCCGCATTCTTACAAGACAAATCCACAAGAGTTTGTAATTGCCTATTCACCCTCCCCCCCCTCTAGGCGACATCTCGATCTTTCAACTTCATCGACAAATCTGCTGCCGTCGGAAAGGTCTTCACCAATCTATATGATGGTGTCACCAATCCTGACAAAAATCAATATGCAAAATACCATCAAATCTGTGCAATTGAAGAGGCAGGCCGAACAGAACCAGAGACGTCAGAGGCTTTCGACGATTTGGAAAATCCATACGTCGATCCCGCTGATCTTAGAAGAGGCTTATGCACTAAATATGCTGGGTCTTCATCTCGCGTGAAGGTTCAACTCCCGCAGGAAGCATGGGACAGGCCGCAAAAGCCATGGATGGTTCAGAACCAATGACCACCACTGCTACCGTACAAGAACTCCAAGCATATCAATATAGACTTGCTCGAGTGAGTAGAGAGCTGGAAAAACAGACAGCATCCTTGAATAGAAGAAAAGAGGCAGCCTCCGCGTCCAGCAGGCGTCGAGCGAGCTCAGTCGACAATCGAAACTTCGGGAGATAGCCATAGAGACGCTCGAAGGAGAGCAAGATCTCGGCTGCAAATATACCTGAAGAAGAGAGAGGAAACATAATTCAAAATCTTGACATGTCCTTCATGTCGATTGATACAAGGGGAAATATCATCTCGAAAACGCCAGAACTACCTCATCCTGAATCCTGCACATCCTCTCCCGTTATGAAAAAGACGGCGATGCAGGACCTGGTCTACTCCCACTTCAACGCAGGAGGCCATGACCTTCATCTCGCCACTCTAAAGTGTTTGGAGTTCCATGTCTATATATGCTCGTCATAGTTTGTTTGTTCATCAGTTTGGGAGGTGGCATTTTGGCTCATAGGTGCATATACACCTATTATAAAAAAATTAAAACAAAATTAAAAATGTCAAAAAATTCTGAAATAAAATTTCAGGTGTGCATCCTCACATTCTCTGTTGGTACATAAGTTTTTGTGAGAAAACAACATTTTATGTGGCATGTAAATATCCTCTGTGTAGTCGTGTTGGAGCATCAAAATTTATCTTTTTTTACACAAGACACGAAAAAATATTCTTTTTTTCTGGAAAACTTATGTGCGAACATAGAATGTCTAGATATACATGTAAAAATATATTCTAATTTTTTTAACACTTTAAAATGTATTTTCACAATAAATTCATATGCACCAAGGTTAAGTTTTTTTCAACACTTTAAAATGGATTTCCCTTGAGTTTGGCTGTAGTTGCTTGTCGTCCTTCCGGTCACTTTTTTTTTTGAACCAACATCGGAAGGGGGTTTCCCCCTACCTCATACCATTTTATTGAAAAACTTGTCAGAGAGCTAAGGCAGCTCATAGTCTTACAACAATGCAAAGAAAATGAGGAGCCGACAGGGGGTTCCTGAAGAAAATAGAGTCTAGGATGAAAATAACAATGACCAATCCGAAATCCATTTTTGGATCTCAGATTTTTCTTCAATCCTTGCTCTAAGAGCCCAAAGTTTGCAGAAATCTAGCCCTTGTCTTGCTACCAGGTTAGCCGGTAGATCTATGTCATCAAACACCTTTTTGTTTCTTGATAACCAAATGCTCCAAAGCATGGAAGTAATAACCGTTCCCCAAGCATTCTTTTTATGTGTGGGCCATCTTTCTTTACCTATAACATAAATGTCTGGTATCTCACTTATTCCAGTTAAGTCGATCCCAACTAGAGCAAGGATTTGCTTGGTTCGTATGCAATCCACGGCGAAATGTTTCACTGTTTCTGTAGCATTGCATCCAAAAGGGCATTTTTCATCAGCTATAATTTTTTGTTTGAACAGAAGAGCTCTGACCTTGATCCTACCCTTAATCAGTTGCCAGGCAAAGATTTTGCCTTTTCTTGGTGCTGAGCAATTCCAGATTTCACCAGCACCTATCTGTTCGGTTCCTCCCCAGTTCATCAGTTTGTAAAGATTTCTCACCGAGAAAGTTTTATTTCTGTTAGACCTCCATGCTCTTTTATCCAAAACTGTATCTTGGAGAGTACACGTATGTAAGAATGTGAGTAGTGCTTCTTTTTCTTCGGCAGCTTGGTTGGAAGTGATGTGACGTAACGGTATTGTCCAATTGCCATTAGTCCAACAATCTGAAATCGAGATGTTAGGCCGGATAGCATGTGAAAAAGTGCCGGGAATTGGAAGCAAAGTGGTCCATTGGTTGTCCATTTGTCCTTCCACAAAGAGGTGCATTTCCATCTCCAATTTGCACACAAGTAGTATTTCTATATATATCAAACATGGAATTGATCTGAACCCAAGCTCTTGTTTGGTTGGTTGTTTGATCTCCAAAATCTTTGCCATTGAGATGGGTCATTCGAACCCATCTTGCCCATGGAGAGTCAGGCTCAGCAAGTAGGCGATGGATAAATTTTGTCAGAAGGCACTCATTTTGAATTCGAAGATTTTTTATACCAAGCCCTCCTTCCCTGTAATCTCTGCAGACAAAGTCCCAAGCAACCAAGCAATCGCTTCCATGAATTGTGCTTTTACCTTTTCAGAAGAAAGCCCTCAGTAATCTCTCAATTTCATCAATGACCCATTGTGGAAGTTTGATGCATGACATGAGGTATGCTGGGAGAGCCGACAAAACAGATTTTGTAAGAGTTAGTCTTCCTCCACTAGTTATGAAGTGTAGAGGGAAAGAAATTCTTTTTTCAACCGCTGATATGTAGGGCATGAAAACTTCCCTAGGCAGTTTTGAATCAGAGAGCGGTAAACCAAGATAAGTCTGAGGGAAAGATGCAACCTTGCAGTTCAGAACATCTGCAATATTTTTACCTTCCTGCTCAGATAAGTTGATCGGTACAAAAGTAGACTTAGAGAAGTTGATATTAAGGCCAGTGGTACATGCAAAGTCATCCAAAATCTGCTTTAAACATTTTGCCTGCTCAACATCCCCTTGTAACACTATCAAAGTGTCATCCGCATACTGCAAAACCGGACATGGCTGTTCTTCCAACACCGGATGTCTAAGATAACCTTCACTTGCAGCATGTTGTATAGCCTTCTGTAATACATCAACAACCACAATGAATAACAAAGGAGAGAGAGGGTCACCTTGACGTAACCCTCGCTTAATATCGATCCATTTGCCAGGGATATTATTAAGGAGAATAGCCGTTTTGGCTGTGCATAGAAGTTGTTTCATCCATATGATCCAAGTATCGTTAAAACCCCTGACTTGAAGGATGGTGAGGAGAGCATCCCAAGAAACGGTGTCAAAAGCTTTACTGAAATCTAGTTTTAGAATCATGGCTTTTTTTCCTCTTCCTGCATGTTTGCACCAAGTCCATAGCATACATAAAATTATCCGCAATACATCGTGTTTTAACGAAACCAGATTGATCCTCATCAACAAGTAGTTTAATAACCAATTGAAGGCGTGCCGCTAAAACTTTGGTAATCCATTTCACCATGCAATTCAGCAACGAAATTGGTCTGTAATTATCTGGGGAATTGTCATTGTCTTTTTTGCGTAATAAAATCATGTAAGATCTGTTTATTCCTTCAAGGTTGAGCTTTCCTTGAAAGAATTGAAGAAAGAACTCAGCCATATCATCCTTCATAAGGTGCCAAAACTGTTGGTAAAAACCATTTTCTGGCCGGTCACTTCCGTTTCCTGTTTTAGTTTCCTGCTTCCATTTTCTGCCAGAGATGACTTTTATCTTTGGTTAAATGTAATACAGTAGCATAACCTCGGGCCTGATGTGAAAGGTTTCGTTGATATGTCAATATATGGAACCGGGGATGGTCTCCATGTTGATCTAAAAAAAAAATCGCATGACTACCATTTTCATCTTTACATGACATGGGAGTTGACATTTCTTTTGTTTTTGAAAAAGAGAAGCTTCTATTTATGTCAACCACAACGGAAATTGAAGGCTCCCCAACAGCATCCCATAAACAAGACAGGAAATTTTCTTTTTGTTGATACTGAAAGAACTTTATTACCCACCTCTGCAGATGTACACAACTTAGGTGTAAGAATACCTCTGTTTAAAATAGCTCGCTATAGCCTGGCTATAGCCTTCCGCGATACCAGCGGCTACGGCTAGAACCTTTAAAATCTAAATGAAAATAGCCGCTAATAACCTGGCTATAACTATTTAGCCCCAATTTAGCCTAATAGCGGCATTCTTCCCGCTCAATGGGTCCAGAAAAAATTGACCTAAAATTTTCAGCGGCTCAATTTATGAACACCACTATATCATGAACTGCTACTACTTAATGATGTTGTAATATTTGGACATAACTATATCCTTAACTATCTATGAACTATGTTTTTGATATAACTATATGTAAACTATGTTTTGGTTATGCGCATCTCTTATGTGACAATGTTACTATGGTATCTGTGAATTATTGATCATATAGACGATTTATATGTTGCCGTAATATTAGATTTTTCCATATTACTTAGCAAATTCGATATATGGTTTTAGCCCGCTATAGTCTGGCTACAGCCTTTTATAGCTTCAGAAATCTCCGCGGCTATAGACTATAGCCCGCTATTTTAAACAGAGAAGAATACACGCTGAACTACACGGAAAGATTACGGGGGAGTCAAATCTCTCTCTTACAACTATTCTGTCAAGAGTACTGTAATAAAACCCTCTTTTGTCAAGAGTACTGTAAAACACACTCTTGTGGCAAGAGTGATCTCGAGATTTTGATAACCTTCCCCTGAATTTGCAATCCGAGTGATGAAGGAATTAGCAACAATTAACCGAAGGCCGCCTTAACCAAATAGTTCAGTTTGTTGCAAGCGTGACCAGTGAACTAACACATATCTGCAGGCTTTTACTACGACTAAATATAATTGACTATACACGCACACGATTGTCGATTGGATTGCAGTCATTAGTTAGCAGTTACGATCTTGTCAGCACTGTAAATTCATCACCAAATTCATCATTTCTTCCGAGGCTCATTCCTACTAGTGATCACCCAACTTGTCGCATTGCTGACACTCTTGTTTAACGATTCGTTACCCAGATTCGCCATGTTCGGCTAGTCGTCCATCACAAATTCCTTATAAAGAAAATCAAAACATTGTTCGTGTCGTGAAAAGTTCATATTCAGTTTTAGCATCACAGTGTATATGATCCTCTGGCCGGTCCGGGGGTTTCACATGGACGATCGTCGTGGCGTTGCTGCCCGATGCTTCAGCTTAATCTACTGCCCATTGGTGGTGAGGCCTGCTGCTTGCGTGGTTACGCTTAGCTTAATGCGATTCCGGTCGGCGTCTGATAGTTGCAAATATCGTTAGGTGGTGGTTTAATCGTGAGGGGAATATCTATCTGGCTTTGGTTAGTGGCTGCTGGTGGAGCACCCCCTGCAGCTCTGCTGGTCGAACTAGAGTAGCAACTTTGCTGGGGAAAAGGGACATCTTTGATTGGGAAAGGGGCCATCCTGAATTCCTGATAAGTGCACATTTCATCTGGAGATAAGAACAGGCCCACTTAGGCTGGTCATAGTGCATAGTATCATATACTAGTATCATGCATATGATACTTGTATATGATACTATCTTTATAGTGGGTGATATTATAGACACTGCGTCAGGTACTCAGATTGCAGGCACAAAAAAGTGCCGGCAATGGCATCAAAAGTGCCGGCAAAGATTTTTCAAGGCACAAAAAAAAGTGCTGCGTTTATTCCAGTCGAGGTAGGTCTTTGCCGGCATTTTTAGAAAAGCACCGTTAATTGTATTTTAAGGCACTTCCAAAAATGCCGCTAGTTAGTATCGCCGGCACTTTTGAAAGATGCCACGGAATCTTTTTGCTGGCACTTTCCGAAAATGCCATAGGATCTTTTTGCCGGCACTTTTCGAAAAATGTCACGAAATCTTCTTACTAGCACTTTTCTAGAGTACCATCTAAACTTTTGCCGGCACTTTTAAAGGATGCCTACAAATACTTTTTCAGGCTTTTAATTCTGGTGCCGCTGATTATTTTCTTAGGCATTTTTTAGTTTGCTATACTGCCTGCAAACATTCAAGCAATCTACAATCAAGCATACATCACACTCAAGAAGTCAAGCAATGTTTAAAACCAATATTTCCAAGCAATCTATGTTTGAAACCAACATTTTGAAACATTCAAGGATTCACAATCCAGGCATCTAACTTACATGACCAACAGGGTTCATCTCCACATCATGAACAACATGGTTTGAAACAATTAGATAAAATATACAACAGGGTTCATCTCCACATCATGAACAACAAGGTTCATCTGCCGCCGAGGAAGAAAGTTGTCATGGAGTTTGGGCCCTGCCTCGCCGCGCGGCCAGATGCCTCCTCGTGCGGCTAGAGAAAGCTGCGCCAGCTGCGCCATGCATCCGACGCCGCAGTCAGGTTCCCGTCCCCAACGCCAAGCCCTCTTCCTCGTCGAGCAGGATGCCAGAGCACCGGTGAGCGCACCCTCCGCCCACCCTCCTGCAGTTCACTGAAAATGTTCCAAGTCCTTCATCCTTTTGATAGTAAATATGAATATAAAACACCCACAGGATAACTGTGCTTGGATCTGCCTCAATGGAGCGTGCAAGAACTAAAAGAGCCTACAGAATGTATGTTCAGAATTAGAGGTAAGCTGAGTAGCTGAGAACACAATAAATCCAATTCATGTTTGATTGTGTAACTGTAACATGTCCCTAAGCAGTAAGCAATACAATGATCACCTTTAGCCTGTCAGGTTTGTTTACTTTTCCATAATATAAACCAAGTGCAGCCTCTAAGAATAGTGACTGAAATATTTTTCAATGGTGTATATGGCAAGAACGGCATGTGCATGTTTGAGAAGCAGTAACGAGGCTAGTCTGTACCTCGTACCTCCAGTGTAGAAGCTCGTGTAGGGTATGGCTTTCACGAAGAATCTGTCCTACATTCTTGCTTCAGCCTCAACTGAGCTCAACTGTGTACAACCCAGCCTCTGTACCCAGGAAGATGAAAGCAACACCTTCTGTGAAGCCAACCACCAAAATGCACAAAATGGCACACGGAGGGGGCAACGGGTCGAGTTCGAAGACCCTACGAGGCTACGACATGCCCATGCCGCAACACCGTTAGGGCCAGCAGCCTCCATTGACCAGGTCAGAGCTGACCTTCAAGTGCTCTACAAAATAAAGGATCACTTCATTGCCAAACCAGAAAACATGGAGAGGATATCAGAGTACTCAACTAATCCAGCAAAACATATGCAATTTGTTAATTATACTCATGCATGCTCTCAGAGTTCAAATACTACACCCAAATGTTGTTCAATAGTTATAAGTGAAAACACATGCATTCTCGCAGAGTTCATGCTCCTTCAAGTGCAGTACTAACAAAGACAGATTGTTTTTTGAATGTAGTCCAATGCCAAATTGAATAATGAAAATGCCTCTGCCAGATTTTGGATACTCGTTAGAAATCATCACGGTGGCTTAGGGCACATACTGATCTGTTGGAATAAATCGTTAATTAAGCAGGCCTACAACATAAGCAGATGTCCCAAAATATGTACGTACAACTTAAAAAACTCACAAAATAAGTGGTTTGCCCATATATGTGAAAAAACCAAGCAACTAAATAAGTGGTTTGCCCATATATGTAAGAAACTAACTTATAAGATATCTTCATTTTCCAAGTATCATATTACAAATGTGAAGAGGTAAATCGAAGAAAGCATAAAACATGGCATACATTGCAAAAGCTGCTAAATTAAACCTTTAAAAGTAACTTCTGAACAATGCAATGCAGTGAGATTTTTTAACCTCTGAATCATATATCAAATTTATAGTGTAAGCAACTAAGCATTGAAGTACATACCAAGAAAAGGACAATACGACCAGGGAGATAGCCACTGATATTGTTCACCTGGAACAAGGTGACAAAAAGTTAAGAAATTCAAAGAAGTACTAAACAAATCTTGCATGACGAGTTTCAAAAGCTAGAAGCCCACTAGAACATAACTCAACGAAAATGCTCGGTTTGGTGTAATGAATGAACCCTAGTACAGTTTGAGATATAACAGGTCAGAACCTATCTTGTGCCTTGTAAATATAAGACTTAGTAACCGAATACCCCTTTTACAAGACAGAAGGATAACCAGGAAGATAATGTTTGTTACCTGTAACTGACCACCCTCCCCTTTAACCATATCAATCATTTTGATATAAGAACCTTCCTCCACTGGTTCGTAGACCTGCAATATGAATCCTACTTGATTCAACATTATATAGTTTACAGAGCTCAAAATTTTCATTTCGCATGCAACACTACACCAGAATATAGCTTGTTTAGTATTGAGAGTTTGAGACCTTCTCATAGTTTGTCAAACTCTCAAGGAAATCCTTCAATCCAGCTTCATAGTCTGGCCTACAAAATTGCATGGGAATAAGTTCACGGATATTATCTGTCTAGCGAGGGAAAATTGAGGGGTTGCCGGTTCCTAACTGATCAGCATAGTCAGAACTTTGCTGAATTTTCAGGCGCATATGCATTACCGTTCAAGCTCCCTTTACTTAACAGTAAGCATATGCATTACCGTTCAAGTTCACAAAAGGTAGAAATTCCCAGATCAACAACCAAAATCGTTTTCCCAGATAGAACAGTATTCTAAACAGTCTAACAATTTCAGAATCCTAACACGACAGAGAAATGAAGAAGGATTAACTCTTGTCACAAATCATTCCAGAATAAACGCAACGAATTCGTTCTGAAATCCCTAACAAGCAGGTCAGCACATATCCTCCTACTCCGCAGATCCGAATTAGCAGGAGATCATAATGACGCGGCCCATATCAATTAATCATAGAGCACATAACAGAGCTAGCAGGACGAACCAAAGCTCACCTGAATCGGGCGCGCAGTCGTGGCTGTAGCCGAGGCCGTGGTAGATGGAGACGGTGAGGTAGTCGAAGTAGTGCCAGGGCAGCCGAGCCTACCACCAAACCGGCGGAGCCGAGGGGCCGAGGAGGCAGAGGAGCACGGACCCAAGGTAGGACTCGTAGGCGTCGTCGGGAGGTCGCGGCAGAGGCGTGCTCGACATAGGTAAGTACCAGGAGGTGGGGCGGCGCGGGAATGGCGCCAGCGAACGAGATAAACACCACGGCTAGGAAAGGCAGCCTGAAGCACGACGGCGCGACGGGCGAGCCCCCGGCGACGGCCCCCACGTCCGCCGCCGCCTCGCCCCCGTCCGCGGCCGGGGCGGTCGCCGCCGCCGCCGACGACTTGGTGGCGCCGTCATGCTCCTCCTCCTCCACCTCCACCGCCGCGACCTGCGAGCAACGACAACAGCGACACCGTCAGACAGATGAAGGCGGACGGGGAGCGGGGGCGGCGCATGCAGGGGGAGATCCGTACCTTGGCGCGCTTGCCGCGGGCGCCCGACCACTGCGTCTGCGCCTCCGCCGGCAGGGCCCCCGGCGCCTGGTCCGGGGACAGCGGCGGCGAGGCCTTGCCCTCCTCGTCGTCCGCCGCCGGGCGCTTGGCCGCGGCGGCGCTCCGCCTGGTGTCGACCATCCGGATCGGCGGTGGCACGCGAGAGAGGCGAGGGGGAGAGAAAAGGAAAGGGTACGTGTACGTGGTATAGTACGTGTACGTGGTATAGTGGAGCTGTGTTGGCCACGCCGGGCGCAGTCGTACGAACGCATACAACATTGCCGGCACATTTAGGAAAGTGCCTTAAATGGCTTAATTTTTTGGAGGCATACCAACAAGTGTCGTGTATTGCCGATATTTTAAGGCACTTTCAGTTTTAGTGCCGGGAATTAATCGAAATTTAGAAGCACTTAACCGAACTGCCGTTGACTAAGGCTAGATTACCGGCATTAAGTTGTAATACGCCGTTAATGAGAGTTTTTGCGGCACAAATAAAAGATGCCGCACCAAAAGTGCCGGCAATATGGGAACGTGGCGTAGTGAGAGTAGTATCATAAACTTATAAATTTATTGTTTTGTAAAATCTCAATGTAAATCAATGTACAGGATCTACTTGGCATTTATTTTTCTCGTAAGGTGCGCTATGATACAGTATCCACCTATGTTACTCTAATCATATCTCTCCTCCTTAATTACATGCCACATCATCTTTTTTGTGGGCCTAGTATGCATGATACTACCTATGATACTAGCACTATGGCCAGCCTTATCACATTGGGCTACTGTAGTTAGACACTAGAGTTGCGCCTAGCTCAGTCGGGTGGGCGAAGTACAAATCTGGTGAGAAATCACGTCACCCAGATTAATAAGTTTCTGCATCCATTTCCCCCGCTTTATTTAGTGATCACTTCTGCATGTTCTTTCATCTTTCTCTCATATAGCAACACCATTTTAACTGCGTGTCCATTCACAAGGATTGCCTAGTACTTATCGCAAAAAAAAAAAAAAGATTACGGAGTACGTACAGCTACCTTGGATGGTTGTGTATGTATGCGTCGCGCTAGATACTCCTCTCTTTGTTTCCCTACATAGGTAATGTGTGGTGCACATGGTATGCGTAGACATCGGATGCCCTGTGCGCAGCAAAACCAAATGTGATGAAGGGTGTCTTTTTCACTAACACATGATGGTGAATGATTGGATTGGCTCTTTGCTCTTGTTCCTCCTACTAGTTCTAGGATTGGAGGATTGTAAATAATAATAATAAAAACAATCCCCTTTAATTTTTTGGATTGGAGGATTGTGTTAACAGGATACGTGGACACCAATCAACTTACAACTGTTTATATTTTTTCGAAAATGGGCATTTATACCCGAACAACAACTGTTTATATAGGATTAGGATAACCACATTTATTTGGAAATTATTATATTGTACATGTCCATAGTCAAGGTCAAATTATTTGTTCCTCTCTTGATTTGGAAAACTTAACCTGTTATCGGGTACACCATAGTAACATACAAAACAATCCCGATATAGTGTATGCTGCTTTTTCAAAAAACAAGGCAAAGCTTTGCCTACTTCATTGATCAAGAACGAGGAGTTCAAGTTTCAAACAAGCCGGAAACCGGCCCCACTATGAAGCCTGCTATTGCGGCGTGATGACGCTCAAATGCTTTGCCCCTACGATCGCTCAAAAAGTGACATCCCGTTTAATATTCTACAAACAAATACCAGCGAGAAATTCCTAAAAGTTCGTGCATTGGGATCATTCCGGCGAGCAACATCAAGGAGGAGAGCCCTTTGTGCCATCCTGTTTGCACCCCGGTGATGGAGACGAATTTTTTTAATAATGCACTTTTTTCTTTATTTTCAGAAATAATACTTGGTTTCAATCTTTATCACAAATAATACACTATCAGGGACACGTACCCGGATTAGAAAAAATCGGGAACAACAAACCCGATTGGAGGTAGTCGGGATAGGCTAACCCGACAAGCACCTATCGAAAAAGCCCAACCCGATTGCTCTTTCTGCACCTGCCCCGTTTGCATTGTCCGTGCTAACCTGCTACGAGCTGCTTGCATTCGTTGATTAGCATGACCTCTGCTTGCATGCTGCATGTGCTACCTGATTAGCCTTGCATGCTTCGCTGCTTGCATGCTCTCCTTAATTAGAGAAAGATTTCAATGCTCTGCGCGGGGCTTAATCGGGGTAGCTATCCCCGATTCCTCTCACTCGGGGAGCAGGAGCCCGACAATATGCAATGGGCGAGACTTAACCCAGATTCCCTGCTATTCGGGGTGCGTTACCCCGATATCTTCTAATCAGGGTACTAGTTCCTGACGGTGTATTATTTATGTAAAATTTTGAAATCGTGTATTATTTCTGGAGATAAATAAAAAATATGTATTATTTTAAAAAAATCGCGTGATGGAGTACCAGCATTGATGTGGATTTATGGTTGTACACCATTATTACCCTAAATTCAAACTACTATCATCAATTTGGTCAAATGCATTGCGTCGCGTGTGAATACTCAAGACCACCATTACTCTAGATCGATAATCACGATATGGGATACAGATCTCCCAAGCGTCCAATAAAATCAGGGATACAATGTGGGATGCGTAAGAAAACTATGTCAGGTCATTTCGAGAGAATAAAACACCACTATATATGTATTTTGGCTGGCTACAATCGAAGCAAAAGACCAACCAACCCCAGTGCCATGAAGCTCAGGCAACCCACTGACTGACCAACCAAACTTTGCCCTCAGATACATCAACCACCACGTGTGACGGTGTGAGTTGTCTCAGTCTTACCAATGATAGAAACGAAATCAGCTGGCCATATCGCTTCAAATACAAACACAAGATCGGCAGCAAACCGGAGATATCAAAGTAGATCTCGCTTTCTAGACGGAAAAAACTGGAGGAGAAAGAAACAGGGCAAAGTCTGACGGGGAATTCAGGCACCAGCTGTGGTTCTGCCGGAATCGGACAGACACGCCTACTTCCGCTACGCCCCTGCTGCCGGTGTCTGAAAAGCAGACACCGCGCGCGTACCATCGCGCCTTCGCCACACAAAATGAACGTACGAACAAATCTCAAGCGCAACGGAGCGATGGATGGGCGAAGGGGTGGTACGCCGTGTGAGCCAGAGGAAGATCTTGTTGGTGTACTGCAAATATTATTTTGCTACTAGTACCTCGTTGCTGTTCTAGGATGGCCTTTTGGCTGCCAGCTGAGAGCTCGATGGAGCACTTTGAGCCATAAAATGAAGCTCCCTACATTTTTAATTTATAGTGAATTTCACATCTTTTTTTACTTTCTAGTTACGCACTTGTGACACAAGCTATCCTGTAGAATTAACATCTCCGTAAATTATCTCTTTTAAAAGCTTTGGACCCATTTTTTCTGATACGTGTACATTGAGCAAGGTGTGAAGTGATCATTGGGTCCAAAAGAAAAAAAAAACCAAGACGACAACAAGGAATGAAACATATAGATAACACAAGTCTAGACATGAACGGCGATAACCATCCAATCTTTACGCAATTTTCGTGCCACGTCGATGCAACATGCCGGTAATATCTAAAGATAGTAAGCAATATGCTAAACTGAGGCTGGTAACATCATGCAAATGCATAAACTCGCAGGGTGAAAGGTGAAATTCACTCTAAATTTAAAGTGTGATGGTAAATTTTTTTTGACGATCCGTCAGTTCCATCTCATGAATGTGGTTGTTAGTATAACTCTTGTAAGACACTAATAAAAACTCTTGTAAAAGCATCACCAGTCACATGACATAACATTCTAGCATTTAGGACCAAATGAGGGGTACCTTTAGGATTTTATAAGATCCTTAAATGATGACAAGGAACATACATATTTTTCTTTCGAGTCAGGGAAATTTCAGTGGTTAACTGAACAGAAACTACAGTTGCCGATATTCCGATAGCGACTTGACCAGCTAGCTAACGTCCGCTAGACAAAATCTTGGTTTCCTTTGTTGTACCCAAGAATAAGCAATGCCAATTACGAGGCTACGATTGATGTTGGAGGACAAGGCAAAGCTGAACTGAAACGTGACTACGTGAGACGTTGGTTCTTCTTTTCCGCAGCACCTAGACGGCGCTGCACTTATCCGTCCGTCCATTCATCCGTCACCACCAGGAGATGAGATGCGACGCACGGCGATGGGGACTGAGAGTGAGATCCATCCCTGAAGACTGACGAGGCTACGCTTAGCAGTAGCACGGTGGGCGAGCTGTCTACTTCCATATGCAAGTGTGCAACTGCGAACGCTTTGATGTGCAAGTGTGCATAATCAATGATTATTTTGGCAACAATCCAAAATATGGTGGATATGTTTTCTTCACAATCCAACGGCAAAGTATATTAGAACCAAGTGTTCTCGGATTCTTATCCTGAAAATACTTCAACATATTTCCTTCCTGACCATATGCCTACTCCCTCTAACGACTCCTCTGCAAATGGTTTTTATGATCACCATAAGTGTAGGAAAGCAAACACATAAAGTTCAACATCTAGTAGAGTTGTATAGAAGGCAATCCAAGCATGGCGTATGAGCTGCTATCCTTAGACTATGCAGCCACCCATGTTGGATAATAAATTCCTTGGCCGAATTCTCAGTCGTGTAGACACCTCCGTAAAGAGGTCGCGGTCCTCCAAGCGCTGAAGCGGCGACCATAAACGGAGCGTACCCGTAGACCGGTAAATTACCTGCATAAGAGAAGCGTTTTTGTCATTAAAAACCTTGTCATTCTTACATAGCCAGAGCGACCATATGACGGCTAACGCTCCCACCCTGATAAGACTCCTAAACTAACTTCTACCCCATTTAGCTAATTGTCAAAAATGTTTGCAATGCTACGGGAAGGGTATAAGCTAGATCCTATCTGAATGATTGACCATATGGCTTTAGCAAACCGGCATTGGAAGAAAAGATGTTTAATTGTCTCATCTTCTTGACATAAAACATATTTATTGCATCCATGCCAGTTTCTTTTCGCAAGGATATCTTTGATGAGGATAACACCACGGCGTAGGTACAAAGCAAATACCTTCGTCTTTGAGTAATAAAGCGTCCTTTTTCAAAAAATAAGTGTAGGAAAGATGCATTGTCCCACCAAATTGGTGACTAGCCAACTCATGTGCGGATTCCAGAATCATCCGCTACTTCAATTTCAAAAGCTTGCACATTTCTGAAAAGACTTTTTCAGTAAAGGATTTTTCAAGGTAGGAAACGGGTTAACGGTTCGATTTTGGGAGGATGTGTGGCTGGGTGACATGTCCCTGGCGCAGCAGTACCCCTCTCTTTATAACATCGTGCAACATAAGAATGTCTTAGTATCAAATGTATTAGCGCAAACTCCGCTTAATATTTGCTTTCGGAGGGGTTTGAATGACCATAAATGGAATGCATGGTTACATTTATGTCAACAATTAATTAATGTAAACTTAACTACTGAGCCAGATAAGTTTGTATGGAAACTTACTGACTCTGGTTTGTTTTCGGTTAAATCTATGTATTTGGATTACATGAATGGACATACTACGTTTCTTCGTAAATATCTATGGAAGTTGAAAATCCCCTTGAAAATAAAAGTTTTTATGTGGTTTCTAAATAACAAGGTGCTTCTAACTAAGGACAATTTGGCTAAGCGTAAGTGGAATGGATGTCAAAAGTGTTGTTTTTGTGACTCTAATGAAACCATTCAGCATTTGTTTCTTGCATGTCCTTTTGCTAAAATAGTTTGGCGCATGGTCTATTTTGCATACAACATACCACCCCCGTCTAATATTACTAATATGTTTGGCAACTGGTTAAATGGGGTGCGGAAGGAACATAAAGCCAGAATTCGTATTGGAGTTTCAGCTCTATGTTGGTCTATTTGGAGATGCCGAAATGATATTATTTTTAACAAACAGAAGGGAACTAATTTTTTGCAGGTTATTCGCCGGGCTACGCACTTTATCCAACTATGGGCCTTTCTCCTCCCGGAGGATCAGCGGGAGGATATGGTTACTGGATGCAACCGGCTGCTGATGGTTGCACAGGACTTCTATTTCCAGGCTATTGGGTGGCAGCA
The DNA here is from genome assembly GCA_030979885.1 of Lolium multiflorum. Lineage (NCBI taxonomy): Eukaryota > Viridiplantae > Streptophyta > Magnoliopsida > Poales > Poaceae > Lolium > Lolium multiflorum. The sequence goes on from CM061753.1 coordinate 253,880,684, forward strand.
CATTAATAGGATAGACAATGGATAGCTTGTTTATGTGCCTAGCTTTTCTTTGGTTGATTCTTGTATCGACCTTGTCTGATCCGTGACTGTAAACTTAAAATATTGTTATACTCTTTATTTTTTATAAATAAATTAGCCGTGTGCATCTATTGATGCAGAGGCTGGGGCATGCCCCCATATCGGAAAAAAAAACATTTCTGAAATCTTGCGTTGTGATACCATCAAATGAAAGGTTTGTGGAAAACAAAGGTTGTGATTGGGTGCAAGAACCAATTAGGTCACTATGTTATCACCTACCACTTGGTCAAGTGAAAGACGCATATGAGCATCACAACCTATTCATGTTTTAGTCCAAGGATTATTTATCACATGATTTCGGCTGTCATGTGCTCGATAACCCTCCTCGGCACAAACATATCGACATGAAGTGACCTTGCCATCGGACTTGTTCTTATTTGTGCACCTTCTTATGATCTCAAAGCCTATTTGACCTCCATAACCCAACACGACCGGTCTAGATTTCTAATTATAGCATCAACTTGAGGTACAAAAGTAGGATTCACACCTCATTGAAAATAAGGAAATAATTGGTGTTGAACATCTACTTCCACTAAAAAAACAGAGAACTAAATACTAAGATGGAAACATCAGTTACTTAGTGGATTGTGCCATTGAGGATTGATTGAAGACAAGAACTCAAGGCATGCTGCAACCATAAAAATCAAAAGATTTTTTCAATTCAACATACAACATATAGAAATTTATGAGAACAAAGAAGGGTAAAAAAAGGTAGCAGTGATGCTGACCTGGTAAGCGGGTAGATCGCTAGCCAGAGAAGATGTTGCGAGTAGAGAGCTAGCGGAGCAAAGGACAAGGATCTCAGTCGTCAGCTTGCTCGTGGAGATCGACCTTGGGATAGTACCCTCATCCCGCAGTCCTCCGCTAAATTTAGCGATGTGATCAGGGGTGGACCTATAACAATTTCTCGCTGGGGGAATTTCATTTGTGTGGGGCACTTCTTCACGGAATTTGTAGAATTCGAATATTTTTTTCTCTAAAATATGTACATATACTAATTGAATTTAAAAAATTACATGGTGTACCTAGGCCCCCACCCGGCTGTACCTAGGTCCGCCCCTAGACAAGATCCCTCCGTCTCGAACTTGAGCTTTCTAGGCGGATGTTTGGCTGTGTCTTTTGCACTGATCATACATCTGAGAGGTGTAGCAGCCAATGAACGGAGAATACATGGTGCAAAAAAATGCTTAAGCCAGCCAAAGAATTTTTCCACAACGTCCGTTAATCTGAAACCCGTTATCATCGGCTGCGTCGGGTCAGGTGTGGATGGCGCGAGAAGTTTTAAATTTCCCGCAGAATGTAGGTCATATTTTCAGTTGTTCGAGAACGGTGAAATTTAAGCACAACGTAACTTCAAGGATCCCAAACACCATCCGAGAAAGACGGTGGGAAAATATATTTTTTTAGACAATGGAAGAAGTTAATTACCCTGGTCTCTACATGTTTGCATATTAGACGTACACAACCTGGTGTTTGATAGCTCTTTTGACAAGATCATGGATAACTTTGAACGATATAGGGATCTTGACAACCTTTCTATGAGTTTTCCAATCTTAGACTTCTAGTGTTGAATGTATTATTGCAAGAAGTGGCCGAATAGACCGATGTTCATGGTTAGAAATGAGATTTTTGGCATTGGATACCTTCGTCGGGGGCTTGGATGTCTAAAAAAATGCAAGGAAATATAAACCACATCAATTATAACCCAACGTTCACCCTACATTTGTGGTAGTCACTTGGGATGAACATGAGATGATGACCATAGCCATATAGTGGCTATGTAGTGAGGCACCAAACCCATCTATATTCCCTGCATGACACAAGGCTTTAAGCACTGTCCACCGGTCATAGGTTTATGAATAAGATTGATGACACGAATATATGGAATCAAACATAATATGAAGATTAACACTTTCAAAACCAGATGTAGTGAAAGCCAGAGTTGCGCTGACATTTTTTTTAAAAGTATTTCGGTTAAAAGATCCCATAAAGCTATACAGAGCTCTTTTTTGAGGGGGAAAGCTCTAGGGAACCCCTATTTGTCACTTCTCGGTATATCTTATCCTGAAAACACTTCAACATATTTCCTTCCTGACCATATGCCTACTCCCTCTAACAACTCCTCTGCAAATGGTTTTTATGATCACAATAAGTGTAGGAAAGATTAATTGTCCCACCAAATTGGTGACTAGCCAACTCATGTGCGGACTTTGTCCCAATTCCAGAATCATCTGCTACTTCAATTTCAAAGGCTTGTGCATTTCTTAAATCTTGCGTTTTGATACCATCAAATGAAAGGTTTGTGGAAAATAAAGGTTGCGATTGGGTGCAAGAACCAATTAATTAGGTCACACCGTAATCTCCTACCACTCGGTCAAGTGAAAGACACATATGAGCATCACAACCTATTCATGTTTTAGTCCAAGGATTATTTATCACATGATTTCGCCTGTCACGTGCACGATAATCCTCCTTTGCACAAACATATCAACATGAAGTGACATTGCCATCGGACTAGTTCTTATTTGTGTACCTTCTTCTGATCTCAAAGCCTTATTTGACCTCCATAATTAACCCACCACGACCAATCATGGTCTAGATTTCTAAATATAGCACCAACTTGAGGTACAGAAGTAGGATTCATTCATGGAAAATGAGGAAATAATTGGTGTTGAACATGTACTTGAATAAAAAAAGAGAACTAAATATTAAGATGGAAACACCAGGTACTTAGTGGATTGTGCCATTGAGGATTGATTCAAGACAAGAACTCAAGGCATGCTGCAACCATAAAAATCAAAATAATTTTTCAGTTCAACATACAACATATAGAAATTTATGAGAACAAAGAAGGGTAAAAAGGAAGCAGTGATGCTGACCTGGTAACCGGGTAGATCGCTAGCCAGATCAGATGTTGCGAATAGAGAGCTAGTGGAGCACATTACAAGGATCTCAGTCTCCAGCTTGCCCGTGGAGATTGACCTTGGGCTAGTACCCTCGTCCCGCAGCTCTCTGCTAAATTTAACGGCATGATTAGAAGTGGACCTATAACAATTTGTCACTGGGGCGCATTTCATTTGTGTAGGGCACTTCTTCACTGAATTTTTAGAATTAGAGTAAATTTTCTCTAAAATATGTACAAGTACATGGAATTTAAATTTTTGGTGTGGTGGGGGTGGGGGCCTAGGCCCCCACTCGGCTGTACCTAGGTCCGCCCCTAGACAGGATCCCTCCGTCTCAAACTTGGGCTTTCTAGGTGTATGCTAGGTTCTGTCTTCTGCATTGATGATACATCTGAGAAGTGTATCCGCCAATGGACGGAGAATACATGGTGTAAAAAATCACAACGTCAGTCAATCTAAACCCCATTATCGTCGGCTGTGTCGGGTCAAGTGTGGATGGCGCGAGAAGTTTTAAATTTCCCGCATAGAGAAGAGAAAATATATTCTTTTTTGCGCGGGGGGGGGGAGTATGCAAGGATATAGATCTTAATCTGGGTCATATTTTTAGTTGTTCGAGAACGGTGAAATTTAAGCACATCGCAACTTCAAGGATCCCAAACAGGATATAGATCTTAATCTGGGTCATATTTTTTGTTGTTCGAGAACGGTGAAATTTAAGCACATCGCAACTTCAAGGATCCCAAACACCATCGAGAAAGATGGTGGGAAAATAGGATTTTTTTGTAGACAATGGAAGAACTTCATTACCATGGTCTCTGCATAATAGACGTACACAACCTGGTGTTTGATAGCTCTTTTGACAAGATCATAGATAACTTTGTTGAGCGATCTCGGAATCTTGACAACCTTCCTAAGAGTTTGCAATCTTAGACTTCTAGTGTTGAATATATAATTGCAAGAAGTGGCCGAATAGACCGATGCTCATGGTTAGAAATGAGATTTTTGGCATTGGATACCTTCGTCAAGGGCTTGGATGTCTAAGAACAATGCAAGGAAATATAAGCCACAGCAATTAGAACCCAATGCGTGATTTATGTATCCACCATGCGTGATCGGTGAATCTTTGTATCACATACTATTATTTGTTTTGAACTTATTAATAAAGGCCGTGTGCATCATCACGGTGCAGAGGCTGGGGTGGATCCCCTTTTCGAAAAAAGCAATTAGAACCCAATTTGCACCCTACATTTGAGGTAGTCACTTGGATGAACATCAGATGATGACCATAGCCATATAGGGGCTATGCAATGAGGCACTAAAACCATCTATATTCCTTGCATGACACAAGTCTTGGAACAAAAACACATTAGTCTCTAGGATATGCATGCAAATGAGGAGGATCAACCGTCCACCGGTCATAGGTTTATGAATAAGATTGATGACACAAATTTATAGAATCAAACATAATATGAAGATTAACGCTTTCAAAACCAGATGTAGTGAAAGTCAGAGTTGCAAAACTGATTTTTTTTTGAAAAGTATTTCATTTAAAAGATCCCATAAAGCTCTAGGGAGCTCTCTTTTTTTTAGGGAAAAAGCTCTAGGGTGTAGGTAGCCTTATTTCCAACTGAGAATCCATTACACCGCGGACTTCTAGGGTCTGTTCGGTTCTGGGATGGACTAGAATGGAATGGAACCGTTCCATTTCTAGAACCCATTCTTGCGTTCGGTTTGGGGATGAAATGGAATGGAACGGTTCCTCGGAATGGCATATTCCCTCCAGATGCGGAACCAACCCGTCCGGCCGATTCGGCCGGACCAAGTGGAACGGGTGACTATCACACGATGATTAATTAAGTTTAGCAATAATTAACCAAGTTTAGCAATAATTAATCAAGTTTAGCACTATTTAATCAAGTTTAGTAAATAATTAATCGAGTTTAGAATAATTAATCGGGTGACTTTCTCACCCATTCCATTCCATTCTCATCCCATTCCAAAACCGAACACAGGGATGGAACCGTTCCATGACAATTTTTTTGTCCAAACCAAACACAGGGATGGAACGGTTCCGTGACAGTGGAATGGAACGGTTCCATTCCATTCTAGTCCATCCCAGAACCGAACAGACCCCTAACTTTCGTGCTCACAATTCGTCAGTTCCTGGGCTCGCGGCCCAATGCATCTTGTAGGCCGTTTTCTGGACCTTGAGATCCAGAACTGATGGCCCACGTGAATTCCTCCCAAAGTGAAAGGCTTGCCCGACTGTGTCCTCTGCCCACCAGAGACCACACCAGTTCGTCGCGGCGGAGACGAGACGACCAGTCGGCACGCGGCGGCGACGACGAGCAGCGTCAGCTCAGATCCGGCGAGATGGTAAGCCCACAAACCCCGACCCTTCTGTTTCAGGGTTTCGCAAGTTACTTAGATGGTGATGGTGTCGCAGGCGGCGAAGGCGATCTCGAGCCCCGTGCCGGTGGAATGGTACCCGACGCTGGCCGTCGTCATGGTCTCCGTCGGCCTCATGCTCACCGCCTCCTTCTTCATGTGAGTCGTCTGCCCCATTCCGTACCTGCCAGCTCTTTCGTGCGATTCATGCAGATCGATGATCTGATCGGATCTGACGTTGCCTCGCGTCTGTATGTGCTTGGCACCCTGGGGAATTGGTTCATCCGTGGGGTGGAATGAGGGATCTGATGTGCTACTTTGTTGTGCTGTCAACTAATTCGTTCGAACAGTAGGTGGTAGAATCCTTTAGGGTATAAATCCAGCCAAGGCAAGTTTAGGGTGCTTCGTATTTGACTGCTTTTCACTGCGCGGTAGCCCTTTGGTCCTGAATATGCATGGCAGATGTATTGAATGGTTCGATAGGTGGGCTTTTGATCTGTTTGATGTTCGGTCTGGACTGTGGATTTCAGTAATTCCAACCCAATTCATTCGGCGTGTCAGGGAAATGATTTGCTCGTACTGAACAGTCGATTTGGATTTCTTGGATACTCTAGATTATATTTATCCTGCTAGGGTAGAACAGGATGGCACACCAATGAGCAACATTCAAATTATTGTTCAGTAGATTTTTTTTCTTCTCGCTATCTAATTTTGGTGATTACCTGGTGGCCTGGCTATATATTCCGTGTTAGTAGGTACTCATATTTTGCCCGAAAAATAATGGCTGTAATTTGAACGTTGGATTCGGTTGTGGATAAGATCAGGTAGACTTAACGAGCTTCTAATGTCTACCCATTACCATGAATTGGTGTGAACAAAATCTTCTAATTTCATTACTCTTTAATAATGAACAATAGATAAAACAAACAAATAAATGCACACTGTTTGTCACTGGAACAAAGAGGAATTTTGTTAGACCTGTTATTTACTGTGTACAAAAATTTGTAACTTGAGTAATATTTCCTAGCTGGCTGGTCATTGTCCCTGCCAAGTTTAGTTTAACCTATCAAATTGTGGTTATTTACAAAAACTGTGATTGACATCGTTGTCCCTAAGGCTTGTTACCAGGTAGTACTTATTACTCATTATGGCTTTGTGTCAATGACACTAGTACCAACTTTGTTATATTCCAATTGACATAAATAATCCAAGCAATACAAAAAATATAAGAATTAGATTCTGAACCTGTTATTTCTAGCACATTAAAGGAATATTCTCTAGGGATTAGTTGCATCATTGCACGCCATAGACAAGAGGTCTAACCTCTTGTTAGGAATCATCTTCATATGGTTTTGTTATGAATCATATGAAACTAGGGTTTGGAGTGCAATCCATACGAATTTTGATCCTCATTTCCTTGATCTAAAAGGACCTCAATAATGTAGGAAATATTCTGAAGATTGAATCATGCAAATATCATGTGAGAAATCCTTCAGTCCAAATTTACCTCTGTGGTCTAAATTCAAATATTCTGAATAAGAATATACGCAAGTCTAAATTGCAGCAGCTATATCTTTTGTATCATTTGTAAATTAACCACCAGTGCATAATAGGAACAAGCTTCAGCACTGTGATTCAATATCTATTTTGTCTTCGGTGCTGGTAGATGGTCTGGTTCTTTTATCAGGATATAGCAGATTAGAAAGCATGCAAACAAAATCTAGAGGTAATATCAAACTGATTAGTGGGCACAGGTGTTGCTTAAAGGTTCAAAAGCCTTCAACAATTTTAGACTTTTAGTTGACCAAGTACTTTAGCACTTATAATTCGAGCACACAAAAATCTAACCAACAATTTGCTCCATTTCAGTTATGAAGCCACGACTTCCAGGCGGAACCGTAGTTTAGCAAAGGAGATTGTCACAGCGTCTACTGCTTCTGTCTTCCTGGTACGCCCTTAAAGGTCTGTTCACAATTGCATATAGTGTGGTCGATGCATATCTAAGTTAGCTTTTGATTGTTCCACAGGGTTTTGGATCTCTGTTCGTGCTCCTTGCAAGTGGTGTCTATGTCTGATGATGGGCCGTGCAAGCATTTTGCTTGTGTTCCGGAGTCATAGCTGTTAGCTAGGATATGCCAGTTTTTCAAATATTGAAATTGTGTTGGTTCCTGGAGTACTATCGACATGTTTTAGATAAAGGATGCGGCAAAATTCAACCATTGTGGTGAAAATGGATTCTGGTTTACAACTTCACTTCTATTATTAGTGACCCATTGCTGCTTGTCTTACAGAAGCCACAACATATTTTTTATTTTTTTACTGTTGCCTTATGAGTTTTTTTATTGTGTTGAAAGCTTTTTTTTTTTTCGAGAGTCCGCCAAAAGCGTATCATATTTTTTTATAGAAGACAGAGGTTTGAGTACAAGAAACTACCACTCACTACAAGCAACGAGCGTAGCACAACTCCACACTGGCTAGTCCGAAGAGAGCCATCACCGAAACAACAACAACAAAACCTAGAAGAGCCTAACCTAAGCTAGACTACAAAGCCGCGTCTCGACCGATGTCGGTCGCCTAAGGACACTCCTTGTTGACGCACCATCTAAAGAAGATAGACGGCGGGACTCGGACAAACCCTAGGAAAAACCAACCTTCGGCAGCGGCAAGCACCGGAGAAGCGCAACGTAGGACCTCCAAGCCGTGTCTCCAAACGCGATACTCCCAATAGAGGAACGATGCCGAGAACGCCGCTATCACGCAGATCCAACTCCGACTCTAAGCTTTCGCCCGGAGACAACACCAACATCATGAGAGAGTGCTAAAGATGTCGATGCCCCTCGGTGACGCCTCCAATGAGGAAAAACGACACCCGTGGGTGCCGTTGCCACCAGTCCGACCAAAGTAAGGCGGGATTTTCATCCGTGCCATCGCGCATCCCGCACCTCCGAGGGTTGGACAACACCATCCAAGATGTCTCGCACCGCCGTCACCGCAGCTCCTCTCCGTTGTTTTCACAGATCTATGGTCTCCAGCACACCACACGGCCGAGGACATGGTCCATCTTCCATCTCCGACTCTGACTCAGCAAGGAAGAGATTACCTGGGAGTAATCTGGGATGGCTTTGTGCACTAGAGGGAAGAGGTTTGGTATCACCCACACAAGTTCGATACGGCTTATGTGCGTTCCTGTTGCCAGTTTGCTCTCAGAAAATAACGGAAAATAAAACTTTAGCTGCGACTAGAATTCCATTATGTAAATATTACTGTGGAAATAGAAGTTTCATGTGAATTTCCTGCAAACACTCGTGGGATACGCAACCTAGTAAGTTTCTTTCTGAATATTGTTTATGGGTGGACCAGCATTCTTAGAACAGTTATTGTTTACCCGTTCAGAGTCACATACATGGTCAGCAATGGCGGCCTGGTGTACGTGGCTGCTTATTACTGCACGTACTCAGGATCCAGGGAAAGAAAAGTCCTACTCCATATTTCTCTCCTCTCAGCCCACTCGTAATGTACACACATTTGCTTGCTCTCTACCGCTGACTCACTTCATTCTGTCTGGTTTCGTTTCCAGCTTGTCCGCTCCCTCCGATTAGCATCTCTGGAAACTGCAGGGTCTTCTCTAGGTCAGCTGTAATCATTTCTCCAATACGTGGTTCCTTAACATGCTTCTTATCAAAATCTTATGCATGCCACTTATGCCCTCTTACGAGTTTATCATTTGAATTTCCCTCTGAGTTCTTGAGATTTCGAGATTATTTTTGCCCTCCGTAGGTTTCGAGCACTCGCAACGGGTTTCTGTTAGTGCCCCAACTCACTTCCTTCTTTCACGTTCTTAGTTGAGCAATTAATGGAAAGGAGGTTAACTGGGTTGGAAAATTTCCCCTTCCTAGGTTTCTAGACCATTTTATGTCATGCTAAATTCGAATGGTAAGCTTGATAAATAATGCTGCAAGGGTTAGTGGTGGACTAGGAAAGTCGATTCTGATCTCAAAACTTCAGTTTCTTGTAGTATTGCTTCTGTCTCTTCTTTCTTTACAAACTGATAAGCTGTGGATAGAGCTAGTCCGAATTGATCTTGTAACAGATCCGCAACTGAATGAATACGTTTATTAAGTGACTCAATCGTCATCATCAAGTACTACTGTTCCGAAATTCATTCCAATCAAATTATTTGTAGTTGCAAATACATCTCGTGGTAACAAGAATGTACTGAGGTATATCAAGATTAAGTCTCCATTCATATTTCGTCGACCAATCCTTCCTAATTCACATTTTTGCTAAAAAAATCATTTGTAATTGTTCACATAAAGACTCCAAAAATTCAACGCATGTATTGAATTTACAGATCATGTTTTTTTTCTGGTGAGATTGAACTATAGATTGAAAGTTGGGAGCTCTCAAATTTAAGTCCACTAATGCCTTGAAGCATATCAATAAGTAGCATAATCCGATGGGCTGCATGTTCTCATTGACCTTACTTGGTAGCTCTAGGTGCCTTAACCAAACATATGCTTGTCTGTCAATATACTACTTATTAGTATATTACTATTATTTGGGAGTTTTACTTTTTGTTTAGAAAGACAAGTAGCAAAATGGAATCTCTTTCCGCAGTAAATTTACGCACTTAGCTAGGAAACACATGGCTTACTTCAATAGTTGCAATTCATAAGATGCACTAGTGTCATAGTGTGTAAATTGCTTTTCAGCGTGAATGCAATACACCTGACAATTGCCCTTTTTGAGATTTGTACAGTTATTGCTTTTGTTAACAATCGCACACTGACAAGTTGCCGCACCACAACTTAATGAGGGCACCATTCACTCTGCAGAAGGCAAACAATGAGAGTGGTTGTGTAACTACAAAAAATTAAAGTTCAAAAATGGACGCTGAATCTAGCAGACACGATAACGGTGAGATGCTATTACAAGACAGAATTGCAAGTCCGCGCAAGCTGCCATTCCAATATTTAAAAGAGATCACGAACAGCTTCTCTGCTGAGCGAGTACTTGGTGCAGGTGGTTTCGGTGTGGTATATAAGGTAAAATTAATGCAAAATAGTTCTTATTTCCGATATATATGTGTACCCAAAGACCAAATCTATATTAATAAGTGACTTCAAACAGGGTGTGCAACATAATGGAGAACTTATGGCTGTGAAGAAGCTTATGGCACTAATGCCGGGCTTTCAGAAGCAATTCGAGAACGAGGTTTATCATCTTATGAGTCTTAGCCACCCAAATATAGTGCGATGTATAGGCTATTGCTATGAAACACAGAATTTATGCTTAGAGTACAAAGGAAAATACATTTTTGCTGAGACGGCAGAGAGGTTGCTTTGCTTGGAGTATATGCCCAAGGGAAGCCTTGATAACCATCTTACAGGTATGATAGTTCATATGCAACATATCTTGTTTGTCAAAATGAAAATAACTAAAAATTGTTTTGCAAGATTGCAGTTTCTGTGGTTTGTTAGCATTGCCCATCCATTAAAAATACTTTTTTTTTGTACATGCCATTTTTTGTGATTAATCTTTTTAGAAGAGTTGTTACTTGTTCATTAAGAGATAAGATCCTAGTTTGGCAAATTTTCTATCACTGGTATAATACAACTAGTGGAGGTTGAGTGGTTATAGTATGTCATTAACCTATATGAGTAAGCATAGTCTAGTTCGGTGGTTCCGTTAACCAATAAGTGAAACTCTTTCATCTTCTTGGTCTGTGTGCGTAAGTCAGTTTGATCCTGTTCTATGATGCAGTTCTAATAAAAATGATATGCACCAAATATAAGCACTAGGACTTAGTCATTCAACAAATATTAACCAAAAGAGTCAGTTCTGTGAAATGATATACAGATCGATTAATATATGATGCTGATGCTGGTCACTGAATGAAACAGGATAACATACACTTAACTTTGCAATGCTTTCATAAATATCAGCACGACTATATACATTTCGAGATAAAATTTGTTGAATGTGCTCTGTTTGGTTACATATGTAGATGAATCGTGTGGGCTAGATTGGCACAACCGCTACAATATAATCAGTGGGATTTGTTATGGATTACATTACCTTCAGGAGGAGTGGAAAGTTAATACTCCTATTATTCACTTGGACCTAAAACCAGCGAACATATTACTCGACGATAATATGGTACCAAAGATCGCAGATTTTGGTCTGTCAAGACTTTTTGGTGAACAACAAACTCGATCTTGCACTAAAAGTCGTGATGGAACACTGTAAGTTAATTGTCCATTGATAATCCATTGCTTCTTTAGTGATCAGCTACATGCCTTTTCTGTACAATTATCTTAATGCTTCAACCTTTTACAACGCATGCTGCACTGCAGTGGTTACATGGCACCAGAATACCTACACAGAGGTATAATCACAACTAAGTCGGATATATTCAGCTTGGGCGTGATAATCATAGAGATAATGACAGGTCACAAGAACTACCCTTACGGTACTGGAACATCGTGCCATGACTTTGTTGAACTTGTAAGTGATTGTGTTTCAACACTCACGATAGAGGCTGTTCTTGAGTCTTGATAGAGAGTACACTATATTTTACGTTTGCATAGTATCATTTTTATCTCTCTTCCTCTGTTCTCAGGTGCTTAAAAATTGGAGAAATAGGTTGGAAGAAGAATCATGCCATACATCACTAGAAATAGATTACCAACAAATAGGAAGTTGCCTGGAAATAGGTCTAAGCTGCTTGGAAACTGACCCAATAAAAAGGCCAACGACAAGGGAAATTATCGAGCGGCTCAATAGATGGGGAAACAATGATTTCCATGTTGGCAGTCATGAAAGATCACCAACGCTCCTGGTACGTCTGTTTAATGATAATGCAGAACATGTTGTATTTACTGGCTCTTGCTTTTGCTGTAGGGAAACTAGCTATTGTGCACATAAATTTCATACCACCAAAAAAAGTAGGAGTAATAATGGATAGACCAGTAAGATACCTGATCTTGAGCATTCGAATAGAAATAAATGCTAACTGGAGCTGTAAATAACAGCTATAATTATTGATTTGACTATTTAATAGAATTGGAAACAGAGCGTGGTTCAGCGGTAGAGGTTGAACTTGAAATTTGATCCCTCTGATTAGAGTGATGGATGCTTATGTACAACGCTATGGATCTGCCAGTCAGGCTTCTTGTCTGAGTACAGACACCCGGTAATACAGAAAAAGCATCCTGTAAATTATGATGAACGTATAGATGTCATCATCTCCCTCTAGAGAGTACAAAATACCTTGTTTCAATATCTGTATCTCGAATATAAAATAGGCCACAAACATCAGTACCAAAACCTGTTTTCCAAGATATTGTCTAAATAAATATAGTTTTTAACATAGTCAAGCGTCTCATTTTATCCTAATATTTACGGAGGGCAAGTTGTGTTATTTTGTTTGAAATAACAGTTGCAGAGAAACTAGCAGATTTTATCCAAATGCTATTTCTCATTAACACTTGATCTCTTACGCAGATTACATCTGACCCAAGCGAGTTTCTTGTGATTAATCCCCGTGAGCTCCACTTTTGCTTGGAGTTAAACAAATGGACATGTTGCCTGGTACAGCTAACTAACAAGACAGAGGAGCATGTTGCATTTTATGTTGGGGTTACGAGGATGACAAACAACTACCACATTGAACCAACTAGTGTGTATCTCTGTCCACGGTCCACATATACTGTCTGTGTTGGTGTCAGAATGGAAGAACAACGTGAATTACCATCACACTTGCAGTGCAACGATGAATTGTTTGTACAGACCATCGTAGTGAGGGGAAATAGACTCACATCCAAGCACATAACAGATGATAGTTTTAACATGTCAAGCAATGTGGTGCAGACGACAAAGTTGATGGTTGCTTATGTGCTGCCAGCCCAGCCACCATCCCTATTACGTGTAGAGATCGAGGAGACAAAGGCATCAGATCCTCAGCAATCAGAAGGATTTTCGGTAAGTTTCTTTTGGATGAAGTTTCTGTTGAAGTGTATAAGTAGATTGCCTAGCCCTTTCCATCAGTTCGGACTTTTGGTTGCGTTGGCTAGTGCATGAAGCTTAAGATGGTATCAGAGTCCCGTGTCTTGAGTTCGAGTCCTGGCTTTCACAATTTATCCTAAAATTGTTGTTGCCCCCTTGGAGTCCACGTATAGGCACGTCTAGGCCTGTTGAGCCTGCCTCTGACCCTACACGTGTTGACTTATCTTCCCGTCTTCCCATCACACGTGGGGGGGGGTTGAAGTGTATAAGTAGATTGCCTAGCCCTTTCCATTAGTTCGGACTTTTGGTTGCGTTGGCTAGTGCATGAAGCTTAACAGTTTCAATCTATTTTAATCAGGCTGCTCAATGTAAGTGCAGGTCTGCTGCTCTGCTTAGAGTGCTCCGTACTCCTCTTTCCTTCCTTATGCCCAGTAACTTCGACCCTCATGGTGTTGAGTCCTAACTCCCTTTTCATCATGAACACATTTTGTGCCTCAGGACCAGAAAAACATGGACATATTGATTAGGTGCATATCCCAAGATCTGGGATTCTCCGATTGCAGGCCGATTACAGCCTGTATTGTCTACAGGTGCCTTCTACACTGGAAATCATTTGAAGCTGGAAAAACTAATGTTTTCAATCGTATCATTGCAAATATGTTTAGCACAATAAAGGTAAATAGAACCTACTGTTTAATATTGCAGTTTTTATTAAGTAATTTGTCTTTTCATGGCACACAAAATCTTCACCGTAATTGTTATGTAGATGGGCACACGCATATTTTGCATGGAGCTTTTGTGGTACAGATGGTCTAATATGCAAATCTCAGGCACCCGCAAAGACTAGCAAAGTCTGCTCTGCAGTAGCAAAAAATAACAACAATAGTAATAGTAAAAAGGGTCAATGTTTAACAAAGTTTTAAATAGCGTGCTATCTCTTCGCTATAGCATCGCTATAGCAGATTCACGAGACTCCTGCTAAAGATAAGCACTTTTAGTGCTAAATAGAATCTCTCTCTAATAGCTCACTAAATCGCGCTAAAACGCTAAATAGGGCTGAAAATAGCGCTATTTGTCCCGCTAAGACCAAATATTTTAACATTTAAATTTAGAAGTTAAATCTACTTATGTAATATGCATTTGTGCACTACTTTTATTACTAAATCATCATAACTATTGAGTACAAGTTTTGTATCATTGAATTTCTTATCATATTTATAGATGATATGAATGTTTGATGCTAATGTTTTTTTAGGAGTTTTCTTGTTTTATAAAAAACGCTAAACGACTTAGCTTCTCTATAGCTTTCTTAGCGCCTAAAAATTATCGCCGCTAAGAAGCATAGCTCGCTATTTAAAACATTGATGTTTAAGGACAAAGTTGAACCAATGTACACATTTTCTTATGGATAATTACATTACCATGTTTCGTTTGTCTAGAACTATTTATCTGTGGACACTGAACTATTAATGCGAGATTACAAAGTTTACAGTAATACTATAGAAATTATTATTTTTGGAATTTTATTTTGTGGTATTGCTATATAGTTAAGTTCAATGTCTTCCTTTCCACAGTCCCAGGGCAGTGATACGTTAGCATACTGGCTCTCCAATTCTTCGACATTACTTTTGCTTATGCAACGTACACTGAAAACATCTGCAATAGATAGATTTACTCCCCCGAGAGGAAAACCATTTGCCGCAATAATTGATACAATAATCAGGGTAAAGCATATTTCTTCTCTCAGGTTCTTAATTTTGGTACACTAGTTTATATATTTAAAATTTCTTACTTCACTGCTTCTGAAAAAAATAGAGAAATCGAACTTTTAGTGGTAGCCGGTTGACTGAAGGAGAGGGTGATCTTCAGCAAGTTGAAGCCAAGCGTCCTGCTTTGCTTTTCAAGGTGCACCTTACAGGTTTTCTTGAGAAGGTCTATGGAATAATAAGAGATAGATTGGTGAAAGAAATATCTGTGTTGCTTGGGTGTTGCGTCGAGGTATGAATAATGGACTAGAATGCATTTATTTCATAAATGTTCAGGACTTTGTTTAGCTGACACTTCTTTTTGCAGGCACCAACAATAATATGGCAAGCACTGTTTGACCATTGGCACAGCATTGTGAAAATATTAACAGACTACTTGGATGTGTTAAAATCCAATCATGTATGTAACCTAAGAACGAGTACTCTCATGTCGGTTAAATGAAGAATATGCATTAATATGTCTTTTATTAACCTTTACAGGTCCCATCATTCTTAATCCGCCAGATGTTCACCCAAGTCTTCTCATTTATTGATGTCAAGTTATTCAATAGGTAGGATTTAGCTATTTCTGGGTGTCTTTGCATTATTATATGCTTTGAGATAAGATTCTTAACTATTAACATACTTTGGACTAAAAAATAAAAAAAAGTTACTCATCTTGTAGCCTGCTTTTGTCCGAGTGTTGTTCGTTAAGCGATGGACAATATATCAAAGGTGGATTAGCCAAGTTAGAACAGTGGTGCACTTATGAGACTGAAGAGGTCTGGGTGAATTTTCTGTTTCCCCCCTTTTCAAGCTTCTTCAGTTTGTATGCTAATGATATGGGGTACACATAGTATGCAGGTTCTTCCTGGGAAGAATTGAAGCACATTAGGAAGGCTGCTATATTGCTTGTAAGTGTTCTATGCAGATTGGGTGTTGGTTTTCAAGCTTCTGAGTGTATATATATTTTTTAATGTGTCATTATCAGACTATGCGTGAAAAGCAAAAGAAAACTTTAAAAGAAATCACCTGCCATCTGTCCCCTGTAAGTATTTGAACTCTGTTAGGTTCAGTCACTCATTACCACGTCTGTTGGATATGACATGTCAATCCTGTCGCAAGCTTTCAGGTGCTTAGCTTACCACAGCTATATCGGATCTGTACACTTTATCGGGATGACAGATATGATACGAATGATGTTTCACCCTTTGATCATGTAAGCTCATTTTAATCCCCACTGCTAGCAAGAATTATACAGCAGCCAATCCTGAAACACGTTTCACATTTAGAAAAAGCACAATTTTCCAGCCACATTTCTTTGATGAAGAAGAGTATGATTGCAGGTCCTTTCGAGTTTGGAAAGTATGTTGAAAACAGATGCAAATAATGCAGTGGACAATTCTGTGCTGTTGGATGATGACTCAGCAAGGTTATTTCTCCGATCAGAGTTCAGTATAATCAATGACAATTAGACTTCTACTAAATTCTTACTCTGTAACGCTGTCCATGGCGCTTGTAACTACAGCATTCCATTCACGTTGGACGAAATCATGAAGTCGATGACGGAATTCAAGTTAGCAGATGTCGATATGCCACCTCTGATCCGGGAGAATCCTTTCTTCAACTTCCTGCGCCAATGAAATTAAGTACTGACTGCGCCGGTCCTTATACTCCTTAGAAGTTACAACTGCAGCATTCCATCATGTAGTTTCCTCTTCAACGTATATGATTGTCATAACACCGTATTCCTTGGGACGAGATGGTCAGAACTAATATCAGCAATACAGGCCTTAGGCCTCCTTTGGAAACAGTGGATTCCAGTGTCTGGTAGTGTATTATCCCACCGTGCTTTATGTGGACGCCCGATTTCCCTTCTCCAGTCAGTCCCAAGAAACACGAGTGTAAAAAACGTGATACCTACCTGGCTACCTCGTGTCTGAAAAACTGGTTAACCCTATTCCAGGGGTTTACTTGCTTACACAACTAGAAACCCGGCTGTCAAACGGGCTATAGTGTACTAGCACTACAAGAAAAGTTCTGATAGACAACGTCCCAAAATCGTCAACTAAGGGGCATTTTTCATCGCCTATGGGCCTAACCCGACGATATGGGTTCCGAAACTGCGTCGCAAAGTCCAACGACGATTTTTCGGTCCGTCGCGCTTGGGCGCCCTTCCTCCACGGAAAATCGGACCGTTGCGGAAGTGTTTCGGGAGCCCGTTCTGCGACGTCATGCAAAGTGACACGACCGGTCGCGCCTAACGGCGTTAACCGGCTGAAACCCGTGGTAGATGGTAGGCCCACACGAGGCCTGCCACGTCTTAAGCGGGCGGCGATGACATAGTTTGACCGGTCAACTATATAGCTGGGCTGGTCCATTAGTTAAGTGGGCCGGGCCTAACCTCTAAGGTTGACTGGTCAAACTTAAATGGGCCCATTTAACATGTGGGGTCCACCAAAGCTGGGCGGCCCAAGAAGCAAGTGGGCCGGGCCAAAAACAGTGGGTCCCACTTTCCGTTAAAAGGCCGCCCATTTAGTGTGTGGGGTCCACCGTATAGCAAGTGGGCGGCCCAACAAGCTAGTGGTGGGCCAAAAACACAGTGGGTCCCACTTTCGTTAAAGGATCGGCCCATTTAGTTTGTGGGGTCCACCATTAAGTGGGCCGGCCCAACAAAATAGTGGGCCGGGCCAAAAACACAGTGGGTCCCACTTTCCCGTTAAAGGGCCGGCCCATTTAGTACGTGGGGCCCACCATATAGCCAGTGGCCGGCCCACCAAGATAGTGGCGGGCCAAAAACACAGTGGGTCCACATTCCTGTTAATGGGGCCCATTTGGTATGCGGGGTCCACCATATAGAAAGGGCCCAACAAGATAGTGGGCGGGCCAAAAACACGGTGGGTCCCACCTTCCACTTAAAGGGGCCCATTTACCATGTGGGACCACCATAGAGCACGTGGGCCGGCCCAACAAGATAGTGGCCGCCCAATAAGCACGGGCCCCACTTTCTGTTAAAGGGCGGCCCAACTAGTATGTGGGGTCCACAATATAGCAAGTGGGCCCAACAAGATAGTGGGCGGGCCAAAACACAGTGGGTCCCACTTTCCTCTTAAAGGCCGGCCCATTTATTATGTGGGGTCCTCCAAAAAAGCAAATGGCCGGCCCAACTAATTAGTGGGCCGGCCCGTAGTTGGGGGTCCACCTTAAAGCAAGTGGGCCAGCCCAATTAGTGTGTGGGGTCCACCGTAAATCAAATGGGCGGCCCAAGAAGTAAGTGGGCCACCCGTTTAGTTGTTGTTTATATGCCGCATAATATGCGCTTTAGGATTTTGCGGGCAGGCACATATGTGATTTCGCTTAATTGGGCCATTTAAGGGATGGGAATTCGTGATTTAGATACTGAGAATATTTACGCAGCATTGATTTTGTCGGATAGCCTCACTTACCACAAGCACCAAAGAAAAAATGCGCGAAAGAACTATAAAAACTAACTAAATATTACATCAGCTGCAAGGCATTGAAAAAAATATTACAGAACCCAGAGAAATTGAATGGTAATTAAACCTAGCAATACAATGAAGCGATCCGACAATCTTTTAAGTTGTCCATGCAGCACCTATATCTGAAACAAAGACATTACAAGTTAAGACAACAATGGAAAGGCAAAGACACTACAATATTGTTTGGCAAAGAATTTGGAACTCATCATTTCGTCGTTATAACAAGATCATTGTAATGCGCACAATAAGCAAACAAAGAGTGCATGCCGCATACCAACACCAATATAAGAGCATGTTAGAATGAAACAGCAGACTTACTACTGTCAAGTCCCATGCAAACCAACATGTTCGGGAGTACAAAATTGGCATGAACAACATAGTAGCAGGCTATAAATTTTGTAACAACGACTGAGCAAGATGAAGTTATGATGGCTACATCTACAGAGCAGGGAATGTAAACCAAAAATAGAAGTTACGATGGCAAAAGCTAAAGAGGAGGGAATGTGAACCAACATGTGCCAAGTGCAATTACTTCATTTTGGCCGTGAACTAAATAATACTCCTGAACTTATAGTGAAGGGGATGCAAATCAAGATGTTTCGGGATATAAACTTGTAATGAGCAACACATGGAGGATAGTTAATGCTGGAGCTTAGGATGGACCAGATACAGAATATAGTGGGATCACCTGTGAACTTGTATAAGAGGGAATGCAAACCAATATGTTCAGCTTTCCATATGTGAGCGTCATGCCAAGTCAGAGAAACAAGTCAATAATGCAGCTTTTGAAGAACAAGATGGCACGCAAAATTATTATCTAGTAGTATGACAAGTTTATTTGTACTACAGGCTAGATAGAGTGATAGCATGCCAAACTAAGTCCTTACTTTGCTAGCTTACAATGAACTAGATACAAAACAATGGCATCACCTGTAGTACAGGGAATGCAAGCCAACATGTTCATGGAGTAAAAAATTGGCACAAACAACATAGTAGCAGGCCATAATTTTTGTAACAACGACTGAGCAAGATAAAGTTATGATGGCTAGATCTACAGAGCAGGGAATGTAAACCAAACATAGAAGTTACGATGCCAAAAGCTATAGAGCAGGGAATGCGAACCAACATGTGCAATTACTTAAAATTGGCCATGAACTAAATAATAGCAGGATGTTACTATAATACCTACAGTATAATTTTTGTAACAACGACTGAGCAAGATAGAAGTTATGATGGCTACATCTACAGAGCAGGGAATGCAAACCAAAATGTTCAATCGCTTAAAGTTAGCAATGAAGTAGAAAATAGCAACGTGTTACGGTCATAGCTAGGAATGAACTAAAAGAGCTTCAGACAAACAAGCATCTGAACCCAGAACATGGCGCTAAAACAAGGGACTTACATTAGGAGAAGCACTCTGTGGGAGTCACAGCAGATCTTCCTGGGGTTGATAGATCCGGTGATGAAGTACGCTACATGTGCTACTTGGGGTTGGAGAGACGGCCATTACACTTCATGGTTACTCATCTCATCTGCAAAAACGTAACGGCGCGTCGTTAGCACAAACAGGTTCCCCCAAGATTAAACAAGAACTTGCAGGCAAGCAATAGAAAAGCGACAGTAGAAGAGTTTAGATCATGCACTGCGCCGGTGAAGCAGATCCGGTTCATGCACAGCGGTGTCGGTGAGCAAGATCCGATGCGGTGGACGACGGATCCGGCGAAGCGGCTCCGGCGGGGTGGACGATACCGCTGAAGCGACTGCGGTAGACTGCTGGATGAGCATATGGTTTCGAGGTTCGGCGGGGATGATCCGGTCCGGTTGATGACGGCGTCGATGAAGCGGCTCCGGCAGGCAGCCGGATGACGAGGATCGCGAGGGCTCGGGTAGGCCAGGGAAGTCCGGCGGGGATGTTCCGGTGCGGTGGTCGTGGAGGTGGTAGAGAGAGGGACTTGAGAAGTTCCGGTGGGTGGTCTCAGATGAGAGACTGAAGGAAATGTATTTTTTTGGGAGGGTTTCCGGGCTAGGGAGGTGGTGATCGAAAAAATGACGGGCAAACCCTCACCAACCGACTTTGCTGTCATCTCCACAGGGGTAGAATGGGAATTTGGAAGCGTGTGAAATTTTTGTATTTTGTGGGCGGGAAGTTTTGCCGCTATGAGATTTTGAATTTCGCTAAGGTACAAGTATAATGATAAAAAATTGTGACACCGTACTAGTACCTCTGTTCATGGCCGAGTGCAAAATCAAATCATCATCACGTTGAATATAGGTCACTACCATGATCATGATCTATCTTCTTAATCCCATTCAAAAATGCGTTTGAAATATTTCAGGATTGGTGGGAGATTTTGCCGCCCGACAGAGATTAAATTAAACCACACGTTCGACAATTCAAACTTGAGACCTTGGCTATGATACCATTTAAGTTCGAACTGATTCAAAAAAGGCTAGGCAATTAATTTATATAACATCCACAGGAACAACTACCAAGTTGATCCCAACCGCAGATAAATGCATCCACCAACAAAAGTCTGAACGGTGCCTTAATCTAAGGAAACATTTCACAAGACCAATGTACTCACTATGTTAGTGTTCATCTCCAATTATCTATGGCATTTTCTTAGTCTTTGGGAGATTATAACGAACTTGATTGGCCTCGTGCAGTAGGGCATCACATGCTTCTAATCTCGATCTCAACATGTCAACTTTTGTTCTTAGCATAGCTGTTGCAACTCGTTCTACTTGGAGTTGTTCCTCCAAAACTTGAGCAGAGAAAGACTTGGACTTGGGCTTCAAAACCCAGCATTTCGCAGGAAAGAGTTTTTGGTGATATCTTTATCTTTCCCGGGTTTTGCCATCTCAAATTTCATATTAGCCAGACAAGTTTTGAGTTGTGTAAAAAGAAAAGTTATTACAGAGAAAAATGCAGATGGTAGATTTAATGTGTACGAACTACTTTTAATCATACAAGTTGACATGCCTGACTATAATAAGGACCATCTATCTTGCTAGCAGGCATAATTATTAATGGGCTACCATGTACGGGAACCGTATCCTCTAACGTGAAGGAGCTAAGTCAGGAAAAATAAAGAAGCAAAGTCAGGCTTCTGTAGCATAAGTACAAGGTTATGCACTGTCTTTAACTAATAAAGGTGATTACTGTAGATGTTTAAAAACTAAACTAAATTTTATTACACCATAATTTTCTCTGCATGTAATTACTTCAAATGCAAGACACAAGTTTGTATTGTGCAAATTAATTTAAATTATTTGGATTTTAGACATATGGTTTGGGGGAAGGAAAGTTAGAGTACTGTAGCTTCTCTAACTTTTCACCTTCAAGTTAGAGTACTGTAGCTTCTCTAACTTTTCACCCATGTACGTAGTCCTTCCAAGAAACAGCCGTTATTGCATTACGAGCAGAAAACAGTTCACACGTGCGCTCAGATTCAAATTTTCAGCATGCAGTCGATTTATGGTTTAATTGAAGTACACATCAGGATATTATTTCACACAAAATACAGCAGCCACATGGAACATATCTAATTTTAGTACAACAACAAAATTTGCAATTATTACAGACCACGAAATTTTGAACGAAATTTTGAGCAGTAATTAGTTACAGCATTGGCATCAGCAGTCCACTTGACTGAACAACAGAATCAAAGTTTATTTAGACACCTTCAATTCCCAGACACATCACAACTGGCTTACCATGACAAGTGCATAGGAGATTCTTTAGAACATTTTCTGTCAAAGTTTGCCTATTTTTCAATTCATGTATCTCTTGGCGTGTCTTGGCAATTAATTCATCAGCATCTTTGTTTTCCCGCCCAAATATATCAACTGCCTCTTGGAGTGCATCCCCGAAATCTCTTTGTGCCGGATTAAGTTGACCAATAGATACCATGGGCCTATGCGAGCAATATGCACTCTCACTGCTGCTTTGTGAAACATCAATACTTGAGGCATTGGCCCTTGCTTCTGGCATTGTAGCTTTATTTGAAGCCTGAAATTTAGATAAAACAAGTTACAACATCATATGATGCAATAAAAGACCTCCAATTTCAAGAACATCATTGAGCTGATATAACACAACAAGCAATCAAAAATAGAGCCTCGTACATCTATTTCTTCTGGAATGGTTGGTGTACCGGACTCAGTGGACCAATGAGAGCACGTGCCACTGTCACTGTTGCTCTGTGAAATGACCGCAACACTTGATAAATGGGTTGTCCCTACTGACATTACAGCTTTGTTTGCAGGCTGAAACTAAGACAAAACAAGTTAAAATGCAATACAATACAAGGCAAACAAACAACATTGTTGACATAATTTTGAAAGAACCATGGGCAGATACAACAAAGAAACCAGTTAAGCCACATGCCTCTTAGAACAAACCAAACTAGATCATGGCGATGATGTATACAATGAACCAAGCAACTAGACATCATGTGCCCAATAACGAAGCCAGGTCACTGCACAGAAGAAATCTAGCAAATAGCCAAATACAGTCAAAAGATGTGCATGTTGGATTTGATACTATTAGGAAAATAATGTATGATTGATTTAAGCATGACTCAGATAGTGCCTTCGACATCGCAGAAGGTCAATGCAACAATTAATTGTATGGCTTGTATGAAGTGCCATAACATTTAAATTAAGCATAACGAGGCATTGCTTAATCTGAGAACTGAGTGCTAGCTCAGTGGCAAGGCTTGCGAGTGCGCAGCCAGCCCACCCGGGTTCGAGTCCCAACAGGACCGAATTAAACGGGGTGTTATCTAGCGCGTATAAATTCGCTGCTAGAGAGGTCTCATCATCTATCTCACAACGTATAGACAAGGGAGGGAATCTTCCTACGTTGGTCAACGTTTAGGCAATGCTTAATCTTGAATTCATGATCAAACTCAAACAAAAAAGGGCATATAACAAGTAGCACCATGTGCATCATGTATAATAGATTACTAGAAACTGAATGAAGCAATTGAACATGGAGCGTATTATATAAACAGCCAGATCATTTGAATATGGATATACCACATCATGTCAATGGGACTCAGAAAAACAAAGCTAGACATTTAAACAAGTAATATAACTATTTTTTCACCATGTTTCAAGTAGAATAGGAAGCTAGGTTAGGAATAAAGCAATCATGTTTCAAGTAGAATAGGAAGCTAGGTTAGGAATAAAGCAATAAAAAAACACAAAGTGCATCATTTCAGCTAGGATCATTTCTATCAAACTTCATGCACTAGCCATGGAACAACAGGCAAACTCAATGAAGCAACAGGCAAAAAATTAACATAATAGAATTTCAGGACTTGTATTAACATAGCCAAATCATGTAACTTATACCCAGGCATGCCGGATGCCAGATGGGTCAAAGGCAGTGTGCAATGTTCCATATGGTCATTGTTTATATTTTATTAGATTCCATTAGGCAACTTAGGTAGTGCAACATACAGAAAATGATGCAATTGAACTATGCACAGGAGGTAAATTAACATTCCAAAAAAAACAGGGAACTTACGTGAGCTTTTTTTTGAGTCACACGGACCTCATCGGGTACTTGGACAGAAGAACCTGGTGCCTCACTGTTTCTCCTCTGCATGAAGGAGAGGCCAATTGTAAACAGAAACAGGTCCAAGATATAGAAGTTTGCATTAAGCAATATACAAAAAACAGCAGGTACTTACATGATTATAGGCGAGCTTTACTCTACGTTTATGAGTGTAAGATGTGCCTGCTGCACGTGTAATAACAACAAACAGTTACGAGTCACGGCTTTGCTATAATTAAATTGACACCAAATAGTAGTAGAAGCATTATGACGTGCATAAACATGTAATACAGGATCGCAGAAAGATATCAAACATGATGTAACTAGAGCAGTAGCCTACGGCCAAATAGTGAGAAATTGTAATCGTGTCAATTGTGGACTTGTATAGCCTACCCCAACTTGTTTGGGAATAAAGGCTTTGTTGTTGTTGTTGTTGTCAATCGTGGACATGTAGAGCATTCAACGGCTCATGATTGGTGGCTCATATTTTGTAGAGTTTCAGCGAATGGGTGGGTTAGGTTACTCAGACCACCACACTGTGTATTTATATCATCTGAGTTAGGGTTACAATACTACTGGACATGGGCCTCTATGGGCCTCACACTGGATACAATATTACTACAGCGCTACTACTAAACTCACTCATGGTCCAACACACCCCCTCAAGATGATCATGGGTAAACAACCATGGCCATCTTGCAACAACAACATGACACATATGACAACTACCAGTAATGAACATTCAGCATAACTCCTAGGATACATGACAGCATTGCACTTTCCATCATCTTGTCATCTCGATTCATCTCTTCATCAGCAGCGAAGATATCCAGCTTCAACCATCTGGGATACGCACAACTCCTAACCATACACGTCCTCAACAACCCCGGCTGCCTCACCACACAAGTTCCGCAGAACCATCCACACTCGCCTCAATGTCCTCAGCCTCTCTTCTCCACTCTGCCCGGCCACCTCTTCCGTCTCTCCCACAAACCCCCAGCCAACTCCTGCCTCAACCATCCACTCCTCAAGCACCCATGCCTATCCCCCGGTCAGGCCTCAACCAGTCTCACCTCAGGCACGCATGCCTTTCCCCTGGACATATCCACAACCATCACCATCACCACTAAACCGCAGCCTCATCAACTCCATCACGACTCAACCGCAGCCTCATCAACTCCATCACCACATATCCTCACAGCCTCACATCTCCATTTTCTCCTCACTTCCACTCGGATGGCGCCTCGTCTGCGCGCCCTGGCCAACCTGGCGGACCGCACCTGGCCACATCGACCGGCTCGCGCTGGTCAACGTCCAGCACCAACCTCCGGCTCCGCCCTGCGCTCAAAGGCTCGCCCCACTCCGCACGCCTCCAACTTCTGCCCCTCACACGGATCCAGATCTCTCTGCCACGGATTCACTTCCTCTTCTCTCCTTTCTAAACCAAAACGATCTTCACCCTCTTCTTTCTCCCCGCGCGAGCAGCCGCCGATCTCACACAGCTCACATCGCTGTGTGTGATAGCCGCAACCCACGCAGAGCACCTGATGCGGCCTCCCGCCGCCTGGATTTCTACATCTCAACGGTGGGTTTTGTGATCAAAGGAAGAACTTGTTTGGTACTGTTTGTGGCGGCTAGCAGGAAGGAAACCTAGGCTCTGATACCATGTAGAGTTTCAGCGAATGGGTGGGTTTGGTCACGGAAAAACATACTTATGCGTCGTGTTTAAACCTAAAGGATGAGGTGGTTATCAACGAAAGCACTTGTAAGTTAGAAATATAGCACGAATTCAGAAATACAGTCAGCTGCAATACTCCTAACAGAACAAAACGCGCAGGGATGTCTGGTTACCTATTTCTGGGCGGCGTTTAGACGTGTTCCGCGTTCTTACGGGTGACGTGGAGGTCGGCGAGGGGACTGCTGTTGCGGTGGGTGCCGGGGAAGCAGATCTTGGGGGGTCGGAGAAGGACATGCTGGGCGGTCGATGAAGTGTTCAGCGCGCCGGCCGAACTAGAAGGTCGGTGAAGCAGATGATGTGCAGTGCACGGGGGCGTCGGTGTCGGCGAAGCTGGTCAGGTGCGGTGGTCGATAGAGTCGGCGAACGAGATACGGTGCGGTGGACGCCGGAGTAGGTGCGGATCAAGCGGATAGGGCAGCCTCGGGGTTTGAAGCCGTGGCAGCTTGAACGGCGAAGTGCGGCGGCCGGGAAGGTCTGGAGGTAGGCAAGAGGGGCGGTTTCTCTGAGGGCTTGCGGGCGAAACTAGGGCGAAGCTGGCGAAGCTGGGGGATAGAGTAGAAGGGAATTTCGCAGTCCTTCTTTTGAGGAAAAAAATATTCGCAGATCTGAAACTTTGCGGCGCGAGATATTTGGGCGTTGGCGGGGAATTTTACCGCTCGATGATATTAAATTTTGGCTGCAGTAGGTTTTTTTTTGAGAGTATGTAATAATAATAAATAGTAGGCCCTACTAGTACTGTACGTCTGTTCAGGAATCCAAGGGGGTAGAGGTAGAGGTATAGATATATAGACAATATAGAGATATAAGAAATGGCGGGGGCTAGCGGAAATGCACTTTGCCTCATAGGAGCATATGCTCCCATTATGTGAATCCATATTTCAAAGTGTCAAAAAATTCTAAACTAAAATTTTACATGTATATCTAGACATTTTATGTTGGTACACAAGTTTTCTCACAAAAAAATTATGTGGCTCCTATAAAAAAGACAAATTTTGATGTTGTAACACGACTACGTACAGTATATTTTTTGCCTTTTTTTACACGCCACACAAAATGTCGTTTTTCCACGAAAACTTGTGAACGAACATATGATGTCACAATGTATACCAAAAAAATTAACATTTATATAATTTTTTTTAATCATTTTCTATAATTGGTGCATATGCACGCGTGTGCCAAAACGCCACCTCCGCAGGCTAGGAGTTTCTAAACTTCTTATGGCACATCAAATAAAATGTTGTTCAAACAATAATAATAATGTGCTTATGATTGTTACTCCCTTCCACCATGAATAAAGTCCACATCGGTTTCGTGTCAAACTTTGACTCGAGATTTAGGTACCCACATGATAGTGCTAGTATCATAGCTAGTATCATACACATTGGTCCCACAAAAATGTTGATGTGGCAGCTAATTAAGTAGGAGAGAGGAGATTAGTGTAACATAGGTAGATACTGTATCATAGCGCAAACAACGAGAAAACTTAATGCTAAACAAATCTTGTACACAAATTTGCATTGAGATTCTAAAAAATAATAAATGTAGC
Organism: Lolium multiflorum; assembly: GCA_030979885.1. NCBI lineage: Eukaryota > Viridiplantae > Streptophyta > Magnoliopsida > Poales > Poaceae > Lolium > Lolium multiflorum. The sequence goes on from CM061753.1 coordinate 253,908,155, forward strand.
ATTACTATGATACTACTCCATGATACTACCCACTATAGAAATAGTATGACCAGCCTAATTTTATGACATCCGCAAAATATACCATTGGAAAGTTCATCGAAACAAGCATCCGATGATATAGTTTTGAATGACATGCAACTCATAATTGGCGGGCCCAAGTATTAGTCTAAGTTTGCCTCTGAAAACAAATTGGCATTGTACTCTAGGACAAAGGGAGACTACTCGCAATGGCAATATCATAAGTAGTATCATGCACTACATGCATGCAAAATGTTGATGTGTCATATCAGTTAATGATGAAAGAGACGATAGTGGTATCATAGGTAGATATCGTATCATATCATGTAGAACTAGAAAAATTACTGCCAAACAAATCTTGTACACACTTTTGTATTGAGATTCTACAAATCCCTAAATACATGTAACATATTATACTACTACATGATGATACTATGGACTGTGAAAATAATATCGTACATTAGTATCATATGTATGATACTATTATATGATACTCCCCATTGTGACTAGTCTAATAATAACAATAGTACTCAAATTTGTCTTGTCCCTCGGGTGTTTAGAAGTATATGTTCGGTCCCTCACGTATTTAAGAATTATGTTTGGCCCCTCAACTCTAATGTGGTCAAAATTGAGCACTTGAACACTTAGTTAGGTCTAGCAATGATAAAAACTTGATTGGTCTGTTTATTATTTGTTATGTGGCACGGCGGCAAAGCATTTTGCTAAATCTCAAGCACACATAGTTGGGGTCCATTAGAGGGACTAATTAAATCAAAGTACAATGGATTATAAAAGCAGGTTTTATCATTGATTAGCTTTGCAACGGCCTATCAACTGTAAGTGTTGCATGTGTTCTAAAGAACTATGTTCATCGTCACAGATCAAGAGGAGTACGCAGTGGAGGACGCACAAAACAACCGTAGGCCAGGTGGGCACACCTTACTAATTTTCTTTTTTCCACTTTATATGTGATAATTTTTTACATAATTAATTAACTAAAACATTTTAAAATAGGGTGGGCCATTCAACCCAAACACCATGTTGCGTACGTCGCTGAGGGTAAGGGGTTTCATCTTCGTTCTATGGTATGAGTATGTAATGCGCGTGATACTCATCGAAGACAATATATATAGCAGACATCACATCAGATGAGCCTATGGATAAAAATGGGCCAAATCATATCTACTAGTGCACAAATGAAGTTAAAAATAGGTCAACCTTCATTAAACCGATACTACTTAAAAGACCATTGTTTGACCTAAGTAAGCGTATATATGAGGTCAGTAATACTAGTCACAATGCATAGTATCATATATAAAAGTATGGTGTGTATGATACAATTAATACTACATGTTACTATGTCAACGATGCATGGTATCATGTACTAGTATCATAATCTTCTTATATTAATTGATTTGTAGAATCTCAATGCAGATCTATGTACAAGATTATTTAACATTAAATTTTCTAGTACTACGTGCTATGATACGGTATCTACCTATGATATTATAATCCTCTCTCTCATCTTTAATTGCAGTGCCACATCAGCTTTTTTGCAAGCATGAGATGCATGATAGTGTACTACCTATGATACTCCCATTGTGGGTAGTCTAAGGGGGCAATGTTAGACCTAATTAAGTGTTTGAGGTTAGTTATGGACCGCTGTTATACCTAATTGTGTTTGAGGTCAGTTAGGGACCTTATTATACATAATTAAGTGTTAGAGGTGAGTTCAAATAATAATATATAGTTGGGGTCTAAAGTTCACCAACGTATGCAACACACGAGCTGCCAAATGTGTACTTAATTAACCCTATTAGGAAAACACAAGATTATCTCATTCAACAAAATATTAGGAAAGTGTATCACAATTGTATTTATCCCTTATCTCTCTCATGTTAACCGAGACAAGAGTTCGTTCTAGGTCAGCTCTACGACAATTAGCGTCGCAAGGGTGGTAACATAGGTGTGCAGTTGCGAAAGTTTTTTCCCAAGTTGTCGACTTCCTCAATCCACACTTAATATTTGTGCATGCGGGCCTAAGTATATGGTACTACTTAGTTCTATTCCTAGTATATATGTTGGGTGACTTAGAAAAATCATACTTCGTACATGATTCCTTCGAAAATCCTTTAGGGCTTCTTTGATTCATATTAGGTTGGTATAAGATAATAGGATTTAGATCTTATAGGAATATTTCCTACACTAGTAGTTTGATTCATATGAACATATCCAATAGGAAATAATCCTATAGGAATCATCAAGTAGTGCAAATCCTAGTATAGGATTAAATATTTGGTCCTACCTCATGGAAAAATTCATTTGGCGCAATCAAACGCAACTCATCTTATTATAGGATTTAACTACACATGTCATCCCAAATCCCAATCCTACATTCCTACTCCTATGATTTCCCTATCCTGTGAATGAAAGGAGCCCTTAAAATCAAACTATCCCGCACCTCGTCGATTCGTATAAAACCGACTCTAGCCAACAACTCTTCGCCCGACCTTTCTTCTTCACCATCAGGCCACCACACACTGTCATTTTCCATTGCAACGCATTTAGGGTGTGTTCGGTTCCAGAACCAAGTGGAATGGAATGGAACCGTTCCGCACCTAGAGCCCATTCTTGTGTTCGGTTGTGGAATGGAACGGAACCGAGTGGTTCCTCGAAAGGGAATATTCTCCCCATATGCAGAATGCACCCATTCCACCGAATCGGTGGAATGTGGTGGAACGGCTGTTACTTAGCCGCTATTAATTACAAAGCACTTCACTAATCCAACCAAAAAAATTATTAGTTGTTGTTAATTATGATTTTGAGATTAAAAAGGCCACTATTAATTACGATATTTAGACAAAAGATTAAACTTTAACTTCATTCCGTTCTACTCTCCAAATTCCCCGACCATACAAAAAATAACATTAATTACGATTTTAAGATTAAAAAGGCCATTAGGCGTTGTTAATTACGATTTTAAGATTTAAAAGGCTATTTGCCATTGTTAATTACGATTCTTAGACAAAAGTTTAGTTTAACCACATTCCGTTCTGCTCTCCAATTCCTCCAACCGAACAAAAAACAGTACCATTCTGTACCTCCTTTTTGTCCAAACCGAACGCGGGGATGGAACCATTCCATTCCTCTGGAAAGGAACCATTCCTTACTAAAATCTTCTTGTGCCACCTCCCAGTTTAAAGGCCTACTCGCATAACCCTACAGCTCTGCACTCGCGTGGGCAACCGAACACACCTACATCATCAATGCCCCGCGTACTTATCCGCACCGCCTACAGCTCTGCACTCCTATGACCTATCCATGGCTGGGCAGTCAAAAAAAGCTGCGTCACCTGGGAAATCAACAAGCCACGCAAGCAAGTCGCAAGCATCATAAATTCCGAATCAATGCCTAGCTACAGTCTACCTGGCCTCCTCCCAACTCATTGTCCTTGAGGCCTTAACAAAGCCTTCTAAAAGGGTTTTATCAAAATATTCCATATGGATTAGTAAAAAAACGCACCTGCTAAAGATTCATATATGCCCCTAGGTTAAAAATATGCATCTCAAATTTGTATGGATACATATGTATCTCTGACTAAAATGCATGTATCAAGACATAAGTGAGACACCTATATATTTTCAAACGGGGATGTAGTAGTAGATTTTTTGGGTCATGTGTTGGCAATAAAAAATGGATTCCCCATTTCATCTGTGCACAAGGAGGGCAAAACGAGTGGTCTTTTGTGAAGTGTCTCTACCAATCTACAACCACTTCAATTTTCACATGTACGCTAGACCCTGAAAGATGTCCAAATCAAGTTGCAGTGTTTTATCTCGATCCACATCTACATATGGTTTTATAATTGAGCTTTATCCTAATGAATTCAAAATTAAACTGTATGAGTTTGCTTGTTTTTGTACCCACTTGGGAAGGGTTCATGCAGGATCTGTAGCGAACTTTCTTGTGAAGACATATTTTGGCACATACTGTATGTGAATCTTCTCACGGCCATCAACTTTGAATACTCAAGTTTTTTACTCCTATATATGCAAAATGATATCAGTGTACCATTTTACTTATTCACAATGTTGGCAAAAAATGTATTTTTATGCCCATCTATTTCCATTTTTTGATTTCTTTTTTGAATTTTCATGCCCATTTGTAGATTTGACCAAGATTTAAACAAGTTTAACACATGAAAAATGAAAAGGTAAGCATGGATCCTTCTTAGACACTCTAAAATGAAGCTTTTGGGAGGTTCTTGAAATTTCCAAGTTTGAAACCCAAAACCACTTCTTCTCTTCATGTTTGACTACATAAGATAGAGTTTAGGGTTAGGGGTAGATACATGATTTTTCTTGTTTGAATATGTCTAGACCTTGTTTATCAACTTTAATGCTTACTATATGACATAAGAAGACTATGTGCTTTGGTTTTTCATTTTCTTTTTTTTATATTTTATGCCCATTTGAATCTTGGTCAAATCCTAGGTTTGACCAGGATTTAAGCAAGTTTAAAACATGAAAACGACTTCTCTTCGTGCTTGACTTCTTATTCACTCCAAAATGAAGCTTTTGGAAGGGTTTTTGAAATTTCCATGTTTGAAACCCAAAACGACATCTCTTCGTGCTTGACTTCATAAGATAGAGTTTAGGGTTAGGGGGTAGATACATGAATTTTCTGGTTTGAATATGTCTAGACCTAGCTTGTTTATCAACTTGAATGCTTGCTATATGACATCAGAAGACTATGTGTTTGGTTTTTATTTTTTTGAATTTGTTATGCCCATTTGAATCCTGGTCAAATCCTAGGTTTGACCAAGATTTAAACAAGTATAAAACATGAAAATGAAAAGTAAGCCTGGATCCTTCTTATTCACTCCAAAATGAAGCTTTTGGGAGGGTTTTTGAAATTTCCATGTTTGAAACCCAAAACGACTTCTCTTCGTGATTGACTTCATAAGACAGAGTTTAGGGTTAGGGGTAGATACCGGATTTTTCTGGTTTGAATATGTCTAGACCTTGTTTATCAACTTGAATGCTTGCTATATGACATCAGAAGACTATGTGTTTGGTTTTTGTTTTTTGAATTTGTTATGCCCATTTGAATCTTAGTCAAATCCTAGGTTTGAATATATATGTCTAGACCTTGTATATCAACTTGAATGCTTACTATACATATGACATAAGAATGTTATGTGCTTTGGTTTTTCATTCTTTTCATTTTTTTCTGAATTTTTAGGGCCATTTGAATCTTGGTCAAATCCTTGGTTTGACCAAGATTTAAACAAATTTAAAACATGAAAATGAAAAGGGAAGTCTGTATCCTTCTTAGTCACTCTAAAATGAAGCTTTTGGGATGTTCTTTAAATTTCAATGTTTGAAACCCAAAACGACTTCCCTTCATGCTAGACTTCATAAGATCGACAGGGGGTAGATACATGATTTGTCTGGTTTGGATATATCTAGACCTTGTTTATCAACTTGATTGCTTACGATATGACATAAGAAGACTATGTGATTTGGTTTTTCATTTTTCTGATTTTTTTGAATTTTGTGCCCACCCATTTGTATCTTCGTCAAATCCTAGGTTTGACCAAGATAATTTAAACAAGTTTAAAACATGAAAATGTAAAGGGAAGCATGTATCCTTCTTAGTCACTCTAAAATGAAGCTTTTGGGAGGTTTTTGAAATTTCGATGTTTGAAACCCAAAACCACTTCTCTTCACATGCTTGACTTCATAAGACAGAGTTTAGGGGTTAGGGGTATAGATACATGATTTGTCTGGTTTGAATATGTCTAGACCTTGTTTATCAACTTGAATGCTTACTATATGACATAAGAAGACTATGTGATTTGGTTTTTCATTTTTCTGTTTTTTAATTATTTTTCTGCCCATTTGAATCTTGGTCAAATCCTAGGTTTGAACAAGATTTAGACAAGTTTAACACGTGAAATTAAACGAATAAGTAAGCATTGATCCTTCTTAGTCACTCCAAAATGTACCAATTGATAGTGTTAACTTTGCTTCATGGAAAAAATAATGTCATGTAAATGAGTTAACTTGGATTTCCTACCCTTGAATCCATAGGAAACTTTGTTCTAATGCACTATAATAATCAACCGAGTTTTTACACCAACAGGTCTGTCACTTTGAAAGAACATCTCTCACATTATGTTTTGTATGTTTGATGTCAATATATGTGATACACTAATGTTTGATTAAGTGGTACAGGGATTACATAGTTTCATATTTGCGTGTGTTGGATTTGGTCGATCTGTCAAAAGGCAACAGGAAAAGTTTGGCCAGGCCGGATAATCCGGGCCGGATATTCTTGAAATATCCGGCCCCCTGATTTTGGCTAAGTCTTCGGAAAGCAGCGTATGGGGGCCGGACATTTGCCCGGATAATGTCCCGGTATTGTACCAGGGCCGGATTATCCGGGCCGGATATTTTGGAAATATCCCCCTTGGCTAAGGACCTGAAGAATTGGCTCTCTGGTTGTGGGCCGGACATTTGGCCGGACAATGTCACACTTTTGTCCCGTAGGCCGGATTATCCGGGGGCGGATTATCCGGCCCCTACTTGGACCGGATTATCCGGCCCCCCGGAAGCAGCAACGGCTCTATTTTGGGAGGGGGTATAAATACCCCCCTTCTTCTACCTTGGTTGCTTGCTCAATCATTACACAAGAATTCTGCCAAGCCACCTCCATTAGAGCCACCTCAAGAAAGTCAAGATTTGCAAGATCTCCTTCCTCCCCCAACCAAAGCTCTTGATCTTTGGGGATTCGAAGGAGAAGCCACCGATCTACATCCTCACCGAAGCGTTCTTCATTTCCCCCTCACTTGTTCGAGGGATCTCATGCTAGTGTTCCTATTTGGTTCCCTAGTTGATTTGTTGATGATGTGTTGTTGTTGATTGTTGTATTGTTACAGATTTGGGAGCCTCCAATTCAGTTGTGGATGTGTGCCCCAAGAACCTTGTAAAGGCCCGGTTTCCGCCTCGAGGAAATCCCTTAGTGGAAGTGGGCTAGGCCTTCGTGGCGTTGCTCACAGGAGATCTGAGTGAAGCCTTCGTGGCTGTTGGTTTGGCTTGCGTAGCAACCACACTCCTCCAAACGTAGAGTACCTTCTTGCAAAGGAAGGGAACTACGGGAATCATCTCCGTGTCAACGCGTGCTACACTCTCGGTTACCTCTATCCCACTCTATCTCCTATATATTGCGTAGCTATATCTTGCTTAGTTGATAACCTTGTCATATAGGTGAATTCACTTAGTTGCATATCTAGAGAATTTACCTTTGTGTCAAACCTAAATTGAAAAAGAACTAAAAATTGGTTAGCACCTATTCACCCCCCCTCTAGGTGCGGCATACGATCCTTTCAATTGGTATCAGAGCCTCGGCTCTTATTTCGGGCTTAACCGCCTAAGAGTATGCCGGACGAGGAGCCCTCGGAAGGGGCCGCCAATACGGTCTCCATGGAAGAATTCAATTCGTTGAAGTCCTTCATGGAAGCCAAAATGGAAGCCCAAATGGAAAGCATGAAAAAGATGATTGCCGAGCTTTTGGCTCCGGCCCTTCCCAAGGCTCCTAGTGTAGAGGTAAAGGACGCGGGTGTGTCAGAAGAGGGAGGTGCTTCGGCACCACCCTCTTCTACCAAACCCGTGGAAGGTGATAACTTAAACACTAACAAATCTCCCATTGCATCTCCTAGGGATACTAGTGGAGGTGAGAGCTACAATCGAGTAGCTCCACCTTTTCAATCTCCCGATATACCGGTTCCCCATCCTCATTTGAACATTCGGGGCGACCCACCTAAGTTTTCCATTGAAAATTACAACACTTGGCGATTTGAGTTTCGCTCTCATGTTTGCAGTGCCTCCAATGAACTTTGGAGAATCATCCAAGAAGGCTTCAAACCTTACAACCCCGACAAGTTGACTAGAAGAGAAGCGGTTGATAGTCAACTCAACAACACCGCCTTGCACATGATTCAAACTAGTGTGGGGACAAAGGATTTGCCTCGTGTTCGGAACTACACCACCGCCAAGGAAGCTTGGGATGGGTTGGCCGCTAGTTGCATTGGAAGTGAGAGCACGAGAAGGAACAAGTATAATGCTCTTAAGAATAAAGCCGAAGGATTCATGAGGCTACCGGATGAAGATCATCAAGACATGTATTCAAGACTCCTCATTGTTGCCGATGACTTCCGTCTTATTGGTGCCACCCACATCAATGACTCTTGGATCAAGGAGAAGTACATTGAATGCATGATGCCATATGTACCCATTGATGTCAAGACCCTTGTTGGGAGAGAATGCTATTCCTCTCTCTCTTCTCAAGATGCCGTGCACGAGATGCAAGCCCTCAAGGTGCTCGAGCAAAACTCTCATGATTCTCTCAATCGTGCCATTGGTATGTCAAAAGGGAACAATCTTGCCTTGGTGGTCAACCCCTTAGATGAAGTGCACCCTCAAGAGCAATATAGGGCATCTTGGAGTATGTCCTATCCGGAAGATTTGGAATGCCACTATCATGATCACATGGCCTTCCATGCAAAGTCCTTTTGGGTTGATCCCTCCAAGGCCAAGGAAGACAACATCAAGAGAAACCACAAGAGTGGGTTCACTAGCTTTGGTCCAAAGACAAGATCATGCTACAATTGTGATGACAAGCGCCACTTCATTGCCGAATGCCCCTATGAAAATAGAGAGCTTCATAATGGAAGGCTCATTCCCAAGGACAAGAGCAAAGAATCAAAGGGCAAATACTCAAAAGCCCCCAACAAGAAGTTCTACAACAACAAGACCAAGAAGGGCAAGAGGCACCCAAAAGTTGTGCTAGTGACTAGGGAAGAATATTCTTCCGATGAAGTTGCGAGCTCTAGTGATGATGAAGAAGGAAGCTCAAAAGAAATGGCCGCCATTGTCACTACCAACATTCCCTCTTCATCTCTCTTTGAATCCCCCAATGAGAATCCTCATATCAAGAATGCACATTGCTTCATGGCAACATCTTCCTTGGACACATCTATTGTGCTATCAACTCAAGAAGAATATTCCTCCGGGGATGATGAAGTTGATGATGAAGAAGATGCAACCTCTAATGGATTGGTCGCTCTTGCCTCCCTCTCCACTAACTCTTCATCACCAAGTGAATCCCCCAATGAGATCATTCATGTGGAGGAAGAAAGTTGCCTCATGGCCAAATCCTCCGAGGTATCATCTCCTAGCCCCTCTATGCCTAACATATCAAGTGATCTAGGGGTTGATGATGCTAGTCTAAAAGTAAAACAAGAAATGCTAGAATTTGATGAATTCTTGCTTAACCTACAAGGTATCAACAAAAAGCATGTTTCAAATCTCATGGCTCGTTTAGCTCAACAAAATGATATGCTTGAGAAAAAGGGTCAAATAGAGAGAGAAGACTCTCTTGAAATCCATGCTCTTAAAAATGCCCTTGAGGAAAGTCAAGAAACTATAGCCTCTCTTGAGGAGAGGCTAGAAAGTCTTGAAGAGCCTCAAGATGAAATTAACAAGCTCACTAAAGCTAGAGATCATGCTAGGGCTAAGACTAAATTGCTTAAAAAGGAAAAGGCCAAATTTGGTGTTGATCATGAGAAACTTGTGAAGGATCTAGATGAACTAGACAAAGCTCACAAAGCTTTGAAGAGTGAATACTCTCTCCTATCCAAGTCAAATGAGCAACTTCAAATTAGGCTTGCTTCATATGATGTACCTAGTTCCTCTACCCCTTCTTGTGATCATGCAAATATTATTGAGGAAAATGCTAGGTTGAAGGATGAACTTGCTAAGGCCTCCTCTCCCCAAAGTAAACTTTCTTTGGATGATCTTTTGAGTAAGCAAAGATCAAACAATGGGAAGGAGGGCCTAGGTTACAATGCCAAGGCGAAGAAGGCAAACAAGCAAAAGGCCAAGCCCGCACAAGAGAAGAAGAAAGATATCACCAATGGTGAAGCCCCTAAGGGCAACACCACTAATGATGATAATGCGGGAAATGCTAACCCTCACTATGTGTTATTTAAAGATTATTATGGTGATGTTTATGCTAAATATGTTGGCCCATATGATGGTTATGTTGCTTGGTCTATTTGGGTCCCAAAGACCCTTGTTGCTAACAAAAGAGGACCCATTGTGAAATGGGTACCTAAATCCAAGAATTGATCTCATGTAGGACTATGCCGCCGGAGGTTCAAAATGGGTACTTGATAGTGGATGTACAAGTCATATGACCGGCGGCAAGAACCTCGTCAAGGAGTTGAGGCCCAACATAAACAATATCACCGTCTCCTTTGGCGATAATTCTACATCCGAGGTATTGGGTTTTGGCAAGGTTGTGGTTGCACACAACATAACACTTGTGGATGTCATGCTTGTCAAAACCCTTGGTTACAATTTACTTTCCGTTTCCGCCCTTGGCAAGATGGGTTTCGCCGTCTTTATTGATAATGATATTGTGGTCCTCTTGTGGAGCAAGACTCTAAAAGTCGCTTTCGTTGGGTATCGCGAACATAACTTGTATGTGGTGGACTTTTCGGGGACCACCACTTCAAGTGCGATGTGCCTATTCGGAAAGGCGGATGTGGGTTGGTTGTGGCATCGCCGCCTAGCCCATGTCAACATGAGAACTTTGCAAAGTCTTCACAAGGGGAACCATATTGTGGGACTAATGGAAAGTGTTTCTTTTGCCAAAGATCGTGTTTGTAGGGCTTGTGTTGAAGGCAAAATGCATGACTCTCCGCATCCAAGCAAGACTATCATCTCTTCCAAGAGGATCTTGGAGCTCCTTCATGTGGATCTCTTTGGTCCCGTTACTCATGCAAGTCTTGGTGCGAAGAAACATTGCTTGGTGATTGTTGATGATTACTCAAGATACACTTGGGTCTACTTTCTCAAGACGAAAGATGAGACTCAACAAATATTCATTGACTTTGCCACCGAGGTGCAACGCCAACACAACCTCCTCATTAAGGCAATAAGAAGTGACAACGGCTCCGAGTTCAAGAACTACACACTCAATGATTTTCTTAGTGATGAGGGGATTCGTCATCAATATTCCGCTGCTTACACCCCTCAACAAAATGGTGTTGCGGAGAGGAAGAACCGGACTCTTATGGATATGGCAAGGTCTATGATGGCGGAGTATAAATCCCGCTATAACTTTTGGGCCGAAGCCATCTCCACCGCTTGCCATTCTTCTAACCGGCTCTATCTCCGCAAGGGATTGAACAAGACTCCATATGAAATACTCACCGGCAACAAGCCTAACATCTCATACTTCAAGGTGTTCGGTTGTAAGTGTTTCTACCAAATCAAAGGAGTTCGTTTGTCTAAATTTGCTCCTAAAGCTTTGGAGGGTATATTTGTTGGTTACGGTGCCGAATCTCACACTTATAGAGTCTTTGATGTATCCTCCGGGATTATCATTGAATCTTGTAGTGTGAAGTTCGAAGAAAATGATGGCTCCCAAGTGGGGCAAGTTGATGTATGTGCAGGTGATGAAATACCTCAAGATGCCATAGTAAGAATGGGTGTGGGATTTTTCCGCCCCATTGAGGGACACGGTGTGGCGTCTCGGGAAGGACTATGCTCTACCACGGTGGAGCCCTCATCCTCTCAACATCAACAAACCCCATCAAGTGAAGCTAATGATGCACCAACCCAAGAACAAGAAGAAAACCCTCCCTCTCATGTACAAGATCAAGGACAAGATCAACCAAGCATTCAAGATCAACCATTTGATATTTGCACTTCACCAAACATTGTCCAAGATCAAGCACATGAGGTTGAGCATTCTCAAGAAATTGAGGAAGCTCAAATTGAAGGTCAAGACGGGGACCCAAATGATCAAGTTGATCAAGTGACACCTCCAAGGCCTAGAAAGACCAAGGAGGAGATCGAGGCCCGTCGTCTAGCAAGAAGAGATAGGATCCTTGAAATTCGTGGACACACTCATGACAAGGTCCTTGGTGATGTTCGAGCAAAGGTCTCCACAAGAAGGCAATTGGCTAACTTTAGCAATCATCATGCTTATATCTCCGTTGTGGAACCCAAGAAAGTATTTGAAGCCCTTGAAGATTCGGATTGGGTGGATGCCATGCATGAGGAACTCAACAACTTCAAGCGCAACAAAGTGTGGACCTTAGTAGAGAAGCCAAAGGAGTGCCGCAATGTTATAGGCACTAAGTGGATATTCAAGAACAAGCAAGATGAGTTTGGAAATATTGTGAGGAACAAGGCAAGATTGGTGGCTCAAGGTTTCTCTCAAGTTGAAGGAATTGACTTTGGAGAGACCTATGCTCCCGTGGCTCGTCTTGAGTCCATCCGTATCCTTCTTGCTTATGCATCGCATCATAACTTTAAGTTACAACAAATGGATGTTAAAAGTGCATTTCTTAATGGTCCTTTGCATGAAGAGGTTTATGTTAAGCAACCCCCGGGGTTTGAGGATCTCAACTTTCCTAACCATGTCTACAAGCTTGATAAAGCACTTTATGGTCTCAAACAAGCTCCTAGAGCTTGGTACGAGCACCTTAAAGAATTGTTGGTAGACCGTGGGTTTGATGTTGGGCTAATCGATCCCACTCTTTTTACTAAGAGGGTTAATGGGGAGCTTTTCGTTTGCCAATTATATGTTGATGATATCATCTTTGGCTCTACTAACAAAGCTTTTAATGATGAATTTTCAAAGCTTATGACCGATAGGTTTGAGATGTCTATGATGGGAGAGATGAAGTTCTTCCTTGGTTTTGAGATCAAGCAATTGAGAGAGGGAACCTTCATCAATCAAGCAAAATATCTCCAAGACATGCTCAAGAGGTTCAAGATGACCGAGTTGAAGGGTGTGGCCACTCCTATGGTCACCAAATGTCATCTTGCACTTGATCCCAATGGTAAAGAGGTGGATCAAAAGGTATACCGCTCCATGATTGGATCCTTGCTTTACCTTTGTGCATCTAGACCGGACATAGTGTTGAGTGTTGGTGTGTGTGCAAGGTATCAAGCTTCTCCTAAGGAGAGCCACATGATGGCTCTCAAAAGAATCTTTCGATATTTGGTTGATACCCCAAGATATGGTATTTGGTACCCCAAGGGCTCAAGTTTTATTCTCAATGGTTATACCGATGCGGATTGGGCGGGTGACAAGGATGATAGGAAATCAACTTCCGGGGCTTGCCAATTCCTTGGTAGGTCCTTGGTGTGTTGGTCTTCTAAGAAGCAAAATTGTATATCTCTCTCCACCGCCGAAGCCGAATATGTTGCCGCCGCAAGTGGATGCACTCAATTGTTATGGATGAGGCAAACTTTAAAGGAATACGGTGTCATTTGTGACAAAGTGCCTCTATTATGTGACAATGAAAGTGCCATCAAGATTGCCTATAATCCGGTGCAACATTCAAGAACGAAGCATATTGAGATCCGGAATCATTTCATTAGGGATCATGTTGCCCGTGGTGATATTGAGCTCATCTATGTTCCTACCAAAGATCAACTTGCCGATATATTCACGAAGCCTCTTGATGAAGCAAGGTTCTCTTATTTGAGGAATGAGCTAAATATCATTGATTCAAGGAGTATAGCTTGACCATCTTGCAAACACACCTTTGTCTCAAAACTTTATTTGGTTTAGATGTGGGCATGGAAATAGGGGGAGTGCGGTTTAAACTATTGAGCTATCCCTCCCCCCATAATGCCAACATTAAAAGAAATCATTCTCTTTATATCATATAATGATATGTGAGCTTCAATGATGAGTAGTGGTTTTGGGCCCAAGATACATCTTCGCGGTGCCATGCCATAACACTCATATATGGTGGCCTAGGCCACCACACTCTTCTTTGTGAAGAGTTGGAGTTATTTGGATCTTATTGCCTCTTATTTGACAACTCCATGTTCTTATGGGAAATCACTCAAGTTTGGCTTTATTTGCTCATATCTTGCAAACTTAAGTGATCATGTACCATTAACAGTTTGAACTCTCTAAACCTAAGCCTACCTCTCCAACAAACCACTTCCATCTTGCTCATTTGTCATGTTTGGTAAAAACTTGGAGTTTGAGGTTTCTCGGTCGGATGATCTAGGTTGCCCCATCTTATTGGTAAATATGCATCTCATATATGACGTGATAAGTATATTGCATCACATATGGGTTCGCAAATATCCAACTAAAGATAAGCTGGATTTACGGTATTCTGGAATTTTCCAGAACACCGGATAATCCGCCCCCACCGGATTATCCGGCCGGGCCGGATTATCCGCCCTCACTTTGGGCCGGATTATCCGGCCTGGGCGTTTTGCGGGAGGACTAAGGGAGGCCGCGGGGTGAACGGTTGGCTCCCCAATCAGTTCCCCCACGCGCCCCCCTTCTTCCTCCTCAAGCCGCCGGAGTTCCTCCTCCTCGCCGGAGCCGCTCCGTCCGCCCCCTCTCGGAGTTCTTGGGTGGATCGGGTGGATCTCCTCCCTAGCTACCTTCTCCTCCAAGCGGTTTCCACAATGGATGTGGGTATGATTCACAATCTCTAACCCTAGATGTTGTGTTTTATATGTGCTATTTTCTTGGTGGAATTGGTGTCTAGTTGTTCCAAATCTTGTGTAGTGTACTCCTCTTGCATGCTATGAGGCCGATCTAGTTTTAGATATGTTTTTGATTGGAAAACTGCACATCTCGAAGGGCCGGATTTTCCGCCCCTCGAGCCGGCCGGATTATCCGGCCCGGCCGGATTATCCGCCCCCAGGGGACCCCGGATTATCCGGCCTGGAGCTTCATCGCCGCTGCAGTTTGCTTCAATCTATCATGTCTAGATGTGTACCGACTTGTTTGCATGTTTCTCGAGTATATTACTGTATCTTACATGACTTATGAGCATTACCTTTCCTTTGCTACCCGCCTTTGCTTCTCACAGGTGGTGCTTCTCGGGGTGGTCGGAGACGCCCAAGGCATGATCGATCTAGTGATGAGTTTGCCTCCAATGCACCTCGCAAGTCCGTCACTTCAAGGCGGAAGAACAAGGAAGTGAGGGAGAACTACAAGACCATGGACCCAGTTTCTTACTCCGCTATCCGTCAGAAGAACTGGTATGATGATGTCCCAAGGGATGAAGACATAGCGGGCAGGAGATATTGGTGCGCTGAGCAGGAGTTCATCTTCAAGGACATCTATGAGCCCATGAAGAATCTGAGACCCATGCAAGCTATTGATGTGGAGATTCTGACAATCAACAATCACTTTGAAGATGCTATCTGGGTAGCTGGAAGGATGGGTTTGCATGATATCATGAAGATTCAGTGTGACTATAGCCCAGATTTGGTGAAGCAGTTCTTTGCCACTTTGGCAATCAGGAAAGATGAGGAACACACCATGGAGTGGATGACTGGCTCCACTCACTGCAGTGCCACTCTGCGTCAGTTTGCTGGTGTTCTTGGAGTTCCTGTTGATGGGGGTCGTCGACTTCATGGACCACAACAGACAGATAAGAATGCTCTTGTGCATCTCTACACCTCAGCGGGAAAGATTGGTCAAGCTAAGGGGCTGCTTCCCATATACAGTCAGTTGCTTCGGTTCTTTCGGGCCACCATTTGCCCAAGTGGTGGCAACAATGATGCTCTTCGGGGAACCCTTGTGGACCTTATGCACCTCAGCTATAAGTGTGCTCGTGATGAGAATGAAGAACATGACTACACTCTTGATATCATGGACTTTATCTTCCATGAGATCCATGATGCCATGGTCTCCCGGACCACCATACCCTATGCTCCCTACATTCAGCTTCTCATCAACAACTCTGTTGCTAAGGTTGGTGAAGACATTAGTGGGTACCCTTTGGTGAAGCACCATGTCAAGAAGCCCTACAAGCTCAAGCCAGTCTCCTCAGCCGTACCTGCTCCTGACACTTTCATGCGTGATGCTCGCTCCAGTGGCTTTGCTCCTGCACGTCACCCTGATGTCCCGGCCATGAGGAAGCAAGTGAGTCGGCTTAGTTGGTTTCAGCGTCACATCTTGTGCATGAACATTGAGATACACAAGGAAAACTATGCTGCTAGCCGAGAGCGTTCTGAGATTAAGCACACTCAGGCGGTTATTCTTCACAAGCTCAGTGGTGATCAAGGACCCCCGCCTCAGCCTCCAGCTCACCAGGGTTACAGTAGATGGCACTCTGCACAGGTTCCATGGAGTGAACTTGATGACTGCCTTCAAAGGTCCAACACCTCTCGCCGCTCCCCGGATGCACCTGACACTGATGAGGATGAAGAGGAAGCGGCAGACGAGTCCGATGATGATTATGCCTCCGAGTGATTCCCATGGGACGAGTAGCATCGCGCTTGTCCCCTTTTTGGCGTTTCGATGCCAAAGGGGGAGAAGTGTTCTATTAGGAACTATCTCGGGGATTTGCATGGTTTGGGCACAAGCATTTGCGTTTACCATTCCTTTATTGCTTGTGTTCCCTCGTATTTGCACTATTTGCTTTGGTTGTGTCGTTTAAAACTATGTGCTATGTGGTGTGAGACATTGTTAAGTGTGAGACATTGTTATGGTTTTCGGATTTCTATATGTTGAGATCAAGGATGCTATATTATGTGTGATGTTATATCTCCGTATCTTATATCTACACATGGGTATGATTTCTTGCATCCTATCTCAACTTCATATGTGTCAATGTCTTTTGTTAGAGCTCATGTTGGATATCTCTTGTGTTGAGGCACCATACTCCTATGTGTTGTGTATTTGTATTCAAATGCAAACTACTTATATGCACACATGTAGGGGGAGTGCCTCTATGTTTTGCCATCATGCTTGTCTCTATAGTGATTCCTTTGCAAATCCGTATATTGTCATCAAACACCAAAAAGGGGGAGATTGAAAGAACATCTCTCACATTATGTTTTGTATGTTTGATGTCAATATATGTGATACACTAATGTTTGATTAAGTGGTACAGGGATTACATAGTTTCATATTTGCGTGTGTTGGATTTGGTCGATCTGTCAAAAGGCAACAGGAAAAGTTTGGCCAGGCCGGATAATCCGGGCCGGATATTCTTGAAATATCCGGCCCCCTGATTTTGGCTAAGTCGTCGACGGAAAAGCGCAGATGGGGGCCGGACATTTGCCCGGATAATGTCCCGGTATTGTACCAGGGCCGGATTATCCGGGCCGGATATTTTGGAAATATCCGGCCCCCTCGAATTTGGCTAAGGACCTGAAGAATTGGCTCTCTGGTTGTGGGCCGGACATTTGGCCGGACAATGTCACACTTTTGTCCCGTAGGCCGGATTATCCGGGGGGGCGGATTATCCGGCCCCTACTTGGACCGGATTATCCGGCCCCCCGGAAGCAGCAACGGCTCTATTTTGGGAGGGGGTATAAATACCCCCCTTCTTCTACCTTGGTTGCTTGCTCAATCATTACACAAGAATTCTGCCAAGCCACCTCCATTAGAGCCACCTCAAGAAAGTCAAGATTTGCAAGATCTCCTTCCTCCCCCAACCAAAGCTCTTGATCTTTGGGGATTCGAAGGAGAAGCCACCGATCTACATCCTCACCGAAGCGTTCTTCATTTCCCCCTCACTTGTTCGAGGGATCTCATGCTAGTGTTCCTATTTGGTTCCCTAGTTGATTTGTTGATGATGTGTTGTTGTTGATTGTTGTATTGTTACAGATTTGGGAGCCTCCAATTCAGTTGTGGATGTGTGCCCCAAGAACCTTGTAAAGGCCCGGTTTCCGCCTCGAGGAAATCCCTTAGTGGAAGTGGGCTAGGCCTTCGTGGCGTTGCTCACAGGAGATCTGAGTGAAGCCTTCGTGGCTGTTGGTTTGGCTTGCGTAGCAACCACACTCCTCCAAACGTAGAGTACCTTCTTGCAAAGGAAGGGAACTACGGGAATCATCTCCGTGTCAACGCGTGCTACACTCTCGGTTACCTCTATCCCACTCTATCTCCTATATATTGCGTAGCTATATCTTGCTTAGTTGATAACCTTGTCATATAGGTGAATTCACTTAGTTGCATATCTAGAGAATTTACCTTTGTGTCAAACCTAAATTGAAAAAGAACTAAAAATTGGTTAGCACCTATTCACCCCCCCTCTAGGTGCGGCATACGATCCTTTCACACTTACGTGTGGTGCCCACGCGTGAGGTCCCACACTTCAGTGAGCACAAGTCACATGCAATAGGTACGCCAACTCCCAGCCATCTTCTTTGTCAAGAGAAGACGCATCAGGCGTATTGGAATCGTGGGTCCTTCTGGATCCTTTGTCCCTCCACAAAAAAAAACAAATCTATCTCATTCTCGGCCTCGCTCGCTCGCTCTCGCTCGCTCGCACGTCCTGCGCACTGACAAACCCTGCACAACAGTCAACATCATCATCATCACCCGAAAAAGGGGAGACACCATAATGCTCTGCCTTTTTCTCTCCTTCCGAGTGATCCCTCTTCCTCCGAGTTTCACTCGACGGGCAAACGCACATCTGCAGCATAGTAATAATAAAAAGGTAGAAAAATCGATATACGAATCTATAATTAAATAGGTTAAACTAGGGTTTTGCCCTGTACTACAGATCAAGGTTCAAAAAAATCCAACTACGGGGTTCGAACAACACGATTCTAATCCAAGAACTTTTTCGACCTCATCCAAGTGGCCTCAAACTATAGGGTTAGCATCTAGTGCAGTATGTGTGAAAATGTATGCACTATGTGTGCTATAACTTGTATGTCTTTCAAATTTGAACCAACTTTGAATAAGTTTGAAATATTTGAAATGGGGCTTTTGGCTTAAACGTTTGAAACTCAAAACGATTCTCTTCATGCTAGACTTCATAAGACCGAGTTTAGGGTTAGGGGTAGATACATGATTTGTCTGGTTTGAATATGTCTAAACCTTGTTTATCAACTTTAATGCTAACTTCTCAGTCACTCTAAAATGAAGTTTTTGGAGGTTTTTGAAATTTCCATCTTTGAAACCCAAAACCACTTCTCTTCATGCTTGACTTCATAAGAAAAAGTTTAGGGTTAGGGGGTATAGATACATGATTTGTATGGTTTGAATATGTCCAAACCTTGTTTATCAACTTGAATATGCTTACTATATGACATAAGAAGACTATGTACTTTGGTTTTTAATTTTTCTGATTTTTTTAATTTTCTGCGCATTTGAATCATATCTTGGTCAAATCCTAGGTTTCACCAAGATTTAGACAAGTTTAACACGTGAAAATGAGTAAGTAAGCATGGATCCTTCTTAGTCACTCTAAAATGAATCTTTTGGGATGTTCTTGAAATTTCCATGTTTGAAACCCAAAACCACTTCTCTTCATGATTGACTTCCATAAGATCGACAGATCAGTTTAGGGTTAGGGGTAGATATATACATGATTTTTTGGTTTGAATATGTCTAGACCTTGTTTATCAACTTGAATGCTTACTATACATATGACATAAGAATGCTATGTGCTTTGGTTTTTCATTCTCTTTTTGAATTTTTTCTAAATTTTTAGGCCCATTTGAATCTTGGTCAAATCCTTGGTTTGACCAAGATTTAAACAAGTTTAAAACATGAAAATGAAAAGGGAAGTCAGTATCCTTCGTAGTCACTCTAAAATGGAGAAGCTTTTGGGATGTTCTTGTAATTTCTATGTTTGAAACCGAAAACGAGTTCCCTTCATGCTAGTAGACTAGCTTCATAAGATCGACAGGCCGGGGGTAGATACATGATTTGTCTGGTTTGGATATATCTAGACCTTGTTTATCAACTTTAATGCTTACTATATGACATATATAAGAAAACTATTGCTTTGGTTTTTCCTTTTTCTGTTTTTTTTAATTTTGATGCCCATTTGAATCATGTCGAATCCTAGGTTTGACCAAGATAATTTAAACAAGTTTAAAACATGAAAATGAAAAGGGAAGCATGTATCCTTCTTAGTCACTCTAAAATGAAGCTTTTGGGAGGTTTTTGAAATTTCCATGTTTGAAACCCAAAACCACTTCTCTTCACATGCTTGACTTCATAAGACAGAGTTTAGGGGTTAGGGGTATAGATACATGATTTGTCTGGTTGAATATGTCTAGACCTTGTTTATCAACTTTAATGCTTACTATATGACATAAGAAAACAATTGCTTTGGTTTTTCTTTTTCTGATTTTTTTGAATTTTGATGCCCATTTGAATCTTGTCAAATTCTAGGTTTGACCAAGATTTAAACAAGTTTAAAACATGAAAATGAAAAGGGAAGCATGTAACCTTCTCAGTCACTCTAAAATGAAGTTTTTGGGAGGTTTTTGATATTTCCATGTTTGAAACCCGAAACCACTTCTCTTCATGCTTGACTTCATAAGACGAGTTTAGGGTTAGGGGTAGATACATGATTTGTATGGTTTGAATATGTCCAAACCTTGTTTATCAACTTGAATATGCTTATGTGCTTTGGTTTTTTATTTTTCTGATTTTTTTGAATTTTATGCCCATAAATCTTGGTCAAATCCTAGGTTTGACCAGGATTTAAACAAGTTTAAAACATGAAATGAAAAGATAAGCCTGGATCCTTCTTAGTCACTCTAAAATGAAGCTTTTGGGAGGTTCTTGAAATTTCCATATTTGAAACCCAAAACCACTTCTCTACATGATTGACTTCATAAGACATAGTTTAATTAGAGTTTTAGGGGTAGATATATACATGATTTTTCTGGTTTGAATATATATGTCTAGACCTTGTTTATCAACTTGAATGCTTACTATACATATGACATAAGAATGCTATATATGTGCTTTGGTTTTTCATTCTTTTGATTTTTTTCTGAATTTTTAGGGCCATTTGAATCTTGCATGGTTAAACTTGGGTTTTGCCCAGTTCTAAAGATCAAGGGTTCAAAAAAATCCAACTACGGGGTTCGAACAACACGATTCTAATCCAAGAATTTTTTCGACCTCATCCAAATGGCCTCAAACTATAGGGTTAGCATCTAGTGCAGTATGTGTGAAAATGTATGCACTATGTGTGCTATAACTTGTATGTCTTTCAAATTAAGTTGATAAACAAGGTCTAGACATATTCAAACCAGAATATTATACTGCATTAGTACAAAAAGTTTCCTATGGATTCATCAAGGGTAGTAAAGCCAAGTTAACTCATTGTCATGACTAAGAAGGATCCATGCTTACTTTTTCATTTTCATGTTTTAAACTTGTTTAAATCTTGGTCAAACCTAGGATTTGACCAAGATTCAAATGGTCATAAAAAATCAAACAAAATCAAGAAAATCAAAAACCAAACCACATAGTCTTCTTATGTAATATACTAAGCATTCAAGTTGATCAACGAAGTCTAGACATATTCAAACCAGAAAAATCATGTATCTACCCCCTAACCCTAAACGTTGTCTTATGAAGTCAAGCATGAAGAGAAGAAGTGGTTTTGGGTTTCAAACATGGAAATTTCAAAAACCCACCCAAAAGCTTCATTTTGGAGTGACTAAGAAGGATCCAAGCTTACTTTTTCATTTTCATGTTTCAAACTTGTTTAAATCTTTGTCAAACCTAGGATTTGACCAAGATTCAAATGGGCATAAAAATTCAAAAAAGAAATCAAAAAAATGAAACACCAAAGCACATAAACTTCTTATGTCATATAGTAATTAAGCATTCATGTTGATCAACAAAGTCTATATATATTTAAACAATAAAAATCATGTATATATACCCCCAAACCCAAAACCACTTCTCTTCACATGCTTGACTTCATAAGACAGAGTTTAGGGGTTAGGGGTATAGATACATGATTTGTCTGGTTTGAATATGTCTAGACCTTGTTTATCAACTTGAATGCTTACTATGTGATTTGGTTTTTCATTTTTCTGTTTTTTAATTATTTTTCTGCCCATTTGAATCTTGGTCAAATCCTAGGTTTGAACAAGATTTAGACAAGTTTAACACGTGAAATTAAACGAATAAGTAAGCATTGATCCTTCTTAGTCACTCCAAAATGTACCAATTGATAGTGTTAACTTTGCTTCATGGAAAAAATAATGTCATGTAAATGAGTTAACTTGGATTTCCTACCCTTGAATCCATAGGAAACTTTGTTCTAATGCACTATAATAATCAACCGAGTTTTTACACCAACAGGTCTGTCACTTACGTGTGGTGCCCACGCGTGTGGTCCCACACTTGAGTGAGCACAAGTCACGTGCAATAGGTACGCCAACTCCCAGCCATCTTCTTTGTCAAGAGAAGACGCATCAGGATGCGTATTGGAAGTATGTGGGTCCTTCTGGATCCTTCGGTTGTCCCTCTCACAAAAAAAAACAAATCTCTCTCATTCTCGGCCTCGCTCGACTCGCTCGCTCGCTCGCTCGCTCGCACCTCCTGCGCACTGACAAACCCTGCACAACAGTCAACATCACCAGAAAAAGAATATACACCATCAATAAGAGGGGCCCCGTGACTGCTCTCCCTTCTTCTCCTTCCGAGTGATTCCTCTTCCTCCGAGTTTCACTCGACGGGCAAACACACATGTGCTGCATAGTAATAATAAAAAAGTAAAAGAATCGACTACGAATCTATTATTAAATAGGTTATAAACTAGGGTTTTCCCCAGTACTACAGATCAAGTTGAAAAAAAAATCCAACTACGGGGTTTGATTTTGGCCTACAAATAAAAAATTAAATAAGTTGAACTAGTATTCCTCTAAAAAATCATTTTGGTTTGCATTGTTTGATAATTTTCATAGCTAGAGTGCATCACAATTTTTTGATTTCATGCTTTGCTTTGCCAATTTTGATTTTTTCTAACCACCTTCTCTTTGATTTCAAATTTAGGTCAAACTATCGGTGCCTACTATGTGTTCTACTTGAATTGGATGCAGCATGCGCACATGATATGTTTTGCCATTGTTTTGGGCTTCCACACATCTTGGGGCATCCAAGTATTTAAGTTACCTTGTTTTTTAATTGTAATTCATGTACCCTTTCCTCCCAATTAAATTTTGGTTTTACATTTTTAAATTTTTTAAATTTTTATGCCCATTCTGATGTCATATAGTTAGCATTTAAGTTGATAAACAAGGTCTAGACATATTCAAACCGGAAAAATCATGTATCTACCCCTAACCCAAAACTCTGTCTTATCAAGTCAAGCACGAAGAGAAGTCGTTTTGGGTTTCAAACATGGAATTTTCAAAAACCCTCCAAAAAGCTTCATTTTGGAGTGACTAAGAAGGATGGAGGCTTACCTTTTTCATTTTCATGTTTTAAACATGTTTAAATCTTGGTCAAACCTATTATTTGACAAAGAATCAGATGGGCTTAAAATTTCAAAAAAATCAAAAAATGAAAAACCAAAGCATGCAGTCTTCTTATGTCATATATATATTACACATTCAAGTTGATAAACAAGGTTTGGACATATTCAAACCAAAAAATCATGTATCTACCCCCTAACGCTAAACTCTGTCATATGAAGTCAAGCATATGAAGAGAAGTGGTTTTGGGTTTCAAACATGGAAATTTCCATGCTTGAAACCAAAAACCACTTCTCTTCATGCATGCTTGACTTCATAAGACAGAGTTTAGGGTTAGGTGGTAGATACATGATTTTCCTGGTTTGAATATGTGTAGACCTTGTTTATCAAATTAATTGAATGCTTACTATATAACATAAGAGAAGACCTTGTTTTTTTTGAATTTTTATACCCATTTGAATCTTTGTCAAATCCTTGGTTCCACCAAGATTTGAATAAGTTAAAAACATGAATATGAAAAAGTAAGCATGTATGCTTCTTAGTCACTTCAAAATGAAGCTCTTGGGAGGGTTTTTGAATTTCCATGTTCGAAACCAAAAACCACATATCTTCATGCTTGACTTCATGAAACAAAGTTTAGGGTTATGGGTAGATACATGCATGATTTTTCTTGTTTGAATATGTCTAGAACTTGTTTATCAACTTAATTGAATGCCTACTATATAACATAAGAAGACCTTTTTTGTATTTTTTAAATTTTTATACCCATTTGAATCTTGGTCAAATCCTAGGTTTCACCAAGATTTGAATAAGTTTAAAACATGAATATGAAAAAGTAAGCATGCATGTATGCTTCTTAATTAATCACTTCGAAATGAAGCTCTTGGGAGGGTTTTTGAAATTTCCATGTTTGAAACCAAAAACCACATATCTTCATGCATGCGCTTGACTTCATGAGACAAAGTTTAGTGTTAGGGGGTAGATACATGATTTCTCTCGTTTGAATATGTTTGAAACCAAAAACCACATATCTCTGGTTTGCCCGCACTTAGAAATGATATTTGCATCACTTATCATATGTTTGCCCATTTGAATCTTGTCAAATCCTAGATTTGACCAAGATAATTTAAACAAGTTTAAAACATGAAAATGAAAAGGCAAGCTTGTATCCTTCTTAGTCACTCTAAAATGAAGTTTGGGGAGGTTTTTGAAATTTCCATGCTTGAAACCAAAAACCACTTCTCTTCATGCTTGACTTCATAAGACAGAGTTTGGGGATATATAGGGGTAGATACATGATTTTTCTGGTTTGATATGTCTAGACCTTGTTTATCAACTTAATTGAATGCTTACTATATGACATAAGAAGACTATATGCCTTGATTTTACATTTTTTTAAATTATGCCCATTTGAATCTTGGTCAAATCCTAGGTTTGACCATGATTTAAACAAGTTTAAAACATGAATATGAAAATTAAGCATGTATCCTTCGTAGTCACTCCAAAATAAAGCTCTTGAGAGGGTTTTTGAAATTTCCATGTTTGAAACCAAAAAACCACGTACTTCTCTTCATGCTTGACTTCATAAGACAGAGTTTGGGGTTAGGGGTAGCTTGATACATGATTTTTCTCGTTTGAATATGTCTAGACCTTGTTATCAACTTAATTGAATGCTTACTATATATATGACATAAGAAGACTATGTGCCTTGATTTTCCATTTTTTGTTTTTTCTGAATATTTATGCCCATTTGAATCTTGGTCAAATCCTAGGTTTGACCATGATTTAAACAAGTTTAATAAACATGAATATGAAATTTCCATGATTTATACCAAAAACCACTTCTCTTCATGCTTGACTTCATAAGTTAGGGTTTAGGGATATATAGGGGGTAGATTCATCATGATTTTTCTGGTTTGAATATGTCCAGAGCTTGTTTATCAACTTAATTGAATGCTTACTATATGACATAAGAAGACTATGTGCCTTGATTTTTCATTTTTTTAAATTATGCCCATTTGAATCTTGGTCAAATCCTAGGTTTGACCAAGATTTAAACAAGATTAAAACATGAAAATGAAAAATTAAGCCTTGATCCTTCTTATTCACTCCAAAATGAAGCTTTTGGGAGGGTTTTTGAGATATCCAGGTTTGAAACCCAAAACCACTTCTCTTCATGCATAGTTTAGGGTTAGGTGTAGATACATGAATTTTTGGTTTATAGTAAGCATTCAAGTTGATAAACAAGGTTTAGACATATTCAAACTAGAAAAATCATGTATATACCCCCTAAGGCTAAACTCTGTGATATATATGAAGTCAAGCATATAAGAGGAATGGTTTTGGGTTTCAAACATGGAAAATTCAAAAACCCTCCCAAAAGCTTCATTTTTTGAGTGAATAAGAAGGATCCAGGCTTACTTTTTCATTTTCATGTTACTGACTTGTTTAATTCTTGGTCAAACCTAGGATTTGACCAAGATTCAAATAGGCATAAAAATTCAATAAAGAATTCAAAAAATGAAAAACCAAAGCACATAATTAAGCTTCTTAAGTTATAGTAAGCATTCATGTTGATCAACGGAGTCTATACATATTTAAACATTAAAAATCATGTATATACCCCAACCCTAAACTCTGTCTAATGAAGTCAAGGACGAAGAGAAGTGGTTTTCGTTTTTTTTTTGAATTTTTATGCCCATTTGAATCTTGGTCAAATCCTTGCAGGTTTGACCAATATTTAAACAAGTTTAAAACATGAAAATGAAAAGTAAGTGTGGATCCTTCTTATTCACTCCAAAATGAAGCTTTTGGGAGGTTTTTTTAAATTTTCCATGTTCGAAACCCAAAATGATATCTCTCCGTGCTTTACTTCATAAGACAAAGTTTAGGGGTAGGGGGTAGATACATGATTTTTCTGGTTTGAATATGTCTAGACCTTGTTTATCAACTTGAATGCTTATTATGTGACATCAAAAGACTATGTGTTTAGTTTTTTTTTGAATTTGTTATGCCCATTTGAATCTTGGTCAAATCCTAGGTTTGACCAAGATTTAAACCAGTTTAAAACATGAAAATGAAAAGTAAGCCTGGATTCTTCTTAGTCACTCCAAAATGAAGCTTTTGGGAGGTTTTTTAAATTTCCATGTTTGAAACCCAAAACCACTCCTCTTAATGCTTGACTTCATAAGACAGAGTTTAGGGTTAGGGGCCAAGTATATACATGATTTTTCTTGTTTAAATATGTCTAGACTTTGTTTATCAACTTGAATGCTTACTATATGACATCAAAAGACTATGTGTTTGGTTTTGATTTTTTTGAATTTGTTATGTCCATTTGAATCTTGGTCAAATCCTAGGTTTGACCAAGATTTAAACCAATTTAAAACATGAAAATGAAAATGAAAGCCTGGATTCTTCTTAGTCACTCCAAAATGAAGCTTTTGGGAGTTTTTTCAATTTCCAATGTTTGAAACCCAAAACCACTTTTCTTCATGCTTGACTTCATAAGACAGAGTTTAGGGTTAGGGGGTATATACAATATTTTTCTGGTTTGAATATGTCTAGACTTCGTTGATCAACTGTAATGCTTACTATATGACATAAGAAGCTTATGTGCTTTGGTTTTTTTTTGATTTCTTTTTTGAATTTTTATGCCCACTTGAATCCTGGTCAAATCCTTTGTTTGACCAAGATTTAAACAAGTTAAAACATGAAAATGAAAAAGTAAGCCTGGCTCCTTCTTAGTCATGAAAATGAGTTAACTTGGCTTTCCAACCCTTGAATCCATAGGAAACTTTGTACTAATGCAGTATAATAATCACCCGAGTTTTTACACCAACAGGTCTGTCACTTACGTGTGGTGCCCATGCGTGAGGTCCCACACGTCTCAACGTATCGATAATTTCTTATGTTCCATGCTACTTTATTGATGATACCTACATGTTTTATGCACACTTTATGTCATATTCGTGCATTTCTGGAACTAACCTATTAACAAGATGCCGAAGTGCCAGTTCCTATTTTCTGCTGTTTTTGGTTTCAGAAATCCTAGTAACGAAATATTCTCGGAATTGGACGAAATCAACGCCCGGTTCCTATTTTGGAAGCATCCAGAACACCGAGAGCCGCAGAGGAGGGCCCTGTGGGCCCAGATGATAGGGTGGCGCGGCCAGGGCCTGGGCCGCGCCCCCCTATGGTGTCGTCGCCCCTTCGACCCTCTGCGCCGCCTCTTCGCCTATATAAAGCCCCTGCATCGAAAACCCTTACAAAAGAAGCCACGGTACGCGAAACCTTCCAGAGCCGCCGCCATCGAAGCCAAGATGGGGGACAGGAGTCTCTGTTCCGGCACCGCCGGACGGGGAAGTGCCCCGGAAGGCTTCTCCATCGACACCGCTGCCATCTCCACCGCCATCTTCATCACCGCTGCTGCTCCCATGAGGAGGGAGTAGTTCTCCATTGAGGCTCGGGGCTGTACCGGTAGCTATGTGGTTCATCTCTCTCCTATGTACTTCAATACAATAATCTCATGAGCTGCCTTACATGATTGAGATTCATATGATGATGCTTGTAATCTAGATGTCATTGTGCTAGTCAAGTGAGTTTTACTTATGTGATCTCCGGAGACTCCTTGTCCCACGTGTGTAAAGGTGACAGTGTGTGCACCGTGTGGGTCTCTTAGGCTATATTTCACAGAATACTTATTCACTGTTATGAATGGCATAGTGAAGTGCTTATTTATATCTCTTTATGATTGCAATATGTTTTGTATCACAATTAATCTATGTGCTACTCTAGCAATGTTATTAAAGTAGTTTTATTCCTCCTGCACGGTGTAATGGTGACAGTGTGTGCACTCGTGTTAGTACTTGGTTTATGCTATGATCATGATCTCTTGTAGATTGCGAAGTTAACTATTGCTATGATAGTATTGATGTGTATTATTCCTCCTACATAAGCATGAAGGTGACAGTGTGCATGCTATGTTAGTACTTGGTTTAGTCGTATTGATCTATCTTACACTCTAAGGTTATTTAAATATGAACATTGAATTGTGGAGCTTGTTAACTCCGGCATTGAGGGTTCGTGTAATCCTACGCAATGTGTTCATCATCCAACAAGAGAGTGTAGAGTATGCATTTATCTATTCTGTTATGTGATCAATGTTGAGAGTGTCCACTAGTGAAAGTCTATTCCCTAGGCCTTGTTCCTAAATACTGCTATCGCTGCTTGTTACTGTTTTACTGTGTTACTACTACTGTGTTACTACTGCATGTTTACTTCCTACAATATTACTACCATCAACTGCACGCCAGCAAGCACTTTTCTGGCGCCATACTACTGCTCATATTCATTCATACCACTTGTATTTCACTATCTCTTCGAACTAGTGCACCTATTAGGTGTGTTGGGGACACAAGAGACTTCTTGCTTTGTGGTTGCAGGGTTGCATGAGAGGGATATCTTTGACCTCTTCCTCCCTGAGTTCGATAAACCTTGGGTAATCCACTTAAGGGAAACTTGCTGCTGTTCTACAAACCTCTGCTCTTGGAGGCCCAACACTGTCTACAAGAATAGAAGCACCCGTAGACATCAAGCACTTTTTGCCGTTGCCGGGGAGGAAAGGTAAAAGGCACTCACACTCCGGTTCCAGGTAACAGTACTTTTCTGGCGCCATTGTGTGTGTGCTCGAAGCTATTTCCTTTAGACTCTGCAATTGCGACATTTGGTTTCTTGTTTACACTAGTTAGGCATAATGGACAACAATGAGCTTCTTATTCTATTTCCTGATTTAAGACATGGATGGTTTGATGCGAAAATTAAAAAACCCATGGAACATATTAATATGAATGCTTTGAACACTATTGTTGCTAATGCTATGGAAAATTCTAAGCTTGGGGAAGCTGGCTTTGATGAGCATGATATTTTTAGTCCCCCAAGCATTGAGGAGAAAATTTACTTTGATGATACTTTGCCTCCCATTTATGATGATTATAATGATAGTAGTCTTTTGTTACCACCTGTTATGGAGGATAAATTTGATTATGATTACAATATACCTCCTATATTTGATAGCTACTTTGTTGAATTTGCTCCCACTACAATTAATAAGAATGACTATGCTTATGTTGGGAGTAGTAATTATTTTATGCATGAGACTCATGATAAGAATGCTTTATGTGATAGTTATATTGTTGAGTTTGCTCATGTTGCTACTGAAAGTTATTATGAGAGAGGAAAATATGGTTGTAAAATTTTTCATGTTACTAAAACACCTCTCTATGTGCTGAAATTTTTGAAACTACACTTGTTTTATCTTCCTATGCTTGTTACTTTGATCTTCATGAACTTGTTTATTTACAAGATTCCTATGCATAGGAAGCATGTTAGACTTAAATGTGTTTTGAATTTGCCTCTTGATGCTCTCTTTTGCTTCAACTTCTATTTCTTGCGAGTGCATCATTAAAACTGCTGAGCCCATCTTAATGGCTATAAAGAAAGAACTTCTTGGGAGATAACCCATGTGTTTTTTTGCTACAGTACTTTGTTTTATATTTGAGTCTTGGAAGTTGTTTACTACTGTAGCAACCTCTCCTTATCATGTTTTTGTGCCAAGTAAAGTTTCTATGTCAAAGTTGATGTTATATTTGGGATCGCTGCGCAGAAACAGCATTGCTGTCTGTCACGAATCTGGGCACAGGCCTCTGTAGAAAATTCGAAAAAATCTGCCAATTTACGAGCGTGATCCTCAGATATGTACGCAACTTTCATTAGTTTTGAGTTTTTCCATTTGAGCAAGTCTGGTGCCATCTTTAAATTCGTCTTTACGGACTGTTCTGTTTTTGACAGATTCTGCCTTTTATTTCGTATTGCCGCTTTTGTTAAGTTGAATGAGTTTCTTTGTTCCATTAACTTTCAGAAGTTTTGTGCAATGTCCAGAAGTGTTAAGAATGATTGTGTCACCTCTGAACATGTGAATTTTTGATTATGCACTAACCCTCTAATGAGTTTGCTTGAAGTTTGGTGTGAAGGAAGTTTTCAAGGGTCAAGAGAGGAGTATGATATACTATGATCAAGAGGAGTGAAAGCTCTAAGCT
Organism: Lolium multiflorum; assembly: GCA_030979885.1. Classification (NCBI taxonomy): domain Eukaryota; kingdom Viridiplantae; phylum Streptophyta; class Magnoliopsida; order Poales; family Poaceae; genus Lolium; species Lolium multiflorum. The sequence goes on from CM061753.1 coordinate 253,938,531, forward strand.
TGGGGATACCCCCGTGGTTCATCCCTGCATATTTTAAGAAGACTCAAGCGTCTAAGCTTGGGGATGCCCAAGGCATCCCCTTCTTCATCGACAACATTATCAGGTTCCTTCTCTTGAAACTATATTTTTATTTGGTCACATCTTATGTTCTTTACTTGGAGCGTCTGTGTGCTTTTATTTTTGTTTTTGTTTTGTTATCTTAGTTCTCTGAATAAGTTCATCCTTGTGTGGGAGAGAGACACGCTCCGCTGGTTCGTATGAACACATGTGTTCTTAGCTCATAATATTCATGGCGAAGTTTCCTCTTCGTTAAATTGTTATATGGTTGGAATTGGAAAATGCTACATGTAGTAATTGGTAAAATGTCTTGGATAATGTGATACTTGGCAATTGTTGTGCTCATGTTTAAGCTCTTGCATCATATACTTTGCACACATTAATGAAGAAATACATAGAGCTTGCTAAAATTTGATTTGCATATTTGGTCTCTCTAAGGTCTAGATAATTTCTAGTATTGAGTTTTGAACAACAAGGAAGACGGTGTAAAGTCTTATAATGTTTACAATATGTATTTTATGTGAGTTTTGCTGCACCGGTTCATCCTTGTGTTTGTTTCAAATAACCTTGCTAGCCTAAACCTTGTATCGAGAGGGAATACTTCTCATGCATCCAAAATCCTTGAGCCAACCACTATGCCATTTGTGTCCACCATACCTACCTACTACATGGTATTTCTCCGCCATTCCAAAGTAAATTGCTTGAGTGCTACCTTTAAATAATTCAAAATTTATCACCTCTTATTTGTGTCAATGTTTTATAGCTCATGAGGAAGTATGTGGTGTTTTATCTTTCGATCTTGTCATTTACTTTTGACAGACTTTCACAATGGACTAGTGGCTTCATCCGCTTATCCAATAATTTTGCAAAAAGAGCTGGCAATGAGGTTCCCAGCCTCAATTAATTAACTTGCATTAATAATTCTCTTCACATGTTTTGCTCTGATCTATCAGTAAGCAACTTAAATTTGCAAATAGACACTCCTCCATGGTATGTGAATGTTGGAAGGCACCCGAGGATTCGGTTAGCCATGGCTTGTGTAAGCAAAAGGTTGGGGGAGTGTCATCTAATAAATAAAACTAAAGTACATGTGTAAACAAAAGAGAAGAGGGATGATCTACCTTGCTGGTAGAGATAACGTCCTTCATGGGAGCCGCTCTTGAAAGTCTGGTTGATGAGGTAGTTAGAGTGCCCACTACCATTCGTTGACAACAACAAACACCTCTCAAAACTTTATTTTTATGCTCTCTTTATGTTTTCAAAATAAAAGCTCTAGCACAAATATAGCAATCGATGCTTTCCTCTTTGAAGGACCATTCTTTTACTTTTATTGTTGAGTCAGTTTACCTATCTCTCTCCACCTTAAGAAGCAAACACTTGTGTGAACTGTGCATTGATTCCTACATACTTGCATATTGCACTTATTATATTACTTTGCATTGACAACTATCCATGAGATATACATGTTATAAGTTGAAAGCAACCGCTGAAACTTAATCTTCCATTGTGTTGCTTCAATGCCTCTACTTTGAATTATTGCTTTATGAGTTAACTCTTATGCAAGACTTATTGATGCTTGTCTTGAAGTACTATTCATGAAAAGTCTTTGCTTTATGATTCACTTGTTTACTCATGTCATTACCATTGTTTGGATCGCTGCATTCATCTCATATGTTTACAAATAGTATGATCAAGTTTATGACGGCATGTCACTTCAGAAATTATCTTTATTATCGTTTTACCTGCTCGGGACGAGCTTGGGGATGCTGATACGTCTCCAACGTATCGATAATTTCTTATGTTCCATGCTACTTTATTGATGATACCTACATGTTTTATGCACACTTTATGTCATATTCGTGCATTTTCGGAACTAACCTATTAACAAGATGCGAAGTGCAGTTCTGTTTTCTGCTGTTTTTGGTTTCAGAAATCCTAGTAACGAAATATTCTCGGAATTGGACGAAATCAACGCCCAGGTTCCTATTTTGCCCGGAAGCATCCAGAACACCCGAGAGCCGCCAGAGGAGGGCCCTGTGGGCCCCAGATGATAGGGTGGCGCGGCCGGGCCTGGGCCGCGCCCCCCTATGGTGTCGTCGCCCCTTCGACCCTCCTGCGCCGCCTCTTCGCCTATATAAAGCCCCGCATCGAAAACCCTTACAAAAGAAGCCACGGTACGCGAAACCTTCGAGCCGCCGCCATCGCGAAGCCAAGATCTGGGGGACAGGAGTCTCTGTTCCGGCACCCTGCCGGACGGGGAAGTGCCCCCGGAAGGCTTCTCCATCGACACCTGCCATCTCCACCGCCATCTTCATCACCGCTGCTGCTCCCATGAGGAGGGAGTAGTTCTCCATTGAGGCTCGGGGCTGTACGGTAGCTATGTGGTTCATCTCTCTCCTATGTACTTCAATACAATAATCTCATGAGCTGCCTTACATGATTGAGATTCATATGATGATGCTTGTAATCTAGATGTCATTGTGCTAGTCAAGTGAGTTTTACTTATGTGATCTCCGGAGACTCCTTGTCCCACGTGTGTAAAGGTGACAGTGTGTGCACCGTGTGGGTCTCTTAGGCTATATTTCACAGAATACTTATTCACTGTTATGAATGGCATAGTGAAGTGCTTATTTATATCTCTTTATGATTGCAATATGTTTTGTATCACAATTAATCTATGCGCTACTCTAGCAATGTTATTAAAGTAGTTTATTCCTCCTGCACGGTGTAATGGTGACAGTGTGTGCACTCGTGTTAGTACTTGGTTTATGCTATGATCATGATCTCTTGTAGATTGCGAAGTTAACTATTGCTATGATAGTATTGATGTGTATTATTCCTCCTACATAAGCATGAAGGTGACAGTGTGCATGCTATGTTAGTACTTGGTTTAGTCGTATTGATCTATCTTACACTCTAAGGTTATTTAAATATGAACATTGAATTGTGGAGCTTGTTAACTCCGGCATTGAGGGTTCGTGTAATCCTACGCAATGTGTTCATCATCCAACAAGAGAGTGTAGAGTATGCATTTATCTATTCTGTTATGTGATCAATGTTGAGAGTGTCCACTAGTGAAAGTCTATTCCCTAGGCCTTGTTCCTAAATACTGCTATCGCTGCTTGTTACTGTTTTACTGCGTTACTACTGCTGCGTTACTACTGCATGTTTACTTCCTACAATATTACTACCATCAACTGCACGCCAGCAAGCACTTTTCTGGCGCCATACTACTGCTCATATTCATTCATACCACTTGTATTTCACTATCTCTTCGCCGAACTAGTGCACCTATTAGGTGTGTTGGGGACACAAGAGACTTCTTGCTTTGTGGTTGCAGGGTTGCATGAGAGGGATATCTTTGACCTCTTCCTCCCTGAGTTCGATAAACCTTGGGTAATCCACTTAAGGGAAACCAACTCTGTCACTTACGTGTGGTGCCCATGCGTGAGGTCCCAAACTTCAGTGAGCACAAGTCACATGCGGTAGGCAGGCAAAATACCCGATCAATCCGGGCGGTGGCTGTTAAGGACCCGATCGCATTTCTTGCTTTCAGACTGGGGTCTACCATGTAAGAAGTTTGTTCCTTTTGGATGCATCACTCGTATTTGCAAGTTTTTTGGGGGTCCCGCAAATTCAGGGTAGCATCATGCCCCCCTTCCCACGCCAACACAAACAGAGTTCAACACAACCTAATTAAGCAAGGTTCAACACAGACATAGTTCAACAACCCCTAATTAAGCTAATAGGTTCACCACAAACGCTGCTGAGCAGCAAACATAAACAGAGTTCAACAAAAGATGCTGCTTTTGAAGCAGTAGGAGAGACAAACATGCACAACAGTTACGGAGTATATTTACCATCTTCTTCCTGTCGCCTCCTCCCGGTCCCGCTTCTTCTGCTTCTTGCTGCCCATACCTTTAATCTTTGGTGGCTTGGGCTTGGGAGGAGGCACACGACCGGTCTCGATAGCTTGGTTCAATTTCTTCCTTAGGAATAGCCCATAGGCCATGTGGTTGGCTATGAAGCCGGATCGGTTAACAGTTTCCCCAACTTTGAGACAGCCGGACCCACCGGCTTCGGCATGCTGCAGGACGCTTCGAAAGTCAACCTTTATGCTCTTTGTGCAGAAGGGGCAGCTGTTCCTGGCACCAGTCCAGGGTTCACTCCAATACTTGTCGAACTTCCCCGCCTTAAGCTTGTTGAGAGTGGCCCTGGCCTTCCTATGACGCGACTCGACATCGCTGTCAACCTCATCAGTAGCAACCTGATACATGCCAAATAAACAGGTGAAGCAAATATGTAGCAGTTGCAACTAATAATGAATATGAATCTAAAAAGATTCTGACGCTAATTCAAAACCCTATAGCGCAAAAAAAAGAGGGAGAGACCATAGAGCAAATCGATACAGGGCTATGTTAAATAAGGGAGAGAGGTGAATCGGATGTGAAGCAAATATGTAGCAGTTGCAACTAATACTGAATATGAATCTAAAAAGATTCTGACGCTAATTCAAAACGCTATAGCGCAAAAAAAAGAGGGAGAGACCATAGCGCAAATCGATACAGGGCTATGTTGAATAAGGGAGAGAGGTGAATCGGAACATACTTCCTCCCCCTCGTCGACGATATTCTCGTCGAAGGTCGGCGGCGGCGGTTCAAAGATGAGTTCAACCTCGTCCTCGTCATCTAGGGGATGCTTCCCAAGAGAGTGGACCCATCTACCAACAGCATCAGATGCCGATGAGCGACCGATGGCCCGACCTTCGGCAATGGCCTCCGCTTCGTCTTTGGCATCCGCTGCGGCAATGATCGCCGCCGTTGCGGCCATGCGTGCTGCGGTCGCGGCTCTGGACGCCTCCTCTGCGGCTAAGGCCAGCCGCGCGGCTTTCGCTTTCGCTGCGTTGACGGCGTCGGTTGGGCTCTCCATCGGTGGAATGGGAAGGGGAAGTGAAGAGAGGGTTTTTTCCTAGTCCGTGGAGAGAGGGAGAAGTGTGGACGTGAAATGGATAACTGACGATATTTCAAGATTTGGGAGACATAGCACGAACCGGCAGATGACAGCGCGTGGGTGCATTACCTCATACTGCCTCTGTCCTAGAAAGAGCGTACGTGTGGGTTTTCAAGGCATATTAAGGATTTTATTATTACATTGGGAAACTGTCATCGACCATCACTTTCCTCTTCAACTTTTCCACCTCCAATGATCTAAATGCATGTAGTAAATAAGAAAACCATATTATGCTAAATACTACTACCTCCATCCCAAAGCGTAAGGCTTATATTATTTTTAGAAGCTCAAACTATGTCAAGGTAAACTAAGATTTTACCAAAAATCATTATCATGCAAAATACAAAATTAATATCAATACATAGACAACGATTTTTTTTGGTATGGTATCTACAAAATATTATATTAGTTGATAGATTGTTCTAAATTTTCGTCAACCTTTACTTGCTTTGACTCTTAAAAAAAGACTTAAGCTTTGTGATGGAGGTAGTACGTACTAGTCGTGAAGAAACTATATCCCTCGTGATGAGAAAGAAATATTTTTTACTACCACTCTTTTGTGGACAAATTTTGAAGTGCATTGCAAAACGAGAAGTACACTCTTTTATGGACAAATTTTAACTCTACACCCATTATTTCAGGATGGAGGGAGTATAACCCAACTTGTTTTTTTCTTCTGGGCACTACACTGCTTTTTCCCTGTGCAATGCTTGGTTCTACCCTTTTTCTCAATGTAATGGTCACTTTAAGTCATTTTTTCCCACACACATTTATTTTGTACTTCTCTACAGTGTTGACCGTGCTACTACTATTTGTGTTAGTGCGCCAAAAACAAAATGTTATTTTTTAAGTGCCAAATTAATCTAGGGCGTTGGTTGTGAATCGGTGAACAAAAAAGAGATAGCCCAAAAGAGGAACACACCAAGGTACAAAAACTAGCATATATGCATGTTTCTATGTACATATATATGACCCTGGGTTTGTAGATAAAAAACATTCATATATGCGCTTACTATTAATATACATAAGTTTATGCTGATTCTCTTGGTTTAGGTATATATATGGTTAGGCATCACTACTAATTCAGAAAAAAACAAAAATGTAACTCTTCAAGTGAAGTCATTTTAAGTGACCTAACAACTAAAATTCATATATAGGATTTGTATAGGAATTATGTAGGATTTAGATCACATGTGAATTTTCCCCACACTAGTTGTTTGATTCATAGGAACATATCCTATAGGAATCTTGCAGTGCAAATCCTATAAGAATAAAACATTAGGTCATACCTCATGGAAAATTTCCTTTGGCACAATCAAACACAACTCATCTTCCTATATGATTCAACTAGCCATTAAATCTCAATCCTATGTTTTCCATATTTCTATGGTTTTCCCATCCTATGAATCAAAGGAGCCTTAGGGCTTATATCTTTTTTTAGAAAGGCAAACTATGTTAAGATTGGCCAAGTTTTACGAAAAACCTTTAACATGCAAAATACAAAGTTGAGTCATTTCGTTTGAATCGGAGGGAGTACATTTGACGTTATGGTACTATTTGACAGCTGCTTGGCACTGTATTTTTTTCGAACCAAACTTCCCCCTTCATGAAGCTTTTATTTTAGCTTCAGTGACTTGATACATCCATATATCTAGACAAAGTTGAGTCAATTCATTTGAATCAGAGGGAGTACATTTGACTATATGGGTATTGTTTGACAACTGCTTGGCACTGTCTTCTTTTTTGAACCAAACTGCCCCCTTCACGAAGCTTTTATTTTGGGATAGAGCTTCACTGACTTGATACTTCCAAGTTTCACAGTGACTTGGTGCCACCATCCACCATCCATCTCAGATCCAATGTATGCGATCGACTTAGAATTTAAACTAAATAATTATTATAATTGCTCAGAAATATTTCAAGAACTTCCAGTTAATCGTGCATATTTCGATTTATATTTTGGTGAAGTTTCATTCGATTTGAATCAAAGGTTTGTGAGCAAATATATACTCCCTCCGGTTCATATTAATTGACTCTAATATGGATGTACTAGACACATTTTAGTTCTAGATACATCCATATTGAAGTCAATTAATATGAATCAGAGGGAGTATTTAGTTTAAACTAGTGCTCGTATACGTAAAAAGCTCTTTAATCACAAGCTAATCGTCCGAGTGGGATGAAATATTCACAGATTTTAGAACAAGGCATCTACATTTTACTGGATTTTTTTCATAATTTTTGTTTTTAGGTTCGAAATAAGAGATTAGTTTGGAACGTTGGATCTCAAATGGTTGGTAGATGGTGGCACCAAGTCACAATGAGATTTGGAGACTTCAAGTCACTGCAGCTCTGTCCTTTTATTTTGACAAACTGCAGAGCCGCTGGTGCATCTATGCTTGCGTACGGCCGACGCCGATTCTTAGCAAGGAAGTTCTTCCTATAAGTAGTAGTATCCATACTCCACTCCAAGGCATGTATAAAAAAAAGAACCCATCCCGTTCTCGTTTTCCCGATCACTCTTCTCTGAAGATGGAGGAGGCCCTCTTCTTGTGCCCCCTCTGCCTGCTGCCCTTCAAACCCCCCATATCCAAGGTCGCTCCCTTCCGATTTCATTCTTAGGTTCACCTGTGAGAAATGTCAATGACAACTGATGCCACGTACGTTGTTCCGTGCAGTGCAAGGGCGGTCATATGGGCTGTCGGCGCTGCGTCGGCGAGCTTGCGCCGAACCCGTGCAAGAAGTGCGAGCAGCCGGCGTGGTTGCCGCCGTCGAATCGATCTGGGCCAAGATTGCCGCCGTCGAATCGATCTGGGGCAATGGTCAAGTGCGTCGGCTGCCAGAGCTTGGTCGCCTCCACGGAGTCCTACAAGCACTATATCGCGTGCCCGCATGGTCCGTGCGGCTGCACAGAGGCCATCAATACCGGCTGCAGCTTCACCGGCCCGCCGCGGGAGCTCCTGGTACACCTCCAAGCATCCCACTCCATCCCAGTGTTTACGTTCCAGTATGGCATACCCGCCTGGTGCATAGTTCGTGTTCCGGTACAACCGCGGGGACACCTGTTCATCGGCAGTGGGGAAGAAGACGGTAGCGTGTTCGCCATCACCGTTGGAGCGCTCGGCCCGACCACCATTGTGTCCTGTGTGTGCATCAGGTCGGCCGCGTGCTTGTTTCCGATGTACAAGGCGCAGCTGTTGGTGATTGGTCCGCCGGCGCCGGCGACGGCTGGGACCAGTGACCTCTCGACGGACACCTTGATGGCGGTAATCGAGCCGACGAGCTCCCCGACGCCTAGCTCGATCATGTTGCAGCAGCTCACTTCTTTCCTGGCGGTGCCGCCCCGTTACGCGAAGCAGAATGGAGGGCAGCGTGTGTTGCCTATCTGCGTTTGCATCAACAAGAAGGTTATACAATAATCTTCGTTTAGTCATACTGCAATGTAGTTACTCGAAGATCGGAGGGAGTAGTTTAGTTCGAAGTAGGGTTCGTTCGGATGTATTTTGGACTTGTATAGTAGTACTACTACTCCAGAACTATTAGCTAGCTAGTTGGAGTGCTAGAATGCAGCTCGGAGTATTATAGTATTTTGGCAGTACTACTAGTTATGTATGTGACTGCAAATTCAAACTAAAATGGAGTATTTCTTGCTAATGTTGTTCTTTTGGAGTCATCATTTTTTTCTGAACGTGTTAACTATGCTATTGTCTAAGGATTCGTTTAGATTTCTTTGGTTGAATTCATATTTCGTCTCTTCCTAATTTGGCAAAACTGCACTGTCATGGGCATTCTTACAAGGTCGCTGAAGTTTCAAAGTTTCTTAATGTATATTGCGTAGGGTGTACCCCCTTAACATGGATCTGTTGCATTTTTGGGTTGTATTTTTTTTGGCAATTTTCAGGACCATAAAATAGCACGCCTTCAGTTGAAATTTGAATTAGTGGCCGATACTAGCATGGAGTAGTGAAGTTTTTTTGTACTCCCTCGGTCCCACCAAAAGTGTCTCACCTTTGTTAAAATTTAGATGGATAGATGTATTTTTTTTACAAAGTTGAGACAACTTTGGTGGGACGGAGCCACGGAGTCGTAGTTGATGGCGAGAAGGTTGATGCCTTGCTAGGTTGGTGTACGTTGCAAAAAGAACAAGGTTGGTGTGTATTTGTTTTATTTGTTCACCATAATACTGACATGGCCATCGATTTGATTAGACAACACAAGCCTGGGATGTTTCACTTATTTATTGTAGGAAGCACGATTAATGTTCTGTAATGATGGGGCTACTCCTATAGTCCGTCTGCTCGGCTCCTACTCGGGTGTCGGGTCACATTCACACTCTCCTCTTTTTTTGAACACATTCACACTCTCCTCTTTTTTTGAACACATTCACACTCTCCTCTTTTTTTGAACACATTCACACTCTCCTCGAAACTGCAGTAGGCAGTATATGCATAAGAGGAGGAGCGTCTCGGTTCACCTCCGTCGTCTATCCCCACTCCGCCCATCTTCCATAGCACGCGCCTGCGTCTCCGCCATGGCGCTTTCGCATCCTATCCAGCAGTGCCCAGTTTGAGAGCCTCTGTTCTCCAACTCAAACCCCCACCTGCCGCCATTGATCGCCATCTCTCTCCCAAAGTTCGAATCAGTAGATCTCCCAAGAAAATACCAACCCCATTGTACCACCTGCCTCATTGCGATGGCGAAATCGAGCAGGGTCTGTGGATCTGGGCTGTTTCACAAGGTGTTTACGGAAGGCCCCCTTGAAGTGCTCATCAGCCAGTGCGACGCCATCACCGCCGCGTCCCTAGTCGGTTCCTCCAAAAGTATTCTTCAGTCAGCCAAATACAGTGCCACTCTGCCTGCTTCTCAGCCGTTTGGCCTTCCGTGTGTTCTCTGTTGTGACCCGGCGGATAAACCATGGGCGGTGTTCAAGGAGGATTTGCCGGTGCACAGCAAGTGCAAACTACTGCCGCTGGACAGGTTCTCCTATGATGGCCTAATGCCACACGGTAAGGATGAGGAGCGGGCAGGCGCCAATGGAGATTGGATCGCCATGGTTGGCCCCGAAGGCAAGTGGAACCTCCTCAATGTCTACACTCATCGCAAGATTAAGCTTCCATCTTTGAGGAACAAGTTGGAAACCACACACAATCCACTTATATTCGAGTATCAGCGTTCTGCTATTCAACTGCAGAAGATAGCTATTTGCCAAGTTCCTACAGCTGCTAGGGGGTATCAAGATTTCTCCCTTGTCGCAATCTTCGACTTTGCAATTGCCTACCTCCATGGCGAATATCCTCGTACATGGATATTTCTTGAAAACCAGTTTCAGTACGGCGCCATATACTGCGATGCAATTATACATAACGGACTTGTGTTCGCCGTTACTGAGCTTGGAAATGTTTATGCATGGGATCCTAATCAATTTGGTAACATTTCCTCCCTATCTTTTTTATATACGTAACTTATATAGTATTTCACCTCTTATTTGTTGAACTGTCTTGGCATCTTTTGGCTTAAAGGAATTCCATAGGCGCACACCATAACCCTCTTGTGGTATGGACATATATAGAATTTAACATCTATAGGAATTTTAGTATGGTCTAATGTGCATGTTGTTCCTTAGGAAAAAGGCCCCCTAGTAATTAAGTTTCTTTATTATTACTCCCTAGAAAATTTAAGGTAGAGTAGAAATAGAATCAATAAAGGTGCCATGCAATATTGATAAAGACTTTCATTTGTTTATATTCCCCCGGTTCTAGAGAATAAGGAGTACTATATTCAAACCATCTAAAATTTGGACCAATATTTTCGGGAACATGTTTTAAATCCATATGAAGTTTTACCAAGATGTTCGAAATATATTTCAAACCATCTTATGTTCGACCATGATTTTATAAAGTACTAGTATTGGCATCCCAATATCAAATCAATATCACTAGTAGATAAATCATGAAATATATTTTCATGTGACGTGTTCTTTCCTTTTTCAAGGTCCTATAGTGCTCCCTGCTCCATTCATTCCGTGGACGGCTGGATTTGATGACGATGATGATTTTGACTCTAATAGTCGTACGTGGTGGCTGGCAAGATCTCAAGATCGTTCTAGACTTCTCCTGGTCTATGCACGTGGCGTAATGGATTTTGACGCTGACGGTGCTCCAACTCATTATGATAGTACCCCTTCTGTCCATTGCGGTCGCGCTGTTCACAGCTATTCGGGGTATACCTGCATTGTATTCTCGAATGACACTAGTCGGTTACTTCCAGCCAACCCGTGGGAAAGGGTTACTAATCTTGGAGACTATTCTATGTTCCTTGGGTTGAACTATCCGATTTTCATGCCAGTGGGTGGTGCAACATTTCCCCCAGGATATTTGACAAGAAGAAACTGCATCTACACCACGCCTCAGGCCATTGGCTCTCAGTTTGACACATCACATCAAGAAATTTTCCGCTTCAGTCTAAATGGCGAAGACCACCAAAGCATATCTTTCTCAAGCAGCGGTCCAGGGGCCAACTGGCATACGGGGTTTTGGTTCATCCCAAGCTACACCAACGCGCTGGACTGGAACAAAGACAATCAGAGTTAGGGATATTTATGTAATAGTAGGATCATACTACTAGCTAGCTCAGTTGGTCTTGACTCCTATTTAACTATTTATAGCTAATGTACTTAGGTGATAAATTTATGCTATTTGCATGAACCCAGGCGCTTCTTTTAATTTGATCAAATACGGTCTATACACATGCATGGTTGTTTGGCTGTTTCAGTGTCCCTAGAGGCATACATATATACTGTTATTTAGCAATCTTTATTACAGTACAAAGGTCTTAACCTCATGGTTCACAGAAAGTATAAACGTAGATCAACCATCTAAACATAGAAGACATTCTAGTGTATGATTCTTACATATACACATCAACATCCTATCAGAAAATCTTAATGTGAATTGTACTGGCTGTACAAACCCGTGCATCATTCTCTAGCCGGTTGCACCCAAAAACCAAATCGTGGTACTTCATAGTTGACTGTATGTAGGACAACATACAGATCCAATGCGAAGCCATGGGTATCACCTGCATGACAGAACCATATTTCACATGGTTGGAGGTACTCCATATGGCATTTAAAATCATTCCTTGTCCTTCATATGGCCCTAAAAATAGTACAGTTGGATTTGTGGGTTTTAATTTTTTATTAACACACTCAATTGATTGCCCAAACATTGATTAATAATATTATTAAGGGGTGTGATGTTGAAAGCCATAAGAACAATGTGCCAAACAATCTTTGCTAGCGGACGGTAAATGTATACCCATCAGAAATAATCAGCAGACGTGCATGTTTCTTTGGTCAGAATAACTGCTGCACCATCTTAAAAGTAAATGGCATGACCATTTATTTGATTTGATAGCGTGCAGCTAGATGGCGTACATTACTATCTCTACTTCCTTGGGTCGCCCAAATCTGGAGTACTAAAAGCAAATCCTGGTGATTCATTTGACAAGACAACACAGATGCGTCCAAATTTCTCCGTCCATATTATTATAGTAATATACGAAATCTGGAGTGCGTTGCCTCGTTGCCTTCCAAGAGAAGCTGCATTCCTTGCCAAAAAAGAGAGAGAGGCTGTATTTATAACTATCTCACCGGCCGCCACTAGTACAAACCATCACTCCCTCTCCACCTCCACCTCCATCTCTTCCCTAGTAGCTCCACCTCCATATCGGCGACGGACCACAATCGCGCGGCTTCGACTTCCTCTTCGACGGCGGCGGCGACAGAGGCGTGAGGCACCTTCTCCGCGGCGCATCACTCATCCTCGTCCCGCGGCAACAATGGCTGTATGTGAAATCACCATACCCTTTTGTATGGTAGAGATGATGATGTGCGGATAAAATTTTATTGGCGGTTGCTCATCCTTGTTTGAATATTTGGTGTAGATTCACATCTAGGGCAGGGTGTCAAGCGGGGTGGGTAGCGGGCTAGCTAGTTTCAGTGCGAGTGCTTTAAATCTGCTCTAATCTCAACCACTATTTGCTCTAATTTTCTGCTTTGCGGGACGATTCGCGGACGCCGCTTGCAACCCTAATCTAGGGTATTGATCCTAGTTTAGTAGACTACTAGGATTTACATGCCAATTTGTTTTTAGACTAATCCGGATATTTGTCAATACTACTAGAGTACGTACTTCTTCCGTTCGTATTTAATTGACTCTAGTTGAAAGCATCGACAGTTCATTTTCTTCTCTCCCTCGCGTCGACTAATTAAAACCGAACAGAGGGAGTATTAGGAATCCTTGTGCATCCGTACTACCAGTAAGGTATTGCGTTGTTGCAGAGGCTCAGTGTAATCAATATCTTTCGATATTAATATACGGAGTACTCACTTTATCAGAAAATAAATTAGTAATCCATGTTCAAACTTGCTAGTTTGATCGACGTTTGATGATGATTTGTGAGGCCATGTATGGGCCTAGTTTGTTTCCTTTGCTTGGTGGTCAGTAGGCTGATGATTTTTTTTTGCTTGGTCGATCTGTGGTCGTTCCATGGCCACTGCTGATTAATCATTACTAGAATCAACAATTTTTTGCTTGTCTGGTGATTGGAATTGTATGCGCTCTTCTGAAGAGCACCATCGCACGATGATTAGTCTTAATGGAGATGCAGATGTCGATCAAGAGGGAGAAACATATCTTGATCATGCATTTCTCACGAGATTACTTGGTGATTGGAAGTAGAATCCACAATTTGTTGTGCAAACTTCTCAACATATGCATATATTCGTTGAATTGGCTTTATGTGATCAATATTACTTCTTATTGCAGATGGATGGAGGGGAAAGAGCGAAAAAACCGATACTTAGTGAAATGACTTCTCATTCTGTGACTTCTGATATCCTAGATGACAAGGTAAATATATAGAACGATGATTCGTAGGTGATGAAAGCAGAATCCACAATTTGCCGTGCAAACTTCTCAACATATGCATTTATTTGATTAATTAGTTTTATGTGATCAATAGTATTACTTATTCCAGATGGACGTAGGGGAAGGAACGAAAAAGCGGATGCTATGTGAAATGACTTCTAAATCTGTGTGTTCTGATATCCCAGATGACAAGGTAAACATATGGACCGACGCTTGTTTTGCTGCTGCCCCCGTTAGATGGCTAGATGCTCTGGTCTAATTTCTGTTCATGTGCTTATTATTGCAGAAACATAGAGTTGAAGAAAACTCTATATTGTCTGATGACAAAGGTGAAATGGCATGCCAGTCTTTTAAACCTCCGACGCCACCTTGTTTACTGTCTATGGAGACTGATGCAGCTGGACCTGGTACTGATGAGCCTATACGTGGCATCATCGTGCCACATGAAGAAGGTTGTGGATTGGGTTTACCCCCTGCTGAAGAAACTGGTGGTGCAGCTGGAGCTGCTAGTGTAGAGCCTCTAGTGAACGGTGTCGTGCCACGGGAATTCTCTGAACTAGAGCAAGACGGTTTACCTATTGTCAAGACCGATGTAACTGGTGCTGATGCTGGAGTTGCTACTGATGATCCTGCACCCGAAGTTGCCACGCCACCCGAAGGAGGTTTTGTATTGGTAGAACCCGTCATGACTATGCCCACAGTACTGACTGGTGGTGGACCTGGAGCTGGTAGGGTAGAGCCTCTAGCGAAAGGTGTCGTGCCACGAGAATCCTCTGAAGTGGATATTGGTGGTTTACCCTCTGTAGATACTGGTGGTCTACCTGGAGCTGGTATTGTAGAGATTTCAGCAAACAGTGCTGTCCCACCCAACTCCTATGAACTGGAGCATGTACCTGATGTGCCTTCTGTAGAACCTGATGCACCTGTAAGTAGTGGTGATGATTCCGCTGAATCTGATCAAGAAGGATCTGCATCTCGAGGACAAGATGTCAGCTGTCATTCACCTGAACCCGAGCTGAAGTCAGCAACGGTAGCTTATATGGCACGGACTGTCCTTCAAGCTCTAAAGATCCAGTTGGGTGGTTCACAGGACCAGCTACTCCAAGCCATTGTCACTACAAAAGACCAGCCAGCATGCTTCGTTATCTCCTGCATACTGTTTGACAAGCTGAAGCACTGCAACTGGCGCATTGTTCAATCCCATCAGCATGGAGAGAGGAGCTATGTTTATGTCAAGATGATTCATGCTGATTTGGTAAGGTTCCATGATAAGATGTATGGGTGGGGTGAGGCAAGAGCCACATTTTGCAGCATTCACACAGTCTTCGCTCTTGAGCCAGACCCCATGGATGCTTACCCAGTGGTGCAGCTGTCCTGACTTGATATATGTTTTATGATCAGTATGCTGCTGTCGTGGAACTGTGATGTGGAGCTACCTTTCTTATGGTTTCTAGGCTTTTGGTTTCAACATGTATTATGGAGCTTACCTTAGGACTTTCGCATGCGTTTGGCTGTTGACCTGTAATGTTTGTGGTTGGTTGTCTAATCTACTTGGCACAATCACATTGCAAAGGCAAATGTTCCTTTTCTCTTTAATTGTTATTATGACTTATGTGTTATAACCAGGCAAGAATATGCAATCTTGGTTCTCTGACCGATATATATGTACATACAACTTTTGTTCACATAATAACACTTACACGGGAAAAGAGTAGCTTTCTCTGTTGGACAAACACCAAACCACAAAAGGGTAACAACACAATATCCAAACTAGGTACGGCACCTGTTGAGCATACATGACTTTTGTCGTAAAATCACGTTAACCAACACTAGCAGCATCTTGTTCTTTGCAAGGTGCTATGCTTATCAGTCTAATCCCAATACACAACCTACTTCAGGTGGCACGATGATGTCAGGTGCAGGTTCACCAGTACCAACTCTCTTGCATCAGTCTCCATTGAAGGTACGCCACTGCTGCAGTAGACACCATTAGCAATGCAACCTGAAGGTGTTCTTATCCTCATATCAGGATCACATAATACAGGTGTCAAGCTTCATGCACTAGCCAACACAATCAAAAGTCCGAACTAGGATCGCTAGGAAAAAAAACATGAAGATCCTTTTATCGAATCCCACGCTGAACATCTTTTTCACTAATTAGGTAAGCTCCTGCTGACAAACATATTACAGCAACTCCAGCAGTGGCTCTATATTTTGGCGCTGTGGGCTGATGCTGCGCATGGAGCCGGCAATAGCTTCACCGGAAGCTGCAAACTGTGGCGGCCAAATGCAGGGCTGAAACAGCGTATTTTCAGAGGCGCTATAATGCAGCGCCAAAAACAGAATATAATGAAAAATAGAGTGCAGTAAAACAGAAGATCAAATAAAGACTAGAAATAGACATAAAATAGGAGAAAATTAGCTTGATAGATACTCCGTAGTTCATATTTGTACAAAGTAGTGCGATAAAACTAAACTAAAACTCGACATCTGACGAGTCCGGTGTCGTGCCCGACACCGGATCCGACGAGAAGAGGTCAATCCAACGGGGGTCGTCCTCGCCAATGGTGGTCGGCCCGGCGAGCTGCGCTTCGATGAAGGCCCGCTTCGTCGCCTTCTCCGCCCTCCGTTGTGCGCGGTCCTCCTTCTTCGCAGCCCGCCTCGTAGCCTTCTCCGCCCTCCGTCTGCGGAAGTGCTCGTTCTCGGCGGCTACGTCCTCGGGGAAGCGGGCCGCCCACTCGTCTCCAACGTATCGATAATTTCTTATGTTCCATGCCACATTATTGATGATGTCTACATGTTTTATGCACATTATATGTCATTATTATGCATTTTCGGAACTAACCTATTAACAAGATGCCGAAGTGCAGTTCTTTTGCTGTTTTTGGTTTCAGAAATCCTAGTAAGGAAATATTCTCGGAATTGGACGAAATCAACGCCGTGTTCCTATTTTGCCCGGAAGCATCCGAGAGCCGCCAGAGGGGGGCCCTGTGGGCCCCAGATGATAGGGTGGCGCGGCCTGGGCCCTGGCCGCGCCGGCCTATGGTGTGGGCACCCCTTCGACCCTCTGCGCCGCCTCTTCGCCTATATAAAGCCCTGCATCGAAAACCCTTACGGAAGAAGCCACGTACGCGAAACCTTCCCGAGCCGCCGCCATCGCGAAGCCAAGATGGGGGACAGAGTCTCTGTTCCGGCACCGCCGGACGGGGAAGTGCCCCGGAAGGCTTCTCCATCGACACCGCTGCCATCTCCACCGCCATCTTCATCACCGCTGCTGCTCCCATGAAGAGGGAGTAGTTCTCCATCGAGGCTCGGGGCTGTACCGGTAGCTATGTGGTTCATCTCTCTCCTATGTACTTCAATACAATAATCTCATGAGCTGATACGTCTCCAACGTATCGATAATTTCTTATGTTCCATGCTACTTTATTGATGATACCTACATGTTTTATGCACATTATATGTCATATTTATGCATTTTGGAACTAACCTATTAACAAGATGCCGAAGAGCCAGTTGCTGTTTTCTGCTGTTTTTGGTTTCAGAAATCCTAGTAAAGAAATATTCTCGGAATTGGACGAAACTTTCGCCCAGGGTCCTATTTTTGCACGAAGCTTCCGGAAGACCGAAGAGATAACGAAGTGGGGCCACGAGGCGGCCAGGGAGGCCGGCGCGGCCCAGCCGCGCCGACCTACCCCCTGGCCCCTCGTGGCCCCCCGCGTTGACCCTCCGCCTACTTAAAGCTTCCGTCGCGAAACCCCCTTACCGAGACCCACGATACGGAGAAAACCTTCCAGAGCCGCCGCCATCGCGAAATCAAGATTCGGGGGACAGAACTCTCTGTTCCGGCACCTGCCGGACGGGGAATTGCCCCCGGAGTCGTCTCCACCGCCGTCTCCACCGCCATCTTCACCGCCATCGCTGCCTCCATGATGAGGAGGGAGTAATTCACCCCAGGGGCTGAGGGCTCTACCGTAGCTATGTGGTTAATCTCTCTCTGTACTCCAATACAATGATCTCATGAGCTGCTTTACATGATTGAGATCCATATGATGAGCTTTGTATCGCTACTAGTTGTGTGCTACTCATGTGATGTTATTAAAGTAGTTCTATTCCTCCTACTTGGTGTAAAGGTGATTAGTGTGTGCACCCTGTGGTTCTTGTCGTAGGCTATGATCACGATCTCTTGTAGATTGTGGAGTTAATTATCATTATGATAGTATTGATGTGATCTATTCCTCCTTCATAGTGTAATGTGGACAGTGCGTGCGCTATGTTAGTTCTTGGTTTATTTTGCAATGATCTATTATGCTCTAAGGTTACTTAAATATGAACATGGAATTGTGGAGCTTGTTAACTCCGGCATTGAGGGTTCGTGTAATCCTACGCAATGATGTTCATTATCAAACAAGAGTGTATGTAGCACATATGAGAAGAAGTATTTATTATGCGATCAATGTTGAGAGTGTCCACTAGTGAAAGTATGATCCCTAGGCCTTGTTTCCAATACTGAAAACACCGTTTACTTACTGTTCTGTTGCATGTTTACTCGCTGCCATATTTTATTCAGATTGCTATTACCACTCATATACATCCATATTACTTGTATTTCACTATCTCTTCGCCGAACTAGTGCACCTATACACCTGACAAGTGTATTTGGTGTGTTGGGGACACAAGAGACTTCTTGCTTTGTGATTACAGGGTTGCTTGAGAGGGATATCTTTGACCTCTTCCTCCCTGAGTTTGATAAACCTTGGGTAATCCACTTAAGGGAAACTTGCTGTTGTTCTACGAACCTCACTTGGAGGCCCAACTATGTACTTCAATAGCAATGATCATCATGAGCTGCCTTACATGATTGAGATTCATATGAGTTTTGTATCACTATTCATCTATGTGCTACTCTAGTGATGTTATTAAAGTACTCTATTCCTCCTCCACGTGTGTAAAGGTGACAGTGTGTGCACCGTGTGAGTACTTGGCGTAGGCTATGATCATGATCTCTTGTAGATTGCGAAGTTAACTATTGCTATGATAGTATTGATGTGTATTATTCCTCCTACATAAGCATGAAGGTGACAGTGTGCATGCTATGCTAGTACTTGGTTTAGTCGTATCGATCTTTCTTACACTCTAAGGTTATTTAAATATGAACATCTAATTGTGGAGCTTGTTAACTCCGGCATTGAGGGTTCGTGTAATCCTACGCAATGTGTTCATCATCCAACAAGAGAGTGTAGAGTATGCATTTATCTATTCTGTTATGTGATCAAAGTTGAGAGTGTCCACTAGTGAAAGTCTATTCCCTAGGCCTTGTTCCTAAATACTGCTATCGCTGCTTGTTTACTGTTTACTGCGTTACTACTGCTGCGTTACTACTGCTTGTTTACTTTCTGCAATATTACTACCATCAACGCACGCCAGCTAGTTTCTGGCGCCGTACTACTGCTCATATTCATTCATACCACTTGTATTTCACTATCTCTTCACCGAACTAGTACACCTATTAGGTGTGTTGGGGACACAAGAGACTTCTTGCTTTGTGGTTGCAGGGTTGCATGAGAGGGATATCTTTGACCTCTTCCTCCCTGAGTTCGATAAACCTTGGGTAATCCACTTAAGGGAAACTTGCTGCTGTTCTACAAACCTCTGCTCTTGGAGGCCCAACACTGTCTACAAGAATAGAAGCACCCGTAGACATCAAGCACTTTTCTGGCGCCGTTGCCGGGGAGGAAAGGTAAAAGGCACTCATACTTCGGTTCCAGGTAACAGTACTTTTCTGGCGCCATTGTGTGTGTGCTCGAAGCTATTTCCTTTAGACTCTGCAATTGCGACATTTGGTTTCTTGTTTACACTAGTTAGGCATAATGGACAACAATGACCTTTTTATTCTATTTCCTGATTTAAGACATGGATGGTTTGATGCGAAAATTAAAAAACCCATGGAACATATTAATATGAATGCTTTGAACACTATTGTTGCTAATGCTATGGAAAATTCTAAGCTTGGGGAAGCTGGCTTTGATGAGCATGATATTTTTAGTCCCCCAAGCATTGAGGAGAAAATTTACTTTGATGATACTTTGCCTCCCATTTATGATGATTATAATGATAGTAGTCTTTTGTTACCACCTGTTATGGAGGATAAATTTGATTATGATTACAATATACCTCCTATATTTGATAGCTACTTTGTTGAATTTGCTCCCACTACAATTAATAAGAATGACTATGCTTATGTTGGGAGTAGTAATTATTTTATGCATGAGACTCATGATAAGAATGCTTTATGTGATAGTTATATTGTTGAGTTTGCTCATGTTGCTACTGAAAGTTATTATGAGAGAGGAAAATATGGTTGTAAAAATTTTCATGTTACTAAAACACCTCTCTATGTGCTGAAATTTTTGAAGCTACACTTGTTTTATCTTCCTATGCTTGTTACTTTGCTCTTCATGAACTTGTTTATTTACAAGATTCCTATGCATAGGAAGCATGTTAGACTTAAATGTGTTTTGAATTTGCCTCTTGATGCTCTCTTTTGTTTCAAATACTATTTCTTGCGAGTGCATCATTAAAACTGCTGAGCCCATCTTAATGGCTATAAAGAAAGAACTTCTTGGGAGATAACCCATGTGTTTATTTTACTACAGCAATTTTTGTTTTGTTGAGTCTTGGAAGTTGTTTACTACTGTAGCAACCTCTCCTTATCATGTTTTTGTGCCAAGTAAAGTTTCTATGTCAAAGTTGATGTTATATTTGGGATCGCTGCGCAGAAACAGCATTGCTGTCTGTCACGAATCTGGGCACAGGCCTCTGTAGAAAATTCGAAAAAATCTGCCAATTTACGAGCGTGATCCTCAGATATGTACGCAACTTTCATTAGTTTTGAGTTTTTCCATTTGAGCAAGTCTGGTGCCAGCTTTAAATTCGTCTTTACGGACTGTTCTGTTTTTGACAGATTCTGCCTTTTATTTCGCATTGCCGCTTTTGCTATGTTGGATTCATTTATTTGATCCATTAATGTCCAGTAGCTTTATGCAATGTCCAGAAGTGAAAAGAATGTTTGTGTCACCTCTGAACATGTGAATTTTTGATTATGCACTAACCCTCTAATGAGTTTGCTTGAAGTTTGGTGTGAAGGAAGTTTTCAAGGGTCAAGAGAGGAGGATGATATACTATGATCAAGAAGAATGAAAAGTCTAAGCTTGGGGATGCCCCGGTGGTTCATCCCTGCATATTTCAAGAAGACTCAAGCGTCTAAGCTTGGGGATGCCCAAGGCATCCCCTTCTTCATCGACAAAGTATCAGGTTCCTTCTCTTGAAACTATATTTTTATTCGGTCACATCTTATGTACTTTACTTGGAGCGTCTGTATGTTTTTGTTTTTGTTTTTGTTTGAATAAATGATTGTTTGGGAGAGAGACACGCTCCGCTGGTTCGTATGAACACATGTGTTCTTAGCTTTTAATTTTCATGGCGAAGGTTGAAACTGCTTCGTTAATTGTTATATGATTGGAAACGGGAAATGCTACATGTAGTAATTGGTGTAATGTCTTGAATAATGTGATACTTGGCAATTGTTGTGCTCATATAGATCTTGTTTAAGCTCTTGCATCATGTACCTTGTACCCATTAATGAATAATTACATAGAGCTTGTTAAAATTTGGTTTGCATGATTGGTCTCTCTAAGTCTAGATATTTTCTGGTTGAGGTGTTTGAACAACAAGGAGACGATGTAAAGTCTTATAATGCTTACAATATGTTTATATGTGAGTCTTGCTGCACCATTTTATACTTGAGTTTGCTTCAAATAACCTTGCTAGCCTAAACCTTGTATCGAGAGGGAATACTTCTCATGCATCCAAATCCTTGAGCCAACCACTATGCCATTTGTGTCCACCATACCTACCTACTACATGGTATTTCTCCGCCATTCCAAAGTAAATTGCTTGAGTGCTACCTTTAAAATTCCATCATTCACCTTTGCAATATATAGCTCATGGGACAAAATAGCCTTAAAAACTATCGTAGTATTGAATATGTACTTATGCACTTTATCTTTTATTAAGTTGCTTGTTGTGCGATAACCATGCTTCTGGGGAACGCCATCAACTATTGTTGAATATCATGTGAGTTGCTATGCATGTCCGTCTTGTCTGAAGGATCTATCATTTTAGTGGTTGGAGCATGCAAAATTGTTAGAGAAGAACATTGGGCCGCTAACTAAAGCCATGAATCATGGTTGAAGTTTCAGTTTTGGACATATATCCTCAATCTCATATGAGAATAATAATTATTGCTACATGCTTATGCATTTAAGAGGAGTCCATTATCTGTTGTCCATGTTGTCCCGGTATGGATGTCTAAGTTGAGAATAATCAAAAGCGAGAAATCCAAAATGCGAGCTTTCTCCTTAGACCTTTGTACAGGCGGCATGGAGGTACCCCTTTGTGACACTTGGTTGAAACATGGCATGCAAAGATCCGGTAGTCCAAGCTAAGTAGGACGAGGTGCGGGCACTATTAGTATACTATGCATGAGGCTTGCAACTTGTAAGATATAATTTACATAACTCATATGCTTTATTACTACCGTTGACAAAATTGTTTCATGTTTTCAAAATAAAAGCTCTAGCACAAATACAGCAATCGATGCTTTCCTCTTTGAAGGACCTTTCTTTTACTTTTATTGTTGAGTCAGTTCACCTATCTCTCTCCACCTTAAGAAGCAAACACTTGTGTGAACTGTGCATTGATTCCTACATACTTGCATATTGCATTTGTTATATTGCTCTATGTTGACAATTATCCATGAGATATACATGTTACAAGTTGAAAGCAACCGCTGAAACTTAATCTTCCATTGTGTTGCTTCAATACCTCTACTTTGAATTATTGCTTTATGAGTTAACTCTTATGCAAGACTTATTGATGCTTGTCTTGAAAGTGCTATTCATGAAAAGTCATTGCTTTATGATTCAGTTGTTTACTCATGTCATTACCATTGTTTTGATCGCTGCATTCATTACATATGTTTACAATATGATCAAGATTATGATGGCATGTCACTTGAAATTATCTTTGTTATCGTTTTACCTGCTCGGGACGAGCAGAAGCTGGGGATGCGATACGTCTCCAACGTATCGATAATTTCTTATGTTCCATGCCACATTATTGATGATATCTACATGTTTTATGCACATTATATGTCATTATTATGCATTTTAGGAACTAACCTATTAACAAGATGCCGAAGTGCCGTTCCTTTTTTTGGTTTCAGAAATCCTAGTAAGGAAATATTCTCGGAATTGGACGAAATCAACGCCCAGTTCCTATTTTGCCGGAAGCATCCAGAACACCCGAGAGCCGCCAGAGGGGGCCCTGTGGGCCCCAGATGATAGGGTGGCGCGGCCTGGGCCCTGGCCGCGCCACCTATGGTGTGGCACCCCTTCGACCTCCTGCGCCGCCTCTTCGCCTATATAAAGCCCCTGCATCGAAAACCCTTACGGGGGACGAAGCCACGGTACGCGAAACCTTCCAGAGCCGCCGCTATCGCGAAGCCAAGATCTGGGGGACAGGAGTCTCTGTTCGGCACCCTGCCGGACGGGGAAGTGCCCCCGGAAGGCTTCTCCATCGACACCGCTGCCATCTCCACCGCCATCTTCATCACCGCTGCTGCTCCCATGAGGAGGGAGTAGTTCTCCATCGAGGCTCGGGGCTGTACCGGTAGCTATGTGGTTCATCTCTCTCCTATGTACTTCAATACAATAATCTCATGAGCTGCCTTACATGATTGAGATTCATATGAGTTTTGTATCACTATTCATCTATGTGCTACTCTAGTGATGTTATTAAAGTACTCTATTCCTCCTCCACGTGTGTAAAGGTGACAGTGTGTGCACCGTGTGAGTACTTGGCGTAGGCTATGATCATGATCTCTTGTAGATTGCGAAGTTAACTATTGCTATGATAGTATTGATGTGTATTATTCCTCCTACATAAGCATGAAGGTGACAGTGTGCATGCTATGCTAGTACTTGGTTTAGTCGTATCGATCTTTCTTACACTCTAAGGTTATTTAAATATGAACATCTAATTGTGGAGCTTGTTAACTCCGACATTGAGGGTTCGTGTAATCCTACGCAATGTGTTCATCATCCAACAAGAGAGTGTAGAGTATGCATTTATCTATTCTGTTATGTGATCAAAGTTGAGAGTGTCCACTAGTGAAAGTCTATTCCCTAGGCCTTGTTCCTAAATACGCTATCGCTGCTTGTTTACTGTTTTACTGCGTTACTACTGCTGCGTTACTACTGCTTGTTTACTTCTGCAATATTACTACCATCAACTGCACGCCAGGAGCTATTTTCTGGCGCCGTACTACTGCTCATATTCATTCATACCACTTGTATTTCACTATCTCTTCACCGAACTAGTACACCTATTAGGTGTGTTGGGGACACAAGAGACTTCTTGCTTGTGGTTGCAGGGTTGCATGAGAGGGATATCTTTGACCTTCTTCCTCCCGCCTTCGTAAACCTTCTCCGCCCTCCGTCTGCGGAAGTGCTCGTTCTCGGCGGCTACGTCCTCGGGGAAGCGGGCCGCCCACTCGCGCGCCGCGCGCTCGTCCCGCTCGGCAATGCGCAAACGGCGCTCCGTCTCGCGGCGGCGGCGCTGTTCCTCCTGTCTAACGATGTACGGCGGCGGCGCGAGATCCTCGGCCTGCTGGCGCGTCCACACGTCATGGAAATTCATCGACGATCGCGGGCGCCCGAGCCGCCACGCCACGGCGTCGTACGCGCGCGCGGCCTCGTGCGCGGTCTCGTAGGTGCCGAGGCCGATGCGCTCGCCGCCGTCACGTATCTCCGCGTAATACGTACCTTTGGGGCGCGCGCGGACGCCGCGGTACCCCGTGCCCGAGACGCGGCAGTACCGCGAGCTCGACGCGAGACGAGGCATGGCGGCGGCGGCGGAAGCGGAGCCGCGGCGGCGATATTAGGCGCAGATGGGCAAATTTCAGCAACCCGTGTCCATCTTTTTTTTTGGCAGGATTACGCCATGTACCACCTTCCAATTAGAAAATAGTACTGTTCAGCCTTCCCCTGTTGGGCCCAATATTTCACTTTGGGTTGCCAACGGCCATCTACATGGTAATTGCTCTCGGCCTACTTGCTCCGGCCGTCGAAGCCCAATAACTACAAATGGGCCTTTCTGCTCATGCAATTTCGGCCCTTTTCTAATGAAACACAGATCCTATGAATGGCAAAAGAAAAAAACGCGGAGATTCTACATAAAAGTTGTTTTTAGTTATTTTGAATTATTGGGTTCCAATTTTTGAAACTGCTCATGCCCAATATGAAAATCCTTGTTCGCTCCATACCCACATGGATAACGGTATTTTTAATAATTCATAAAGTGGATTTGAAATTTAAAACATATCCTAATAATTCCATGATTTAATCTATCAACTTGCAAGATCTTGGAGAGAAAAAGCTTGTATTAGTCTGCAGAATCCGCACCGTTTCAAAGGCGGCAGTGGATCAAAAGAAAAAAGGAAGTAGCCAGAAATTAGGGGTCAAAAATAACTCCAAGAAATGAAACTTTTATTGTTCGTAGAGGATGACATGCGGGACCCATGAGCCAGCAGCTTACTCAACGTTTCAAAGGCGGCATGAGATCGGAAGAAAAAGGCAAGTGACCAAATATCAGGTGCCAAAAATAATCCAAGAAATGAAACTTATTGTACATAGAGGATGACATGCGGGTCCCATTTTGCAGCAGCGGTTTCAGCGTTTCAAATGCGGTTTGAGATCAAAAGAAAAAGAAAGTAGCCAGAAATTAGGGGGTAAAAAAACTCCAAAAAAAGAAAGTTGATTGTACATAGAGGATGACATGCGGGTCCCATGAGTCAGCAGCTTACTCAACGTTTCCAAGGCGGCAGGGGATCAAAAGAAAAAGGAAATAGCCAAAAATCAGAGGTGAAAAAAAAACCAAGAAAAGAAATTTTATAGTACATAGAGGATGACATGCGGGTCCCATGAGCCAGCAGGTTCCTCAACGTTTTCAAAGGCCGGTGGGGATCAAAAGAAAAAGGCAAATAGCCAGAAATTAGGGGTAAACAATAAATCCAACAAAGGAAAGGTTTATTGTTCATAGATGCTGACATGTGGGACCCATGAGCCAGCAGCGTCAAGGCAAGTGACCAAAAATCAGGGGTAAAAAAAATCCAAGAAAAGAAACTTTATTGTACATAGAGGATGACATGTGGGTCCCATGAGCCAGCACCTTACTCAACGTTTCAGAGGCGGCTTGAGATCGAAAGAAAAAGGAAAGTGACCGAATATCAGGAGCTAAAAATAATCCAAGAAAGGAAACTTTTATTGTACATAGAGATTGACATATGGGTCCCACTAATACAAGCTCTTTCGCTCGAAGATCTTGCAAGTTGATTGTACATAGAGGATGACATGCGGGCCCCATGTGTCAGCAGCTTACTCAATGTTTCCAAGGCGGCAGTGGATCAAAAGAAAAAGGAAATAGCCAAAATCAGAGGGTGAAAAATAAATCCAACAAAGGAGAGGTTTATTGTCCATGGAGGCTGACATCTGGGACCCACGAGCCAGCCGCGTCCTCTACGTTTAGAAGGCGACTGGGGATCGAAAGAAAAAAGGCAAATAGCCAGAAATTAGGGGTACAAAATAACTCCAAGAAAGGAAGTGTTTATTGTTCATAGAGGCTGACATGTGGGACCCATGAGCCAGCAAAGTCTTCAACGTTTCAAAGGCGGCAGGGGATCAAAAGAAAAAGGAAGTAGCCAGAAATTAGGGGTAAAAAATAACTCCAAGAAAGGAAACTTTTATTGTTCATAGAGGATGACATGCGGGACCCATGCTCCAGCAGCTTCCTCAACGTTTCAAAGGCGGCATGAGATCGAAAGAAAAGGCAAGTGACCAAATATCAGGACCCGAAAATAATCGAAGAAAGAAATTTTATTGTACATAGATGATGACATGCGGGACCCATTTAGCAGCAGCGGTCTCAACGTTTCCAAGGCGGCACGGGATCAAAAGAAAAAGGAAGTAGCCAGAAATTAGGGTTCAAAAATAACTCCAAGAAAGGAAAATTTTATTGTTCGTAGAGGATGACATGAGGGACCCATGAGCCAGCAGCTTACTCAACGTTTCAAAGGCGGCATGAGATCGAAAGAAAAAGGCAAGTGACAAAATATCAGGAGACAAAGATAATCCAAGAAAAGAAAACTTTATTGTACATAGAGGATGACATGCGGGTCCCATTTAGCAGCAGCGGTCTCAACGTTTCAAATGCGGCTTGAGATCAAAAGAAAAAGAAAGTAGCCAGAAATTAGGGGGTAAAAAAACTCCAATAAAGGAAAGTTTTATCGATGAGCCAGCAGAGTCCTCAACGTTTCAAAGGCGGCAGGGGATCAAAAGAAAAAGGAAATAGCAAAAATCAGAGGGTGAAAAAAAACCAAGAAAATGAACTTTTATAGTACATAGAGGATGACATGCGGGTCCCATGAGCCAGCAGGTTTTTCAACGTTTCAAACGTGGCATGAGATCGAAAGAAAAAGGCAAATGACCAAATATCAGGATCCAAAAATAATTCAAGAAAAGAAACTTGATTGTACATAGAGTATGACATGCGGGTCCCATTTAGCAGCAGCGGTATCACCGTTTGAGAGGCGGCAGGGGATCGAAAGAAAAAGGCAAGTGACCAAATATGAGGTGCCAAAAAATCAAAGAAAAGAAAGTTTTATTGTACATAGAGGATGACATGCGGGTCCCATGAGCCAGCAGGTTTTCAACGTTTCAAACGTGGCATGAGATCGAAAGAAAAAGGCAAGTGACCAAATATCAGGAGCCAAAAATAATTCAAGAAAAGAAACTTGATTGTACATAGAGGATGGCATGCGGGTCCCATTTAGCAGCAGCGGTATCACCGTTTGAGAGGCTGCACGGGATCAAAAGAAAAAGCCAAGTGACCAAATATCAGGAGCCAAAAATAATCTAAGAAAAGAAATTTTTTGTACATAGAGGATGACATGCGGGTCCCATTTTGCAGCAGCGGTCTCAACGTTTCCAAGGCGGCACAGGACCAAAAGAAAAAAGAAGTAGCCAGAAATCAGGGGTGAAAAAAATCCAAAAAAAGAACGATTTCAATTGGGCTGCATGTGGACATCTGGGCATTCGAACTATCCTGCTGGCCTTTTGACTCGTACAATTTCAGCCCACTCCAAAACAGGATAGTTCGGATTTTTCTAAAAAAACAGGAAAGTCCTATGCTTCGCAAAAACAAAAAACAAGGAGATTCAGCATATAAATTTGTTTATGTAAAAATAAAGATTTAATTTATCCGTTGAAATAGCTCAGAGCGCAATACACTGTTTATTGTCTGCAAAATAATCAAGATATCACATGTTTCTTGTACGGGGAGGCTGACATCGTGGACCCATGAGCCAGCAGCGTCGTTTTAAAGGCGGCAGGGGATGGAAAGAAAAAATAAACCAAAAATCTGTTGGTAAAAAATCCAAGAAAAGAAACATTTTCGTTCTGAGAGGATGACATGCGGGACCCATGAGGCAGCAGCGTCCTCAGCGCTTATTGTTCATAGAGGCTGACATGTGGGACCCGAGCAGCGTCCTCAACGTTTTAAAGGCGGCAGGATATCGAAAGAAAAAATAAGCCAAAAATCATTTGGTAAACAATATCCAAGAAAAGAAACATTTACCGTTCTGAGAGGATGACATGCGGGACCCATGAGGCAGCAGCATCCTCAACGATTCCAAGGCGGCAGGGGATCAAAGAAAAAAAAAGGAAATATCCAGAAATTAATTAGGGGTTCAAAAAAAATCCATCAAAGGAAACTTTTATTGTTCATAGAGGATGACTTGTGGGACCGACCTGCCAACAGCGTCCTCATCGTTTCAAAGGGGCAGGAGATCCAAAGAAAAAGGCAAATAGCCAGAAATTAGGGGTCAAAAATAACTCCAAGAAAGGAAACTTTTATTGTTCGTAGAGGATGACATGCGGGACCCATGAGCCAGCAGCTTACTCAACGTTTCAAAGGCGGCATGAGATCGAAAGAAAAAGGCAAGTGACAAAATATCAGGAGCAAAAGATAATCCAAGAAAAGAAACTTTATTGTACATAGAGGATGACATGTGGGTCCCATTTTGCAGCAGCGGTCTCAATGTTTGTAATGCGGCTTGAGATCAAAAGAAAAAGAAAGTAGCTAGTAATTAGGGGGTGAAAAAAAATCCAAGAAAGGAAAGTTGATGGACATAGAGGATGACATGCGGGTCCCTTGAGCCAACAGCTTACTCAACGTTTCAAAGGGGGCAGGGGATCAAAAGAAAAAGGCAAGCCAAAAATCAGAGGGTGAAAAAAAATCCAACAAAGGAAACTTTTATAGCACATAGAGGATGACATGCGGGTCCCATGAGCCAGCAGGTTCCTCAACGTTTCAAACGTGGCATGAGATCGAAAGAAAAAGGCAAGTGCCCAAATATGAGGTGCCAAAAAAAACTCCAAGAAAAGAAAGTTGATTGCTCATAGAGGATGACATGCGGGTCCCATGAGCCAGCAGGTTCCCCAACGTTTCAAACGTGGCATGAGATCGAAAGAAAAGGCAAGTGACCAAATATGAGGAGCCAAAAATAATTCAAAGAAAAGAAAGTTTTATAGTACATAGAGGATGACATCGGGTCCCATTTAGAAGCGGTATCACCGTTTGAGAGGGCGGGGATCAAAAGAAAGAAATTGCCAAAAATCAGAGGGTGAAAAAAAACCAGAAAATGAACTTTTATAGTACATAGAGGATGACATGCGGGTTAGCAGCAGCGGTATCACCGTTTGAGAGGCGGCAGAGGATCGAAAGAAAAAGTCAAGTGACCAAATATGAGGTGCCAAAAAAAAAAGAAAATTTTATAGTACATAGAGGATGACATGCGGGTCCCATTTAGCACAGCGGTATCAACATTTGAGAGGCGGCAGGGGATCGAAAGAAAAAGTCAAGTTACCAAATATGAGGTGCCAAAAATAATCCAAGAAAAGAAAGTTTTATAGTACATAGAGGATGACATGCGGGTCCCATTTAGCAACGCGGTATCACTGTTTGAGAGCGACGGTGATCGAAGAAAAAAGTCAAGTGACCAAATATGAGGTGCCAAAAATCCAAGAAAAGAAAGTTTTATAGTACATAGAGGATGACATGCGGGTCCCATTTAGCGCAGCGGTATCACCGTTTGAGAGGCGGCAGGGGATCGAAAGAAAAAGGTAAGTGACCAAATATGAGGTGCCAAAAATAATTCAAGAAAAAGAAAGTTTTATAGTACATAGAGGATGACATGCGGGTCGATTTAGCAGCAGCGTATCACCGTTTGAGAGGCGCAGGGGATCGAAAGAAAAAGGCAAGTGACCAAATTTGAGGTGCAAAAAAAACTCCAAGAAAAGAAAGTTGATTGCACATAGAGGATGACATGCGGGTCCCATTTAGCAGCAGCGGTCTCAACGTTTCCAAGGCGGCAAGGGATCAAAAGAAAAAGGAAGTAGCCAGAAATCAGGGGGTCAAAAAAAATCCAAGAATAGAAAGAATTTTGGTTCATAGAGGATGACATGCGGGACCCATGATCCTGCATCGTAAACGGCTCGATCGGAGAACGTTGAACGAGATGGCGCGATGTAGAAAAAAACAATGCCAGAGAGGCTGCCATCTGGGCCCTACATCCCTCGGCGGTGCGGATTTGCGTTGACTCGGCCGGCGAACCCGAGATTTCGAGATGCACCACGTCCCGGGCCACCATACGCGACGTTTTGGCCGCTTTCGTCGGGCTAGGTGGCCTCAAAAACGAGGAAAAAAAGTTTTGACATGCACCACGGAGGGACCAAAAATCGTCGGCCATGGTACACCAGCAACCACGGCGCGACTTCAACTTCGTCGGCCATGGCAACTTTTCTTGTAGTGTAGGAAGCTTCGCGAGGCAATCCATGGGGTGTTACCGATTGCTGTAGAAGGCCTCTCTCTCTCTCTTTGTTAAATTAAGCAAGGAGTGTTGAACGTAGAAAAGCAGATTTCTAAGTTGGTGTTGCAGCGACCAACTATGTCTTCAACGCTCAAGACGAGCCTGGCTTTAATTTAATGAAGCCACACAACGGCAGAGTATAAAAGTAGCACCAACATCTAGCAGGGATTGCCCGGACACACAACATAGTTTGCACGAGAAAACAACAAACAAACAGAGACAAAAGACAACCAGGCGTACGAACGTGCCCCAACACGTTGGTTTACTCGGAAATCCAATTCAGCAGCGGCACCAAGCATCAGTCTTCCGGGTCAGATCTCACAATGGCATGCAGTGCACGGATATACTGCGTATCGCCTGCTCCAGCACCTTCTGGTCCTGTATCTAGCCAGGCTTACACCTGAAGATATATAGACAATTTATATACTCCATCAGCAGGCTGCGATGGGAAAGATCCCTCAAGTGTGAATTTGTGCTTATGTTCCAAAGTGCCCGAGAGGAGGCAGCACAACAGGTCCATAAGACCCGTTTGGTTTGGCCGAGCGCAATGTAAAAACCTAAAAACATCGACAAAACACGAGGGGTTCTAGGAGCATCCTAAACGGTTCCTATTGTGCTCCACAAACGAGCCATCGGACAAGCGAAAAAATATAGTTCATGTCCTCCCAATCCTCACATAAGGTAATTATTCCCATGGACGGGCCACGCCTACGCGAGGTTGTCATTGGACGGAAGCGCCAAGGCCAATTGCCACGGGAACACCTGTTGACGTCGAAACCCACCGGCGGGCGTGGCGGTCAACACCGTAGAGCGGGAACGACTAGGGCTGCGGCTGGCCGATCCTCGAGCGACGGCCCGCAAAGCCTCCTGGTCGCGCGCCGATGCAAGTGCCACCTGCCCTATACCTGGTCGGAAGGTGTGGATGATGCCTCGCTTAGTTTCCTGCAGGGCACACACGTACACGTTAAATACGAGCCTCGATCGGCTCTCAGGTTGTCCTGTGAATCGGCTCATGGAGCCGATCCACCCATGATTCGTCCGAGGTGGCCGAATATATGGTGGTCCTGCTTGATCATGATAAAGCGTATGAGATCCACGACGATCTGGGGTTTTCACCGCATAATCGGATCATCCTACTCACGATTGGGCCTCGCGCTCACACACGGTAAACGTAAGCCAGCCCTAGACAAGGCCTAAAAACCAACACTAGGTTGATCCTCGGAACGTCCTGTCTAGGGGCAGCAAACTACACCCTGCATGCCGCTGGATCCTCCAACCCTTTGTAAGGCCTAACTATTGCAGATATTAAACTAATCCTTGATGAATCAAGGAGCGACCGTAACGGATCAGATCTACTAAACAACGATCAAGCGGGGTGCCGCCCCTGCACCCATGATGAGGTACAGGGACGGCTAGATGCGCAAGGGTTGCACTACGACAGCATATGATACTAGGAACAATGCTAACCCTAACACATCTATGATAACTACGTTGCTCGCCATCAAAAAGGCTTCAGTACGAGCAACGCATGAACAACTAGGCAGGCTCGTGCTGCCTAGATCGCGAGATGCGATCTAGGCAGCATGGTGCTTACCGGAGGAACCCTCGAGACGAAGGAGTTGGCGATGCGCCGAGATTGGTTTGTGTTGAACGTTGGTTGTTGTTTATTCCATAAACCCTAGGTACATATTTATAGTCCAGGGGACTTTCTAATGTGGGCGTGCACTAAACCGTGCACGAGATAAACTCTAATTTCTAAACTAAGATACACGGGCTAGCTAGCCCAAACTTGGTAAACAAGGCCGATTCACATATCTCTTCTATATGTATATCTTCAAGTCCATCTTGATCGCGGCCCACCTCTGGCTTGGTCAAATTCTGGTGATAACACATGCCCCCCTGGTTTTGGAAATGACATTTCCAAAATCATTATGCTTTCCTTCGTCGGGTCATGTCATGGCAGAGCAGAACTGTCGCAGCATACTTCATGATGACGTCTTGCCTCCTCGCCTTCTCTGCGCGATTTGACGGTTTTGGCACCACGTCCTCGAAACTGCAGGCATTTAAACTTCCACCATATCCCCTTTATTTAACCGCATAAACAGTTCTTCTCTTCGTCCCCTTTCGCATTGGCACCCCAAAAATCCCTCTGAGCCACAATGCCTTCTCCTTCCTCCGACTCATCGGTTTTCTCCATCGAGTCCTCCTCCCGCAGTCGACGCGGAGTGGAACCGGCGAAGGTCCACGCGGCCAACACTCGCCGCGCCATCGAGGCCGGGGACGAGCCCGCCATGATTTCTCCATTTGGTCGAGAGGATGACAAGTCACGACGACGAGGAGGCGATCTCCGCTTCCTCGTAAAGGAGCGGTGGAGGAAAGCGAGACGGTGCTTTCCATGGGATGGGGTCCCTTCCTCTCTGGCGGAGGAAGAGGAAGAGGAAGGCAGCAGCTCTTCGGACGAGCGCCGGCCAAGCGGCCTGCCTCGGCACAGGAACCTCGGCGGCGTCGGCAGCGACGATGGTGACGCTGATGATGAAGATGAGGACAACGAGGTCCTGTTGGCGGTCACGGAGCGCGACGATGAGCAGGCCGGAGCGTGTGCGACGGCGCAGCGGCGACGACGAGCGTGATGGCCCGTAGATAAGACCTCTAGAATAGGGCCAGCGGTAGTAGATGGGGCAATGTATCCCCTAGTATTTCCTTTTGAAAGTAATTAGCTCCTCATGTAAGAAATTCGCTTATCAATGAAGAACTTTTCCCCACTTTGATTTTGCCGATTTCTTCTGAGTTCAATTGAGCCGATTCCCTCTTCTACTGACCTTGCCGATTCGTCCTCCCCTTCTTCAACTGACGATTTTCTAAATCTGGCAGGAAAATGCAGGATCTTCAGGAAAGCCTTTGAATTTTTCCAACCAAACCCAATAATCCTCTTCGACACCCATCATTTGTGAAGAAGGTGGAAATGAAGGATCAGCCGATGGCGTCCCAATCGGCTCTTTAAAGGGCAAAACAGAATATCCACCAGGCCTGCTGCCTCTCGAGTCTTGGCCAAGGCAAAAACAGAAACGAGGACGCGTAACTTAGCTGAATTAGCCTGGGCTTGATCATGCAGAGCCAGCCGATTTGCACATAAATCGGCTTGCAGAGAGCCTTCAAGGTGGGCTGCCCCCCGAGTTTCTTCAGTCCGCTCCTAGCGCCCTGCTGGTCAGATCGGCTCCTTTCCTTTGGCGGATCTAATGCGATCCATCCTCGACCTGATCTGCACGTCCAGGCTGCTCTTGAAGAGAGGATCCGAGCCCTTAAATTACTCCATTGAGGAGTTCTTCCATTAAAATCCCCCTTCGTGCTTCATTGATCCTCTGATCGTAACAGTTATTCCTCTTGAGTCGATGCCCTTGCATCGGCTGCTTCTCAATTCTAAAGTCGATGTCCTTGCATCGGCTGTAAAATGTTTAAAAATTTTAGGCCGATTTGTGTATCGGCCCCCATACTTAGTATTATCTCATATCCTCATGTTTTATCCATCTAGGTGCCCCCCGAGCCGATTCTGTCAAGAGAATTGATGGTATCGGCTCTTCAGATAGTCCTTGTTGGGTCAAACGTTGATCCCAGGCAGAATGGATGGTGAGGATAATTTTGGCCGATCGCTGGAATCGGCCTCCACGTTGCTTGCTCGGTGAAGGTTTTGTAATATCCCTTCAACAGTTTCGGAGGGCCGATCGCAAGGATCAGCCTCGCCACGTTGCTTATTGACGTAGTCTTGCTACTCGTCCATGTCAGTGGACAAAACCAGCCCAATCTCCGATTTTATCACGTTGGTGCGCTTGCTGTTGTCCACCTTAGGTGCATCGTGTGATCGTGGAGCTCTACACTTCGCCGGACGAACGAGCACCATGTTTGTGCCAGCCGATGTTTCATCATCGGCTTTCCTTTGCTTGGGGCGCCACTCTTTTCTTTGCGGCAGTCCCTCCTCATCCAGGGTCCTCTGGACTTTCGCAGCCAAATCAGGTCGTGCCTTCCTCAGCGTATGCAAGTATAACCTTTCGGCTTCCTCCAGACCGCGCAATCGCTGAACCCTGCGCTTTTGTGAATGGCTGAGACCATCAGGGCACCACCTTGGACGGTGGTACCTGTCTTCTTCGTCTTCCCCCTCGTCTTCCGAATCCTCGAGATCTTCCAACAGAGGGGTCTCAGCACGTCTGTTTTGTGGTGGGAGAGGCCCTAGGCGCTCGAATACAGACACGTTGGCTGCCTCCTTCTTTTTCTGGTTGCATTCTGGGCAGTTGCCGATTGTTGGTAATCGGCTCATTCCTGAATCCCAGCAGTGTCTGAAGAAAGGGCAGTCCCAATGCCTGTCCGTATCGTCCTGCTCCCTGGCGTGGCGCTCCTGCCGCTCCTCATCGTGATTATGCCGACGATGTCTTCTGTCGTTTCTAGCCATACGGCCTCTTTCATCATCGTCGCCGTGTTGCCGGCGTTGATCATACCGACTCACGTACTTATTGAGGAGGTGATCAGAGAGGGGTCGTTGATATCTTATGTTCTTAACTTCCCCCTCTGTGACATAGCGCTTGCCATCTTGACGGAGCCGATCGCATGGAGCGGCCCCCTCTGTGTCCTTGCTCTGAGAGCAGCTGTCCTCATCCCCGTCCTTCTCAGAGCGGTGTCCAAGCTCTACCATGCTGATGTTGGCTGAGAAATCAGGCTGGCACCCTCCGAGGTGGGCGAACTCCACCATGTTGACGGCGGGGAAGGGGTGTGTGTCGACCTTCATGGCATACTGGTTGAAAATTAGTCGCCCATTTTCTATTGCCACTTGGATCTGCTGACGCCACACCCTGCAGTCATTAGTGGTGTGGGTGAACGTGTTATGCCACTTGCAGTATGGCTTTCCGTTCAGCTCTTGCACCGTGGGAACTTTGTGGCCTTCGGGAATCTTTATATGCTTCTCCGCGAGTAAGAGATCGAAAATTTGCTCGGTTTTCGTCACGTCGAAGTCGAATCCTCTTGGAGGTCCTGGTGGCTTCACCCATTTGCAGGTTACTGGGCCTGCAGCTCGAGTCCACTCAGCCACCGCGACCTCTTGTTCTCCCGTAGCGACCTCATCTTCGCCTGCGTCGACCATGGTAACCACCCGCTTGAACTTGTCCTGGTAGACATCTGGGTGACGCTGTTCATATGCTGACAGCTTCTGAACCATGTGCGCTAGTGACGGGTAGTCCGCTTGGGAGGCCACGTCCTTGATCGATGATGACAGACCCACCACCGCCAACTCGACTGCTTCCTTTTCGCTTACGTGAACCGAATAGCATCGGTTCCTAACGGTCCTGAAGCGCTGGATGTATTCTGACACTGTTTCCCCGCGCTTCTGTCGTACTTGTGCTAGATCGGCAATGCCAGCCTCGGAAGCCTCTGAGTGATATTGCTCATGGAACCGTTCTTCCAGCTGCTTCCAAGTCTGGACTGAGTTCGGTGGCAGCGACGTGTACCAGCCGAAAGCCGATCCTGTGAGGGACTGTGAGAAGTACCTCACGCGCAGCTCGTCTGACGCTGAGATCATGCCCAGCTGTGCCAAATATCGGCTCACATGCTCGATGGAGCTGGAGCCATCTGATCCGCTGAACTTTGTGAAGTCCGGGAGCCGATATTTGGGTGGTAGCGGGATCAATTCGTACTCGTTGGGGTACGGCTTGGTATAGCCGATCGCCTTTCTTTTCGGCATCATGCCGAACTGATCTTTCAGGATCGTACAAATTTGATCCGCGGTGATGGCTGCAGGTGCCGAACCCTGAAGATTCGTCGGAGTGGCGTACTTAACCAGCCATGCCTGTTTCTCTGGTTCTGAGCCAACTGCAGGAGCTGGGCTCGGGAGTTTTGTCGGGGTGGCGTATTTAGCTAGCCACGTTTGCTTCTCAGGGTCTGCCTCCGACGTTCCTCCTGTTGCCCCAGAAGTCCCTGCTATAGCAACCTGGTTCGAGGGTGCCCAGGTGCTGCAGTCTGGCACGTATGCGCATGCGTACCCGTGCGGGATCTCCTTGGGCGCGTCCTGTAGGAATTGGTAGTCACTGGGGTCACCACCAATCTTGTAGACGACATAGGCCGATGAGTTCGGCGCTTCGGGCGCTGCCAACGCGAACGGCAGCGGTGGACGGGACTGGAGTAGCAACTCCCCTTGGTGAGTCCCTAGGGCTGGTCCTGACGGAGAGTACTGATGGCTCATGATCTCCTGGATCACGCGCAGCGCGACGCGCTCCAACGTATTCACCAGGCTCTCAGAATGGCGGTGCAGCGAATGAGCCACCATGAAGTTGATCTCCTGACGCAGCGACCTGGTGCGTTCTTCTGACGGGGTGGATAGGTCCACTCCATCAAGTGCGCCTTCAGGTGAGAACCCCTTCCATCTGATGCCATGGGAGCGGGTCCTGTGGAAAGAGCCGATGAGGTCGGCTTCGAGGAGGACCTTGACCTCGTCGTACTTCTTCTTGAGCTCGCCAGTGAGCTCCTCGTAGGTGACCGGAGTTTCTTCCGCCATCTCTGATGTGGATGGCGAGGTGGTTGTCGTTGAAGATTGTCCCACCGGGCGTGCCAGAATGTGTTGACGTCAGAAACCCACCGGCGGGCAGTGACTGGTCAACACCGTAGAGCCGGGAACGACTAGGGCTGCGGCTGGCCCCAGTCCCTCAGAGCGACGGCCCGCAAAGCCTCCTGGTCGCGCGCCGATGCAAATTGCAAGGGCGTGCCACCTGACCTATACCTGGTCAGGAAGGTGTGGATGATGCCTCGCTTAGTTTCCTGCAGGGCACACACGTACACGTTAAATACGAGCCTCGATCGGCTCTCAGGTTGTCCTGTGAATCGGCTCATGGAGCCGATCCACCCATGATTCGTCCGAGGTGGCCGAATATATGGTGGTCCTGCTTGATCATGATAAAGCGTATGAGATCCACGACGATCTGGGGTTTTCACCGCATAATCGGATCATCCTACTCACGATTGGGCCTCGCGCTCACACACGGTAAACGTAAGCCAGCCCTAGACAAGGCCTAAAAACCAACACTAGGTTGATCCTCGGAACGTCCTGTCTAGGGGCAGCAAACTACACCCTGCATGCCGCTGGATCCTCCAACCCTTTGTAAGGCCTAACTATTGCAGATATTAAACTAATCCTTGATGAATCAAGGAGCGACCGTAACGGATCAGATCTACTAAACAACGATCAAGCGGGGTGCCGCCCCTGCACCCATGATGAGGTACAGGGACGGCTAGATGCGCAAGGGTTGCACTACGACAGCATATGATACTAGGAACAATGCTAACCCTAACACATCTATGATAACTACGTTGCTCGCCATCAAAAAGGCTTCAGTACGAGCAACGCATGAACAACTAGGCAGGCTCGTGCTGCCTAGATCGCGAGATGCGATCTAGGCAGCATGGTGCTTACCGGAGGAACCCTCGAGACGAAGGAGTTGGCGATGCGCCGAGATTGGTTTGTGTTGAACGTTGGTTGTTGTTTATTCCATAAACCCTAGGTACATATTTATAGTCCAGGGGACTTTCTAATGTGGTCGTGCACTAAACCGTGCACGAGATAAACTCTAATTTCTAAACTAAGATACACGGGCTAGCTAGCCCAAACTTGGTAAACAAGGCCGATTCACATATCTCTTCTATATGTATATCTTCAAGTCCATCTTGATCGCGGCCCACCTCTGGCTTGGTCAAATTCTGGTGATAACAACACCCTAATTTTTAAAGGGGCACAAATCCTCCAAATCTCTCAATAGTGCTTTTGCGGGGTTCCCTGACACAGCTTTGCGTACGTGAGCGCACCGTAAACCTCCGAAGGTTCTAATGCCCAAGAAATGCGGCGGCAAGTCGGTTAACCTGAGGTCGTCAATCTCCCGCCTAAGAGTTGTCCACGCGACCTGCTCCCACCTAGAGCACAGCGAAAGGGGATGCGCTGTGATCCATTGGCCCGGGCCCTCGGAATGGAAACATCCTGCTCCCTAGTCATAGCAAACAATGAAGGAAGCGCTCACACGCGGACTCTCCCTAGCCACCAATCCTTCCATAGCCTCGTGGAGCCGTCATGGACGGTATGTTTTACACCCAACCTAAACACCGTTTTAACTTACGGACCGTGCTCTGTGCGAGCCAATATGTGGAGTCAACCAAGAGATCAGAGGCTCGCAGATATTTGCTTTTCGAGGATATCGGCCCACAAGCCTTGTTCCCTAGCGTACAATTTCCAAATCCATTTGACCATCAAGCAGATGTTCATGATCCTGGTGTTAATGATACCAAGTCCCCCCCAAGTCTTTGGGCTTACTGGACCGCGTCCCAACGCACCTGGTATTTACGTCTCGGTCCATTTGCCTCCTAGAAAAATCTGGCCGGTGTTTATCAAAAGTCTTGTGCACCCTTACCCGGAGGCGGACGCCCATGGCGTGCATCGGCAAGTTGGAAAGACAAGGGTTAATAAGAGTCAACCTAGCGTCCAATGACATCACCTTGCCCATCCAGGGTGTGGCTTCGCCACCTTAGCCCCATGCGGAGCCCAATCACTAGCCATGAGTGCCTTATCACTAATAGGCAGCCCTAGATACGTGAAAGAGAAGGACCCCTCTGCGGTTCAACATGTTCACAATTCTTTGCTCCTCTTCGAGGTCCCCAAAACCATCACGTCTCTCTTATGAAAGTTAATGCGAAGGCGACATGTTCTCGAAACGGGAGCGAAACTTGAGATTGGCGATAGCCAAATCTCCAATTGGACCATAATGATCGTGTCATCCGCATATTGAAGGTGCGACCCCCGATTAGGTATGGGATCACTCAGAAGTGACATGTTGCCACAGTAGCATCCAACATGTTTCCCAAGGCATCAGCAAAATCAAACAGATGCGGGATAGGGGGTCACCCGACGAACACCCCGTTTTGAAGAAATTCCCAATCTCTCCATTAATGGTGATGGCAGACGCCCCCGAGACCATACCCATAGCCCGATGAATCCACCTAGGGTCAAAGCCTTTGCGTCGAGCACTTCCTTGAGGAAGCCCCGCCTAACGCGCCGTACGCTTTCTCAAAGTCCAGTTTTAAGAAAACTCTGAAGTTTCTTGGACTTGGTTTCATGAACAATCTCATGCAGAGGCAGAACCCCATCATGAATGTGTCTACCTTGAATAAACGCAGATTGAGTCCTACTAATGTTCCGATGAGCAATTTGGGTTATCCTAAGTGTGAAAGCCTTAGCCACAAACTTGAAGCTAACATTGATAAGGGTAATTGGTCTAAAGTGTTGAATATCCTCTGCGCCAACTTTGGGGATCAAAGTGAGGATCCAGAGTTCGTCTCGCCACATCCAGTCCCCTAGAGTGAAGCCATTCGCGATAGCTCGGATGTCAGTTTGGTGAGGTCCTAGAAGGTATTAAAAGACCACCGGTAACCCATCGGACCGGAGTCGTGTTGACCTTCATCTTGGCAAGTACAGGTCAAGCTCCCTATCGGTGAAATTGAGCATCAAAGCCTCATTTTTAGCCTCAAAGACACGCTCCGACGTGCCCCAAGAAGCCAGCCCACCCCGAGCCTCATCATATGAACCCATCAATTGAAGGTAGAAGTCGTAAATGTGCTTTTGCAACCCCAGAGCGTACGAAATGACACATTGATCCGAAACCAACTTGGATATAAGGCATTTCCTCCTCCATACGTTGGCCATGGCGTCGAAGAACT
This sequence comes from Lolium multiflorum, assembly GCA_030979885.1. Lineage (NCBI taxonomy): Eukaryota > Viridiplantae > Streptophyta > Magnoliopsida > Poales > Poaceae > Lolium > Lolium multiflorum. Next base: position 253,979,307 of record CM061753.1, read on the forward strand.
CCGTGTTTGCATCCCCCTGGAGCAACCACACCAGCGGTTCCTCTCCCTCAGTACTCTTCCTCAACCTTCAGATGCATGAGTTGGTTCTCAAGGTGATACCTCATGGCCCACCCCTCATCGTCAAGACCATGAGTCGACTAAATTATCTAGCCCTGTATTTGAGACAGATAATCCGTTTGATATCACGCTCGCTCTACCCAAATTGGCCCCAACCCTTAAGGAATTGGTTGATGTCCCCCAAAATCCGTTGCCACGCATCAATCGAGTCATAGAAAACACCCCCAAGTGCTTCTAGCGTCTTCCACTTGTCCCGCACCAGCTCGGTAAACCCAGTTGGTGCAACCAACTTTCTCAAAGAAAAATCTAGGGCTCCTCTTCCTGAACTCCTCTCCGGAGTCGAGAATGAGGGGGGATGGTCGGAACCAATAATGGTCTCCACCTACAGCGTGCATAGCGGGAGGAGGGCCTCCCCGATCGGTCGAGACAAACACCCTATCCAACACGCACCTCACCTGGTCGGTTTGTCGTTAGTCCACGTGTACAGCCCCCACGTCGATCTCCTGAGCCAAATTGGCAATGCAATCTTTAAAGTTGTGGAATCTCGGCGAGTTGATGTTTTTGTTATTCTTATCCCCTGATCCCCGAATCAGGTTGAAATCACCACCACCACCACCACCGGGAAATGGCACGCCGATCCGCACGTATAGTTCGTGAGGAACTCCCTAGTCCTTCGTGGTCCTCGGGCCATCAACAAAGAAGGACCACGTCTTGGCGGAATCTAGTTGCATGACATAAACCGGATGAAGAAGGAACTCGAGCGCGCTCCAAGCTTTCACCTCGAAAGTCTTCATTGACTCGAGGAGCATCCCTCCCGAGCGCCCTGCACCGGGTGAAGTGCCTGAGCAAATCTCCCACCCGATCAATCCCCATAAGATCCGCAGTGAGAAGAGGAGATTATGTCGTCTCTGCAATCCAACAAAGTCTAGGTGTTCCCTTGCCATGAACTCCCGAACTTTGGGCCAGCTGCCGACCAGTGCCCGCCTCTTTCTCTGTCCCCGGTAGTAGCTTTTCTACCACATAATTCCTTATTTGGCTCTAGTTGAAACTTCACTTCCTTTATTGACCCTCAAAAATTTCTTCCCTTTTTGACACCGCATCTTCTTTTTTCCTTATATGACCTTCCGTCCATTTTAGGTACTACAGGTGTTAAAATGATAGCTAAAGACCCTTCTACACCTGCTGCCATGTGGGGCCCACCTCATCCTCTATCTCCTTATCTTCTTCTTCCTCTCCTCTTGATCCTAGCCTTGGTATCCGTGTTCGTCGCCTACCCGCTCCGGCCTCTCTCCATCTCCCTCCCTTCCTCCTCCCCCATCGTGGCAGCCCACGCACCCTTCAACCTCCTCACTGGACTGGGAGCTGTTCATCTAGTGGGAACCTACATCCCCAGCAGGATCTGGCAACAACTCGCCGCTCAGGGCTGGCGGCGGCTAGGAGGAGGGGCCCGCGCTAGAGGTGTTCTTGGGGTTCGACTGCTTGCGAGCTCGTTGGCTCGACCTCGCACCGTGGGGTCGGGCCCTCCGGCCACCGCCCGACGCCGTCTTTCCGTTGCGCAAACAACCTCGCCGCACGAATTGGTGTCACCTCCTCATCTGCCGCACCAGCGCGCCACGAAGGTCCCCGTCGCACACGGCATGCGCGACTCTAGCATCGGGCCGGATGTGCTACGCCTTGAAACCCACGTGCGTGCAGCTGGGCCTGGCCCGCCGCGGCCGACAAATCGTGGTTGTCCTCGCCACGTGCCCTGCCGCTCCCATCTACCGCATGCGGGTCGGCGGCGTTCGTCCCAAGGTTAGCCTCCTCTCCACGCAAGGTCGCCTAGGCGAGATGGCCGGATGTTGTCCCCTCAGCTCCAGATGGTGAGGAGTCAAAGCCGCAGCGGTGTCGGGATGGCCCGAGGTGAGTCTTTGGAGCAAAAACTTTTGCACACTAAGGGCAGGGGTAACCTAGAGCAGGAGGCAAAAAACACCGACATGTTTAATTAGGGACTCAAACATCAAAGAACAGTGTAACAGAATGGACGGAAGGTCATTAAGGAACCAAATTTTGACTCAGCGCCAACAAGGAAGGCAAAGTTTTTGAAGACCAAGAAAGGAAATGAAGTTTCAACTAGGTTCAAATAAGAATTCTCTCCTTTTCTACTAGCTACCAACCGGTCTGAAAAAATGTGGTGATAGAGTTGAGTTTCTTGCCGTCGAAGAAACGGAGGCACCTCGTCACCATTGTGACCGCTGCCGCTCGACGGGGAGTGAACGGCGGCAATAATATATCTCGATGGAGAAGATACATGCATGAACAACTATGTACGAGGTTTGTTTCTGACGAGTCAAAAATACAATGAAGTACAGTACTGTATTTCACTTTCGCGACAGACACACAGGAAAAATCTCTGAGGCGCGCCTCCGCGAATAGTTCCGCGACAGCCCATATGCATCTCCGAAATCAATGCGCGGGCCGGATATCCCGGGCCGAAAGCGGCCCAGCAAGGGAACGAACTACACCACGTCGTAATTTAGTACCACCTCGGCAGATTTGTACGGGCAGCTCCTGCTTAAATACCACGGTATATGAACCACAACCCGAAAGCACGCTCGTACTCCGAGCCACGGTCGAAGCAAAGGCTGTTGCGACATACCTTCTGGCTGGGCCCCTCCCCAAGGGTCTGTAACCCCAAGGTCGTTAAGTTGTGTGGGGGCAAATGAGCAGCACATGTCCTTTTTTATATACTGTAGTTTCCAATGCCTTTGAAAATAACACGTGCATTCTTTGCTCCATAGCTAGACAGTCGTCCTCTCAAAATAGGCTTTGGCCTCCATAATTTACCACCAAAGACATTGAAACAAGACCAGGTGGAATCACGGCTCCGCGACGACGCCGCAAGAGGGTAACGACACGACGCCGTGGCACACCGTGGGGAGGATGACCACAACGATGCCGCCCAATAGGGTTACGACACATGCGAGGCCGCCATTGGCGCAAGGCGTTGATCTTTGCCCCGAAATATCCTCGCACCACTCTTGAGAACTCAGTTGTCCCATGTCCACGAGTTAGGCTTCGAAACGCGATTTGCAAGCCGCCAAAGCCGGGTGCCGCCAACACCAGGATCCCTCACCGTCCGCTCCACGCCATCCCCATGACACGTTGTTTCTCGTAGAGCCGCCGCGCCCAACTTCTCGGATGCCGCCCCGGCATCCACGAACTCGAGCCCATGACTTGACCAACACACCGCAAAGCAGCTGATTGACGAGTAGGACGACATCATGCATGGCCAACACCAACCCGACGTGTTCGCCATAACCCTATTAGCCATGCCATCGTTGCCGCGCCTAGGCCGCCGCCGCCGTCCACCTGCTCGTTGACAAGGGGTAACCTTATCAATACCCATTGATGATGGACTTGGGTTTTGTGAAAGGAGAGCCTGGTGAATTCAAAGACCGATCAGCTAAACTAGGTAGCCGACAAAAAGTATGATTAAGGGCAAAAACTCATCAAGATTGTATTACGAAACTAGGGTTTGGGGTGTAGCGGGTTGTGAATCGAATCCCCCTATGGTTCCTTCTAGCCCTTATATAGTGGGCTAGGTCTAAGAGTCCACATTTTGGTATGTTACATTGCCTAGGTCGGCTTACCCGATATGGGGCCTAGCCTACCTATTATACATAGCTATTGGCTTGACTCTCTGTGTATTCTTCATGGGCTTCAAAGAGCATGGATACCCCATGTGTGGTTTGGTAATTAATGACCAACCGGATGGCCTAATGTTTGCATTGAGTTATTTTGTAGGAGTTGTCCATAGGCAATGCTTGAACCATATGTTGGCTTCAAGGTTGCAATAAGAAGAAATTGATGAAGAATATCAAGTGTCAAGTATGTCTCAAATATGAAGATGAAGTGAGCCCTCAAGTTTACCTTGAAGACATCAACATGATGAAGAATGAAGTGCAAGTTCAAGATGAGCCAACTCGAAGAGATCATATGCTCGAAGCTTGCCATGGAGAAATGAAGTGCAAGTTGGAACTTGAGAGAGAAGGACTTGAGCATATTTGTGGTGTTCTTGCCATTGCATTTGATGCATCGATTTGAGTTCTGTGGTGATTGCGAGTAAGTGAGAAAGTTGTTACTCGGGGTTCTTGGAAGCTTAGACAACTTTATCTAAGACTTGTCAAAATGTGGAGCAAAGATGTGCAATCAAGATGCGCTATATGATATAGAAACATTGTCGAAGCGAGACCTTGTCTCTGATGATGTCACACTAGATGACAGATGATCATGTCACACGACACGACCAGATAAAGCCACACGTTCTTTGACATATCGACCTCCTGCGCGTCTATTATTGCCGTCACGGCGCCTGGCCGGCTAGGCTTTGGGATTGGATCTAACCGTCATGGATCCATGACACACATGCCAAACCGTCAGCATCACGTGTTTGTGTCATCAAAATACACAACCACAAACTTGCCAATAAAATCACGTAAAACATGGTTCATCAGTCTCATGAAAGTGCTAGGTGCATTAGTTAGACCAAAAGGCATTACTAACCACTCATATAAACCAAATTTTGTTTTAAAGGCTGTTTTCCACTCATCCCCTTCTTTCATCCTAATTTGATGATAACCACTACGCAAATCAATTTTAGAGAAAACAACAGCACCACTCAATTCATCTAGCATATCCTCTAAACGGGGAATAGGATGACGATATCGAATAGTAATGTTGTTTATCGCTCTACAATCTACGCACATACGCCATGTACCATCTTTCTTAGGAACTAGAATAACAGGAACAACACAAGGACTAAGGCTTATGCGGATATAACCTTTGTCGAGTAGCGCTTGTACTTGCTTCTGTATCTCCTTCGTCTCTTCGGGATTAGTGCGATATGGCGCCCTATTGGGCAGCGAGGCGCCGGGGATCAAGTCAATTTGATGCTCAATACCACGCAATGGTGGTAGTCCTGCGGGTACCTCCTCCGGAAACACGTCGCGGAATTCCTGCAAAACATTAGAAACACCAAGAGGAAGAGGGGTCATGTCATTAGAAACCAAAACCGTACCCCTGTACATGAGCACAAGAGGCATGGTTGTAGGATCCTCACTAAATTCTCTCATGTCTTCTTTGGTGGCTAAAAGCACTAAGGAATTCACTCTCTCACTTTTCGTTATATCACTCACGACATTACAATTCTCTCGCCTATCTAGAGGTGCATCCTCCAAGTTTACTTCAATTTCTGACGAGATTCATTGACAATTTGTTGTGGTGACATAGGCTGCAAGTTAATTTTCTTGCCCTTGAACTCCAAGTGATATGTATTGGCACGGCCATTGTGTTGCACAGAACGGTCATAGAGCCAAGGCCGACCCAATAGTAGGTGACACACCGTCATAGGAACCACATCAAAATCAATGGAATCCTTATACGGTCCAATCTCAAACTCAACACGCACCATGTGGTTTACCTTCATCTCACCATTTGTCGCTCAACCACTGAATATAGTATGGATGCGGGTGCGGTAGATACTTCAACTTCACTTGTACACAACTCTGCACTAACTGCGGCAACTCCCGACAGACGAGCCCATGTGGCCACACGTTCTCGACATATCCGACCTCCTGCCGCGTACGCTATTGCCGCACAACCCCGGCTCGGCTAGGCTTTGGGATTGGATCTAACCGTCATGGATCCATGACACACATGCCAAACCGTCGCATCACGTGTTTGTCGCATTTTTGACTTACTTTGACGAAGTAAAATCGTCGAGAAAACCCGAACGGATGTAGTGGCACCGGCCCAATAACCTATCTGCCCGAGCGTAGTCCTCGTAATATTGTGTCGCTGTTCACGCTTAGTTGTAGCTCCTTCGGTTAGCCTTGTTTTATGTATATGCGCTCTATCTTATAAGCTCGATTCAGCATCTTGTATCTGTTTCGTCGTAAGGGCGTTAATTTATTATTAACCGTTGGGCTTGTTTTTTTAAATCTAGAAACAGCTTTTATTTATTTATCTAGAACAAAACGTGACAGGCCAATCAATCCCATTCTCAAAAAATAAAAAGCTTGTAGAGAGCAGGGTCGGGAGTCGGGACCCCGGTCACGGCCGTTTGCATGCTGACTCGGTCGCGCGTGACATAACGGCAGCCAGCCCCTCCTCTCTGAGACCCTGACAACCGACCCCTCCCCCTCCCCGTACCCCCAATCCAAGAAATCAAAGAAAATCAAGAATCAAGAAACCCCGGCCATGGCTACCGCCGGCGAGCCGCCGTTCGGGTCCCATCCTTCGGAGCTGGAGCTTATCCGGCAATACCTGAGACCCTGGGTGGTTTCAGGAGAGCTCGACTGCTCCTGGATTCACCAGACGGACATCTACGCCGCCGACCCTGCTGTGCTCACGGCGAGCTTCTCGGCGGCCACCGCCAGCGAAGGGGAAGGGGAGCAAGCCTGGTACTTCATCTGCAGAATTCGGAACAAGACAGGTTCCAAAACGCGCAAGCACCGCGCTGCGGCTTCGGGAGGTGGAAGCTGGTTTTCTGACCGGGCGGCGAAGCCCGTCGCCGACGGTTCAGTCCATGTCGGCAAGAAGCAGAGGTTCTGCTTCACGCTGAAAGACGAGGAGGGCCGCCATCTGCGCTCTAGGTGGCTCATGCTGGAGCTGCGTCTGGCCGGCGATGAGCAAGACGAGGAGCCGTGGGCGCTCTGCAAAGTGTACCCTTCACCAAGGGAAAATCCCGCAGCCAAGGCCAGGGCCATGGCGGCGGCAAACGCCAGGGCCAGGGCTATGGCGGCGGCGGATTCTCGCCCGCGCGCGGAGGCCCTTCCGAGCGCCGTTCCGCCACCGGAGCATGGCGCCCCGAGCCCGTCTGAGGAGGGCGTTCCGACTACGCCACTGGACAAAGGCACGCCGGGCGCGCACGCGGAGGACGCCGGGAGCGCTGCTCCGCCAACGGTCTGCGGCACATCAAGTCCGGAGGACGCCGGGAGCGCTGCACCGACCCTCACGGCATGCCAGGCACGAAGGCGCAAGCTGCGGCGGGCGGCAAGGCCCGCAGTTCCGAGCGCATGGAGCCCGCGCAGTATTCGGGACGCCGCAGGCGGTGCTCCAGCTCCACCGCCCGTCGGCGGCACAGCAAGCCCGGCCGTCCAGAGCTCATCGACCCCGCGCGCGGACGGTTCCACCAAGGAGTGGGTGCTGATTCAGATCGGCGTGCACGGTCCAGAGCTAAGTTCTCCCGACAGCATATCTGTGAACAAGATATTCCGGGTGCGGCGCTTGCAGGAAGAGGACGACACCGTGGTTGCTGCGCTCGCCGGTCTGAAGAGGAAGGCGCTTGAAGTGTGCTCTGGCTTTCTGATGCTAGATGCTGCCCACGCCACAAAGAAGCCGGCACTCTGCCCTTCCTGTTCTTCTGATCAACTGTAGCTGCAGTTCTGACAGACATGGGAACAACTAAGTCGTTGTAGCAGCAAAATTCAGACCTTTGCCCTTCCTGTTTTTCTCATCAGTTGTAGCAGCAATTTGATTCGGAATTGCTAGTGATATTGCAATTTCGTGTTGCTTCGTTGCTGTGATTTAATTCTGATTTTAGACAAGTCCTTGCACTAGTCAAATTCAGACTTATAGTCCCAGTTTATGATTGTTTGATCTGTATTAGTACTATATGGAATTTTATTATGCGAAAGCAGACTGTGTTTTCCAGTTTAGCTAAGCATTTGAATATTGTTTGACTTGACTAGTTTCTTAGGTTTCCATGTTTGGCTAAAGCTGAATTTAGATTCACTCTTGGATTTGTTGTCCAATGTGAAGGCCTTCCATGCTATTATCTGTAGTGAACACATTCTTTTACATTGACATCTGGAATGAAAGGGGGAAAACATAATTGAACCTTCTAAGGTTGTGTGATAGCTACTGGATCGTTTGGCAAGTTCTCAATGGCTAATAAAAATGGTAGGCTATGTCCACTGTTTTATTATCGTGGCATCTCCAACGGCGCGATAAACGGACGCTGAGCGATCGCTGGTCTGTCACACGGAAATGCGCCTGGACCTGCTCCTGGCGACGCAAAGTGACGCATCGCGAGACTCAAACCTGGCCCAAATATGCGCCAGTTTCGTCAAGGACGCTCATGCCGCGCCGAGCGTCCTCCATTTCTTACCCGCCCACAAGTCGGACAATCGACCGCTTCGATTTGGTTTTTTCCTTCTTTGCCCTAGTGCGATGCCACCACCCCAACCACGCCGCCGTCCGCGCGCCGCGTACTCGCCCTCGCTCCGTTGTCACCGCGCGGGAGAGCAGGATCGTACTCGGGGTTGGCTCCGGCGCGTACTTGCCGGCTGTTTTGGCCAAACGTTGCCGGTTGCGCCGCCCTTCCGCGCCGCCACGACCTGTTCGGCCAATTGCGCCGGTAGGTTTCTTCCCGTTTTCGGCGCTATTTGTGCGCGGCCATTGATCAACAGTTCGTACCACGCAGATGGACATGTGGCATATGGTGGAGAAGTTCCGCGCGGAGGTCATTGACTCCTCTTCCGACGACGAGTCCGATCAGTCGACGCAGACATTGGCAACTACTGTGGCCTCCATGATCCACGAGTTCACCTCAAACCCGGGGCCGCAGCACCGGGGCTCTGTGAAGGGGCGCTCCAAAAACCTGCCGCGCAACAGAGTGGCAGGGCAGGCCCGCCTCCACAAGGACTACTTCCACCTCACCAATCCGATCTTCCCGGAAAAAGTGTTCCGGCGCCGATACAGGATGTCAAGGGACCTGTTCTTGGTCATTCTACGGGGCGTCAGAAACTACGACCCCTACTTCCAATGCAGGCCCGATGCAACAGGTGCGCTAGGCTTCACCTCCTACCAAAAATGCTCCGCGGCTATTCGCATGCTCTCATATGGAATGGCTGCTGATATATTCGATGAGTATCTTCGAATGGGTGAGAGCACCTGCCTTGAGTCCATGTACAGGTTTTGCCGAGCCGTGATTGCCGTGTTCGGACAGTATTACTGTAGGGAGCCAACTGTTGAGGATACAAGGCTCTTGTCTATCAACGAGTCTAGAGGGTTCCCTGGAATGATTGGCAAGATAGATTGCATGCACTGGGAGTGGAAAAACTGTCCTTAATTGAACTTTTCCATGATTTACGGGTTCGGGACGAATCCATCGTGCACGTAGCCGAAACATGGGTCGGGCCGTAAAAGAAGTTCAGGGCCCAAGAAACTCCCGCACGTCCCGTATTAAAAGGGTTCATCGACGGAAGTTGCGCAAACCCTACTCCCTCCACCATTCTCTCCTCCGCCGCCGCCACTCACCATTTCTAGCGAGAAATCCAGCTCGCCCCGCCAGCGATCAAGCGCCCGCTGCCACGCGATGGCGTCCCGTGTAGGCCCCGATGGCCGGAAGATTGGGCGGCGGCGACCTCGCCGTCCACCGTCTTCCGCACCGACGCGAGCGGCGCAAGGAACCTGAGCGACGCAAGCGCAGCACCCGCCAGTGGACGAACTGGGGCTCACGCTATAGGGATTCGTAGCATAGAAAACAAAAAATTCCTACCGCAAGAACGAATAACAAGCCAAGATCTAATCTAGTAGATGGTAGCAAGGAGGTGAAGATCAACATACCCTTGAAGATCGCTAAGCGTTCGCGAGATTAGATCTCGTGGTTGATGTAGTCGATCACTTGCCGCTTGCAAAAGCATGTAGAAGATCTTGACGGTGCCACAGTCGGGCAGCACCTCCGTACTCGGTCACACGTTCGATGTTGACGACGACGTCCTTCTCCCCGTTCCAGCGGGCAGCGGATGTAGTAGATCCTCCTCGGAATCCCGACAGCACGACGGCGTGGTGGCGGTGGTGGTGGAGATCTCCGGCAAGGCTTCGCCTAAGCACCGCGGGAGTAAGTGGTGGAGGAGGGTGGCTAGGGTTTGGGAGAGGGGGCACTTGGGGCGCCGGCCTTGGGTGGTGGTCGGCTGATTACGCGTGAAGCACACGTCCGTTGGGAACCCCAAGAGGAAGGTGTGATGCGCACAGCAGCAAGTTTTCCCTCAGAAAGAAACCAAGGTTATCGAACCAGTAGGAGCCAAGAAGCACGTGAAGGTTGTTGGTGGAGGAGTGATACGTCCAAAACGTATCTACTTTCCCGAACACTTTTGCTATTGTTTTGCCTCTAATTTGTGTATTTTGGATGCAACTAACACGGACTAACGCTGTTTTCAGCAGAATTGCTCTGGTGTCTCGTTTTTGTGCGTAACCAACTTTCAGAAAATCCTCAATTTATTAAAGGTCCTATTTTCCCATATTGACTGTTTTAAGGGCAAGCTGTGGGGCCCGAGGACCCCATACACTAGGCCGGCGCGGCTGCTGTCCACAACTGGCGCGTGGTTAACGTGGGAGGTTTGATGGCGGTTGACGGGCTTGATGGAGTGTCTTGATTCGTCCCCGGCAACGACGCCAGAAAATAGCTTGATGTCTACTCACGCTTCTTTTCTTGTAGAAAGTGTTGGGCCTCCAAGAGCAGAGGTTTGTAGAACAGCAGCAAGTTTTCCCTTAAGTGGATCACCCAAGGTTTATCGAACTCAGGGAGGAAGAGGTCAAAGATATCCCTCTCAAGCAACCCTGCAATCACGATACAAGAAGTCTCTTGTGTCCCCAACACACCTAATACACTTGTCAGATGTATAGGTGCACTAGTTCGGCGAAGAGATAGTGAAATACAAGTAGTATGGATGTATATGAGTGGTAATAGCAATCTGAATAAAATATGGCAGCGAGTAAACATGCAACAAAACAGTAAATAAACGGAGATTCGATGTTTGGAAACAAGGCCTAGGGATCATACTTTCACTAGTGGACACTCTCAACATTGATCGCATAATAAATAATAACTTCTCTCATTTGTGCTACATACACTCTTTGTTGGATGACAAACACCATTCATTGTGTAGGGCTACAAGAGCACCTCAATGCCGGAGTTAACAAGCTCCACAACATTCGATGTTCATATTTAAATAACCTTAGAGCATAATAGATCTTTGCAAAATAAACCGAGTACTAACATAGCATACACACTGTCACCATTACACTATGAAGGGGGAATAGATCACATCAATACTATCATAGCGATAATCAACTCCATAACCTACAAGAGATTATGATCATAATCTACGACAAGAACCACACGATGCACACACTGTCACCATTACACCATGCAGGAGGAATATACTACTTTAATAACATCACATGAGTAGCACATAACTAGTAGCGATACAAAGCTCATCATATGGATCTCAATCATGTAAAGCAGCTCATGAGATCATTGTATTGAGTACACAGAGAGAGATTAACCACATAGCTACGGTAGAGCCCTCAGCCTGTGGGAGAATTACTCCCTCCTCATCATGGGAACAGCGATGGCGGTGAAGATGGCGGTGGTGTCGATGGAGAAGCCTTCCGGGCACTTCCCCGTCCCGGCGGCGTGCCGGAACAGAGACTCCTGTCCCCGCATCTTGGCTTCGCGATGGCGGCGGCTCTGGAACTTTTCTCGTACCGTGGCTTATTCGTGTCGAGGTTTTAGGTCAGGGAGGCTTAAATAGGCGAAGAGGCGGAGTCGGAAGGGCACGGGGGCCCACACAACAGCGCGCGCCTCCGGCCGCGCCGCCTTAGTGTGTGGGGCCCCGTGGCCCCCTCTGTCCCTCTCGGGTGTTCTGGAAGCTTCGTGATTTCTAAGATGCTGGGCGTTGATTTCCGAGAATATTTCCTTACTAGGATTTCTGAAACCAAAAACAGCAGAAAACAGAACTGGCACTTCGGCATCTCACAATAGGTTAGTTCCGGAAAATGCATCAAAACGATATAAAGTGTGAACAAAACATGTAGGTATTGTCATAAAACAAGCATGGAACATCAGAAATTATAGATACGTTGGAGACGTATCAGCATCCCCAAGCTTAGTTCCTACTCGTCCTCGAGTAGGTAAACGATAACAAGAATAATTTCTGAGGTGACATGCTACCATCATAATCTTGATCAACATTATTGTAAAGCATATGACATGAATGAAGTGATTCAAAGCAATGATCTATAGTTTGCTAACAAATAGATAACATATAGCAAAACTTTTCATGAATAGTACTTTCAAGACAAGCATCAAAAAGTCTTGCATAAGAGTTAACTCATAAAGCAATAAATTCAAAGTAAAGGCATCGAAGCAACACAAAGGAAGATATAAGTTTCAGCAGTTGCTTTCAACTTTCAACATGCATATCTCATGGATAATTGTCAACACAAAGTAATATGATGAATGCAAATAAGCAAGTATGTAAGAATCAATGCACAGTTGACACAAGTGTTTGCTTCTAAGGTGGAAGGAAATGGGTAAACTGACTCAACAATAAAGTAAAAGATAGGCCCTTCGCAGAGGGAAGCATGGATTAAATCATGTGCTAGAGCTTTTCAAGTTTTGAAATCATATAGAGAGCATAAAAGTAAAATTTTGAGAGGTGTTTGTTGTTGTCAATGAATGGTAATGGGTACTCTAACTACCTTATCAACCAGACTTTCAAGAGCGGCTCCCATGAAGGACGTTATCTCTACCAACAAGGTAGATCATCCCTCTTCTCTTTTGTTTACACATGTACTTTAGTTTTATTTATTAGATGACACTCCTCCCAACCTTTTGCTTACACAAGCCATGGCTAACCGAATCCTCGGGTGCCTTCCAACATTCACATACCATGGAGGAGTGTCTATTTGCAAATTTAAGTTGCTTACTGATAGATCAGAGCAAAACATGTGAAGAGAATTATTAATGCAAGTTAATTAATTGGGGCTGGGAACCCCATTGCCAGCTCTTTTTGCAAAGTTATTGGATAAGCGGATGAAGCCACTAGTCCATTGTGAAAGTCTGTCAAAAGTAAATGACAAGATCGAAAGATAAAACACCACATACTTCCTCATGAGCTATAAAACATTGACACAAATAAGAGATAATAGCTTTTGAATTGTTTAAAGGTAGAACATGAAGTATTTACTTGGAATGGTAGGAAATACCACATAGTAGGTAGATATGGTGGACACAAATGGCATAGGTTTTGGCTCAAGGTTTTGGATGCACGAGAAGTATTCCCTCTCAGTACAAGGCTTTGGCTAGCAAGGTTGTTTGAAGCAAACACAAGTATAAACCGGTACAGCAAAACTTACATAAGAACATATTGCAAGCATTATAAGACTCTACACTGTCTTCCTTGTTGCTCAAACACTTTTACCAGAAAATATCTAGACCTTAGAGAGACCAATCATGCAAACCAAATTTCAACAAGCTCTACAGTAGTTCTCCACTACTAGATTTAAACTACATGATGCAAGAGCTTAAACATGATCTATGAGAGCTCAAAACAATTGCCAAGTATCAAATTATTCAAGACCATATGAAGCATTTTCTGATTCCAACAAAATAACAACAAGTGAAGCGATCAACTTTCGCCCTTGAACATTAAAAGTAAGAATGAAGAACACTAGTGTTCATATGAAAAAGCGGAGCGTGTCTCTCTCCCACACATGAGCATGTATTTATTCAGAGAATGAAAATAACAAAACGAAAATAAAAGCACACAGACGCTCCAAGTAAAGTACATAAGATGTGACCGAATAAAAATATAGTTTCAATAGAAGAAACCTGATAAGTTGATGAAGAAGGGGATGCCTTGGGCATCCCCAAGCTTAGACGCTTGAGTCTTCTTGAAATATGCAGGGATGAACCACGGGGGCATCCCAAGCTTAGGCTTTTCACTCTTCTTGATCATATATCATCCTTCTCTTGACCCTTGAAAACTTCCTTCACACCAAACTTAGAGCAAACTCATTAGAGGGTTAGTGCATAATCAAAATTCACATGTTCAGAGGTGACACAATCATTCTTAACACTTCTGGACATTGCACAAAACTTCTGAAAGTTAATGGAACAAAGAAACCCATTCAACATAGCAAAAGCGGCAATGCGAAATAAAAGGCAGAATCTGTCAAAAACAGAACAGTCCGTAAAGACGAATTTGGCAGGGGCACTTAACTTGCTCAAATGGAAAACTCAAAACTAAGGATCACGAAATTTGTAGATTTTTTCTGAGTTACCTATAGAAACTTCTCAATTCGTGACAGACAGCAAACTGCTTTCTGCAGTAATCCAAATCTAGCATCAACTTTAAATAGAGACTTTACTTGGCACAAAAACATGATAAGGAGAGGTTGATACAGTAGTAAACAACTTCCAAGACTCAAATATAAAACAAAAGTGCTGTAGTAAAATAAAGACATGGGTTATCTCCCAAGAAGTTCTTTCTTTATAGCCATTAAGATGGGCTCAGTAATGATACTCGCAAGAAATAAGCGTTGAAGCAAAAGAGAGCATCAAGAAGCAAATTCAAAGCACATTTAAGCCTAACCCACTTCCTATGAAAAGGAATCTTGTACACAAATAGATTCATGAAGAACAAAGTGGCAAGCATAGAAAAGCAACACAAGCGCAATTTCAAGATTCTCAACATAAAGAGGGGAAACTTAATATTATTAAGATGCATATAACCATGTTTCCCTCTCTCATAATAAATTTCAGTAGCATCATGAACAAACTCAACAATATAACTATCACATAAAACATTCTTGTCATGAGCCACATGCATAAAATTATTACTCTCCACATAAGCATAATCAATTTTATTAGTTGTAGTGGGAGCAAATTCAACAAAGTAGCTATCATTATTATTCTCATCAAGTGTAGGAGGCATAGTATAATCATAATAAAATTTACTCTCCATAGTAGGCGGCACCAAAATACCACTATCATTATAATCATCATAAATAGGAGGCAAAGTATCATCAAAGAAAATTTTCTCCTCAATGCTTGGGGGACTAAAAATATCATGCTCATCAAAACCAGCTTCCCCAAGCTTAGAATTTTCCATATCATTAACAACAATGGTGTTCAAAGCGTTCATACTAATATCATTGCTACTAGCATGCAAATAAGATTCCATAGGTTTTTTAATTTTCGCATCAAACAATCCATGTCTTAACTCAGGAAATAGAATAAGAAGCTCACTGTTGCTTTCCATTATGCCTAACTAGTGTAAACAAGAAACCAAAAGATGCAATTGCAGGATCTAAAGGAAATAGCTTCGAGCACTTACAACGGCAACAGAAAATAACTTAGTTACCTGGGACCGGAGTATGAGTGCCTTTTACCTTTCCTCCCCGGCAACGGCGCCAGAAAATAGCTTGCTGTCCACAACTGGCGCGTGGTTGACGTGGGAGGTTTGATGGCGGTTGACGGGCTTGATGGAGTGTCTTGATTCGTCCCCGGCAACGGCGCCAGAAAATAGCTTGATGTCTACTCACGCTTCTTTTCCTGTAGACAGTGTTGGGCCTCCAAGAGCAGAGGTTTGTAGAACAGCAGCAAGTTTTCCCTTAAGTGGATCACCCAAGGTTTATCGAACTCGGGAGGAAGAGGTCAAAGATATCCCTCTCAAGCAACCCTGCAATCACGATACAAGAAGTCTCTTGTGTCCCCAACACACCTAATACACTTGTCAGATGTATAGGTGCACTAGTTCGGCGAAGAGATAGTGAAATACAAGTAGTATGGATGTATATGAGTGGTAATAGCAATCTGAATAAAATATGGCAGCGAGTAAACATGCAACAAAACAGTAAATAAACGGAGATTCGATGTTTGGAAACAAGGCCTAGGGATCATACTTTCACTAGTGGACACTCTCAACATTGATCGCATAATAAATAATAACTTCTCTCATTTGTGCTACATACACTCTTTGTTGGATGACAAACACCATTCATTGTGTAGGGCTACAAGAGCACCTCAATGCCGGAGTTAACAAGCTCCACAACATTCGATGTTCATATTTAAATAACCTTAGAGCATAATAGATCTTTGCAAAATAAACCGAGTACTAACATAGCATACACACTATCACCATTACACTATGAAAGGGGGAATAGATCACATCAATACTATCATAGCGATAATCAACTCCATAACCTACAAGAGATTATGATCATAATCTACGACAAGAACCACACGATGCACACACTGTCACCATTACACCATGCAGGAGGAATAGACTACTTTAATAACATCACATGAGTAGCACATAACTAGTAGCGATACAAAGCTCATCATATGGATCTCAATCATGTAAAGCAGCTCATGAGATCATTGTATTGGAGTACAAAGAGAGAGATTAACCACATAGCTACGGTAGAGCCCTCAGCCCCAGGGGAGAATTACTCCCTCCTCATCATGGGAATAGCGATGGCGGTGAAGATGGCGGTGGTGTCGATGGAGAAGCCTTCCGGGGCACTCCCGTCCCGGCGGCGTGCCGAACAGAGACTCTGTCCCCCGATCTTGGCTTCACGATGGCGGCGGCCTGGAACTTTTCTCGTACCGTGGCTTATTCGTGTCGAGGTTTTAGGTCGGAGGCTTAAATAGGCGAAGAGGCGGAGTCGAAGGCTGGGGCCCACACACAGGCCGGTGCGCCCTCCTCTGCCGCGCCGCCTTAGTGTGTGGGGCCCCCGTGGCCCCCTCTGTCCCTCTCGGTGTTCCGAAGCTTCGTGATTTCTAAGATGCGGGAGTTGATTTCGTCCAATTCGAGAATATTTCCTTACTAGGATTTCTGAAACAAAAAACAGCAGAAAACAGGAACTGGCACTTCGGCATCTCGTCAATAGGTTAGTTCCGGAAAATGCATCAAAACGATATAAAGTGTGAACAAAACATGTAGGTATTGTCATAAAACAAGCATGGAACATCAGAAATTGTAGATACGTTGGAGACGTATCAGCGGCCTAGGAGGGGGGCGCGCCGCCTTGTTGTGTGGCGCCTCGGCGGCCCCCCGACGCTCTCCTTTGGACTACATATGCCTTTCGACCTAAAAACGCCAGGGGGTTCGACCATATTTCCAGAAACCATCCAGTACGCCGCCGCCATCGCGAAACTCCGCCTCGGGACCAGAAACTCCGTTCTGGCACTCCGCCGGGACGGGGAATTGGAGGGGATCTTCACCGCCATCACCACCGACGCCTCTCCATCGACCAGCCATGTTTCCCCCATCCATGTGTGAGTAATTCCCCCGCTGTAGGCTGAAGGGGATGGTAGGGATTGGATGAGATTGATCATGTAATAGTCACAAGATTGTTAGGGCATGGTGCCTAGTATCCGTAGATGTCACTTTTATGATATTGTTGCAACTTGTTATGCTTAATGCTTGTCACTAGGGCCCGAGTGCCATGATCTCAGATCTGAACATGTTATTGTTTCATCATGATATGCATTGTTTTATGATCTTACCTGCAAGTTGTATACACACGTTGCTGTCCGGAACCCGAGGCCCCAAAGTGACAAGAATTGGGACAACCGGAGGGGAAGGCGGTGATGTGAGGATCACATGTGTTCACGGAGTGTTAATGCTTTGCTCCGGTACTCTATTAAAAGGAGTACCTTAATTTCCAGTAGTTTCCCTAGAGGCCCGGCTGCCACCGGCTGGTAGGACAAAAGATGTTGTGCAAGTTTCTCATTGCGAGCACGTACGACTATATACGGAACACATGCCTATTGATTGATTAGTACTTGGATACCGCTTTATTATTACCTGCAAATGCCCTACCATGATTGTTACATGAATTCTCTCATCCATGCAACGCCCGTTCATCCGTCCCTGTGCCTACAGTATTTTAATCCTGCTGTTTACTATAATCACTACTGCTGTCTTTATTTCACCGCTGTGTTATTTCACTATTCCTACTGCTATAAAACTGTTGCTACTGATAAACTCTTGCGAGCAAGTCTGTTTCCAGGTGCAGCTGAATTGACAACTCCGCTGTTAAGGCTTACAAGTATTCTTTGTCTCCCTTGTGTCGAATCAATAAATTGGGTAATACTTCCCTCGAAGACTGTTGCGATCCCCTATACTTGTGGGTCATCAAGACTATTTTCTGGCGCCGTTGCCGGGGAGCATAGCTTTATTTGCAAGTTCACTTGGATTGATATTGTTCGCTGCAAATTCTCCATCATGGGTAAACCTCGCGATACTAAAGTCGCCATATTACCATCCACTACAAGAAAAGGTACAACTCTGAGTACCTCCGCTGCTCTTGATTCACCATCTGTGATAAGTCAACTTGTTTCACCACCACAAACTTCACGTGTTGGTATTTCTGCTGAATCTGAAAATTCCTCTGATAATTTTGATGATGCTTCTACTGTGCTTGATAATACTGGTTCATTAGGTCCTTTTCTAGATGCTACAATTGCTAGGTCTAGACAAATTGAAAATACTGAAACTCCTAATGAAAATACTGTTACACCTGTTAATTCACCTGAGATTGATGATCTTGATGAAGATTATGTGGAACTTGATGATGATTTTATTGATAAATGCAATGCTACTACTAGTACAAGTAACCTTAAAAAGCTTATTGCACAACATGCTGTTAGATATAAACTGTCTCCTGATCCTAAATTTGCCACATCTCCTATAAACATTAAGGATAAAGATTATGACTTTTCTCTTGATTTATCTCATATATCTATTGTTGAGAAAACACCTTTTTGTGGTACTGAAAAAGAAAGTGCTGTAGAGCACATGAATGAGCTTTCTACTTTAAGTAGCTTGTTTTCTGATGATGTTAAGATGCGTACTTATTTTGTTGCTAAGATTTTCCCATTCTCATTAAAGGATGATGCTAAGATTTGGTATAATAATTTGCCTCCTGATTCTATTGATAGTCCAAGTTGTTTGCTTGATGTTTTCTTTCGGAAATACTTTCCCGCTAGTGCTCAACATATGGCTCTGCAGAGAATTTATAGTTTTGATCAAGAAGATGGAGAGAAATTGCCTGAAGCTTGGGCAAGGTTTTGCTCTCTTATTAGAGCTCGGCCTGGACATGATTTGGAAAAGCATGATTTACTTGATATATTTTATAGTGGACTAACCATTGAGTCTAGGGCATACCTGGATAGTTGTGCTGATTGTGTTTTCAGGAAGAGAACTCCGGACGAAGCTGAAGAATTATTGGCTAAAATAAGCAAAAATCATGATGATTGGTCTACACCTGAACCAACTCCGACACCAATACTGAAGAAGAGGGGTATGATTGAATTAAATGATGAAGATATGAGGGAAGCCAAGAAATCTCTTATGGAGAAAGGTATTAAATCTGAAGATGTGAAGAATTTGCCTCCAATAGAAGACCTATGTAAGATAATTCCCCCTTCATCCACAATTGAGGTACATTCTCTTCAACGCTTTGATAGAGGAGATATTCCATATTCAAAACCTCCTGATCAATGTTTAGATGAATTTGATAATTATATTGTTAAGCAAAATAATTTTAATATGAGAGTAGAGAATCATCTAATGGAAAATTCTCAAGCTATTGGTAAATTGCATGATATTGTGGAGAGAACCTCCAATGATGTTAAGATGCTTGTTAAACATTTTAATATGATTCAAACTCAAATTGATCAACTTACTAAAGTGCAAAATGACTTGTTAAAAAATACTCATGAAGAGAAACATGCTTATGAAGTAACAACTAGAGGCGGTGTTTCTACCCAGGATCCTCTATATCCTGAAGGGCACCCCAAAAGAATTGAACAAGATTCTCAACGAACTAAAGAAATTAGTAGTCCTTCTAAGAAAAAGAAGAAGAAACATAAAACTGTTGTAGAATCCTCTGAACCTGTTAATGATCCTAATAGTTGATACGTCTCCAACGTATCGATAATTTCTTATGTTCCATGCTACTTTATTGATGATACCTACATGTTTTATGCACACTTTATGTCATATTCGTGCATTTTCTGGAACTAACCTATTAACAAGATGCCGAAGTGCCATTCCTGTTTTCTGCTGTTTTTGGTTTCAGAAATCCTAGTAACGAAATATTCTCGGAATTGGACGAAATCAACGCCTGGTTCCTATTTTGCCCTAAGCATCCAACACCCGAGAGCCGGAGGGGGGCCCTGTGGGCCCCAGATGACATGGTGGCGCGGCCAGGGCTGGGCCCGCGCCACCCTATGGTGTGGTCGCCCCTTCGACCCTCCTGCGCCGCCTCTTCGCCTATTTAAAGCCCCTGCATCGAAAACCCTTACAGAGACCCACGATACGGAGAAAACCTTCCAGAGCCGCCGCCATCGCGAAATCAAGATTCGGGGGACAGAACTCTCTGTTCCGGCACCCGCCGGAATTGCCCCCGGAGTCGTCTCCACCGCCATCTTCACCGCCATCGCTGCCTCCATGATGAGGAGGGAGTAATTCACCCCTGGGGCTGAGGGCTCTACCGTAGCTATGTGGTTAATCTCTCTCTGTACTTCAATACAATGATCTCATGAGCTGCCTTACATGATTGAGATCCATATGATGAGCTTTGTATCGCTACTAGTTGTGTGCTACTCATGTGATGTTATTAAAGTAGTTCTATTCCTCCTACTTGGTGTAAAGGTGATTAGTGTGTGCACCCTGTGGTTCTTGTCGTAGGCTATGATCATGATCTCTTGTAGATTGTGGAGTTAATTATCATTATGATAGTATTGATGTGATCTATTCCTCCTTCATAGTGTAATATGGACAGCGTGTGCACTATGTTAGTTCTTGGTTTATTTTGCAATGATCTATTATGCTCTAAGGTTACTTAAATATGAACATGGAATTGTGGAGCTTGTTAACTCCGGCATTGAGGGTTCGTGTAATCCTACGCAATGATGTTCATTATCAAACAAGAGTGTATGTAGCACATATGAGAAGAAGTATTTATTATGCGATCAATGTTGAGAGTGTCCACTAGTGAAAGTATGATCCCTAGGCCTTGTTTCCAATACTGCAAACACCGTTTACTTACTGTTCTGTTGCATGTTTACTCGCTGCCATATTTTATTCAGATTGCCATTACCACTCATATACATCCATATTACTTGTATTTCACTATCTCTTCGCCGAACTAGTGCACCTATACACCTGACAAGTGTATTTGGTGTGTTGGGGACACGAGAGACTTCTTGCTTTGTGATTACAGGGTTGCTTGAGAGGGATATCTTTGACCTCTTCCTCCCCGAGTTCGATAAACCTTGGGTAATCCACTTAAGGGAAACTTGCTGCTGTTCTACAAACCTCTGCACTTGGAGGCCCAACACTGTCTACAAGAATAGAAGCACCCGTAGACATCAAGCACTTTTCTGGCGCCGTTGCCGGGGAGGAAAGGTAAAAGGTACTCACACTCCGGTTCCAGGTAACAGTACTTTTCTGGCGCCATTGTGTGTGTACTCGAAGCTATTTCCTTTAGACTCTGCAATTACATCATTTGGTTTCTTGTTTACACTAGTTAGGCTTAATGGAAGACAACAATAAAATGAGAGATCTTTATGAACTTTATCTTGAATTAGGACATGATGTGTTTGAAGAAAGAATTAAAAAACCCATGGAACTTTATATGCATGATAATGGGAATGTTATTAGTATGAATGCTTTGAACACCATTGTTGCTAATGCTATGGAAAATTCTAAGCTTGGGGAAGCTGGCTTTGATGAGCATGATATTTTTAGTCCCCCAAGCATTGAGGAGAAAATTTACTTTGATGATACTTTGCCTCCCATTTATGATGATTATAATGATAGTAGTCTTTTGTTACCACCTGTTATGGAGGATAAATTTGATTATGATTACAATATACCTCCTATATTTGATAGCTACTTTGTTGAATTTGCTCCCACTACAATTAATAAGAATGACTATGCTTATGTTGGGAGTAGTAATTATTTTATGCATGAGACTCATGATAAGAATGCTTTATGTGATAGTTATATTGTTGAGTTTGCTCATGATGCTACTGAAAGTTATTATGAGAGAGGAAAATATGGTTGTAAAAATTTTCATGTTACTAAAACACCTCTCTATGTGCTGAAATTTTTGAAGCTACACTTGTTTTATCTTCCTATGCTTGTTACTTTGCTCTTCATGAACTTGTTTATTTACAAGATTCTTATGCATAGGAAGCATGTTAGACTTAAATGTGTTTTGAATTTGCCTCTTGATGCTCTCTTTTGCTTCAAATACTATTTCTTTGCAATTGCATCATTAAAACTGCTGAGCCCATCTTAATGGCTATAAAGAAAGAACTTCTTGGGAGATAACCCATGTGTTATTTTGCTACAGTACTTTGTTTTATATTTGTGTCTTGGAAGTTGTTTACTACTGTAGCAACCTCTCCTTATCATGTTTTTGTGCCAAGTAAAGTTTCTATGTCAAAGTTGATGTTATATTTGGGATCGCTGCGCAGAAACAGCATTGCTGTCTGTCACGAATCTGGGCACAGTTCTCTGTAGAAAATTCGAAAAAATCTGCCAATTTACGAGCGTGATCCTCAGATATGTACGCAACTTTCATTAGTTTTGAGTTTTTCCATTTGAGCAAGTCTGGTGCCATCTTAAAATTCGTCTTTACGGACTGTTCTGTTTTTGACAGATTCTGCCTTTTATTTCGCATTGCCGCTTTTGTTAAGTTGAATGAGTTTCTTTGTTCCATTAACTTTCAGAAGTTTTGTGCAATGTCCAGAAGTGTTAAGAATGATTGTGTCACCTCTGAATATGTGAATTTTTGATTATGCACTAACCCTCTAATGAGTTTGCTTGAAGTTTGGTGTGAAGGAAGTTTTCAAGGGTCAATAGAAGAGGGTGATATAATGTGATCGAGAAGAGTGAAAGGTCTAAGCTTGGGGATGCCCCGGTGGTTCATCCCTGCATATTTTAAGAAGACTCAAGCATCTAAGCTTGGGGATGCCCAAGGCATCCCCTTCTTCATCGACAACTTATCAGGTTTCTTCTAGTGAAACTATATTTTTATTCCATCACATCTTATGTATTTTACTTGGAGCGTCTGTGTGCTTTTATTTTTGTTTTGTTATCTTAGTTCTCTGAATAAGTTCATCCTTGTGTGGGAGAGAGACACGCTCCGCTGGTTCGTATGAACACATGTGTTCTTAGCTCATAATATTCATGGCGAAGTTTCCTCTTCGTTAAATTGTTATATGGTTGGAATTGGAAAATGCTACATGTAGTAATTGGTATAATGTCTTGAATAATGTGAAACTTGGCAATTGTTGTGCTCATATAGATTTTGTTTAAGCTCTTGCATCATGTACCTTGTACCCATTAATGAATAATTACATAGAGCTTGTTAAAATTTGGTTTGCATGATTGGTCTCTCTAAGTCTAGATATTTTCTGGTTGAGGTGTTTGAACAACAAGGAGACGATGTAAAGTCTTATAATGCTTACAATATGTTTATATGTGAGTCTTGCTGCACCATTTCATACTTGAGTTTGCTTCAAATAACCTTGCTAGCCTAAACCCTGTATCGAGAGGGAATACTTCTCATGCATCCAAATACTTGAGCCAATATTCATGCCATTTGTGTCCACCATACCTACCTACTACATGGTATTTCTCCGCCATTCCAAAGTAAATTGCTTGAGTGCTACCTTTAAACAATTCAAAAGTTATTACCTCTTATTTGTGTCAATGTTTTATAGCTCATGAGGAAGTATGTGGTGTTTATCTTTCAATCTTGTTGGGCAACTTTCACCAATGGACTAGTGGCTTCCTCCGCTTATCCAATAATTTTGCAAAAAGAGCTGGCAATGGGATTCCCAGTCCCAAATTAATTAACAAAAATAGACACTCCTCCATGGTATGTGATTGTTGGACGGCACCCGAAGGATTCGGTTAGCCATGGCTTGAGAAAGCAAAGGTGGGGAGGAGTGTCATCATAATAAAACTAAAATTAAAAGGCACTCCTTCATGGTATGAGATTGTTGGCAGGCACCCGAGGATTCGGTTAGCCATGGTTTGTGAAAGAAAGGTTGGAAGGAGTGCCACCCAAAAATAAAATAAAATGGGAGCCGCTCTTTGAAGGTTTGTCTGGCAAGGGGGTTAGAGTACCCGCTACCATTCGTTGACAACAACAAACACCTCTCAAAACTTTATTTTTATGCTCTCTTTATGTTTTCAAAATCAAAGCTCTAGCACAAATACAGCAATCGATGCTTTCCTCTTTGAAGGACCTTTCTTTTACTTTTATTGTTGAGTCAGTTTACCTATTTCTCTCCACCTCAAGAAGCAAACACTTGTGTGAACTGTGCATTGATTCCTACATACTTGCATATTGCACTTGTTATATTACTTTATGTTGACAATATCCATGAGATATACATGTTACAAGTTGAAAGCAACCGCTGAAACTTAATCTTCCTTTGTGTTGCTTCAATACCTCTACTTTGAATTATTGCTTTATGAGTTAACTTTTATGCAAGACTTATTGATGCTTGTCTTGAAGTACTATTCATGAAAAGTCTTTGCTTTATGATTCACTTGTTTACTCATGTCATTACCATTGTTTGGATCGCTGCATTCATCTCATATGTTTACAAATAGTATGATCAAGTTTATGACGGCATGTCACTTCAGAAATTATCTTTGTTATCGTTTTACCTGGGACGAGCGAACTAAGCTTGGGGATGCTGACGTCTCCAACGTATCGATAATTTCTTATGTTCCATGCTACTTTATTGATGATACCTACATGTTTTATGCACACTTTATGTCATATTCGTGCATTTTCTCGGAACTAACCTATTAACAAGATGCCGGTGCGCCGTCTGCTGTTTTTGGTTTCAGAAATCCTAGTAACGAAATATTCTCGAATTGGACGAAATCAACGCCGAGGTTCCTATTTTGCCCGGAAGCATCCAGAACACCCGAGAGCGCAGAGGGGCCCTGTGGGCCCCAGATGACATGGTGGCGCGGCCAGGGGGGCCCGCGCCACCCTATGGTGTGGTCGCCCCTTCGACCCTCCTGCGCCGCCTCTTCGCCTATTTAAAGCCCCTGCATCGAAAACCCTTACAGAGAGACCCACGATACGGAGAAAACCTTCCAGAGCCGCCGCCATCGCGAAATCAAGATTCGGGGGACAGAACTCTCTGTTCCCCTGCCGGACGGGGAATTGCCCCCGGAGTCGTCTCCACCGCCGTCTCCACCGCCATCTTCACCGCCATCGCTGCCTCCATGATGAGGAGGGAGTAATTCACCCCCGGGGCTGAGGGCTCTACCGTAGCTATGTGGTTAATCTCTCTCTCTGTACTTCAATACAATGATCTCATGAGCTGCCTTACATGATTGAGATCCATATGATGAGCTTTGTATCGCTACTAGTTGTGTGCTACTCATGTGATGTTATTAAAGTAGTTCTATTCCTCCTACTTGGTGTAAAGGTGATTAGTGTGTGCACCCTGTGGTTCTTGTCGTAGGCTATGATCACGATCTCTTGTAGATTGTGGAGTTAATTATCATTATGATAGTATTGATGTGATCTATTCCTCCTTCATAGTGTAATATGGACAGCGTGTGCACTATGTTAGTTCTTGGTTTATTTTGCAATGATCTATTATGCTCTAAGGTTACTTAAATATGAACATGGAATTGTGGAGCTTGTTAACTCCGGCATTGAGGGTTCGTGTAATCCTACGCAATGATGTTCATTATCAAACAAGAGTGTATGTAGCACATATGAGAAGAAGTATTTATTATGCGATCAATGTTGAGAGTGTCCACTAGTGAAAGTATGATCCCTAGGCCTTGTTTCCAATACTGAAAACACCGTTTACTTACTGTTCTGTTGCATGTTTACTCGCTGCCATATTTTATTCAGATTGCCATTACCACTCATATACATCCATATTACTTGTATTTCACTATCTCTTCGCCGAACTAGTGCACCTATACACCTGACAAGTGTATTTGGTGTGTTGGGGACACAAGAGACTTCTTGCTTTGTGATTGCAGGGTTGCTTGAGAGGGATATCTTTGACCTCTTCCTCCCCGAGTTCGATAAACCTTGGGTAATCCACTTAAGGGAAACTTGCTGTTGTTCTACAAACCTCTGCACTTGGAGGCCCAACACTGTCTACAAGAATAGAAGCACCCGTAGACATCAATAGTATTTCTATTTCTGATGTTGAAACTGAAAGTGGTAATGAACATGATGAAGATAATGATAAGAATGATGCTCCTGATAAAGAAGAAATTGAAAAAGAACCTGAAAAGCATGCTAAAAATAAAAAGTACACTAAAGAAGATTTTATTACAAAGAAACATGGTAATGAAAGAGAACCTTGGGTTCAAAAGCAAATGCCTTTTCCTGCTAAGAAACTGAAATCAAAGGAGGAGGAACATTATAATAAATTTTGTGATTGGATGAAACCTTTATTTTTGCAAATCCCTTTGACTGATGCTATTAAATTGCCTCCTTATTCAAAGTATATGAAAGATATTGTCTCTAACAAAAGGAAAATTCCTAATGAGGAGATTTCCACTATGCTCGCTAATTACTCCTTCAATGGTAAGGTTCCAAAGAAGCTGGGAGACCCAGGTATACCGACTATTCCTTGTTCTATCAAGAATAATTATGTTAGAACTGCTCTATGTGATTTGGGAGCAGGAGTTAGTGTGATGCCTTTTTCTCTTTATAAGAGACTTGATTTAGATAAGTTGATACCAACTGATATATCTTTGCAAATGGCTGATAAATCTACCGCTATTCCTGTTGGTGTATGTGAAAATGTTCCTGTTCAAGTTACTCAACATTGCTTGATATTAACTGATTTTGTTGTGTTGGAAATGCCTGAAGATGATAATATGTCCATTATTCTTGGAAGACCCTTTCTTAATACTGCAGGGGCTGTTATTGATTGCAATAAAGGAAAAGTTACTTTCAATGTTGATGACAAGGAACATACTGTCTATTTTCCCAAGAGGATTGATAAAGTATATGGAGTTAATACAATTTGTAATTTGAAAACTATCAAGGTGGGATCATTTGATTGTCCTATATATGAGCCTAAAGAAGAATATCGAACTCTTGTGATTGGATCCATATCAATTCAATATAAGGTAACATGATTGATTTGAGGTTTATTTCTTCTTATGTCATATAAAATTTATTTGGTAGCAAGACTTGATCAACCTTGTTAACAAATATATTTTAATGCATAAGAGAGCTAAACAACATTTCTTTCTTTCTTTCTTCCTCCACTTGTTTTACTTGCTGTAGCACTTTTTGTTTTGCAATATGCTTTAGTTGTTTAAGATTTTGGAAATCATTTTCCTGCGCAGTAATAATTACTTTAACACCCAGAAATGTGCATTTTTCGAAGTTCTCAAAAATTTACAAAAATTATACTGGTAGTCTTATTTTTCGAAGGGGCACCTGGGAGCACCTGGGGATGACCAGTGGGGCACCCCAGGGTGGCACCCCACAGGCCGGCGCGGCCAGCAAGGGGGGCGCGCCACCCTGGTGTGTGGGCCCCTCCTTGCCCCACTTCATCATTCTTCCTCCCATTCTCTTCTCTCTCCCGAAAAAACTCGCACCACTTTCTCTCACTCGCGTTTCTGCTCAAGAACTCGAGATTTCTCGATCTCTTTGCTCAGCCCAGATTTCTGTCTGAAATTTGGCACATTTGCTCTCCGGTATGTGACTCCTTTGATTATCCAATTAGAATTTTGTTTGGTTGAGTATATCTTGAATATTTTGCTGCTGTAGGTAACATGTTTAGTGAGCTTGCATGCTTGTTCTAAGTGGTAGAAACTAGTTTTGATGCATGTTTAGTACTCTAGCAAGTTCCTATAGTAGTTCCCCTCAATTATATACCTTGAAATCAAATTTTATAATGATTGTTGAAAAATTTCAGAAAATGGAAGGAAGTAGGCACCAACTAAACCAACAAGAATTGGAGGTGCAACAAGTCATGAGAGTTCACCGTGAAGAGGGAGTATACCCCTCTTATTACCCATGCACTGATTTTATGCGGAATGCAGGAATCTTGCAAGATGTCCAAACACTGATTTCCAATGCAGGGTTGGAAAGTTTTGTTGTTGGTGAACCTTACCAATATGCGAAACTAACAATGTCGGTGGTGCAGGATTTCGAATTCCATCGGTCCCAAACTAACCCCATGGTTCGATACAAAATTTATAATAAAACTGTCAACTTGCCATTTAATGATTTTTGTGCAGCAATTAGAGTGCCACAATGGGGATCATGCGAGAAGGTTAGGGGAACGCCGCGGGAGCTCTCGAGTCTTTATACAATGATTTGTCATGGGAGAAGCTTCTCCGATGATGGTGGTAAGATCAGTAGCATTCAACTCCCAGCTATCCGCTACTTTGCTTATTTCGTTACAAAGTGCGTTCTTGCTAGAAAGAATGCAAGTAAGTTGTCTGTCCAAGATATGGCTTTCTTAGCTGCCGCTTTGCAACAGGATAGGACTTATAATTTGGGTGCTTTAATAGCTTGTAGACTTGCTACTAACCGTGAGAAGGGAGGAATTTGTGGAGGTCTCATCGCCTCTCGCTTATTAGCTATGCATGGTGTAGAACCTCACCATCTAGATATTCCGCTCTCCATGGAGAAACTTGATGTTGTTTCCATGATTAAACATGAGTTTATTTCAGATGCGTCTAATTTGAACAACCTGTATTATAGGATAACATTCTATAAGAAAACTTGGAGAACAACTAAGAAAACTGAAAAACTAGTACGATTGCCTGCACCTGTTCTGCTTAACCTTGATTCCAGGAAAGGGTGGTCGGTCACAGAAAATGAGCTAAATGCATACATAGAAAGGGAAGGCCATCATGCAAGGGACGGCACGGAGGAGGCCGAGGAGCACCTCGACTCTTCATCCGATGCAGCGAGCTCCTCATATCAACATTATGGTCATGTGGAGCCTCCACGACATTCTTCTGCGCAGGGGCCTTATTATCACTCCATGTACGATCCACCGGCGTGGAACCCCGACCCTCGTTGGGAATGAACTCCACTTAGGCCAAAAGCCTAAGCTTGGGGGAGGTATACCGGCATCACTCATTCTTTGCATATTATGGTTGCTGGATACTTGTACATACTTGTTTAGTTTCTTAGAGTGGTTTTCTAATGAGAGGGAGATGATATTTGGGGAAGTGCTGTCCAAAAACAGATTCTGGGCTGTTACCAAAAAAATTCGTACGCACAGCCAGAACGTTATTTTGAGTTGAAAATTTTTGAGCATGTGCCCCAGGTTGTTATCTAACTTTTATTAGTTGAACACTTTTTGAACTGAGCAACGGAAGATTTTTGTTAAATTCGATTTCTGTACTGCTGTCAGGTTTTGGCAGATTTCTGTCATCCTGCTTTTCTGTGTTTCTGTTAGTTTGCATTCTCTTGTTTTTGCTTTGTTTCTTTCCTAAAACACAAAAAGACCAAAAATATTTCTGTTGTTTCTCTTCACCATTTGTTTATTTGGTTCTTTGCTCTTATTTTACTTTATTTGCTATCGTTGGTTTGCTATGAGAAAATCCAAAAAGATTTTGCTTTGTTTGCTTGTTTCCTTTTGTTCTTGTTTCTAACCCGAAAACACCAAAAATATTTGTTGTTCTTCTTTGGTTTTGTAAAGTTCATTAGGGAGTTCAGAGGTCTCCGGTGGTTGGAGCTTGGTTTCATTTCATATTATTATTCAAGCTGCACAAGTGAAAGGCAATAATGACGATCTATGGCAACTTGACTGTGGTAAGAGGCTGGTATGAACTCTATTTGTTTTCATTTTTGTACATATACTCATCCATGTGAGCATGCTTAGTTGGTTCATGTGAGGTATATGTCATTTAATGAAAGTCTAGTAGTTTATGATCTCTCATGATTAGTTCCAATCTATTAATAATGAGTAGCATGTCATGAATATTCGCTTGCATTGTTTTATTCATAGATCGGTATGACATTGTGGTATCCTCCTCTGAATAATTCACTTGAATCGACTTGGCACATGCTCACGCATGCATATGACTGAACAAAAGTCAATTAAGCCTCGATGATCTACTTTGCTTCAGAGTTCTTGTATCACTTTTATGCCTCCGTTAATTTTATTTTGTCGCAAGCATGATTATGATAGTTATTGCTCTCTTGATTGTCGCTTCCCAGTCTATTGCTAGCCTCCACTTGTACTGAGCGGGAACGCTGCTCGTGCTTCCAAACACCTGAAAACCAAGTTGTTCCAAAGTGTCCACCATAAATACCTATGCATGGCATTTCAAACCATTCCAAGTAAATTCTCATGTGCTACCTTTAAACCTTCAAACTACTTCTCAATTTGTGTTAATGTTTTATAGCTCATGAGGAAATATGTGGTGTTTTATCTTTCAACCTTGTCATTTACTCCGGACAGACTTTCACCAATGGACTAGTGGCACATCCGCTTATCCAATAATTTTGCAAAAAGAGCTGGCAACGGGGTTCCCAGCCCCAATTAATCAACCTTCATTAATAATTCTCTTCAC
Source organism: Lolium multiflorum (assembly GCA_030979885.1). Lineage (NCBI taxonomy): Eukaryota > Viridiplantae > Streptophyta > Magnoliopsida > Poales > Poaceae > Lolium > Lolium multiflorum. The sequence continues at coordinate 254,009,780 of CM061753.1, forward strand.
ATGTTTTGCTCTGATTCATCAGTAAGCAACTTAACCTGCAAATAGACACTTCCCCATGGTATGTGAATGTTGGAAGGCACCCGAGGATTCGGTTAGCCATGGCTTGTGTAAGCAAAGGTTGGGGGGAGTGTCATCCATAATGAAACTAAAATACATGTGTAAACAAAAGAGAAGAGGGATGATCTACCTTGCTGGTAGAGATAACGTCCTTCATGGGAGCCGCTCTTGAGAGTCTGGTTGGCGAGGTGGTTAGAGTACCCACTATCATTCGTTGACAACAACAAACACCTCTCAAAATAATTTTACTTCTGTCTTTGAAAAATGAAAAGCTCTAGCACATGTTAATCCCTGCTTCCCTCTGCGAAGGGTCAATCTTTTACTTTTATGTTGAGTCACCATCCTTTCTTTGAGCACTTTCTTGAGAGCATGACTGTCATTCTTAGTATAATATGCTTGTCCCAAAATATGATCAGCTGTGGTATAACTTTGATGCTTTTATCTTTGACAATTTTACTTCTAGTCTTTCTATGAACTTCAGAGGTGCCTGGGCATTTATGTTTTGCTACAAATACAGGCAAGCGAGATACCACTTTATCATATCCTTCTATGAACATTGCAATCCTGCTTATTGAAGTGTTTCATGATGCTTGTTATTAGTTTGTTGGTATCTCTTTTATGATTGACACAGTTACTAGATGACTTTATTTGCATGTACCTTATTATGAATTGCTTAAGCACTTGCCATATCATGAGAATATTTACATCATATGAACAAATGTGTTCGTGAAAGTTCTTTTATCGCACTCAGTTGTTAACTGAATTGCTTGAGGACAAGCAATAAGCTAAGCTTGGGGGAGTTGATACGTCCAAAACGTATCTACTTTCCCGAACACTTTTGCTATTGTTTTGCCTCTAATTTGTGTATTTTGGATGCAACTAACACGGACTAACGCTGTTTTCAGCAGAATGCTCTGGTGTCTCGTTTTTGTGCAGAAATCCAACTTTCAGGAAAATCCTCGGAATTTATGCGAAAGGTCCTATTTTCCCAGAATATTGACGGAGCCAGAAGGGCAAGCCAGGTGGGGGCCCGAGGCCCCCACACACTAGGCCGGCGCGGCCCAGGAGGGGGCGCGCCGCCTTGTTGTGTGGGCGCCTCGGCGGCCCCCGACGCTCTCCTTTGGACTACATATGCCTTTCGACCTAAAAACGCCAGGGGGTTCGACCATATTTCCAGAAACCATCCAGTACGCCGCCGCCATCGCGAAACTCCGCCTCGGGACCAGAAACTCCAATCTGGCACTCCGCCGGGATGGGGAATTGGAGGGGATCTTCACCGCCATCACCACCGACGCCTCTCCATCGACCAGCCATGTTTCCCCCATCCATGTGTGAGTAATTCCCCCGCTGTAGGCTGAAGGGGATGGTAGGGATTGGATGAGATTGATCATGTAATAGTCACAAGATTGTTAGGGCATGGTGCCTAGTATCCGTAGATGTCACTTTTATGATATTGTTGCAACTTGTTATGCTTAATGCTTGTCACTAGGGCCCGAGTGCCATGATCTCAGATCTGAACATGTTATTGTTTCATCATGATATGCATTGTTTTATGATCTTACCTGCAAGTTGTATACACACGTTGCTGTCCGGAACCCGAGGCCCCAAAGTGACAAGAATTGGGACAACCGGAGGGGAAGGCGGTGATGTGAGGATCACATGTGTTCACGGAGTGTTAATGCTTTGCTCCGGTACTCTATTAAAAGGAGTACCTTAATTTCCAGTAGTTTCCCTAGAGGCCCGGCTGCCACCGGCTGGTAGGACAAAAGATGTTGTGCAAGTTTCTCATTGTGAGCACGTACGACTATATATGGAACACATGCCTATTGATTGATTAGTACTTGGATACCGCTTTATTATTACCTGCAAATTCCCTACCATGATTGTTACATGAATTCTCTCATCCATTCAACGCCCGTTCATCCGTCCCTGTGCCTACAGTATTTTAATCCTGCTGTTTACTATAATCACTACTGCTGTCTTTATTTCACCGCTGCTGTTATTTCACTATTCCTACTGCTATAAAACTGTTGCTACTGATAAACTCTTGCGAGCAAGTCTGTTTCCAGGTGCAGCTGAATTGACAACTCCGCTGTTAAGGCTTACAAGTATTCTTTGTCTCCCCTTGTGTCGAATCAATAAATTGGGTAATACTTCCCTCGAAGACTGTTGCGATCCCCTATACTTGTGGGTCATCAGGAGTGTAGTGCGGCGCAACACCAGTGAAACCGGCGCCAACGTGGAACCTGCACAACACAATCAAGATACTTTGCCCCAACGTAACAGTGAGGTTGTCAATCTCACCGGCTTGCTGAAAACAAAGGATTAAACGTATCGAGTGGAAGATGATGTTTGTTTGCAAAGAACAGTAAAGAACAATGATTGCAGTAGATTGTATTTAGATGTAAAAGAATGGACCGGGGTCCACAGTTCACTAGTGGTGTCTCTCCAATAAGATAACTAGCATGCTGAGTGAACAAATTACAGTTGGGCAATTGACAAATAAAGATTCAATTCATATGAATGATGATTACTATGAGATTTAATCAGGGCATTACAACAAAGTACATAGACCGCCATCCAAATGCATCTATGCCTAAATAATCCACCTTCGGGTTAGCATCCGCACCCCCTCCAGTATTAAGTTGTAAACAACAGATAATTGCATTAAGTATGGTGCGTAATGTAATCAACACAAATATCCTTAGACAAAGCATCGATGTTTTATCCCTAGTAGCAACAGCACATCCACAACCTTAGAACTTTCTGTCACTGTCCCAGATTAAATGGAGGCATGAACCCACTATCGAGCATAAATACCCCCTCTTGGAGTTACAAGTATCAACTTGGCCAGAGCCTCTACTAGCAACGGAGAGCATGCAAGAACATAAACAACACATATATGATAGATTGATAATCAACTTGACATAATATTCTAGATTCATCGGATCCCACCAAACACAACATGTAGCATTACAAATAGATGATCTTGATCATGTTAGGCAGCTCACAAGATCTAAACAATGATAGCATAAGCGGAGAAGACAACCATCTAGCTACTGCTATGGACCCATAGTCCAAGGATGAACTACTCACGCATCAATCCGGAGGCGGGCATGATGATGTAGAGCCCTCCGGTGATGATTCCCCTCTCCGGCAGGGTGCCGGAGGCGATCTCCTGAATCCCCGAGATGGGATTGGCGGCGGCGGCGTCTCTGGAAGGTTTTCCGTATCGTGGCTCTCGGTACAGGGGTTTTCGCGATGAAGGATTTAAGTAGGCGGAAGGGTAGGTCAGGGGGCGACGCGGGGGCCCCACACCATAGGCCGGCGTGGGCTCCAGGAAGGCCGCGCCACCCTATGGTGTCGGCCCCTCGCGGCCCCACTTCGTATCTCCTCCGGTCTGGAAGCTCCGCGAAAAATAAGACCCGGGCGTTGATTTCGTCCAATTCCGAGAATATTTCCTTTGTAGGATTTCTGAAACCAAAAACAGCAAACAGCAACTAGCGCTTCGGCATCTTGTTAATAGGTTAGTGCCGGAAAATGTATAATAATGATGTAAAGTATGTATAAAACATGCAAGTATTGTCATAAAAGTAGCATGGAACATAAGAAATTATAGATATGTTTGAGACGTATCAAGCATCCCCAAGCTTAGTTCCTACTCGCCCTCGAGTAGGTAAACGATAACAACAAATAATTTCTGAAGTGACATGCTACCAACATAACCTTGATCAACATTATTGTAAAGCATATGAGATGGATGGAGTGATCTGAAGCAAAAGATTGCTAACAAAAGATGATGACTAAACAAATGAATCATATAGCAAAACTTTTCATGAATAGTACTTTCAAGACAAGCATCAACAAGACTTGCATAAGAGCTAACTCATAAGCAATAAATTCAAAGTAAAATGCATTGAAGCAACACAAAGGATGATTAAGTTTCAGCAATTGCTTTCAACTTGTAACATGTATATCTCATGGATAATTGTCAACATAGAGTAATATAACAAGTGCAATAGGTAAACATGTAAGAATCAATGCACACAGTTAACACAAGTGTTTGCTTCTAAGATAGAAAGAAGTAGGTAAACTGACTCAACATAAAGTAAAAGAATGGCCCTTCGCAGAGGGAAGCATGGATTACTATCAACATAAAGTAAAATAATTTCCTCTCATTGAAATCTTCTTAAGATTTAATTTCTCAACAATCATTCATGAATTTCACATTGACCTAAGTCAACCATTCATGATCATTACTTGAGAAAACAATTTAAATGAGGTAGATCACCTCATATCATTTAATAATCCTACACATGACTTAAATCTCCAAGTATTTCATATAAGTGTGTTTGAACCAGGGGTGCAAACATCACATGAATTCATTTGGGACAAGATTTAAATGAAGCATAATACTCCATATGATTTACATAATAGTTTTGGACAATATCACGCAAAGTGACCACACCATTTTCTTGCAGAAACAATTAGTGTAAGTCAAATGTGAGCTATGAGAATTGGAATTACCTAAATATCTATTTTGGTTGATTTTTAATAATTATTTGAACATGAAAAAGTCCCTGCCTTCTTCTTTTTATCATTTTATTTCTACAACAAAACTTGAGATGAGACTAGTGGCATGTTGTAGATATTTTTACTAGCTTTCCAACCATATAAAGTTTGCTAAATTTGGCCAAGCCAAACAGATTCTATGAATTTTCAAAGTTGGGTCCAGTATTGAATTCAAACTAAATGATTTAAATGAGATTTGAAATAAAAGGGCCGGCGGGAAAACTAACTGGGCCAATTTGAATTAAAACGGCCCAGACCAGCCCACCACGTGTCCACGCACGCGTGGGCTGCCTGACAGGTGGGCTCCACCCGTCAGCGTCTTTTAAACACCGAATCGGTATGGGCTAAGGAGGGGTGTAGGATTAGAACGCAGATCAATGGCTCACGTGCATCGTCGTCTCCGACGAGATGCCGTGGCTGCTCTGGAGAGCCTAGGGGGTCGGAGAGCTCACCGTGGCTCCAGCGGCGGTGGGCGGTGTGCTTGACGAGGTTGTAGACGACGGCGAGTCGACTGGTAGCAGTGGCGTCGCTCGGGGAGGTCTGGATCGTCGGCGATTTCACCAGGGCTTCCGCGGCTCCGATCGCTTGATTGAGCTTGCTCCGGCGACGATCGAGGTGGCTAGTGGTGCGAGGAGAGTCGGGGATGGGAGGAGAAGGTGGCGGTGTGCTCAATGGCGTCCAGGGAACGCCGTATTTATAGAGGGGCTTGGGTGCTGCGGGGCAGAGAGGGTGGCGACATGCGTGCGGCGGCTCCGGTGGGCTAGAGGCCGGGCGACGACGCGAGGCTGTTCAGCACGTCCAGGCGGTTCTTCCGTGGGACAGAGGGTCGGAGGGTGTCTGGTGGCGACGCATTGCGTCCGTGTCTGCGGCGGCGTTCACGGGATCTTGTCGTCGTCTCCGGCGGCGGCGGTCCAGGGCAGCGGTCGCGCGGGTGTCTGGCGCGTCTGAGGTGGCGCGGCGGTGCTCAACGTGTCGCTGGAGGGGCCAGGGCTAGCGTGTGAATGGGGCGGCGCGTGGCCAGCGGCGTCCGCGGCATGTCCACGCGCGACGCGAGTGGCATCCAGGGGTGGTTTGGGCGCGCGTTCTCCGGCAAGGTCACGGCGTTTCTGTCAACTTGGCCGGTGCTAGGCGTGGTAGAGGAGTGAGGTGGAGCTCGTGGGTGCCAGGGCCAGATGAATGGAGGAAGGAGGAGAGGGGGTGCTCGACATGGCCGACATGGCCATGCACAAGCATGCTAGTGCTTGTCTCCTTAGGGTTCCTGTGGGTGGTGAGGCAGAGAGGGGGCAAGGGAACATGTAGAGTTGGTTTGGGGTAGATTAGAGTTGAGGTAGATCACTATTTCAAATAGTGTTGTTTGTCCCCTATTTGTATTTCACCAAATTTTGCCCAAATTTGATTGAGTTCAAATGGTTACAAGTTTTGAAAATGGGGTGTTTAGTTGAGTGGTAAATGATCAGAGAGAATGAGAGGTGGTGGTGAAATTTTCAAATTCAAAGATTTGCAAAAATGCTAAGTGTGAGATTGTTCCACTTGATAAAAAGTTCCAACTTTGCATGAGCATAGATTTTAATCCAAAGTGAATTTGGCATAGTTGTCTTTACAAAAGTTGTTCACCTTGATGTCCTCTTGGATGACATGCAAAGAGTTGAGAAAGTTTAGTTTCAAAATTTTGAATTGCAGGGGCTCAAAGTGGTGACCAGAATATAATTGGCAGATTTGACCATTATTCTATGTGGCCTCATTTTGCATTTGAATTTGATTTGATTGGTGTTTCTATGATCCAACAAGTTGTAATAAGTGTTTATTAATGTATTCCCACTAATGGTGGAGACCAAATTGGTCTAGGGCCAAAATTTATAATGATGGCATAAAGCCTATGTGAGGGTTTTAGGGTTTTAGTATTTGATTTTATTCTCTTTTATTTTATTTGGTTTGTGATCTTCACTTGATCACATTAGGGTTTTAGGGTTTAGCACACACACAAGGTAACAAGCATCATGGCATATCACTCAAATGCACAAGTCCTATGCATGGCACTATATGTAAGAAAAAGTTTTTGTTGGTTTGAAATTTTGCTCTCTGGAATTCTTCTAATTTTCTTTTATTGAAATTTGGGATGTTACACTTCCTTGCTGACCTGGGAACGTACGGCTCTAGCAATCAAAGGATTCCTTCTGCGTTGACGTTGTAGTGGACGCTCCCGAACGTCATCTCCATGTTTCCTTGCAGACCCGAGAAAGTCGAGCGAGAAGAGTCGCTGTGCGGGGTGAACTCATAGGAGCCGAATCGAATCGGGCTTCCCAAGATCGGTGATGATGATGATGGGGTCGATGAAGCTGTCGACGACATGGTTGGATCTGCCGATGACGGATCTTGTGCCAACAGGTTTCCCACAGACGGTGCCAATTGACGAGGGTGCTCCTCGACAATGCCCTCCGATTGGGGCTTAGGGTTGATGGAATCCTGTAGGCTGACACGAGACATCGGTTAACAGACAAGCGGGGAGAGCAATTTACCCAGGTTCAGGGCCCTCGATGAGGTAACACCCTTACGTCCTGCCTGTCTGATCTTGATTATGAAAATATCGGGTTACAATGGGGTGCCGAAGGTTTCGGCTGTGTTCTCGTCGAGAGGCTAAGTGCTATGATGACCTAGCTCTGGACTTGCGATGGCTAAAGTTTCTAAGATTGATTGTGTCCCTCGGCAGCCCCTCTCCTGGCCCTTATAAAGGGGGCTAGGTCTCAAGAGATCTACACGAGTACGACTTGGTTTACAAGAGACCTAGCTCTAAACTTTCCTTGTTCGGATTGATCTTTGTCTTGGTCTTCAAGGAATCTTCTTCGGCACCGACCTAGTGGCCCACCTTGCCTTCATTGTTGTCTTCATGGGCCTCCAGTTGGGGTACAGGATAATAATAACCATTAATAATTCTCTTCACATGTTTTGCCCTGATTTATCAGTAAGCAACTTAATTTTACAATAGACACTCCTCCATGGTATGTGAAATGTTGGAAGGCACCCGAGGATTCGGTTAGCCATGGCTTGTGAAAGCAAAAGGTTGGGAGGAGTGTCATCTATAAATAAAACTAAAATACATGTGTAAACAAAAGAGAAGAGGGATGATCTACCTTGCTGGTAGAGATAACGTCCTTCGTTGGGAACCCCAAGAGGAAGGTATGCGCACAGAGCAAGTTTTCCCTCAGAAAGAAACCAAGGTTTAATCGAACCAGGAGGAGCCAAGAAGCACGTTGAAGGTTGATGGTCGCAAAATGTGATGCGGCGCAACACCAGGGATTCCGGCGCCAACTGGAACCTGCACAACACAACCAAAGTACTTTGCCCCAACGAAACAGTGAGGTTGTCAATCTCACCGGCTTGTTGTAACAAAGGATTAAACGTATCGAGTGGAAGATGTTTGCAAAGAAAACAGTAAAACAAGTAGATTGTATGCTATGTAAAGAATAGGACCGGGGTCCACAGTTCACTAGAGGTGTCTCTCCCATAAGATAAAAGCATGTTGGGTGAACAAATTACAGTCGGGCAATTGACAAATAGAGAAAGGCATAATAATGCATATACATGACATGGTAAATATAGTGAGATTTAATCCGGGCATTACGACAAAGAACATAGACCGCCATCCAACTGCATCTATGCCTAAAAAGTCCACCTTCAGGTTATCGTCCGAACCCCCTCCAGTATTAAGTTGCAAAGCAACAGACAATTGCATTAAGTATTGTGCGTAATGTAATCAATAACTACATCCTTAGACATAGCATCAATGTTTTATCCCTAGTGGCAACAAGCACATCACAACCTTAGAACTTTCTGTCACTGTCCCAGGTATCAATGAAGGCATGAACCCACTATCGAGCATAATTACTCCCTCTTGGAGTTAAGAGTAAAAACTTGGCCAGAGCCTCTACTAATAACGGAGAGCATGCAAGATCATAAACAACACATGAACAATAGATTGATAATCACCATAATCATAGTACTCTCTATCCATCGGATCCCGACAAACACAACATATAGAATTACATATAGATGATCTTGATCATGTTAGGCAGCTCACAAGATCTAACAATGAAGCACAACAAGGAGAAGACGACCATCTAGCTACTGCTATGGACCCATGGTCCAGGGGTGAACTACTCACTCATCACTCCGGAGGCGATCATGGCGATGAAGAGTCCTCCGGGAGATGAATCCTCTCCCCAGGTGCCGGAGGCGATCTCCGTAATCCCCGAGATGGGACGCGGCGGCGGCGTCTCTGTAAGGTTTTCCGTATCGTGGCTCTCGCATCGGGGTTTCGCGACGGAGGCTTTAAGTAGGCGGAAGGTCAACGCGAGGGGCCACACGAGGGGCCCAGGGGATAGGTCGGCGCGGCCAGGGCTTGGGCCGCGCCGGCCACCCCCGGCCTCCTCGTGGCCCCACTTCGTTAGGTCTTCGGTCTTCTGAAGCTTCGTGCAAAAATAGGACCCTGGGCGAAAGTTTCGTCCAATTCCGAGAATATTTCTTTACTAGGATTTCTGAAACCAAAAACAGCAGAAAACAGAACGGCTCTTCGCATCTTGTTAATAGGTTAGTTCCAGAAAATGCATAAATATGACATATAATGTGCATAAAACATGTAGGTATCATCAATAAAGTAGCATGGAACATAAGAAATTATCGATACGTTGGAGACGTATCAGCATCCCCAAGCTTAGTTCTGCTCGTCCCGAGCAGGTAAAACGATAACAAAGATAATTTCTGAAGTGACATGCCATCATAATCTTGATCATACTATTTGTAAACATATGTAATGAATGCAGCGATCAAAGCAAAGGTAATGACATGAGTAAACAACTGAATCATATAGCAAAGACTTTTCATGAATAGTACTTCAAGACAAGCATCAATAAGTCTTGCATAAGAGTTAACTCATAAAGCAATAAATCAAAGTAAAGGTGTTGAAGCAACACATAGGAAGATTAAGTTTCAGCGGTTGCTTTCAACTTGTAACATGTATATCTCATGGATATTGTCAACATAAAGTAATATAACAAGTGCAATATGCAAGTATGTAGGAATCAATGCACAGTTCACACAAGTGTTTGCTTCTTAAGGTGGAAGGAGATAGGTAAACTGACTCAACAATAAAAGTAAAAGAATGGTCCTTCGCAGAGGAAAGCATCGATTGCTGTATTTGTGCTAGAGCTTTTATTTTGAAAACATGAAACAATTTTGTCAACGGTAGTAATAAAGCATATGAGTTATGAAAATTATATCTTACAAGTTGCAAGCCTCACGCATAGTATACTAATAGTGCCCGCACCTTGTCCTACTTAACTTGGACTACCGGATCTTTGCATGCCATGTTTCAACCAAGTGTCACAAAGGGGTACCTCCATGCCGCCTGTACAAAGGTCCAAGGAGAATGCTCGCATTTCGGATTTCTCGCTTTTGATTATTCTCAACTTAGACATCCATACCGGGACAACATGGACAACAGATAATGGACTCCTCTTAAATGCATAAGCATGTAGCAAAGTTATTATTCTCATATGAGATTGAGGATATATGTCCAAAACTGAAACTTCCACCATGATTCATGGCTTTAGTTAGCGGCCCAATGTTCTTCTCTAACAATTTTGCATGCTCCAACCACTAAAATGATAGACCTTCAGACAAGACGGACATGCATAGCAACTCACATGATATTCAACAATAGTTGATGGCGTTCCCCAGAAACATGGTTATCGCACAACAAGCAACTTAATAAAATATAAAGTGCATAAGTACATATTCAATACTACGATAGTTTTTAAGGCTATTTTGTCCCATGAGCTATATATTGCAAAGGCGAATGATGGAATTTTAAAGGTAGCACTCAAGCAATTTACTTTGGAATGGCGGAGAAATACCATGTAGTAGGTAGGTATGGTGGACACAAATGGCATAGTAGTTGGCTCAAGGATTTTGGATGCATGAGAAGTATTCCCTCTCGATACAAGGTTTAGGCTAGCAAGGTTATTTGAAGCAAACTCAAGGATGAACAAGTGCAGCAAGACTCACATAAAAGACATATTGTAAACATTATAAGACTCTACACTGTCTTCCTTGTTGTTCAAAACTCAATACTAGATATTATCTAGACCTTAGAGAAACCAAATATGCAAATCAAATTTTAGCAAGCTCTATGTATTTCTTCATTAATGGGTGCAAAGCATATGATGCAAGAGCTTAAACATGAGCACAACAATTGCCAAGTATCACATTATCCAAGACATTTTTAGAATTACTACATGTAGCATTTTCCAATTCCAACCATATAACAAATTAACGAAGAAGAAACTTCGCCTTGAACATTATGAGTAAAGCCTAAGGACACATGTGTCCATATGCAACAGCGGAGCGTGTCTCTCTCCCACAAAGTGAATGCTAGGATCCATCTTATTCAAACAAAAACAAAAACGAAAACAAACCGACGCTCCAAGTAAAGAACACCAGATGTGACTGAATAAAAATATAGTTTCAGGGGAGGAACCTGATGATGTTGTCGATGAAGAAGGGGATGCCTTGGGCATCCCCAAGCTTAGACGCTTGAGTCTTCTTAAAATATGCAGAGATGAACCACGGGGCATCCCCAAGCTTAGAGCTTTCACTCCTCTTGATCATAGTATATCATTCTCCTCTCTTGACCCTTGAAAACTTCCTTCACACCAAACTTCAAGCAAACTCATTAGAGGGTTAGTGCATCATTAATAATTCACTCATTCAGAGGTGACACAATCATTATTTTCACTTCTGGACATTGCATAATGCTACTGGACATTAATGGATCAAAGAAATAAATCCAACATAGCAAAAGAGGCAATGCGAAATAAAAGGCAGAATCTGTCAAAAACAGAACAGTCCGTAAAGACGAATTTATAAATGGCACCAGACTTGCTCAAATGGAAAAACTCAAAACTAATGAAAGTTGCGTATATATCTGAGGATCACGCTCGTAAATTGGCAGATTTTTTCGAATTTTCTACAGAGAATTATGCCCAGATTCGTGACAGACAGCAATGCTGTTTCTGCGCAGCAATCCCAAATATAACATCAACTTTGACATAGAAACTTTACTTGGCACAAAAACATGATAAGGAGAGGTTGCTACAGTAGTAAACAACTTCCAAGACTCAATAAAACAAAAAATTGCTGTAGGTAAAAACATGGGTTGTCTCCCATAAGCGCTTTTCTTTAACGCCTTTCAGCTAGGCGCAGAAAGTGCAAATCAAGTATTATCGAATGAAGAAGCATCAACATCATTACCAGGGGTGTTGGGAGTTTTCTCAACCAAGCATAGTATATTTGATATATAAGTTTTAGCGTCTCCCTTTTCATTAGTCTTAGGCTTGCTACTCTCATCGAACAAATTTTCAGGAACAAGCCAAGCATAGTTATTTTCTAATGCATCATTCATAGCTAGGAGTTTACATGGTATTGGTGCTTTGATTTCCCCACCATCATTAATGTTATTAGTGTACCTTATTCTATCCATGTCCATCTTTTCAAGTATTTGTTTAAAATTAGGAAAGAAACCAAGCCTCTTATGCTTAATAAAAACTTTTCTAGCTTCTTTAACTATATCCTCAAATTCTCTAACAAGGACTTTTAAAACAAAATTTCTCTTTTCCCCCATCTCCATATCCGAAAGTGTAAGAAACATATGTTGTATTATGGGATTGAGATTAACAAATCTAGTTTCTAACATGTGTATCAAACAGGCAGAAGCACTTTCATAAGTAGGAGCAGTTTTTAATAATGGTATATCTTCAAAATCTTCATCCATACTAACATGGGTGAAAAATTCTTCTATATTATCTCTTCCAATGATACACCCTCGTCCTACCGGTATCTCTTCCAAAGTAAACTTAGGATTAAGCATGATGAAATAAGCAAAAAGTAAACTAGGCAAACAAAGTAAAGACAAGTAACTAATTTTTTTGTGTTTTGATATAGAGAGCAAGACAATAAATAAAGTAAAACTAGCAACTAATTTTTTTGTATTTTGTTTAGGTGCAGCAAACAAAGTAGTAAATAAAATAAAGCAAGACAAAAACAAAGTAAAGAGATTGAGAAGTGGAGACTCCCCTTGCAGCGTGTCTTGATCTCCCCGGCAACGGCGCCAGAAAAAGAGCTTGATGGCGTGTAACTCACACGTTCGTTGGGGAACCCCAAGAGGAAGGTATGATGCGCACAGTAGCAAGTTTTCCCTCAGAAAGAAACCAAGGTTTAATCGAACCAGGAGGAGCCAAGAAGCACGTTGAAGGTTGATGGTCGCAAAATGTGATGCGGCGCAACACCAGGGATTCCGGCGCCAACTAGAACCTGCACAACACAACCAAAGTACTTTGCCCCAACGAAACAGTGAGGTTGTCAATCTCACCGGCTTGCTGTAACAAAGGATTAAACGTATCGAGTGGAAGATGTTTGCAAAGAAAACAGTAAAACAAGTAGATTGTATGCTATGTAAAGAATAGGACCGGGGTCCACAGTTCACTAGAGGTGTCTCTCCCATAAGATAAAAGCATGTTGGGTGAACAAATTACAGTCGGGCAATTGACAAATAGAGAAAGGCATAATAATGCATATACATGACATGGTAAATATAGTGAGATTTAATCCGGGCATTACGACAAAGAACATAGACCGCCATCCAACTGCATCTATGCCTAAAAAGTCCACCTTCAGGTTATCGTCCGAACCCCCTCCAGTATTAAGTTGCAAAGCAACAGACAATTGCATTAAGTATTGTGCGTAATGTAATCAATAACTACATCCTTAGACATAGCATCAATGTTTTATCCCTAGTGGCAACAGCACATCACAACCTTAGAACTTTCTGTCACTGTCCCAGGTATCAATGAAGGCATGAACCCACTATCGAGCATAATTACTCCCTCTTGGAGTTAAGAGTAAAAACTTGGCCAGAGCCTCTACTAATAACGGAGAGCATGCAAGATCATAAACAACACATGAACAATAGATTGATAATCACCATAATCATAGTACTCTCTATCCATCGGATCCCGACAAACACAACATATAGAATTACATATAGATGATCTTGATCATGTTAGGCAGCTCACAAGATCTAACAATGAAGCACAACAAGGAGAAGACGACCATCTAGCTACTGCTATGGACCCATGGTCCAGGGGTGAACTACTCACTCATCACTCCGGAGGCGATCATGGCGATGAAGAGTCCTCCGGGAGATGAATCCCCTCCCGGCAGGTGCCGAAGGCGATCTCCGAATCCCCGAGATGGGATTCGCGGCGCGGCGTCTCCGTAAGGTTTTCCGTATCGTGGCTCTTGTACTGGGGGTTTCGCGACGGAGGCTTTAAGTAGGCGGGTCAACGCGAGGGGCCACACGAGGGGCCCAGGGGATAGGTCGGCGCGGCCAGGGCTTGGGCCGCGCCGGCCACCCCCCTGGCCTCCTCGTGGCCCCACTTCGTTAGGTCTTCGGTCTTCTGGAAGCTTCGTGCAAAAATAGGACCCTGGGCGAAAGTTTCGTCCAATTCCGAGAATATTTCTTTACTAGGATTTCTGAAACCAAAAACAGCAGAAACAAGAACTGGCTCTTCGGCATCTTGTTAATAGGTTAGTTCCAGAAAATGCATAAATATGACATATAATGTGCATAAAACATGTAGGTATCATCAATAAAGTAGCATGGAACATAAGAAATTATCGATACGTTGGAGACGTATCAGGAGAGATAACGTCCTTCATGGGAGCCGCTCTTTGAAAGTCTGTTTGACAAGGGGGTTAGAGTGCCCACTACCATTCGTTGACAACAACAAACACCTCTCAAAACTTTATTTTTATGCTCTCTATATGATTTTAAAACTTGAAAAGCTCTAGCACATGATTTAATCCCTGCTTCCCTCTGCGAAGGGCCTTTCTTTTACTTTATGTTGAGTCAGTTTACCTACTTCTTTCTATCTTAGAAGCAAACACTTGTGTCAACTGTGTGCATTGATTCTTACATGCTTGCTTATTGCACTTATTATATTACTTTGTGTTGACAATTATCCATGAGATATGCATGTTGAAAGTTGAAAGCAATTGCTGAAACTTAAATCTTCCTTTGTGTTGCTTCAAAACCTTTTATTAAGAATCTATTGCTTTATGAGTTAACTCTTATGCAAGACTTTTTGATGCTTGTCTTGAAAGTACTATTCATGAAAAGTTTTTGCTATATGATTCAGTTGTTTAGTCATTATCTTTTTGTTAGCAAACTATAGACCATTGCTTTGAGTCACTTCATTCATCTCATATGCTTTACAATAGTATTGATCAAGATTATGTTGGTAGCATGTCACTTCAGAAATTATTCTTTTTATCGTTTACCTACTCGAGGGCGAGTAGGAACTAAGCTTGGGGATGCTTGATACGTCTCCAACGTATCTATAATTTCTTATGTTCCATGCTAGTTTTATGACAATACCTACATGTTTTATTCACACTTTATAATGTTTTTATGCATTTTCTGGGACTAACCTATTAACAAGATGCCACAGTGCCAGTTCCTGTTTTCTGCTGTTTTTGATTTCAGAAAAGTTGTTTTACAAATATTCTAGAAATTGGACGAAACAAAAGCCTACAGCCCTATTTTCCACGGAGTGTTCCAGAAGACCGAAGAGGAGTCGAGGAAGCACTACAAGAAAAGTTCTGATAGACAACGTCTCAAAATCGTCCGCTAAGGGGTATTTTTCGTCGCCTATGGGCCTAACCCGACGATATGGGTTCTGTTGTGGAAACTGCGTCAGGCAAAGTCCAACGACGATTTTTTCGGTCCGTCGCGCTTGGGCGCCCTTCCGCCACGGAAAATCGGACCGTTGCGCAAGTGTTTCCGGGAGCCCGTTGACTGCTGACGTCATGCAAACTGACACGTGGCAGACGCCGTTAACTGGCAGTTAACGGCGTTAACCGGCTGAAACCCCGTGGTAGATGGTAGGCCCACACGAGGCCTGCCACGTCTTAAGCGGGCCGGGCCTGACATAGTTTGACCGGTCAACTATATAGCTGGGCTGGTCCATTAGTTACGTGGGCCGGGCCTAACCTCTAAGGTTGACTGGTCAAAACTTAAATGGGCCGGCCCATTTAACATGTGGGGTCCACCTTACAGCAACTGGGCCGGCCCAAGAAGCAAGTGGGCCGGGCACAGTGGGTCCCACTTTCTCGTTAAAGGGCCGGCCTTTAGTGTGGGGTCCACCATATAGCAAGTGGGCGGCCAAAAACACGTGGGTCCCACTTTCCGCCTTAAAGGGTCCCATTTAGTATGTGGGGTCCACCATATAGCAAGGGGCGGCCCAACAAGATAGTGGGCCGGGCCAAAACACAGGTGGGTCCCACTTTCCTGTTAAAGGGCCGGCCCATTTGGTGTGTGGGGTCCACCATATAGCAAGTGGGCCGGCCCAACAAGATAGTGGGCCGGCCCAACAAGATAGTGGGCCGGGCCAAAAGCACAGGTGGGTCCCACCTTCCTGTTAAAAGGCCGGCCCATTTAGTATGTGGGGTACACCATATATCAAGTGGGCCGGCCCAACAAGATAGTGGGTCGGGCCAAAACAGTGGGTCCCACTTTCCAGTTAAAAGGCCGGCCCATTTAGTATGGGGTCCATTATATAGCAAGTGGGCCGGCCCAACAAGATAGTGGGTCGGGCCAAAAACACAGGTGGGTCCCACCTTCCTGTTAAAGGGCCGGCCCATTTACCATGTGGGACCACCATATAGCAAATGGGCTGGCCCAACAAGATAGTGGGCCGGCCCAATAACCATGTGGATCCCACTATCGTGTAACCGGGCCGGCCTACTAAAGAAGTGGGCCGGCCCAAAATGAAAGTGGGTCCCACACTACTGTAAGTGGGCCGGCCCAATCTGTTGTAGTGCCCTACTTGTTTGACTAGTCAACTTGCATTAAATTTCATGAGCCTAAAATCTGATATCAATGATACACACAATTACATACACAAATAAAACAAGTAGGAAAATTACAAGGCAATTAATGTGCCCAAATAAAAAAATTACATAGAATCATTGAGGACTTCTATTAGCATCATCAATAACACGTTGACATTTGGCAATCGCCTTGATTGAATCTTGTGTACTCTTTGTCAACATATCAGCTACAGATCTTAAAGCAGCAATACCATGTCTTTTATAAAGTACAGCCTTGAGATATTTACTGTTTGATGAAAGCAATGGTCTAGGTTGACGGCTATGAGAAGATGCATCAGAAGAAATATCAGAACTTTTTGTGGGCCTCACTTCTAATGAAGATTGCTTCATCACAACTGCATTCTGATAATAATGCAAAAAGAGTTAAACGATGAACTATGCAAACATTTATTATGCAATGTAGATATAAGATAATAACAAGTTGCATAAATAAGACAATGTATGGAACTTGTACTAAGCACAAACTTACATCATAATGTTGCACAGGGTCGCTACAGATCCTTTTTTGGCGACTATCTTCTAATGATGACTGCTTCATTAAAACTGCATTCTGGTAACATTGCAAACATAGTTACAACAATTAACTATTCAAACATGTATTACGCAATGTAGAGATCAGATAACAGCATGTAGCAGAAATAAGCACAAGATAAGATAAGATGCATGTACTAAGCACATACTGGCTCACTGCAGGTCCTTCTCTTGCGTGCACTAGTCGTGGTCAACATGCCTGTCATTTTAGGTTCAGCCATCAAGTGAAATGCTAATCCTCCTGCTCCATTGTCCTTAATCTGTGTTTAGATATCACATTTAAGACCAAGTCAGCTGGTTTCAAATAACAAAAAACTTGAGCTGCCAAATGAATAAGCCAATATTTACCAGATATCAGATTAAAACCAACTAGATGTTGCTTTGCATGAGATACGAATTTCAGACATTCAGATTTAGAGTAGGGTAATGCCAAGGTTTTCCACATAAAGTAAACTGGCATTAAGAATGACCAAATGTCAGGTTCAAATCACCTTCGCAGTTTCTCCAAGACAAGCATATCAAATAGGCAGAAACATAGTAAAGCATGAATGGCATTGCTATGGCAGGGTTCCAAGTGTTAATCTCTTGCATAAGGAACAATGCATATAGGTTATAGATAATAACGGAAGTAAACTGCCAAAATTACCAACCAAGAACTCAGATTCCAACCTTCCCTAGCGTCCCCGCTGTTAATGTTGGATGTTCTAATAAGTGGTTCGCATGATCAATCCCTAGGAAAAATAACATTGACAAGTCAGTCTACGATAATACAAAGACCAGACATGCACGCAGCAATAACTATATAAGCTAAAGACGAGGTATAAGAGCAAGCAGATTGGAAATGCACATAGCATGATTATAAAAGCAGTGTGAGAATAGCAGACACGAGAAAACAGCTAGCAGCTAGCGGTGAGCTAATGACGTGGTATAAGAACAAGCAGATTGGAAATGCCCATAGCATGACTATAAAAGCAGTGCGACAATAGCATGCAGTACAAAAACAGTTGGCAGCAAATGAATGGGTATAAGGCTATAAATATGTGGATGCACACAGGTGTCAGTAGAATGAACAGGATGGTAGCGACCGGATAATGCTTTTGTACTGTACAATATTTAAACAAACTTCATGCGAAGCAACACATCAAGAAAGTTAACGGCATATGAGATCTGCAAATAACTACACAAAACATGGCTAAAGAAACACCGCGAGGTAACGGGGCAGCAGATCCGTCGGTGGCGAGGTCGGCGGTGAAGCAGATCCGTCGGTGGCGAGGTCGGCGGTGAAGCAGATCCGTCGGTGACGAGGGCGGCGGGGGAGCGGATCAGGTGGGTGGACAGCCAACACGATCAAGGCTACGCTGTGGAGGAGTATGCCGGCGGCGAAGCAGATCTAGTACTGTAGAGAGTCAGAGCTTTGGCGTGTGAGAGTATTTTTGAGCTAATGGGGCGAATGGTTGGTGGGTGGGTGTGGGCCTGTGGGGAGGGTTCGGGATCTAGGCAAGATATTTCATTGTTACCGAATGAGCCCTCCATGGTCGGTGGGTTGTAGCTTCCGGACCAGGGTTAAAAGGGTAAAACTGGTCACGGGATTTTCGAATGGATGCGGCGGGATGATTTGGCGCGCGGCCGAAATTTTCAGTTTCAAGCTACGAGCAGAACGACAAAAATAATGTTCTTCCCCAGGGAGCTCTCATTTCTTCCTCTTCTCTTTCTCTCTCGAGTCTCTCCCACTCCCCCGGCTCCTCTCCCCCTTCTCTCCGGCGGCCTCGCCGGCCGGAGACGAGGCCGACTTCTCTCTGTATATTGTACACCCTCCGAACTAAATTAATTGATTCAACTTTCCTTAGACGTGTATGTATCTAGAGTAAAAACATGTGTGGATACATCCATATTTAGATAAGCAAAGTTGAGTCAGCTAATTTGGATCCGAGGGAGTTAGTGTTGTTGTAAGCTTAGATCCAGTGTTTCCCATGAGCAGAATGGCGCAATGGAGTCGGGGATCTCGTCATCGGCTTCAGATCTGGCCTATGGTGAATCTGGCGGATCTTGCCGGCCAAACCCCGATCTGGTGCCATCAATGTGATGGCGCTAACGGTGAGGCTTGCTTTGGTCAGTGCTTCAGATCTGGCCAATGGGGAAGTCAAGCTGCTAAAGTTCACAAGCTCGGGGCATACGACGGCGTCATCCGTCTTGCCCGTGCACATCTTGGACTTTCAGCGACCCTTCTCAGAGCCAATATGCCGTATAGAAGAGGCCCTCAGTTTCCTTCGTCCTGGCGACTAAGAAGCACGTTGAAGGTTGATGGTCGCGAAATGTGATGCGGCGCAACACCAGGGATTCCGGCGCCAACTAGGAACCTGCACAACACAACCCAAGTACTTTGTCCCAACGAAACAGTGAGGTTGTCAATCTCACCGGCTTGCTGTAACAAAGGATTAAACGTATCGAGTGGAAGATGTTTGCAAAGAAAACAGTAAAACAAGTAAATTGTATGCTATGTAAAGAATAGGACCGGGGTCCACAGTTCACTAGAGGTGTCTCTCCCATAAGATAAAAGCATGTTGGGTGAACAAATTACAGTCGGGCAATTGACAAATAGAGAAAGGCATAACAATGCATATACATGACATGATAAATATAGTGAGATTTAATTGGGCATTACGACAAAGAACATAGACCGCCATCCAACTGCATCTATGCCTAAAAAGTCCACCTTCAGGTTATCATCCGAACCCCCTCCAGTATTAAGTTGCAAAGCAACAGACAATTGCATTAAGTATGGTGCGTAATGTAATCAACAACTACATCCTTAGACATAGCATCAATGTTTTATCCCTAGTGGCAACATCACATCCACAACCTTAGAACTTTCTGTCACTGTCCCAGATTCAATGGAGGCATGAACCCACTATCGAGCATAAATACTCCCTCTTGGAGTTAAGAGTAAAAACTTGGCCAGAGCCTCTACTAATAACGGAGAGCATGCAAGATCATAAACAACACATGAACAATAGATTGATAATCACCATAATCATAGTACTCTCTATCCATCGGATCCCGACAAACACAACATATAGTATTACAGATAGATGATCTTGATCATGTTAGGCAGCTCACAAGATCTAACAATGAAGCACAACAAGGAGAAGACGACCATCTAGCTACTGCTATGGACCCATGGTCCAGGGGTGGACTACTCACTCATCACTCCGGAGGCGACCATGGCGGTGTAGAGTCCTCCGGGAGATGAATCCCCTCTCCGGCAGGGTGCCGGAGGCGATCTCCCGAATCCCCCGAGATGGGATTCGCGGCGGCGGCGTCTCTGTAAGGTTTTCCGTATCGTGGCTCTCGGTACTGGGGGTTTCGCGACGGAAGCTTTAAGTAGGCGGAGGGTCAACGCGGGGGCCACACGAGGGGCCAGGGGCTAGGTCGGCGCGGCCAGGGCCTGGGCCGCGCCGGCCACCCCCTGGCTGCCTCGTGGCCCCACTTCGTTAGGTCTTCGGTCTTCTGGAAGCTTCGTGCAAAAATAGGACCCCGGCGAAAGTTTCGTCCATTCCGAGAATATTTCTTTACTAGGATTTCTGAAACCAAACACAGCAGCAACTGGCTCTTCGGCATCTTGTTAATAGGTTAGTTCCAGAAAATGCATAAATATGACATATAATGTGCATAAAACATGTAGGTATCATCAATAAAGTAGCATGGAACATAAGAAATTATCGATACGTTGGAGACGTATCAGCATCCCCAAGCTTAGTTCTGCTCGTCCCGAGCAGGTAAAACGATAACAAAGATAATTTCTGAAGTGACATGCCATCATAATCTTGATCATACTATTTGTAAACATATGTAATGAATGCAGCGATCAAAGCAAAGGTAATGACATGAGTAAACAACTGAATCATAAAGCAAAGACTTTTCATGAATAGTACTTCAAGACAAGCATCAATAAGTCTTGCATAAGAGTTAACTCATAAAGCAATAAATCAAAGTAAAGGTGTTGAAGCAACACATAAGAAGATTAAGTTTCAGCGGTTGCTTTCAACTTGTAACATGTATATCTCATGGATATTGTCAACATAAAGTAATATAACAAGTGCAATATGCAAGTATGTAGGAATCAATGCACAGTTCACACAAGTGTTTGCTTCTTAAGGTGGAAGGAGATAGGTAAACTGACTCAACAATAAAAGTAAAAGAATGGTCCTTCAATGAGGAAAGCATCGATTGCTGTATTTGTGCTAGAGCTTTTATTTTGAAAACATGAAACAATTTTGTCAACGGTAGTAATAAAGCATATGAGTTATGAAAATTATATCTTACAAGTTGCAAGCCTCACGCATAGTATACTAATAGTGCCCGCACCTCGTCCTACTTAACTTGGACTACCGGGTCTTCGCATGCCATGTTTCAACCAAGTGTCACAAAGGGGTACCTCCATGCCGCCTGTACAAAGGTCTAAGGAGAATGCTCGCATTTCGGATTTCTCGCTTTTGATTATTCTCAACTTAGACATCCATACCGGGACAACATGGACAACAGATAATGGACTCCTCTTAAATGCATAAGCATGTAGCAAAGTTATTATTCTCATATGAGATTGAGGATATATGTCCAAAACTGAAACTTCCACCATGGTTCATGGCTTTAGTTAGCGGCCCAATGTTCTTCTCTAACAATTTTGCATGCTCCAACCACTAAAATGATAGACCTTCAGACAAGACGGACATGCATAGCAACTCACATGATATTCAACAATAGTTGATGGCGTTCCCCAGAAGCATGGTTATCGCACAACAAGCAACTTAATAAAATATAAAGTGCATAAGTACATATTCAATACTACGATAGTTTTTAAGGCTATTTTGTCCCATGAGCTATATATTGCAAAGGTGAATGATGGAATTTTAAAGGTAGCACTCAAGCAATTTACTTTGGAATGGCGGAGAAATACCATGTAGTAGGTAGGTATGGTGGACACAAATGGCATAGTAGTTGGCTCAAGGATTTTGGATGCATGAGAAGTATTCCCTCTCGATACAAGGTTTAGGCTAGCAAGGTTATTTGAAGCAAACTCAAGGATGAACAAGTGCAGCAAAACTCACATAAAAGACATATTGTAAACATTATAAGACTCTACACTGTCTTCCTTGTTGTTCAAAACTCAATACTAGATATTATCTAGACCTTAGAGAAACCAAATATGCAAATCAAATTTTAGCAAGCTCTATGTATTTCTTCATTAATGGGTGCAAAGCATATGATGCAAGAGCTTAAACATGAGCACAACAATTGCCAAGTATCACATTATCCAAGACATTTTAGAATTACTACATGTAGCATTTTCCAATTCCAACCATATAACAAATTAACGAAGAAGAAACTTCGCCTTGAACATTATGAGTAAAGCCTAAGGACACATGTGTCCATATGCAACAGCGGAGCGTGTCTCTCTCCCACAAAGTGAATGCTAGGATCCATCTTATTCAAACAAAAACAAAAACAAAAACAAACCGACGCTCCAAGTAAAGAACACAAGATGTGATTGAATAAAAATATAGTTTCAGGGGAGGAACCTGATGATGTTGTCGATGAAGAAGGGGATGCCTTGGGCATCCCCAAGCTTAGACGCTTGAGTCTTCTTAAAATATGCAGGGGTGAACCACGGGGGCATCCCCAAGCTTAGAGCTTTCACTCCTCTTGATCATAGTATATCATTCTCCTCTCTTGACCCTTGAAAACTTCCTTCACACCAAACTTCAAGCAAACTCATTAGAGGGTTAGTGCACAATTAATAATTCACACATTCAGAGGTGACACAATCATTATTTTCACTTCTGGACATTGCATAATGCTACTGGACATTAGTGGATCAAAGAAATAAATCCAACATAGCAAAAGAGGCAATGCGAAATAAAAGGCAGAATCTGTCAAAAACAGAACAGTCCGTAAAGACGAATTTAGAAATGGCACCAGACTTGCTCAAATGGAAAAACTCAAAACTAATGAAAGTTGCGTACATATCTGAGGATCACGCTCGTAAATTGGCAGATTTTTTCGAATTTTCTACAGAGAATTGTGCCCAGATTCGTGACAGACAGCAATGCTGTTTCTGCGCAGCGATCCCAAATATAACATCAACTTTGACATAGAAACTTTACTTGGCACAAAAACATGATAAGGAGAGGTTGCTACAGTAGTAAACAACTTCCAAGACTCAACAAAACAAAAAATTGCTGTAGGTAAAAACATGGGTTGTCTCCCATAAGCGCTTTTCTTTAACGCCTTTCAGCTAGGCGCAGAAAGTGCAAATCAAGTAACATCGAGAGTAGAAGCATCAACATCATAGCTTGTTCTAATAATAGAATCAAAAGGCAACTTCATTCTCTTTCTAGGGAAGTGTTCCATACCTTTCTTGAGAGGAAATTGATATTTAATATTACCTTCCCTCATATCAATAACAGCACCAACAGTTCGAAGAAAAGGTCTTCCCAACACAATAGGACAAGATGCATTGCATTCGATATCCAAAACAACAAAATCAACGGGGACAAGGTTATTGTTAACCGTAATATGCACATTATCAATCCTCCCCAAAGGTTTCTTTTTAACATTATCGGCAAGATTAACATCCAAATAACAATTCTTCAATGGTGGCAAGTCAAGCATATCATAAATCTTTTTAGGCATAACAGAAATACTTGCACCAAGATCACATAAAGCATTACATTCAAAGTCATTGAATTTCATTTTAATGATGGGCTCCCAACCATCCTCTAACTTTCTAGGAATAGAAGTTTCAAGTTTTAGTTTCTCTTCTCTAGCTTTTATGAGAGCATTTGTAATATGTTTTGTAAAGGCTAAATTTATAGCACTAGCATTAGGACTTTTAGCAAGTTTTTGTAAGAACTTTATAACTTCAGAGATGTGGCAATCATCAAAATCTAAATCATTATGAGCTACAGCAATGGGATCATTATTCCCAAGGTTGGAAAAAATTTCAGCAGTTTTATCACAAGCAGTTTCAGCAGTTTTAGCAATTTCAGGCAGTTTTGTTCGCTTTGCACTAGGAGTAGAAACATTGCCAACACCAATTATTTTACCATTGATAGTAGGAGGTGCAGCAACATGTGAAGAATTAGCATTACTAGTGGTGGTAATAGTCCAAACTTTAGCTACATTATTCTCTTTAGCTAGTTTTTCATTTTCTTCTCTATCCCACCTAGCACGCAGTTCAGCCATTAATCTTATATTCTCATTAATTCTAACTTGGATGGCATTTGATGTAGTAGTAATCTTATTATCAATATCATTATTAGGCATAACTTTCAATTTTAAAAGATTTACATCAGAGGCAAGTCTATCAACTCTAGAAGCAATAGTATCAATTTTATCAAGCTTTTCCTCAACAGATTTGTTAAAAGCAGTTTGTGTACTAATAAATTCTTTAAGCATGGCTTCAAGACCAGAGGGTACATTCCTATTATTGTTGTAAGAATTCCCATAAGAATTACCATAACCATTACCATTAGCAGAAGGATATGGCCTATAGTTATTACCAGAGTTGTTCCTATAAGCATTGTTGTTGAAATTATTATTTTTAATGAAATTCACATCAACATTTTTTTCTTGAGCAACCAATGAAGCTAAAGGAACATTATTTGGATCAACATTAGATCTACCATTCACAAGCATAGACATAATCACATCAATCTTATCACTCAAGGAAGAGGTTTCCTCAACAGAATTTACCTTCTTACCTTGTGGAGCTCTTTCCGTGTGCCATTCAGAGTAATTTATCATCATATCATCAAGAAGTTTTGTAGCCGCCCCCAATGTGATGGACATAAAGGTACCTCCAGCAGCTGAATCCAATAAATTCCGCGAAGAAAAATTTAGTCCTGCATAGAAGGTTTGGATAATCATCCAAGTAGTCAGTCCATGGGTTGGGCAATTCTTTACCAAAGTTTTCATTCTCTCCCAAGCTTGAGCAACATGTTCAGTATCTAATTGTTTAAAATTCATTATGCTACTTCTCAAAGAAATAATTTTAGCGGGAGGATAATATCTACCAATAAAAGCATCCTTGCATTTAGTCCATGAATCAATACTATTCTTAGGCAAAGATAGCAACCAATCTTTAGCTCTTCCTCTTAATGAGAAAGGAAACACTTTCAATTTAATAATATCACCATCTACATCTTTATACTTTTGCATTTCACAAAGTTCAACAAAATTATTGAGATGGGCAGCAGCATCATCAGAACTAGCACCAGAAAATTGTTCTCTCATAACCAAATTCAGTAAAGCAGGTTTAATTTCAAAGAATTCTGCTGTAGTAGCAGGTGGAGCAATAGGTGTGCATAGGAAATCATTATTATTTGCATTTGTGAAGTCACACAATTTAGTATTTTCATGGTTGGCCATTTTAGCAACGGTAAATAAAACAAACTAGATAAAATAAATGCAAGTAACTAATTTTTTTGTGTTTTCGATATAGAGAGCAAGACAATAAATAAAGTAAAACTAGCAACTAATTTTTTTGTGTTTTGATTTAGTGCAGCAAACAAAGTAGTAAATAAAATAAAGCAAGACAAAAACAAAGTAAAGAGATTGAGAAGTGGAGACTCCCCTTGCAGCGTGTCTTGATCTCCCCGGCAACGGCGCCAGAAATTTAGCTTGATACGCGTGGATGCACACGTCCGTTGGGAACCCCAAGTGGAAGGTATGATGCGTATAGAAGCAAGTTTCCCTCAGTATGAAACCAAGGTTTAATCGAACCAGTAGGAGCCAAGAAGCACGTTGAAGGTTGATGGTCGCGAAATGTGATGCGGCGCAACACCAGGGATTCCGGCGCCAACTAGGAACCTGCACAACACAACCCAAGTACTTTGTCCCAACGAAACAGTGAGGTTGTCAATCTCACCGGCTTGCTGTAACAAAGGATTAAACGTATCGTGTGGAAGATGTTTGCAAAGAAAACAGTAAAACAAGTAAATTGTATGCTATGTAAAGAATAGGACCGGGGTCCACAGTTCACTAGAGGTGTCTCTCCCATAAGATAAAAGCATGTTGGGTGAACAAATTACAGTCGGGCAATTGACAAATAGAGAAAGGCATAACAATGCATATACATGACATGATAAATATAGTGAGATTTAATTGGGCATTACGACAAAGAACATAGACCGCCATCCAACTGCATCTATGCCTAAAAAGTCCACCTTCAGGTTATCGTCCGAACCCCCTCCAGTATTAAGTTGCAAAGCAACAGACAATTGCATTAAGTATGGTGCGTAATGTAATCAACAACTACATCCTTAGACATAGCATCAATGTTTTATCCCTAGTGGCAACATCACATCCACAACCTTAGAACTTTCTGTCACTGTCCCAGATTCAATGGAGGCATGAACCCACTATCGAGCATAAATACTCCCTCTTGGAGTTAAGAGTAAAAACTTGGCCAGAGCCTCTACTAATAACGGAGAGCATGCAAGATCATAAACAACACATGAACAATAGATTGATAATCACCATAATCATAGTACTCTCTATCCATCGGATCCCGACAAACACAACATATAGTATTACAGATAGATGATCTTGATCATGTTAGGCAGCTCACAAGATCTAACAATGAAGCACAACAAGGAGAAGACGACCATCTAGCTACTGCTATGGACCCATGGTCCAGGGGTGGACTACTCACTCATCACTCCGGAGGCGACCATGGCGGTGTAGAGTCCTCCGGGAGATGAATCCCCTCTCCGGCAGGGTGCCGGAGGCGATCTCCGAA
Source organism: Lolium multiflorum (assembly GCA_030979885.1). Taxonomy (NCBI): domain Eukaryota; kingdom Viridiplantae; phylum Streptophyta; class Magnoliopsida; order Poales; family Poaceae; genus Lolium; species Lolium multiflorum. The sequence goes on from CM061753.1 coordinate 254,036,742, forward strand.
TCCCCCGAGATGGGATTCGGCGGCGGCGGTCTCCAAGGTTTTCCGTATCGTGGCTCTCGGTACTGGGGGTTTCGCGACGGAGCTTTAAGTAGGCGGAGGGTCAACGCGGGGGCCACACGAGGGGCCCAGGGGCTAGGTCGGCGCGGCCAGGGCCTGGGCCGCGCCGGCCACCCCCCTGGCTGCCTCGTGGCCCCACTTCGTTAGGTCTTCGGTCTTCTGGAAGCTTCGTGCAAAAATAGGACCCTGGGCGAAAGTTTCGTCCAATTCCGAGAATATTTCTTTACTAGGATTTCTGAAACCAAAAACAGCAGAAAACAGCAACTGGCTCTTCGGCATCTTGTTAATAGGTTAGTTCCAGAAAATGCATAAATATGACATATAATGTGCATAAAACATGTAGGTATCATCAATAAAGTAGCATGGAACATAAGAAATTATCGATACGTTGGAGACGTATCACCCGTGCACATCTTGGCCTTTCAGCGGCCCTTCTCAGAGCCAATATGCCGTTGCTGAGGCCCTTCTTCTCCTTCGTCCTGGCGACTACCGGCGACACCGTCCCAAGTGGTGCGTCCCCGGCGACGGAGTTGCTGGAAAGGATGCGGAGCAGAGATCTGATGTGCGGTCGAGAAGGACTCGATTGATTTTCTTCTATATGTTTTGGGGTCCTTTTTGTAAAGTTGCAGGTTCTATTAGTTATTGTCTAGTACTTTTGGTCCTCTATGTAATTTTTTGGACTAGTTTCCATTGGCACTGATAAACTTGAATTTTGACAAGTTCACGGGAAAAAAATTCCTTTGCACATATGGCCTATCATGTATAAACATTCTTGAGATTTAAACTATATGTAATGTGCCATGCATTAACCCTAAACCATATATATGTAACTAACCCTAGCTGATCAAACCCTACTTAATTAAAACAAATAACCCTAAACTATACGCATGCACTTTATGCGCAAAGGCGCGGGTGCCTCTAATAATGTGTGTGCGCACTCGATCGATGATCCCTAAACCTTATACAACCCTGAAATCCCTAATCCCTAAACCCTAAACACCCTAAACACTAAACCCTATACCCTAAACCCTAACCCTAACCCTAAACCCTAATTAAACCCTATATATAGGCCAACGACACTTAATTGTGCATCAAGCAGGCCAGGGGTGCCTCGCGGTCCTCTAATTAAATTAAATGTGCCATGCATTAACCCTAAACCATATATATGTAACTAACCATAGCTAATCAACCCTACTTAATGAAAACACATAACCCTAAAGTATACTAGCTATAACCCGATCTAATAAAAACATGCTCTATATATAGCAGCTAGCTAGCAAACCTTAGATTAACACCAATTAATATATACATGGCCTATATCGATCATGTTGTATAACATATCCCTGAGATTCATTAATTAATTATATAATTATCGTGATAAATTAATTAACTCTAATTTTGACAAGTTCTCTCGAATGAAAACACATTTGATTAAGTTGCCTCATAATATATATATATAATTAGTGTGCATGCATGGCCTACCATGCATTCGTGCATATATTTTAATGTATATTTGAACATATTCTTGGGGATTTCAATCTCTCTCTCTCGATCATCTATATATCGTTGGTGGCCAAAAAACACACATATATATGCATGCAATTTATGCGTAAAGGCGCGGGTGCCTCTAATAATGTGTGTGCGCACTCGATCGATGATCCCTAAACCTTAAACAACCCTAAAACCTTAAATCTCTAATCCCTAATCCCTAAACCTAAACACCCTAAACACTAAACCCTAAACCCTAGACCCTAAACCCTAACCCTAACCCTAACCCTAAACCCTAGCTAACCCTAAACCCTAATTAAACCCTATGTATAGGCCAACGACACTTAATTGTGCATCGAGCAGGCCAGGGGTGCCTCGCGGTCCTCTAATTAAATTAAATGTGCCATGCATTAACCCTAAACCATATATATGTAACTAACCCTAGCTAATCAACCCTACTTAATTAAAACACATAACCCTAAACTGTACTAGCTAGCTATAACCCGATCTAATAAAAACATGCTCTATATATAGCAGCTAGCTAGCAAACCGTAGATTAACACCAATTAAAATATACATGGCCTATATCGATCATGTTGTATAACATATCCCTGAGATTCATTAATTAATTATATAATTATCGTGATAAATTAATTAACTTGAATTTTGACAAGTTCTCTCGAATGAAAACACATTTGATTAAGTTGCCTCATAATATATATATAATTAGTGTGCATGCATGGCCTACAATGCATTCGTGCATATATTTTAATGTATATTTGAACATATATATTCTTGGGGATTTCAATCTCTCTCTCGATCATCTATATATCGTTGGTGGCCCAAAAAACACACATATATACGCATGCACTTTATGCGTAAAGGCGCGGGTGCCTCGATCTAATAATGTGTGTGCGCACTCGATCGATGATCCCTAAACCTTAAACAACCCTAAAACCCTAAATCCCTAATCCCTAATCCCTAAACCCTAAACCCTAAACACCCTAAACACTAAACCCTAGACCCTAGACCCTAAACCCTAACCCTAACCCTAACCCTCTAAACCCTAGCTAACCCTAAACCCTAATTAAACCCTATGTATAGGCCAACGACACTTAATTGTGCATCGAGCAGCCCAGGGGTGCCTCGCGGTCCTCTAATTAAATTAATTAAATGCGCCATGCATTAACCCTAAACCATATATATGTAACTAACCCTAGCTAATCAACCCTACTTAATTAAAACACATAACCCTAAACTATACTAGATATAACCCGATCTAATAAAAACATGCTCTATATATAGCAGCTAGCTAGCAAACCGTAGATTAACACCAATTAAAATATACATGGCCTATATCGATCATGTTGTATAACATATCCCTGAGATTCATTAATTAATTATATAATTATCGTGATAAATTAATTAACTTGAATTTTGACAAGTTCTCTCGAATGAAAACACATTTGATTAAGTTGCCTCATAATATATATATATATATATAATTAGTGTGCATGCATGGCCTACAATGCATTCGTGCATATATTTTAATGTATATTTGAACATATATATTCTTGGGGATTTCAATCTCGATCTCTCTCTCTCTCGATCATCTATATATCGTTGGTGGCCCAAAAAACACACATATATACGCATGCACTTTATGCGTAAAGGCGCGGGTGCCTCTAATAATGTGTGTGCGCACTCGATCGATGATCCCTAAACCTTAAACAACCCTAAAACCTTAAATCCCTAATCCCTAATAATCCCTAATCCCTAAACCCTAAACACCCTAAACACTAAACCCTAAACCCTAGACCCTAAACCCTAACCCTAACCCTAACCCTAACCCTAACCCTAACCCTAAACCCTAGCTAACCCTAAACCCTAAACCCTAGACCCTAAACCCTAGACCCTAAACCCTAACCCTAACCCTAACCCTAACCCTAACCCTAACCCTAACCCTAACCCTAAACCCTAGCTAACCCTAAACCCTAATTAAACCCTATGTATAGGCCAACGACACTTAATTGTGCATCGAGCAGGCCAGGGGTGCCTCGCGGTCCTCTAATTAAATTAAATGTGCCATGCATTAACCCTAAACCATATATATGTAACTAACCCTAGCTAGCTAATCAACCCTACTTAATTAAAACACATAACCCTAAACTATACTAGCTAGCTATAACCCGATCTAATAAAAACATGCTCTATATGTAGCAGCTAGCTAGCAAACCGTAGATTAACACCAATTAAAATATACATGGCCTATATCGATCATGTTGTATAACATATCCCTGAGATTCATTAATTAATTATATAATTATCGTGATAAATTAATTAACTTGAATTTTGACAAGTTCTCTCGAATGAAAACACATTTGATTAAGTTGCCTCATAATATATATATAATTAGTGTGCATGCATGGCCTACAATGCATTCGTGCATATATTTTAATGTATATTTGAACATATATATTCTTGGGGATTTCAGTCTCGATCTCTCTCTCTCGATCATCTATATATCGTTGGTGGCCCAAAAAACACACATATATACGCATGCACTTTATGCGTAAAGGCGCGGGTGCCTCTAATAATGTGTGTGCGCACTCGATCGATGATCCCTAAACCTTAAACAACCCTAAAACCTTAAATCCCTAATCCCTAATAATCCCTAATCCCTAAACCCTAAACACCCTAAACACTAAACCCTAAACCCTAGACCCTAAACCCTAACCCTAACCCTAACCCTAAACCCTAAACCCTAAACCCTAAACCCTAGACCCTAAACCCTAACCCTAACCCTAACCCTAAACCCTAGCTAACCCTAAACCCTAATTAAACCCTATGTATAGGCCAACGACACTTAATTGTGCATCGAGCAGGCCAGGGGTGCCTCGCGGTCCTCTAATTAAATTAAATGTGCCATGCATTAACCCTAAACCATATATATGTAACTAACCCTAGCTAATCAACCCTACTTAATTAAAACACATAACCCTAAACTGTACTAGCTAGCTATAACCCGATCTAATAAAAACATGCTCTATATATAGCAGCTAGCTAGCAAACCGTAGATTAACACCAATTAAAATATACATGGCCTATATCAATTTTAATATATATTTGAACATATTCTAGGGGATTTCAATCTCTCTCTCTCGATCATCTATATATCGTTGTTGGTGGCAAAAAAACACACACATATATACGCATGCACTTTATGCGCAAAGGCGCGGGGTGCCTCTAATAATGTGTGTGCGCACTCGATCGATGATCCCTAAACCCCAACCCTAAAACTCCCCTAAACACCCTAAACACTAAACCCTAAACCCTAGACCCTAAACCCTAACCCTAACCCTAACCCTAACCCTAAACCCTAGCTAACCCTAAACCCTAAACCCTAGACCCTAAACCCTAGACCCTAAACCCTAACCCTAACCCTAACCCTAACCCTAAACCCTAGCTAACCCTAAAACCCTAATTAAACCCTATGTATAGGCCAACGACACTTAATTGTGCATCGAGCAGGCCAGGGGTGCCTCGCGGTCCTCTAATTAAATTAAATGTGCCATGCATTAACCCTAAACCATATATATGTAACTAACCCTAGCTAGCTAATCAACCCTACTTAATTAAAACACATAACCCTAAACTATACTAGCTAGCTATAACCCGATCTAATAAAAACATGCTCTATATGTAGCAGCTAGCTAGCAAACCGTAGATTAACACCAATTAAAATATACATGGCCTATATCGATCATGTTGTATAACATATCCCTGAGATTCATTAATTAATTATATAATTATCGTGATAAATTAATTAACTTGAATTTTGACAAGTTCTCTCGAATGAAAACACATTTGATTAAGTTGCCTCATAATATATATATAATTAGTGTGCATGCATGGCCTACAATGCATTCGTGCATATATTTTAATGTATATTTGAACATATATATTCTTGGGGATTTCAATCTCGATCTCTCTCTCTCGATCATCTATATATCGTTGGTGGCCCAAAAAACACACATATATACGCATGCACTTTATGCGTAAAGGCGCGGGTGCCTCTAATAATGTGTGTGCGCACTCGATCGATGATCCCTAAACCTTAAACAACCCTAAAACCTTAAATCCCTAATCCCTAATAATCCCTAATCCCTAAACCCTAAACACCCTAAACACTAAACCCTAAACCCTAGACCCTAAACCCTAACCCTAACCCTAACCCTAAACCCTAGCTAACCCTAAACCCTAAACTAAACCCTAAAAACCCTAGACCCTAAACCCTAACCCTAACCCTAACCCTAACCCTAACCCTAACCCTAAACCCTAGCTAACCCTAAACCCTAATTAAACCCTATGTATAGGCCAACGACACTTAATTGTGCATCGAGCAGGCCAGGGGTGCCTCGCGGTCCTCTAATTAAATTAAATGTGCCATGCATTAACCCTAAACCATATATATGTAACTAACCCTAGCTAATCAACCCTACTTAATTAAAACACATAACCCTAAACTGTACTAGCTAGCTATAACCCGATCTAATAAAAACATGCTCTATATATAGCAGCTAGCTAGCAAACCATAGATTAACACCAATTAAAATATACATGGCCTATATCAATTTTAATATATATTTGAACATATTCTAGGGGATTTCAATCTCTCTCTCTCGATCATCTATATATCGTTGTTGGTGGCAAAAAACACACACGTACATATATACGCATGCACTTTATGCGCAAAGGCGCGGGGTGCCTCTAATAATGTGTGTGCGCACTCGATCGATGATCCCTAAACCTTAAACAACCCTAAAACTCCCCTAAACCCTAAACACCCTAAACCCTAAACCCTAGACCCTAAACACTAAACCCTAAACCCTAGACCCTAAACACCGTAAACACTAAACCCTAAACCCTAAACCCTAAACACCCTAAACACTAATTAAACCCTAAACCCTAGACCCTAAACACCCTAAACTAAACCCTAGACCCTAGCTAAACACCCTAAACACTAAACCCTAAACCCTAAACCCTAGCTAACCCTAAACCCTAATTAAACCCTATATATAGGCCAACGACACTTAATTGTGCATCAAGCAGGCCAGGGGTGCCTAGCTCGCGGTCCTCTAGTTAAATTAAATGTGCCATGCATTAACCCTAAACCATATATATAACTAACCCCTAGCTAATCAAACCCTAGTTCATTAAAACACATAACCCTAAACTATACTAGCTAGCTATAACCCGATCTAATAAAAACATGCTCGATCTATATATAGCAGCTAGCTAGCAAATTAAACGGTAGATTAACACCAATTAATATATACGACATGGCCTATATCGATCATATGTTGTATAACATCTCCCTGAGATTCATTAATTAATTATATAATTATCGATGATAAATTAATTAACTTGAATTTTGACAAGTTCTCTCGAATGAAAACACATTTGATTAAGTTTCCTCATAATATATATATATATAATTAGTGTGCATGCATGGCCTACCATGCATGCATTCGTGCATATATTTTAATATATATTTGAACATATTCTTGGGGATTTCAATCTCTCTCTCTCTCGATCATCTATATATCGTTGTTGGCCAAAAAAACACACACATATACACATGCACTTTATGCGCAAAGGCGCGTGTGCCTCTAATAATGTGTGTGTGCGCACTCGATCGATGATCCATAAACCTTAAACCCTAAATAAACCCTAATCCCTAATCCCTAAACCCCTAAACACCATAAACATTAAACCCTAGACCCTAGACCCTAAACCCTAACCTCCTAACCCTAAACCCTAAACCCTAATTAAACCCTATATATAGGCCAATGACACTTAATTGTGCATCAAGCAGGCCAGGGGTGCCTTAGCTCGCGGTCCTCTAATTAAATTAAATGTGCCATGCATATATATATGTGTTTAATTTGGGGATTTCAATCGCTCTCTCGTATGTAGATCTCTCTCTACTCTCTCTCTCTCTCTCTCTCTCTCTCTCGTTAATTGGTGGCCAACAACACACACATGCACTTTGTGCGCAAAGGCATGCGCCTCTAATAATGTGTGCGCAGTCGATCAATCTAGTTTTGATTAATCATAGCACACAAATAAAGAAGTTGTATTTGAATCCACACAACCTAATCTAAAACACATAACCCCTAACATGGCCTAATTAATTAACCCCTTCTCTCTACCTAATTAGTGGAAATTGCACAAAATCAAAAGGGGTCCCTCACTAATTGTGCATATCTGCTAGATTGTGATAAACTTTTGCCCCATATATATTTGGTGGATGGGTGCATCTTGGCATGTAAAACAATTAGTGTTTGCAAATGGCGTTGTCAAAATTTATGTACAAATGATTTCTTTCCATCCAAAGTGCATAAAATGGGAGTTTTAATGAAGAAAGTACAAATAAAACAGCTCAACATGCTTCCACACCCCGATTTCCACACGAAGTAGAGCATATTTAAAGGATAATTCCAGAGTTTTACTATTTTTCAAGCAACTTTGCTAATTTTCCCCCACTCACATGACTTTATGTCGATTTAACGAAAATATGGCGAATTTAAACTACATGGGCGGGATAGTTTGAATTGTGCGCGCGGCAAAGGGAACCGCCTATTCCTCAACCTTGTGCACGGCAAATTACACACGCAACTCCATTAAACGCCACCTACCGACCTTAATTATCACCCCGGCGGCCCGGCCGCATGACCCCCCACCCACCCCTACACAACTTATCCCCGTCCGTGCGAAGAGCTTCCCCTCCCCGTCCCGTCCGTGCGAAGAAGAAGCTTCCCCTCCCCGTCGTTCTTCTCGAGACGCACCGGCGGTCAAGTTGATCCACGGTAGGGCTGCTATCTCTAGCTCAATCATGTATCGGGCAAGACGGCCTAACGATTTATATTTTCTTGATGCTGCTAAAAAAATTCGTCAGTATGCTCGAACTAATTGGCACTTTATAGTTTTCCGCTCGATTTGTCATCGATCAATTTGTTCATTTGCGTGGGCATATAGAGTCAGTTCTGCACTCGATCCGTTAATTTGCTGAAATGCCATGGCAGAGTTTTGTACACGATCTGTTTGCTAAAATGTCGATGGGCATTTTTTGTTTTGTACTCGACATGATTGCTGAAATGCATAATCATGTAGTATAGTTTTGTACTCGATGGATATACATTTCCTACTTCGCCTTAAATTAATCACCAACCACTGTATCTCATAATTAAACAGATGGACAGAACTTGGATACTGCATGGACACTTATGTTCCCCTTCATATATAAATGGTGTTCAACCCTTTATGGGGTTTATTAGAGCTCATGAAGGTCACAACCTGGACGTGTATTGCCCGCGCTGCACATGTATGAATGGTGAGAAGAGGCCTCACCCTGTAGTGGCAGATCATTTACACATTTTTGGGATGGACCGCACATATGTTAGGCGGGTTTAGCATGGTGAACCATATAATGATCCTTTAGCAGGAGAAGCAGATCTTGCTCACACTGTATGTGTGCTGGCATATGTAGTTAATTATTTATATTGATGTTGCCGCTGTTTCAATCAATAGTTTGCATTGCTGTGCAAGGTTCTGTACTCAAATTTAACTTGTTGCAGATGGATGGACGGGAAGGAGAGAAAAAGCGCTTGCTTCAGGAAACGGGTTTCAGCTCTGGGACATGTGCTGTGCCAGATGAGAAGGTAAATATGTAAAACGGCATTTGTTCAGGTTGCATCCCTTAGATGTTTGTCTAATCGGTTGATGTACTAATTGCAGAAGCATAGAGTTGAAGAGGTCTCTCAGTTTGATGGGAGATTTGAAGATGAATCTCAGTTTGATGCACCTGTGGATGGTACTGATGACGAGCCTTTCATAGACGAAGGTCCTGCACCTGAGATTATCCAGCCTACAGAAGGAGGCCGTGGACCGAGTACACAGCTTTGCGTTGAAGTGGATGCACGCCCGGAGATCATCACGGGCGTCCGGGTAGTCTCAAGACCACCCAGCCCTGATGCACCTGTGGATGGTACTGATGACGAGCCTCTCATAGACGAAGGTCCTGCACCTGAGATTATCCAGCCTACAGAAGGAGGCCGTGGACCGAGTACACAGCTTTGCGTTGAAGAGGATGCACACCCGGAGATCATCAGGGGCGTCCCGGTAGTCTCAGGACCACCCAGCCCTGATGCAAAATGTTGAGCTACTTTATGATTCGTACTCTTATGTTCTGGTGCTGTAGTATGTTATGATTTGTACGCCTTTGGCGCTAGATTAAGCATTCAGTGGATGATCGCGTTGCAAAATTCGACACCCACACAATCAGTTCATCGTATGAGTAGTAGCACAATTACTTCTACAGCGATTCCTGCCAGCGCATTAGTTGGTAGCATGAAACACTTTCAGGTACTCCCCTCTGATTCATATTAATTGACTCAATTCTGTCTAGATATGGATGTATCTAGATGCATTTGTTAACTAGACTAACAAACTTGAGTCAGTTAATATGAATCCGTGTAAACCGCCCAGTCCTCGAGCAGCTAGTTTATTGACTCTGGACTCCAAGCCTCTCGCGGCAAGCCATCGACGAAGCTTTGACCAGATCTTGGCCCGCAATTTTTTGTGTGTGGCGAATAGCAAAGCTTTGACCAGTTCCTCTCGGGATACAGCACGCCGGTGAGCTTGCACGGTTGCCATGAGCACTTTCCGGCGGTCCGCATCGTCCGGGAACGATCTCCAGCGGGTTAACGAGGACATGCATGGCGGCCAGGGGATTTGTTTTTTTTTGGTTTGAGCTTGGGATTTGGGGTTTTTTCGGATAGGGGAGGAGGAACCGAGGAAGAGGAAGGAACAGCCGCGTGCTTGGCGCGTGGCGGTGTGCTTGAATTTCGAATTTTTGTGAAATGTTTCATTTCCCCGCTACAATTCGGGGGTTTCTTGACGCGCCAATGCGTCCCGCCGGGCAGCTTCAAGTGAATTTGGGGTGCCACACTATGGGCCCTAGTTTCAGTGAGACATGTAATGACTAGTCACATCAGTAAGTTCACTGTGTAATAAAATATGTTACCCCTCCCCTTTATGTAGCACCCCTTCTCTCCCGATCGAGTGCCGATTGCCGACGGATGCAAGCCGCTAGCTCGATCCCCTCCTTTCGCCTCCACCGTCCAGGCATCCAGCTTGGAGGGGCAAGCTGCATCTAGACCAAGCGGATTAGGTAGGACTAGTAATGTTCTCTCCTTTCTCGAGATCGGTTCTTTTTTCCTCTCCTCGATATCTTGCGCATCTCTTTCCTATTCTGGGCGAAGGGGTGTCTTTCTGGTCACCCTCGAGCTGGGAGTGATTGATGGGGGTGGGGGCGGGGGCTACCTTTGCTTGGATTGGGGTGTTCTTCCTTTATTTGTCGACATTTGCAACCTTTGTAGTTTCTGCTGATCCTAACTGTATCTTTTGTCAGCTTGTACAGGAAAGGTAAGACCTCGGCGGTGGGGGCAATGGAGCGTAAGGCCACCACGCATGTGGGCAGTTGGCTGAGCCTGAGCTGCGTCCCCAGCCCCGCGAAGCAGGTACTCCGTTTGCTTATCCACTCTTTAAAGTGTCTCTCTGCATCCTCAATCTGTTCCTGTTCTGGAATATGCTTAAAGTAGCACATGTCTTCAGCTGTTTGTGCGTAAAGCCTCTGTGACACCATGCTCTATATTCTCTGTATCAGGTTGGTACCTCCAGGTTCCGTGCTGAGGCTATGGGGAACGAGAATAGCGCCCCACCTGCTGCAGGAGCATGGCCCGATCTGCAGCACAAGAAGCGAAATGCCACTGCCGAGCTGGGCAGGGACCGCCCAGGGGTAATTTTTTTTAACCAACTTACCAGTTGTACTCAGTTTTCCCCAGCCCCTTAGTTTTTCCTCAGTTTTCCCCTCCCTCTAGTTTGAAACCCGTCGCAGACGCTCAGACGGGAGGGTTGCCGTCTGGTCAGAGGCCTTCACCGTTACCGGTGACGGCTAGGGAGCCGCGTTGGTGTTGAATTGACCGTTTCTTTCGAACTATGTTGACTGTTGACTCGAGGAGCTCACCCAAAGCTTTCCACTCCGCCCGATACTGGAGGAGCTCACACACCGCCCCTCCGCCGCCACGCCGTCCTGCCCTCCTACCTTATGGCGTCGTCCGCCGCCGAGCCGCCCCCGCCCCCACCACCACCCCCGGGAGGCGGAGAGGGATCCGCCTCCACCAGATCTAGATCTACCCCTGTCGCGGTAGAGTTTGTATATCCGTCTGATGTACCGACTCTTCCCGTCAGCCGCGGAGAAGATTGGGAATCGGAGGGATCTAACGCATGGATTCCATCTGGGTAAGCATCGTCTGCCTATGTGAATTAACAGTAGGCAGTTTTTGAGCGCCAATCGTTGTTGCTCAACTAACTGCGTTGCTTTTCGAATAGGATTGATCCAGCGCTGGCTTTTCGGCTGGTGGTTAGGCTGGATTCTAGCTTTACGCGTGATTCTAAACGCGAAATGAATGGGTTTTACTTCCCTGCGGTGGTTGCAACCACCATCTCGTTGAGGGATTTGAAAGCTAACATCTTCGATAAGTACCCCTGGAGCCCTCGCGATGCAGTTCATTTCGAATATTTCAACAGCACGGAGCGAAGATTGGTTCCACTAATTTCCGACGATGATCTGGGAATTCTTTTTGCTTTGAATGCTTCTTGCCATTTCGGTAAAATTCGTGTCCATGTGGACAGGGGCCAGGCATCATCTGGTGTTGGGGCATCATCAGGTGGTCGGGCATCATCAGGTGGTCGGGCATCATGTCTCTCTACTGCTGCTGCCTCTGCTAATAGTGTGCGCCGCGGCGATCCTTGTAGGTCCACAGCAGCACCATCTGTCCCCAGTGCGAGTGGTAGCCAGATCGTTCCTGTGGTCAATGTGGAGGACGATGCAGAGATTGGGGATCAGTCTCCTGAAGATGATGAGGATGAGTTAATGTTTCCTGAATTGGTAGATCGATGCAGTAAGCAGGCAATGGAGGATCAATACATGGAAGATATTGCTTTTGGTGCCAGATTTGATGAGACTGATGATGAAGAGAAGAATGAGAACGATGACAGCCTCGTTTTAGCCGATTACGAAGGTGAAGACTTGCCAACAATTGAGTGGAACAGGGAGGATCCTCAGCTTGCAAAAGGCACCGTGTTTCAAACGATGATGGACTGCCGTAATGCAATTACTACATATCACATTCTCACTAAGAATAATTATGAGGTTATTAAAAGTGAGCCAGGTAGGTTCACAATTAAATGCCCATACCCAAGGTGTAGGTTTAGGCTGCATGCATCCACAATGCGCAGAAGCAGCTTGGTTCAGGTACTACGCCAACCAGTTGTGTATTTAGATCACGGTGTAAAATTTGTTATCTATTACTGACATCCCTTATCATTATGTTTCAGATAAAGGTTAATAAGGAGATCCATAGGTGTCCACCTCTAGGGGGAGAGCCAGACCTGAAAACAAAGCTAGCGAAGACTAGGTGGTTGGCAGATATAATCCTAGATTGGCTGAGAGAAACTCCTTCACTTGGTCCAACGGCACTCCAGAAAAAGGTGGCTGAGAAGTATAAAGGGATGAAAGTACCTTACATGAGGATGTTCTATGCAAAGGAAATGGCTCTTGACAAGATCAATGGTCCATGGAATGAAAGCTTTCAGTTGCTTTACACTTTCAAAGCTGAAGTGGAGATGGCTAGTCCAGGCAGTGTTGTAGCAATAGACAAGCATACAGTTCCCTACAAATTGAAAAGCGGGAAGGTAATGCACAAGGAATGTTTTAGAAGGGCTTTTGTTTGTTTCAAAGCTTGCTGGAAAGGCTTTTTGGACGGTTGCAGGCCTTATTTGGCCGTGGATGCATCAGCTCTTCATGGTAGGTTTAAAGGTCCAAAACGTATCTACTTTCTGAACACTTTTGCTATTGTTTTGCCTCTAATTTGTGTATTTTGGATACAACTAACACGGACTAACGCTGTTTTCAGCAGAACTGCTCTGGTGTCTCGTTTTTGTGCAGAAATCCAACTTTCGGGAAAATCCTCGGAATTTCTTCAGATGGCCCTATTTTACCAAAATATTGACGGAGCCAGAAGGGCGAAGGAGGTGGAGGCCCGAGGGCCCCACACCATAAGGCGGCGCGGCCCAGGGGGGGCCCGCGCGGCCCTATGGTGTGGCCCCCTCGGCCGGCCTCCGACGCCCCCCTTTGGACTACTTATCGGGTTCGACCTAAAAACGCACGGAGAGAAGTCGACATCGCCAGAAACCCTCCAGAGAGCCGCCACATCGCGAAACTCCGTCGCGGGAGCCAGAAGTCTCCGTTCTGGCACTCCGCCGGGACGGGGAATTGGAGGAGATCTTCACCGCCATCACCGCCAACGCCTCTCCATCAACCAGCAATGTTTCCCCCATCCATGTGTGAGTAATTCCCCCGCTGTAGGCTGAAGGGGATGGTCGGGATTGGATGAGATTGGTCATGTAATAGTCATAAGATTGTTAGGGCATAGTGCCTAGTATCCGTAGATGTCACTTTTATGATATTGTTGCAACTTGTTATGCTTAATGCTTGTCACTAGGGCCCGAGTGCCATGATCTCAGATCTGAACATGTTATTGATTCATGAAGATATTCATTGTTTATTGATCTTACCTGCAAGTTGTATACACATGTCGCTGTCCGGAACCAATGGCCCCGAAGTGACAGAAATCGGGACAACCGGAGGGAATGGTAGTGATGTGAGGATCACATGTGTTCACGGAGTGTTAATGCTTTGCTCCGGTACTCTATTAAAAGGAGTACCTTAATATCCAGTAGTTTCCCTAGAGGCCCGGCTGCCACCGGCTGGTAGGACAGAAGATGTTGTGCAAGTTTCTCATTGCGAGCACGTACGACTAAATATGGAACACATGCCTATTGATTGATTAGTACTTGGATACCGTTTTATTATTATCTGCAAATGCCCCTGCTTTGATTGTTACATGAGTTTCTCTCATCCATGCAACGCCCGTTAATCCGTCCCTGTGCCTACAGTATTTTAATCCTGCTGTTTACTATAATCACTACTGCTGTCTTTATTTCACCGCTGCTGTTATTTCACTATTCCTACTGCCATAAAACTGTTACTACTGATAAACTCTTGCGAGCAAGTCTGTTTCCAGGTGCAGCTGAATTGACAACTCCGCTGTTAAGGCTTACAAGTATTCTTTGTCTCCCCTTGTGTCGAATCAATAAATTGGGTAATACTTCCCTCGAAGACTGTTGCGATCCCCTATACTTGTGGGTCATCAAGACTATTTTCTGGCGCCGTTGCCGGGGAGCATAGCTTTATTTGGAAGTTCACTTGGATTGATATTGTTCGCTGCAAATTCTCCATTATGGGTAAACCTCGCGATACTAAGATCGCCATATTACCATCCACTACAAGAAAAGGTACAACTCTGAGTACCTCTGCTGCTCTTGATTCACCATCTGTGATTGATAAACTTGTTTCACCGCCACATGCTTCGCGTGCTGGTACTTCTGCTGAATCTGAAAATTCTCATAATATTGATAATGTTTCTGCTGTGCTTGATGATAGTGGTTCATTGGGATCTTTTCTAGATGCTACAATTGCTAAGTCTAGACAAATTGAAAATACTGAAACTCCTAATGCTGCTACACCTGTTAATTCACCTGAGTCTGTTGATTATTCTAGTGATGATCTTGATGAAGATTATGTAGAGCTTGATGATGATTTTATTGAAAAATGCAATGCTACTACTGATGCAAGAAAAATTAAAAAGTTGCTTGCAGAACATGCTGTTAGATATAAACCATCTCCTGATCCTAAATTTGCCACATCTCCTATAAACATTAGGGATAAAGATTATGATTTTTCTCTTGATCTATCTCATATAGCTATTGTTGAGAAAACACCCTTTTGTGGTACTGAAAAAGAAAGTGCTGTTGAACACATGACTGAGTTATCTACTCTTAGTGGCGTGTTTTCTGATGATGTCAAGATGCGTACTTATTTTGTCGCTAAAATTTTTCCTTTCTCATTAAAGGATGATGCTAAAACTTGGTATAATAATTTGCCTCCTGGTTCTATTAAAAGTCCAACTGACTTGCGTGATGTTTTCTTTCGAAAATACTTTCCTGCTAGTGCTCAACATGCTGCTTTGCAGAGAATTTATAATTTTGACCAGGAAGATGGAGAGAAATTGCCTGAGGCTTGGGCTAGATTTTGTTCTCTTATTAGAGCTCAGCCTGACCATGATTTGGAAAAGCATGATTTACTTGATATATTTTATAGTGGACTAACCATTGAGTCTAGGGCATACCTGGATAGTTGTGCTGGTTGTGTTTTCAGGAAAAGAACTCCAGACGACGCTGAAGAATTATTGGCTAAAATAGGCCGGAATCATGATGATTGGTCTACACCTGAACCAACCCCGACACCGATAGTGAAGAAGAGGGGTATGATTAAATTGAATGATGAAGATATGAGGGAAGCCAAGAAGTCTCTTAAGGAGAAGGGTATTAAACCTGAAGATGTGAAGAATTTACCTCCTATTGAAGATATATGTGAGACAATTCCCCCTTCATCCATGATTGAGGTACACTCGCTTCAACACTTTACTAGGGAAGATATTCCGTATTCAAAATCTCCTGCTCAATGCTTAGATGAATTTGATAATTATATTGTTAAGCAAGAAAACTTTAATATGCGAGTAGAGAATCATTTAATGGAAAATTCCCGAGCTATTAGTGAATTGCATGGTATTGTGGAGAGAACCTCCAATGATGTTAAGATACTTGTTAAACATTTTCAAATGGTTCAAACTCAAATTGATCAACTTACTAAAGTGCAAAATGACTTGTTGGGAAATAATTCTAAAGAAAAACATGCTTGTGAAGTAACAACTAGAGGTGGTGCTTCTACCCAGGATCCTCTATATCCTGAAGGGCATCCCAAAAGAGTTGAACAAGATTCTCAACCAATTAAAACTAGTGCTCCATCTAAGAAAAAGAAAAAGAAACATAAGAATGTTGTAGAATCCTCTGAACCTGTTAATGATCCTAATAGTATTTCTATTTCTGATGCTGAAACTGAAAGTGGTAATGAACACGAGGAAGATAATGATAAGAATGATACTCCTGATAAAGAAGAAATTGAAAAAGAACCTGAAAAGCCTGCTAAAAATAAAAAGTACACTAAAGAAGACTTTATTACTGAGAAGCATGGTAATGAAAGAGAACCTTGGGTTCAAAAGCAAATGCCTTTTCCTGCTAAGAAACTAAAATCAAAGGAGGAGGAACATTATAATAAATTTTGTGATTGGATGAAACCTTTATTTCTGCAAATCCCTTTGACTGATGCTATTAAATTGCCTCCTTATTCAAAGTATATGAAAGATATTGTTACTAACAAAAGGAAAATCCCCAATGAGGAAATTTCTACTATGCTCGCTAATTACTCCTTCAATGGTAAGATTCCAAAGAAGTTGGGCGACCCAGGTATACCGACTATTCCTTGTTCCATCAAGAATAATTATGTTAGAACTGCTCTATGTGATTTGGGAGCAGGTGTGAGTGTGATGCCTTTTTCTCTTTATAAGAGACTTGATTTAGATAAATTGATACCTACTGATATATCTTTGCAAATGGCTGATAAATCTACTGCTATTCCTGTTGGTTTATGTGAAAATGTTCCTGTGCAAGTTACTCAGCATTGCTTGATATTAACTGATTTTGTTGTGTTGGAAATGCCTGAAGATGATAATATGTCCATTATTCTTGGAAGACCCTTTCTTAATACTGCAGGGGCTGTTATTGATTGCAATAAAGGCATGGTTACTTTCAATGTTGATGATAAGGAACACACTGTCTATTTTCCCAAGAGGATTGATAAAGTATGTGGAGTCAATACAATTTTTAATGTGAAAACTATCAAAGTGGGATCCATTGATTGTCCTATATATGAGCCTAAAGAAGAATATCAAACTCTTGTGATTGGATCCATATCAATTCAATATAAGGTAACATGATTGATTTGAGGTTTATTTCTTCTTATGTCATATAAAATTTATTTGGTAGCAAGACTTGATCAACCTTGTTAACAAGTATATTTTATTGCATAAAAGAGCTAAACAACACTTCTTTCTTTCTCTCTCCCTTCACCTATTTTACTTGCTGTAGCACTTTTATTTTGCAATATGCTTTAGTCATTTAAGATTTTAGAAATCATTTTCCTGCGCAGTAATCATTAATTTAATACCCAGAAATGTGCATTTTTCAAAGTTCTCTAAAAATTACAAAAATTACACCGTTGGTCCTATTTTTCGACGAGGCACCTGGGAGCACCAGAGGATGACCTGTGGGGCACCAGGGGGTGCCACACCATAGGGCGGCGCGGCCAGCAAGGGGGCCGCGCCACCATGTGGTGTGGGCCACCCCTTGCCCCACTACACCATCTCTTCCTCCCAGCACCTTCTCTCTCCCGAAAAAACTCGTACCAAGTTTCTCTCACTCGTGTTTCTGCTCAAGAACTCGCGATTTTTCGATCTCCTTGCTCAGCCCAGATTTCTGTCTGAAATTTGGCACATTTACTCCTTGGTATGTGACTCCTTTGATTGTCCAATTAGAATTTCATTTGGTTGAGTATATCTTGAATATTTTGCTGCTGTAGATAACATGTTTAGTGAGCTTGCATGCTTGTTCTAAGTGGTAGAAATTAGTTTTGATGCATGTTTAGTACTCTAGCAAGTTCCTATAGTAGTTCCCTTCAATTACACACCTTGAAATCAAATTTTATAATGATTGTTGAAAATTTCAGAAAATGGAAGAAGGTGTGCCCCAATTGAACCAAGAAGAATTGGAAGTCCAGCAAGTTTCAAGAGTCAATCGTGAGGAGGGAGTATACCCCTCTTACTACCCATGCGTGGACTTTATGAGAAGTGCGGGGATTTTACAAGATGTGCAAACTCTAATCTCTCGTGCAGGGCTGAGTGGTTTTGTTGAAGGAGAGCCAAGACAATATGCAAAATTAACTATGTCTTTTGTGCAGGACTTCAAGTTCAATTGGTCGCGATCTGACCCCATGGTCCAGTATAAAATTTACAATAAAGCTGTCAACTTGCCATTTAGTGTTTTTTGTGCAGCAATTGGAGTACCGCAATGGGGATCCTGCGAGAAGATCAGGGGAACACCGCGGGAGCTCTCAGATCTTTATACAAGGATTTGTAATGGGAGGAGTCTCTCCAATGATGATGAAGGACCGGAGGAACGGGTGGTCGATCACAGAAAATGAGCTAAATGCATACATAGAAAGAGAAAGCCGTCGTGCGAGGGAAAATGTGGAGGAGACCGAGGAGCATCCCGACTCTTCATCCGATGCAGCAAGCTCCTCATATCAACATCATGGTCACGTGGAGCCTCCACGATATTCTTCTGCACAGGGGCCTTATTACCACTCCATGTATGATCCACCGGCGTGGAACCCCGACCCTCGTTGGGAATGAACTCCACTTAGGCCAAAAGCCTAAGCTTGGGGGAGGTATACCGGCATCACTCATTCTTTGCATATTATGATTGCTGGATACTTGTACATACTTGTTTAGTCTCTAGAGTGGTTTTCTAATGAGAGGGAGATGATATTTGGGGAAGTGCTGTCCAAAAACAGATTCTGGGCTGTTACCAAAAAAATTCGTACGCACAGCCAGAACGTTATTTTGAGTTGCCAATTTTTGAGCATGTTCCCCAGGTTGTTATCTAACTTTCATTAGTTGAACACTTTTTGGTCTGAGCAATGGAAGATTTTTGTTAAATTCGATTTCTGTACTGCTGTCAGGATTTGGCAGATTTCTGTCATCCTGCTTTTCTGTGTTTCTGTTAGTTTGCATTCTTTTGTTTTCGCTTTGTTTCTTTCCTAAAACACAAAAAGACCAAAAATATTTCTGTTGTTTCTCTTCACCATTTGTTTATTTGGTACCTTGCTCTTAGTTTGCTTTATTTGCTATCGTTAGTTTGCTATAAGAAAACCCAAAAAGATTTTGCTTTGTTTGCTTGTTTTCTTTCGTGCTTGTTTCTAATTCGAAAACACCAAAAATATTTGCTGTTCTTCTTTGGTTTGTAAAGTTCATCATGAGTTCAATGGTCTTCGGTGGCTGGAGCGTGGTTTTCATTTCATATTATCCAAGCTACACAAGTGAAAAGGCAATAATGACGATCTACGACAATCTGATTGTGGTGAGAGGCTGGTATGAACTCTATTTGCTTTCATTTTTGTACATATACTCATCCATATGAGCATGCTTAGTTGGTTCATGTGAGGTATATGTTATTTGAGAAAGTCTAATAGCTCATGATCTCTCATGATTAGTTCCAATTTATTAATATGAGTAGCATGTCATGGATGTTTGCTTGCATTGTTTTATTCATAAGTAAGTATGGCATTGTGGTATCCTCCTCTGAATAATTCATTTATATCGACTTGGCACATGCTCACGCATGCATATGACTGAACAAAAAGTCAATTAAGCCTCGATGATTTATATTGCTTCAGAGTTCTTGTATCACTTTTATGCCTCCGTTAATTTATTTTGCCGCAAGCATGATTATGACAGTTACTGCTCTCTTGATTTGTCGCTCCCTAGTCTTTTGCTAGCCTTCACTTGTACTGAGCGGTGACGCCGCTCGTGCTTCCAAACACCTGAAAACCAAGTTGTTCCATAAGTGTCCACCATAAATACCTATGCATGGCATTTCAAACCATTCCAAGTAAATTCTCATGCGCTACCTTTAAAACTTTCAAAATGCTTCTCAATTTGTGTTAATGTTTCATAGCTCATGAAGAAGTATGTGGTGTTTAGCTTTCAACCTTGTCATTTACTTTTGACGGACTCTCATATGGACTAGTGGCACATCCGCTTATCCAATAATTTTGCAAAAAGAGCTGGCAATGGGATTCCCAGTCCCAAATTAATTAACTTAAATAGACACTCCTCCATGGTTTGTGATTGTTGGACGGCACCCGAAGGATTCGGTTAGCCATGGCTTGTGTAAGCAAAGGTTGGGGGAGTGTCATCATCATAATAAAACTTAAATAAAAAGGCACTCCTTCATGGTATGTGATTGTTGGCAGGCACCCGAGGATTCGGTTAGCCATGGTTTGTGAAAGAAAGGTTGGAAGGAGTGCCAACCAAAAATAAATAAATGGGAGCCGCTCTTGTGAGTCCGGTTGATGAGGTAGTTAGTGTACCCATTACCATTCGTTGACAACAACAAACACCTCTCAAAATAATTTTACTCCTGCTTTACAAATGAAAAGCTCTAGCGCATGTTAATCCCTGCTTCCCTCTGCGAAGGGTCAATCTTTTACTTTTTATGTTGTGTCTCCATTCTTTCTTTGAGCACTGTCTTGAGAGCACAACTGTCATTCTTAGTATAATATGCTTGTCTCAAAATATGATTGATTGTGGTATAACTTTGATGCTTTTATCTTTGACAATCACTACTTCTAGTCTTTCTATGAACTCAAGAGGTGCCTCGGCATTTATGTTTTGCTGATCAAATACAGGCAAGCGAGATACCACTTTATCATATTCTCTTATGAACATTGCAATCTTGCTTATATACATGATTCATGGTGCTTATTATTAATTGTTGGTACTTCTCCATGATTGACATAGCTGTTGGATGATCTTATTTGCATGTATCTCATTATGAACTGCTTAAGTATTAGCCATAGCATGAGAATATATACATCATATGAGAAAATGTGTTCGTGAAAGTTCTTTTATCGCTCAGTTGTTAACTGAATTGCTTGAGGACAAGCAATAAGCTAAGCTTGGGGGAGTTGATACGTCCAAAACGTATCTACTTTCCCGAACACTTTTGCTATTGTTTTGCCTCTAATTTGTGTATTTTGGATACAACTAACACGGACTAACGCTGTTTTCAGCAGAATTGCTCTGGTGTCTCGTTTTTGTGCAGAAATCCAACTTTCGGGAAAATCCTCGGAATTTCTTCAGATGGCCCTATTTTACCAAAATATTGACGGAGCCAGAAGGGCGAAGGAGGTGGAGGCCCGAGGGCCCCACACCATAAGGCGGCGCGGCCCAGGGGGGGCCCGCGCGGCCCTATGGTGTGGCCCCCTCGGCCGGCCTCCGACGCCCCCCTTTGGACTACTTATCGGGTTCGACCTAAAAACGCACGGAGAGAAGTCGACATCGCCAGAAACCCTCCAGAGAGCCGCCACATCGCGAAACTCCGTCGCGGGAGCCAGAAGTCTCCGTTCTGGCACTCCGCCGGGACGGGGAATTGGAGGAGATCTTCACCGCCATCACCGCCAACGCCTCTCCATCAACCAGCAATGTTTCCCCCATCCATGTGTGAGTAATTCCCCCGCTGTAGGCTGAAGGGGATGGTAGGGATTGGATGAGATTGGTCATGTAATAGTCATAAGATTGTTAGGGCATAGTGCCTAGTATCCGTAGATGTCACTTTTATGATATTGTTGCAACTTGTTATGCTTAATGCTTGTCACTAGGGCCCGAGTGCCATGATCTCAGATCTGAACATGTTATTGATTCATGAAGATATTCATTGTTTATTGATCTTACCTGCAAGTTGTATACACATGTCGCTGTCCGGAACCAATGGCCCCGAAGTGACAGAAATCGGGACAACCGGAGGGAATGGTAGTGATGTGAGGATCACATGTGTTCACGGAGTGTTAATGCTTTGCTCCGGTACTCTATTAAAAGGAGTACCTTAATATCCAGTAGTTTCCCTAGAGGCCCGGCTGCCACCGGCTGGTAGGACAAAAGATGTTGTGCAAGTTTCTCATTGCGAGCACGTACGACTAAATATGGAACACATGCCTATTGATTGATTAGTACTTGGATACCGTTTTATTATTATCTGCAAATGCCCCTGCTTTGATTGTTACATGAGTTTCTCTCATCCATGCAACGCCCGTTAATCCGTCCCTGTGCCTACAGTATTTTAATCCTGCTGTTTACTATAATCACTACTGCTGTCTTTATTTCACCGCTGCTGTTATTTCACTATTCCTACTGCCATAAAACTGTTACTACTGATAAACTCTTGCGAGCAAGTCTGTTTCCAGGTGCAGCTGAATTGACAACTCCGCTTAAGGCTACAAGTATTCTTTGTCTCCTTGTGTCGAATCAATAAATTGGGTAATACTTCCCTCGAAGGCCGTGGATGCATCAGCTCTTCATGGTAGGTTTAAAGGACAGCTAGTTGCTGCTACTGCAGTTGATGGACATAATTGGATGTTCCCTGTTGCTTATGGAGTTTTGGAGGTTGAGTCAGAGGAAAGTTGGACTTGGTTTCTGCAGAACTTGCGCGACCTTATAGGTCATCCACCAGGACTTGTTATCCACACAGACGCTTGCAAAGGTTTGGAGAGTGCGGTAGAAGCAGTATTCCCTGGAGTGGAGCATAGGGAATGTATGCGACACTTGGTACAGAATTTTACAAAGAAATTCAAGGGTAAAGTTTTTACTGACAACCTATGGCCAGCTTCATACACATGCAGCTCTAGGAAGCATAAGTTTCATTTGGATGTGTTGTATAAACAAAAACCTGGGGTGAAGGAGTACTTGGATGAACATCATGGTAGGGTGTGGTCAAGAAGCCAATTCAATGAAATTTGCAAGGTAGACTATGTAACAAGTAACCTTGCGGAGAGTTTCAACTCAAAGGTCAAGTCATTGAAAGGGCTTATGCTGTGGCAAATATTTGATAAGATTAGGCAGATGATCATGATAAAGATCGATCTGCGTCAAAGAATTGCATCCACAAATTATGTTGGCCATCTCATGCTCCCATCTTTGATTAAGTCTTTGCATGAGAGGGCAAAACAATTGAGGATGCAATGCGTCAGAAAAGGAATGGAGGCTGAGGTAACCTACACTGACAGTAAAAACAGGCAGTGGAGGTATCCAGTGAGTTTGGTTGATAGGACATGCCATTGTAGGGGATGGCAGATCCGTGGGATACCCTGCATACACGCATTGTTTTTCATGAGTGTTATAGGGGGTGAAGATGGTGAAGTTGATCAGTATGTGTCAGAGTATTTCTCTGTTGCAAAATTTAGGGCTGCATATGCTATGAATGTTCCTACCTTGTTGGGAAAAGACCAATGGATGAAAGTCGATCCAGGCTTCAAACTGTACTCTCCAGTATTGACTAGACCGGCAGGTAGGCCGAGGAAGAATAGGATCAGAGCTAGTGCAGAGGGTGGTGCACCGATTCGAAAACGTAAGTGCAAACGTTGTGGAATCCCTGGACACATTGCTAGGCTTTGTAAAAATGGAGTTGATCCGGCTTTTGGAATGGAAGATCAGGCGGGAGCAGAAAATGCAGAGGAGAATGAAGCAGCAATTCAACTTGAGATTGAAGCAGCAGTTCAACATGAGGAGATTGAAGCAGCAAATGCAGAGGAGATTGAAGCAGCAGTTCAACATGAGGAGATTGAAGCAGCAAATGCAGAGGAGATTGAAGCAGCAGTTCAACATGAGGAGATTGAACCGATGGATCGAGAGCAGAGGGAACAGATGGATGTAGAAAGGCTTCAACCGATGAGTCCAGAGGAGAGTGAACAGTATTATCGAGATTGCCTCGATAGTTGTAAGGCCATGTGTGATGCACACTTCGAAGAGCTCATGGCAGAAGAAAAAGCAGAAGCTTCGCAGAAGAAGAAGAACAAGAAAGAGGGCAAAAGGAAGGTAGACACCGGTAATATCCCTGGTAGGGTTACCCGGAGTAAGGTGGTGGCCCCGGCGAGTCACACCAGGAGCAAGAAAAAGATTTTATTCTGAACAACTAATTTGAATTTGTATGAACAATTTGTATTGGGGTTCCCTTTGTATTGGGGATCCCTTTGTGTTGAACAATTTGTATTGGGGTTCCCTTTGTATTGGGGTTCCCTTTGTATTGGGGATCCCTTTGTGTTGAACAATTTGTATTGGGGATGCCTTTGTGTTGAACAATTTGAATTTGTATGAACAATTTGTATTGTGGTTCCCTTTGTATTGGGGATCCCTTTGTGTTGAACAATTTGTATTGGGGATGCCTTTGTGTTGAACAATTTGAATTTGTATGAACAATTTGTATTGTGGTTCCCTTTGTATTGGGGATCCCTTTGTGTTGAACAATTTGTATTGGGGATGCCTTTGTGTTGAACAATTTGAATTTGTATGAACAATTTGTATGCCACATTTAAGCCACATTTATCATTTTAGGGTTTTAGGGTTTTAGGGTTTTAGGGTTTTAACATTTTAGGGTTCAATTCAAAATAATTCAAAACATGGTGGAACCTTCCCATGGAGCCTTGTTATGTTACCTACAACCTAGAGAAATAATAATGGAAAAGGAAATATAGAGATATGAAGTTTTTATGCCAAAAGCTTCAAAACCACTTCCTAGTCCATGAGCTACTAGATATGAAGATGCAGGGCTTTCTGCTCAATACACCTCCCAAATACCCACTATGCTTACAAACTTTGTCCAAATGAGTCCAAATTCGTCACACTTGTGTATCTTTGAGTTGCAAACAATATCTAGTCGGCCAAAATGTAATATATTGTTCAAATAACACAATTTTACAATTTTTATGCCAAAAGCTTCAATTTC
The DNA here is from genome assembly GCA_030979885.1 of Lolium multiflorum. Lineage (NCBI taxonomy): Eukaryota > Viridiplantae > Streptophyta > Magnoliopsida > Poales > Poaceae > Lolium > Lolium multiflorum. The sequence goes on from CM061753.1 coordinate 254,061,987, forward strand.
CCTTAGTCCGTTTATTATTTGGGTGCCCCTGTTTTACTTAGTGTTACTCAGTTTTCCCCTCCGGGCCCACTTGTCTTACTCAGTCATACTCAGTTTTGCCCTTCCGATAAACATTTCCTCACTTTTCCCCCTCTCAGTTCTACTCAGTTTTCCTAACTTGTACTCACTGGCTGATCTCTGATTGGTCGAGATGTATGTCACACGGATCTTGGTTGGATGAAAGCTCAACGAACGCTTGCACCGTTCGATCATTTATGATCACGGCCTGTATCTATGGACCACGATGGACGCATACGGAGACAAGAGCAGAGCACATACCTACCAACCCTCCTCTCTCTAACCGTGCGTGCGGCGGCGCGGATCTAACCGTGCTTGCGGTGGCGTGCGGCGCGCGGATCTAACTTGGAGCGGCGGCGCGGATCTAACCTGGGCGGCGCGCGGATCTAATGCGTGCGGCGGCGCGGATCTAACCGTTGGCGGGCGGCGGCGCAGATCTAACCGTGCGTGCGGCGGCGTGCGGCGGCGCGGATCTAACCGTGCTTGCGGCGGCGTGCGGCGGCGCGGATCTAACCGTGCGTGCGGCGGCGCGGATCTAACCGTGCGTGCGGCGGCCTGCGGCGGCGCAGATCTAACCGTGCGTGCGGCGGCGTGCGGCGGCGCGGATCTAACCGTGCGTGCGGCGGCGTGCATCTAACCGTGCGTGCGCCGTGGATCTAAGAGTGCCGGTGAGGATCTAACCGTCAGAAATAGTTGAAATGTCTCTCTCTGTCTCACTTTCGATTCTATTCTCAGATCTGTTGAATGATGAAGAACACCAAGACGGCGGCCGTGCCGACAGTGGTCATCGATGCCACGAACATTGAAGCCATCGCCTACAACATCGCTTCGACGGCGCAGACCCAGCCTGTTGATGTCTCACTTCCGGTGCCGAGAGTGCGAATCGATGCCAAGACGATTGAAGCCATCGTCTACAACCGCGCTGCAAAGCCGCCGATCCAGCCCTCCGCAGATCCGTCGCTGATGAAGTACACCAAGACAGCGGCGGTTCCGACACTGGTCATCGATGCCACGAACATTGAAGCCATCGCCGATAACATCGCTTCAACGTTTGATGGCGCAAATTAGGATAAATTATTATAAATTTGTATTTTTCAATTTCCAATTGGGATAAAATTGTTTGAACTACTACCTCCGTCTCAAAAAAAGCTTCTTCACGTTCTTGATGTGTCCATGTACATCCGTATGTATGATTTGAATTCTATCCCAACTTGATTGGGAAGATATTGATATGTATTTGATCCGGAGGCTGGTACATGCATTCACTTTTGGGATCCCTTCACTTTTATAAAATGTTCATGCATGCTAAAATTATCGTGCGCATTACTTAGCACAAGTAGGAAATTGTACACCGAAATACAGTGCTTAGAGCCACAACAAAATACAGTGGTTAGAGCCATCTACTGAATAACAATTCTATACTAAATCGTCTACCAGAACCACATAACTGCTAGGACAGGGATGACACCTAATAAAACTGCACAGATGAATCTACTTTTCTCCTCTCCCATCACTTTAAGTTCATGTTCTAGATTTTCTACCACTTGATCAAATACGGCAAGATCTGTCTCAACTCTCAACTTCTCCTTGCGAATAAGCTCTGAATTCTTCTTTTCTTCCTCCACAATACGCTTCAGCTCGAATATCATCAGGTTTTTACGGGCCAATTCATCACCTAAATTGGCCACCTTCTCCTCCAAATCCATCCTCTGGCTACACCACTGGGTTGATTCATCTTGGTATGCAATGTACCATGGATCATCGGCTTGCCTGGCTAACTGTAACAATAATGGAAAAAAGAACAACTGAAATCACCCCAACAAGCCATGGCGGAACTTCAAATTCAACGGTAGTACAGAGAGCTGAAGCTATATACCTGCACTTCCGACGAGGTAGGAGAAGTAGAACGTGGCCACGACATGATCGAATCCCCACCCTCGCCGGTGTACCCGCTACGACGAGACATTGAGCACTATTTCGTACCTGCAAACTCCAATAAATTACGGGAACCGAATCGATTAGGGGGCGGGGGAGGCAGAAGCGGAGGTCTTACCAAGCTATGCCAATTGGTGCGCGGAACAAATCCCGGTCGTCGTGGGCGGCGGATCTGCTTGCGGCGGACTTTCCTGCGGTGGGTACAATGCGTGCGGACGAAACAAGTGCTGGAGCCGTGGTTGACGTGCAGCGCCGCAGTTCGTCCGACGCCGCCGGGGGACAGAGCCGGCGGCGCGACGAGGCGCCGGCGATGGCTGCTCCGTCCGACGGTGGGGAACGAGCTGCCAGCGCTTCTCCGGTCTAGCTTAAGAATAATTAATTAGCGAACTTGTTGCTTCTCTCTATGATATTCTCTAAAGACATATATCAGAGCGGCAATATATGATTTTTTCTCTCTAAATAAATAGACGACCCCACTGGTCATTGGCTGCGGCAGCCCCACAGAGCGGCAATATATGTCTTTTCCTGAAAAATAGACGACCCCACTGGTCATTGGCTGCGGAGGCCCCACAGAGCGGCAATATATGAGTTTCTCTAAATAAATAGACGACCCCACTGGTCATTGGCTGCGGCAGCCCCACAGAGCGGCAATATATGTCTTTTACTGAAAAATAGACGACCCCACTGGTCATTGGCTGCGGAGGCCCCACAGAGCGGCAATATATGAGTTTCTCTTAATAAATAGACGACCCCACTGGTCAATTGCTGCGGCAGCCCCACAGAGCGGCAATATATGTCTTTTACTGAAAAATATACGACCCCACTGGTCATTGGCTGCGGAGGCCCCACAGAGCGGCAATATATGAGTTTCCCTAAATAAATAGACGACCCCACTGGTCATTGGCTGCGGCAGCCCCACAGAGCGGCAATATATGTCTTTTACTGAAAAATATACGACCCCACTGGTCATTGGCTGCGGCAGCCCTATAGAGCGGCCCCATTTGTCATTGGCAGCACCGCATATAAAATCATGAAAAATAAAACGGCCCACACGTCAGCGATAAATGGATGGCTGCTCCGACGTGTCTCCTGACCCTACCCGTCAGCACGAGACGGTCAGGGAGGAGCTGCCCCTGTGCGGCCCCACCCGGTCAGACTAACGGTCAAGGCCTCTGACCTGACGGCTACCGGCCGTTCCAGCACTTGTGCGTGTTTCAAACTAGAGGAGGGGAAAACTGAGGAAAAACTAAGGGACTGGGGAAAACTGAGTACAACTAACGAACCAGGGGCACGAATTTTTTTTAACCAACTTACCATGATGTAGTCTGAATCTGATACTCCCTCAGATCCAAATTAATTGACTCAACTATCTGTAGATACGGATGTATCTAGATGTGTTTTAGCTCTAGATACTACTGCCTCCATCCCAAAGCTTTGGGCTTATATTATTTTTAGAAAGTCAAACTATACCATGTTTGACTAAGCTTTTACCAAAAATCAGTAACATGCAAAATACAAAATTAATATCATTAAATAGATAATAAAATATATTTTCCTACGGTATCTACACAGTATTATATTTGTTGATAGAATGTTCTAAAATTTTGGTCAAACTTTGCTTGTTTTGATTTCTCAAAAATAAATAAGGCTTAAGCTTTTGGATGGTGGTAGTACATTCATATCTAGACAAAGCTGAGTTAACTAGTTTTTTTGTCTGTCCATAGCTAGTGTTCACGCTGCAAAAGGCTAAGAGCATCCACTATATGCATTAGTCTATCTCATACAGTAATTCAATATCACTGCTGAGGTCTGCCTTTTGTTTTGCTATTCATATGCAGACTGAAACTTTAGGGCCTTTACTCAAAAGGAAGATCAAAACTGCGGCTGATCAGGCTGCCAGTATGTTGATGCCGCCCCCATCTTCTAAATGCCTCTACAAGCACAAGGCCACGCGCCAGCTGGGTGGTGATCTTTTAATGAATATGGTATATTTTCTTAATCCACAAAACATGCCTTGATTTTTCTCTGTTTATTGTCGGTTTTTTCTATGCTTGCCAAAAGTTTACAAGAAAAGTTCTGATAGACAACGTCTCAAAATCGTCCGCTAAGGGGTATTTTTCGTCGCCTATGGGCCTAACCCGACGATATGGGTTCCGTTGTGGAAACTGCGTCAGGCAAAGTCCAACGACGATTTTTTCGGTCCGTCGCGCTTGGGCGCCCTTCCGCCACGGAAAATCGGACCGTTGCGGAAGTGTTTTCGGGAGCCCGTTGACTGCTGACGTCATGCAAACTGACACGTGGCAGACGCCGTTAACTGGCAGTTAACGGCGTTAACCGGCTGAAACCCCGTGGTAGATGGTAGGCCCACACGAGGCCTGCCACGTCTTAAGCGGGCCGGGCCAGATGACATAGTTTGACCGGTCAACTATATAGCTGGGCCGGTCCATTAGTTACGTGGGCCGGGCCTAACCTCTAATGTTGACTGGTCAAAAGTTAAATGGGCCGGCCCATTTAACATGTGGGGTCCACCTTACAAGTGGGCCGGCCCAAGAAGCAAGTGGTCCACCCAAACGGGCCGGCCCATTTAGTGTGTGGGCCACCATTTAGTGTACAAGCAAGTGGGCCGGGCCAAAAACACGTGGGTCCCACTTTCCGTAAAGGGCCGGCCCATTTCGTTTGTGGGGTCCACCATACAAAGTGGGCCGGCCCAACAAAATAGTGGGCCGGGCCAAAAACACAGTGGGTCCCACTTTCCTGTTAAAGGGCCGGCCCATTTCGTATGTGGGGTCCACCATATAGCAAGTGGGCTGGCCCAGCAAGATAGTGGGCGGGCCAAAAACACAGGTGGGTCCCACTTTCCTGCTAAAGGGCCGGCCCAATTAGTATGTGGGGTCCACCATATAGCAGGTGGGCCGGCCCAACAAGACAGTGGGCCGGGCCAAAAACACAGGTGGGTCCCACTTTCCTCTTAAAGGGCCGGCCCATTTAGTATGTGGGACCACCATATAGCAAGTGGGCCGGCCCAACACGATAGTGGGCCGGGCCAAAAACACATGTGGGTCCCACTTTCCTGTTAAAGGGCCGGCCCAACTAGTATGTGGGGTCCACCATATAGCAAGTGGGCCGGCCCAACAAGATAGTGGGCCGGGCCAAAAACACAGGTGGGTCCCACTTTCCTCTTGAAGCGCCGGCCCATTTATTTTGTGGGGTCCACCAAAAAGCAAATGGGCTGGCCCAACTAATTAGTGGGCCGGCCCAGTAGTTGGTGGGGTCCACCTTAAAGCAAGTGGGCCAGCCCAATTAGTGTGGGGTCCACCGTAAATCAAATGGGCTGGCCCAAGAAGTAAGTGGGCCAGCCCGTTTAGTTGCTGTTTATATGCCGGCATAATATGCGCTTTAGGATTTTGCGGGCAGGCACATATGTGATTTCGCTTAATAGGGCCGTTTAAGGGATGGGAATTCGTGATTTAGATACTGAGAATATTTACGCAGCATTGATTTCTGTCGGATAGCCTCACTTACCACAAGCACCAAAGAAAAAATGCGCGAAAGAACTATAAAAACTAACTAAATATTACATCAGCTGCAAGGCATTGAAAAAAATATTACAGAACCCAAAGAAATTGAATGGTAATTAAACCTAGCAATACAATGAAGCGATCCGGCAATCTTTTAAGTTGTCCATGCAGCACCTATATCTGAAACAAAGACATTACAAGTTAAGACAACAACAATGGAAAGGCAAAGACACTACAATATTGTTTGGCAAAGAATTTGGAACTCATCATTTCGTCATTATAACAAGATCATTGTAATGCGCACAATAAGCAAACAAAGAGTGCATGCCGCATACCAACAGCCAATATAACAGAGCATGTTAGAATGAAACAGCAGACTTACTACTGTCGAGTCCCATGCAAACCAACATGTTCAGGGAGTACAAAATTGGCATGAACAACATAGTAGCAGGCTATAAATTTTGTAACAACGACTGAGCAAGATGAAGTTATGATGGCTACATCTACAGAGCAGGGAATGTAAACCAAAAATAGAAGTTACGATGGCAAAAGCTAAAGAGGAGGGAATGTGAACCAACATGTGCCAAGTGCAATTACTTCATTTTGGCCGTGAACTAAATAATACTCCTGAACTTATAGTGAAGGGGATGCAAATCAAGATGTTTCGGGATATAAACTTGTAATGAGCAACACATGGAGGATAGTTAATGCTGGAGCTTAGGATGGACCAGATACAGAATATAGTGGGATCACCTGTGAACTTGTATAAGAGGGAATGCAAACCAATATGTTCAGCTTTCCATATGTGAGCGTCATGCCAAGTCAGAGAAACAAGTCAATAATGCAGCTTTTGAAGAACAAGATGGCACGCAAAATTATTATCTAGTAGTATGACAAGTTTATTTGTACTACAGGCTAGATAGCAGAGTGATAGCATGCCAAACTAAGTCCTTACTTTGTTAGCTTACAATGAACTAGATACAAAACAATGGCATCACCTGTAGTACAGGGAATGCAAGCCAACATGTTCATGGAGTAAAAAATTGGCACAAACAACATAGTAGCAGGCCATAATTTTTGTAACAACGACTGAGCAAGATAAAGTTATGATGGCTAGATCTACAGAGCAGGGAATGTAAACCAAATATAGAAGTTACGATGCCAAAAGCTATAGAGCAGGGAATGCGAACCAACATGTGCAATTACTTAAAATTGGCCATGAACTAAATAATAGCAGGATGTTACTATAATACCTACAGTATAATTTTTGTAACAACGACTGAGCAAGATAGAAGTTATGATGGCTACATCTACAGAGCAGGGAATGCAAACCAAAATGTTCAATCGCTTAAAGTTAGCAATGAAGTAGAAAATAGCAACGTGTTACGGTCATAGCTAGGAATGAACTAAAAGAGCTTCAGACAAACAAGCATCTGAACCCAGAACATGGCGCTAAAACAAGGGACTTACATTAGGAGAAGCACTCTGTGGGAGTCACAACAGATCTTCCTGGGGTTGATAGATCCGGTGATGAAGTACGCTACATGTGCTACTTGGGGTTGGAGAGACGGCCATTACACTTCATGGTTACTCATCTAATCTGCAAAGACGTAACGGCGCGTCGTTAGCACAAACAGGTTCCCCCAAGATTAAACAAGAACTTGCAGGCAAGCAATAGAAAAGCGACAGTAGAAGAGTTTAGATCATGCACGGCGCCGGTGAAGCAGATCCGGTTCATGCACAGCGGTGTCGGTGAGCAAGATACGATGCGGTGGACGACGGATCCGGCGAAGCGGCTCCGGTGGGGTGGACGATACCGCAGCTGAAGCGACTGCGGTAGACTGCTGGATGAGCATATGGTTTCGAGGTTCGGCGGGGATGATCCGGTCCGGTTGATGACGGCGTCGATGAAGCGGCTCCGGCAGGCAGCCGGATGACGAGGATCGCGAGGGCTCGGGTAGGCCAGGGAAGTCCGGCGGGGATGTTCCGGTGCGGTGGTCGTGGAGGTGGGAGAGAGGGACTTGGGAAGTTCCGGTGGGTGGTCTGAGGGAAATGAATTTTTTTGGGAGGGTTTCCGGGCTAGGGAGGTGGTGATCCAAAAAATGACGGGCAGACCCCCCCACCAACCGACTTTGCTGTCATCTCCACAGGGGTAGAATGGGAATTTGGAAGCGTGTGAAATTTTTGTATTTTGTAGGCGGGAAGTTTTGCCGCTATGAGATTTTGAATTTCGCTAAGGTCCAAGTATAATGATAAAAAATTGTGAGACCGTACTAGTACCTCTGTTCAAGGCCGAGTGCAAAATCAAATCATCATCATCTTGAATATTGGTCACTACCATGGTCATGATCTATCTCTGAAATTAGCGTATCCGCTATATCAAAGTATAATGATAAAAAAAATTGTGAGACCGTACTAGTACTTCTATTCTAGGCCGAGTGCAACATCAAATCATCATCACGTTAAAAATTTGTTACCATGATCATGATCTATCTCTGAAATTGGCGCATCCGCTATATCTTTCAAAGTATAATTATACGAGTAATAAAAATTGTGAGACCATACTAGTACTTCTGTTCAAGTTCGAGTGCAACATTAAATCATCATCACGTTGAAAATTTGTTACCATGATCATGATCTACCTCTGAAAATGGGCGCATCCGCTAAAACTTGCAAAGTATAATGATACAAAATTGTGAGACCGTACTAGTACTTATGTTCAAGGTCGAGTGCAACATCAAATCATCATTACATTGAAAAGTGTGTTACCATGATCACGATCTATCTCTGAATTTGGCGCATCCGCTAAATCTCGCAAAGTATAATGATAAAAAAATTGTGAGATTGTACTAGTACTTCTATTCAAGTTCGAGTGCAACATCAAATCATCATCACGTTGAAAATTTGTTACCATGATCATGATCTATCTCTGAATTTGGCGCATCTGCTAAATCTTGCAAAGTATAATGATAAAGAAATTGTAAGACAGTAGTAGTACTTCTGTTCAAGGTCGAGTGCAACATCAAATCATCATCACGTTGAAAATTTGTTACCATGATCCTCTGAAAATAGGCGCATCCGCTAAAACTTGCAAAGTATAATGATACAAAATTGTGAGACCGTACTAGTACTTATGTTCAAGGTCTAGTGCAACATCAAATCATCATTACATTGAAAATTGTGTTACCATGATCATGATCTATCTCTGAATTTGGCGCATCCGCTAAATCTCGCAAAGTATAATGATAAAAAAATTGTGAGACTGTACTAGTACTTATGTTCAAGGCCGAGTGCAGGATCAAATCATCATCATGTTGAAATTTGTTACAACGATCATGACATATCTCTAAAATTGGCGCATCCGCTAAATCTTGCACGTGGCGCATCTCGGTGCGGAGCAACAAGCCGGTGCTATCAAGGTTGAGGCGTCGGTAGCGTCATCGGGCTCTCCTCTTTTGATAGATCTTCTACATGGCGTGGCGCACCGCCCACCGAGAAGCAGTCATATGTGAGATCGACGTGGAGACGTCGCCGGCATCCTCGAGGCGCGACCGCCCTTCTACGAGCCAGAGTCGACTCAAGGTATGAATCCATGCGCTGTCGCGTCCCTTCTGCATATGAAGTGGAATGCCTTAGATTTATTGTTCTTCTCTTACGATTATTTGCCGGACATGTGTGCTCTTTCTCTGAATATATTGCTTGAAAAGCTAACCAAGTTACTTAAATTCACTTCGTTCTTAATCTTGCGTGCCAATTTTGTTATTTTTGCTGAGAGTGGTGCGCGCAAGGAAATTTATTTCTGGGTGTGCTGAGCTGTTAGGCCTAAGTCGAAATCCTCAGCTAAACAAGGCCTCAGCTTAACACATAAAAAGGTGTTCAATCTCGCCCACAATGTCCTCTTCTTTCCTCTTCCTTTATTGGAACTTGTTTTGCAGACAAGGAAAGTGGCACGTGTAATGTGAGTAAAACCCTCTTAGCCAAAATCAGCTACGAGCAAGATTTTATGTATTGTAGATTCCCCAATTGACTCTCATCCCCAATGTAGTCTTTTTTATGTCAGTATAGACTTCTTTACTGGATGTATACTATCGTACATGGCATGCATTTGCCTAATGAGGAGCATTGTATTGCCATTCTAGCCAACCTGATCGATCTGTCAAGCTTCATGCACGAGATGCCATGTTTAATTTACTCCCTCGCTCCGATCCATATTTATTGGTGTAAAATGAATGTGAATCGGAGGGAGTACTCTTCTTAGATAGTACTATACCAGTTCAAAAAAAAGTACTGTACTACTACATCACAAATGCATCAAAAGAGTACTACATCACAAGACCACCACGGTTGTACTAGTAGAGTTTAATGCTTAACTTCCAAAGGGAATAAGATTACACATATGAACTTTAAACAGGCGCTGTCCGATGTCTGCTTGTTTGGGAGCACAACATAAATAATACTACCCCCGTCCATACATAAGTGACTAAACTTTGTCTGAAGATGTTTCATCTATATATGTTTTTAGTGTGTAGATACATCCGTATCTTGAAGGAAAAAGGTGAGCCGCTAACTTTTTGAATAGAGTGAGTAATACAATTCGGATAAACAATGGTGTAGTAAAACAAATACTCCTGCCCATCATAAAACAAAACACAGACTGACTCAAATATATGTACAGATCACAAAAAAGGTTTCATCAGAACCCGAACATATACATGCAGAAATGACCGTTTGATCACATAAAACAAAGGTTTCGTGGCATATTTATGCCCCCAAAACAAGCAGACGTAGGACAGCGCCAACGTACTAGCAGCTAGCACTATGGAGCTGCAGTACAAACAAATGGTGCAGCGACATTTCCACCAGAACGAAAACTAAAAGACATCAGACCAAACAAAAGCTGGGCTATCACTTCTTGCCCAAACAAGCCTTGCTCCTTCATATGCGACTTCCTTTTCTCTTATGGATGTTGAACTTTGAATTAGATGGGTTCCTGACAGCGCGTTCTTTTTCGTGTCCTTGATGTTGCACTCTGGATCAGGTCGGTTACTGTCAGGAAATGAACAAATTGATCAGCAAAAGTCATATGTAAATGAATGCAAAGGTTACATATGAATGACTAACCCGGTCTAACTGAGTAGGGATGTAAAGTGCACCAACGTCTAGCAGAATTGTACTTTCTCCACTGCCAGTTGCTCATATCTAATTGGAATACTCCCTCCTTTGCCCGTACAACCAGCTCATTTTTGTCCTCAAATACGCAGAGTAACCTTACTGGATGTTTCCAATTGTATGGAAATGATGTGTCAAGGCCAAAAAAAGTATCCAATTCAAAATTTATATGACATGTCCATGACTCGTGATCGCCTGTTGATGATCTTGTACTGGTCCATGTTTGTAGGGTGAAGTCTCTTATAACAGCAAGGGCAACATCTCCATTATGTCCCTTGAAGATGTGAATGTTAAGCATGAATATATCATGCGTCTCATGAGGGCACTGAATATATTTCAGAGTCTTCTTTGCATGGTCAAGCTCAATGATATATCTAGACTTCGTTGGCCAGTACAAAATACCCCCTATGAGAGTTGCCGGTCTACGGTCAATCTCTGACAGCATCGGAGTTGATCGAGCTAGAAACTCCCATTCTTTTGAATCTGGTGAGTAGATATGAGCCTGTGCATCGTAACGTTTAGTTGTTATCCAAACAACCGAGAACTTGCCACAATGTGTAAACGGTTCAGAGTTGTTTCTCGAACAGAGAATTGAGCCGCTGCTTTCAATTGTGTGATTGCGCCACAATGGTGGTTCTGGTATCGCTGTGAGAACTTGCCTAATTGGATCCCAGACTGATATATACCCTCTGGATACATTAGAATGGAGTAGCACCATACCATCGCGGCATCCCAGGACATAGATTTTGGGACCGTTCACTTGAGACGGGATTGCCAGCATCTTCAAGATGGCCGGGTGAAGATCATGCTCTGTGATGAATCGATTGTCCTCGGAGTTGTTGGTGAAAAACCCTAGCAACGGGTTTCCTCCGTTGTGTGACACAGTTAGCTTTCTGAAATAATTGCTTCCCATACATTGCCTCCATGCTTTCTTGGTGCCTGATGCAGCTAGTAAGCAGGTTGGATGGGGAGGAAGCCTGACAAGAATCTGAGAGACTACATCTCCAGGCAGATCGTTGATTGTTGTGGGTGTCCTTCGACTGAAGCTGGTAGGATTATGCAAATCGCACGATGCATCGTCAAAATTATGTAAACAGCACACTGCATCATCTATTTTTTAAAACAAAATGCAACATCTAATTTGACTAAGCAGCAAAATGCATCATCTAATTCATCATCAAAGTTTCCTAAACTGCACGGTGCATCAGCAAAATCAAAATAGTGTAAACAGCACAATGCATCAGCAAAATCAAAATAATGTAAACAGGACAATGCATCAGCAAAATCAAAATAATGTGAACAGCACAATGCATCAGCAAAATCAAAATATTGTAAACAGGACAATGCAATTGTAATCCTGTTGCATAATCAATGAAGCCCTTAATTTGCAAAAAAAAAACACCACAAAAATAGGACGCACCAACGGAAGGCAATCTCGCATATACAGTAATAATTGCTAACGTGTCAACACGATTGGAGGAAAAAGAGACCTCTACAGGACCCAAAACGCTGTGGTAACATCAGATGGGGTTAGCTTTGATATAGGTAATAAAATGTAAACAGCACAATACATCATCTAAGTTGACAGCAAAATTCTTCATCGAAATTTCCCACACTGTTCAAGGAATCAGAAAAATTACCTAAAAGGCTAAAAGAGCAAAATGCATCATCAGAGTAAAATATATGTAAACAGTACAATGCATCATCCAACTTTTGGCTAAACAGCAGAGAGCATTAGCTAGGTTGACAGAAAAACAAAAACAAAAAAAACCATGAAAAATTCCTGAAGAGGTGAGTGCATCAGAAAAATTACTACCTAAAAAGCATAATGAATCACCCAAATTACAAAAGAAGCAGAATGCATCATCAAAAATACAAAAACATCTCAATGCATCATCACGTCTGGTTTGGGCAAAAAACCCAATCCACCAGATCTAACCTCATTGCAGTTGGGGAAGGTAGAACTTACAAAGGGGTTGACGAGTCACGATCATATGCAACAAGCGCCGCCTTAGATGAAGTCACCATCCAAGCTCTCGACGCGTTCAAAGCAGCCAGCTTCGAAGCCTCCGACGGTTCTCCCGGCTGCGCCGCCAAAACTCTCGAAGCACGCGCCAAGACTTTCCAACAAAATGCAGCTTCGATACGAGCATTTGCCAGCGCCACAGCGCCCGGGCCCGTCCTAGCCACCGCCTTCGCCTTTGCCTCCGCATCCGCTTTACATGTCTCCGCCGATGCATGCAGAGCATCCGTCTCCGCTTTCCATGTATCCGCCGACGCAGTGTAGGCATCGAGCGACGCCGTTTTCATTTCCTAGAAAACCCAGTAAGTTACTCACATTGCAATCCCCAAATTAAGGTTATATCGAACACAATGACCGATGAACCTCTGTACTCGCCGGAGGTTGGAGATGTACATACCTGCGAAGATCGGTCCGGTGGTGCTTGACGGTGGTGCGTCGGGGACGGGGGAGAACTCGGCGGGGAGAATGGTGGCGCGGCCCAAGACGGCGGCGCGGAGAGGGGCGACGGTGCGGTCATCGAACCTCGGCAGACAGTATTTTGTATATATATATGAGAAGAAGAATAAAGTCTGGTCGAATGAGGCAGCGCGACCGGCAGAGTACAACCGAAGGCTACTAGTGCTACCTTGGAGTATTGTAGTAATATAACATAATAAAAATAATGGCCTTGTTTAAACCACTCTTGTCAGTGTGGCATCGCTTCCAAATTTAATGCATTCTGTGGAAATCGGAATAATGCTGTAAAAACTCTCATACTAGTGTGGTATATATAGCATGCACCGACACTTTTCAACAAAATGTCGTCTCCATTTCATAGGAGACTGCTTGCACACTGGGATACGATGCTGACATGACGAAGGGCGCAGAAGTATTTTGGAGTATTTCATTCGAGCAGATCGGGGCGACGGTGCGTCTTTGGAGGGAATACCGTGTGGTGTGTCTTTGGAGGGAATACCGTACGTACTTAGGAGTATTTCATTCGAGCAGACTGCTTGCACACTGGGATACGATGCTGACATGACGAAGGGCGCAGAAGTTTGCGAAAATGGTTGTACTACCATCCGACCATTAGTATAATCGAGCAGCCTAGTATAATCATTGCGCGATAGCTTACACGAGAAGGAAAAGAGCCGAACAGCTGTGGATAATAAAAGCATTTGGCTCTTCGAGGATCCTTCTTCTACTGCCTTCTCAAAGGAGTACTACTATTGTAATCTTTTTTTTGTTTTTCTGGGACCTTCGGGTCCCTTCCCCGTTGAAAAGTGAAGTGTTTCGAATACATTCATATGCCTATGTTTCTATTTTTACAAGCAAATAAATAACAAAGGATGACTCAATGCACAAGTTGATCTCATTTTGAAATTTTTTAAAACTTCTTCTATTGTATTCAAATTTGATTAGAAGGAGTCGATCGATTGTACATGCCAATCGTATAGCTTGGTGGGTGGATTGGCATTTGAAGTTTGGTCATTGTGTTCTTGTTTGTTACCACCCTCGCAAGGCACGTCCAAGTATTTCCTGTCAGAATTTATGGCATGTATGTAGTTAAATAACCTACATTATTTCAATTATGAGTTTAATTACTAGGCAAAAGCTTAAAAATCCATATATAGTTCCAGATTAAGATGAACAAATCCTTGAACCTATATCTACAAAATTGATGGCACTAACACATCCTACCAAGCGGAAAGCATGTCTACCCTACTGCTTCCAAAAGGTGGAATTATGACAATAATGTGCAACTGTTAAAATTTGGTAGCCCTCCTTCACAATTAACACACATCTAGCCATTTTTGTACAGTAATAAAAAAGGGAAATCATTCTTTCATGCATGCATATAATTGTTAGAATCTCTTGTTTGTGAAGTTGCTTAAAATACGATCTCTTCCAAACTTGAGGTCATATGATAACTAAAAAGTTTTGTATGGCGGGATTTTGCATCAAAGGACATGCGCACAATACTCACTTGTGGGCAGAAAGCCAAACAAACTCATATTACTAGGTTTGTATTAATTTGTTCAAGAAATTTCACCATCACACATGATTTTGTGCTTGCGTTAATTTTACTTTAAAAACTTCTTCCAAATTCAAATTTTCTTCAAACATGCCAACGGTACATGTCTACCAATTAATAATTAAGGGTACACCACACGTACTGCCTCGTAGGGTACATAAAAAATTATACTATATTTTATGGCATGTACTAATTTCACATAATCTACAACTCAACGTCGAGTTTAATGATCAGCCCAGAACTAGAAAACAAATATACATATAGTTGCAAATTAACCTAGAAAAGCTCTAGTATCCTTTAAAACCCTAGAAAATGGACATGCATGCATGCATCCTACTCATAATAATTAATTAAGGTCTCGATCTCTATACTGCTCACGAAGTTTGGAATTCTGGCAAATATGCAACTTGTTTCATTAATTTACCATGGCGAGATAGATGCATGCACATCGATCACTTAAAAAATATAAAGTTTGTAAAGGATTTGGCATCCATATATGCTCACCGGATATATAGATAAGGCCAAGCAAACACATCGAATATTTCTGAAGAAATGTTTTTGCTAGAACCTTCAAATTTTTAGATTTACATCACACACAAAGAACACACCTTTAATTTCGCCAGGTTTGTGCACTAATAAAGTACTCCTACAGTACTAGAAATTGGATTGTTCTACTCCGGAGTGATATGCTCACCGGAGTATTTTTGGATCTTAGCTGGAGCGGCGTTTGGCGGTTGCACGAAGCCGTGCTGGATGTTAAGCCTGTCGAGGCACGCCTGGTGGAAAGCGTGCGCCACCTTAGCCTCATCGGCGCGCCGCTGCAATGCTGCGTCCCTGGGATTTGCAGCCGCCGCATTCTTAGCCTGCACGAAAGCTTGCAGAGCATCCCGGCATCTATAGAGTGCCGGGAACATCACGTTATATACGAGCTCCTTGGCGGTGTTGCTCCTGCAAAGGGCGTCGCCGTGATGCGCTTCGAAAGAACGGCCTGGCTCCACGGCCGGCACCGCCTGAAGTGCGGTCGGATTAGGCGGCTGGCCACGGGAGCTCCCTGCCTCCGCATCGTTCGCGCCGGCCGGGAAGGGGATCTCACCTGCTGGCAAAGAAAACCATGCGGCATGCGCGGGCGGAAAAGCCGGCCAGGGCCGAGCGGGCGTCGCATGCGGGGTTGCGTGGGAGATCCCTGCCTCTGCATCCATCGGCCCGCACGGGAAGCGGCTGGCGAGGGGCTCCACGGCCAGCGCCGCCGCCGCGGGCTGAACAACCGGCCAGTGCAGAGCGGGCGGGTTATGCCTTGGTGCGCGATGGACGAAGCGAAGGCGGCGCTGATGCTCCGCTTCCTCGTCGGTGGTAGGACTACGCGCGCGGCGACCAGAGCCAAGTCGGAAGGCCATAGATATGTCGATTGGTCACTTAAGCTGGAGAGAGGTTCTCTTACCATTTCGGAGAAGCGGAGTAAGAGGAAGTTGTTGCTTATACGGGTTCACTGCCACGTTGGGTTAAGAGGGGCAAAGTTGGTCAATGCCTAGGAAGTTGGAATCGTTTTGGCCCCAATTTTTTAATTACCTTGCGGTTCATCTCTCGGTCTCTCCCACCTCTTCACTATCCCTCCCCTTGCCTCCTTTCATGCTTCATCGTAGTGCATCTTGTTTTTCTAGCACCTTCACAAAAATCATACACATTTGGCCGATTCTGTCATTGTGTGCACTAATAAAGTAAAAAATCCATTATATGTGAATAAACGTTTAATACACTGGCTCGCAAAGATGTTTCTCAAGGCGATATGCACAATGCCTGCCAAAAATGGGTCATGATAACTAAATTTCGTGTTAATTTTTGCATGACATGTACTCACTTGTGTATGAAGCCAAGCAAACTCATAATCTATACCAAAAAAATGTGAAAGAGTTCTTTTTAGTATCCTTCATACATGGGGTTCCTATTTTTACTTTCTATTTTTACTAGTTACAAGTACTCATGCATGAAAACTTTTGAAAATATGTGCATTTTGGGCTGTGTGGAGACATGGTACAATAATATATTCAAGTTGATATACAAAGTCTAGACATATTCAAACTAGACAAATAATGTATCTAACCCCCTAACCCTAAACTCTGTCTTATGAAGTCAAGCATGCATGAAGAGAATTGGTTTTGGGTTTCAAACATGGAAATTTCAAAATCATCCCAAAAGCTTCATTTTAGAGCGACTAAGAAGGATCCAGGCTTACCTTTCCATTTTCATGTTTTAAACTTGTTTAAATCTTGGTCAAATCCTAGATTTAACCAAGATTCAAATGGGCATAAAATAAAAAAATGAAAAAATGAAAAACCAAAGCGCACATAGTCTTCTTATATGTCATATAGTAAGCATTAAAGTTGGTAAACAAGGTCTAGACATATTCAAACTAGACAAATCATGTATATACCCCCTAACCCCTAAACTCTATCTTATGACGAAGTCAAGCATGAAGATTAAGTGGTTTTGGGTTTCAAACATGGAAATTTTGAAAACCTCCCAAAAACTTCATTTTAGGGTGACTAAGAAGGATACAGGCTTCCCTTTTCATTTTCATGTTCTATACTTGTTTAAATCTTGGTCAAACCTAGGATTTGACCAAGATTCAAATGTGCATCAAAATTCCAAAAAAATCAGAAAAATGAAAAACCAAAGCACATAGTTTTCTTATGTCATATAGTAAGCATTAAAGTTGATAAACAAGGGTCTAGACATATTCAAACAAGAAAAATCATGTATCTACCCCCTAACCCTAAACTTTGTCTTATGTAGTCAAGCATGAAGAGAAGTGGTTTTGGGTTTCAAATATGGAAATTTCAAAAACCTATCAAAAGCTTCATTTTAGAGTGACTAAGAAGGATCCATGCTTGCCTTTTCATTTTCATATTTGAAACTTGTTTAAATCATTGTCAAACCTAGGATTTGACCAAGATTTAAATGGGCATAAAATTAAAAAATCGGAAAAATGAAAAACAAAAGCACATAGTCTTCTTATGTCACATATATATATAGTAAGCATTCAAAAGTTGATAAACAAGGTCTAGCTAGACATATTCAAATAAGACAAATCATGTATCTACCCCTCTAACCCTAAACTCTGTCTTATGAAGTCATGAAGAGAAGTGGTTTTAGGTTTCAAACATGGAAATTTCAAAAACCTCCCAAAACTTCATTTTAGAGTGACTAAGAAGGATACATGTTTCCCTTTTCATTTTCATGTTTTAAACTTGTTTAAATCTTGGTCAAACCTAGGATTTGACCAAGATACAAATAGGCACAAAAAATAAAAAACAAAAAGCACATAGTGTTCTTATGTCATATCGTAAGCATTCAAGTTGATAAACAAGGTCTAGATATATCCAAACCAGACAAATCATGTATATATGTACCCCGTGTCGATCTTATGAAGTCTAGCATGAAGAAAAGTCGTTTTGGGTTTCAAACATGGAAATTTCAAGAACATCCCAAAAGCTTCATTTTAGAGCGACTAAGAAGGATCGAGGCTTACCTTTCCATTTTCATGATTTAAACTTGTTTAAATCTTGGTCAAATCTTGCTCAAGCATGAAGATAAGTGGTTTTGGGTTTCAAACATGGAAATTTCAAAAACCTCCCAAAAACTTCATTTTAGGGTGACTAAGAAGGATACAGGCTTCCCTTTTCATTTTCATGTTCTATATATACTTGTTTAAATCTTGGTCAAACCTAGGATTTGACCAAGATTCAAATGTGCATCAAAATTCTAAAAAAATCAGAAAAATGAAAAACCAAAGCACATAGTCTTCTTATGTCATATAGTAAGCATTAAAGTTGATAAACATGGTCTAGACATATTCAAACCATACAAATCATGTATCTACCCCTAACCCCTAAACTATGTCTTATGAAGTCAAGCATGAAGAGAAGTGGTTTTGGGTTTCAAACATGGAAATTTCAAAAACCTCCCAAAAACTTCATTTTAGGGTGACTAAGAAGGATACAGGCTTCCATTTTCATTTTCATGTATCTACCCCTAACCCCTAAACTATGTCTTATGAAGTCAAGCATGAAGAGTAGTTGGATTTTTTGAACCTTGATCTGTAGTACTGGGCAAAGCCCTAGTTTAACCTATTTAATTATAGATTCGTAGGTCGATTTTTCTACCTTTTTATTATTACTATGCAGCACATGTGTGTTTGCCCGTCGAGTGAAACTCGGAGGAAGAGGGATCACTCGGAAGGAGAGAAGAAGGGAGAGAATTATGGTGTCTCCCCTTTTTCGGGTGATGATGTTGACTTTTGTGCAGGGTTTGTCAGTGAGCAGCGAGCGAGCGAGCGAGCGAGTCGAGCGAGGCCGAGAATGAGAGAGATTTGTTTTTTTTTTGAGAGGGACGACCGAAGGATCCAGAAGGACCCACAGACTTCCAATACGCATCCTGATGCGTCTTCTCTTGACAAAGAAAATGTCTGGGAGTTTGCGTACCTATTGCACGTGACTTGTGCTCACTGAAGTGTGGGACCTCACGCATGGGCACCACACGTAAGTGACAGACCTGTTGGTGTAAAAACTCGGTTGATTATTATAGTGCATTAGAACAAAGTTTCCTATGGATTCAAGGGTAGGAAATCCAAGTTAACTCATTTACATGACATTATTTTTTCCATGAAGCAAAGTTAACGCACCTATCAATTGGTACATTTTGGAGTGACTAAGAAGGATCCAGGCTTACTTATTCGTTTTCACGTGTAAAACTTGTCTAAATCTTGGTCAAACAAAATTGGCAGAAAATTAAAAAAACATAAAAATGAAAAACCAAAGCGCACATAGTCTTCTTATATGTCATATAGTAAGCATTAAAGTTGATAAACAAGGTCTGGACATATTCAAACTAGCTAGACAAATCATGTATCTACCCCCTAACCCCTAAACTCTGTCTTATGACGAAGTCAAGCATGAAGATAAGTGGTTTTGGGTTTCAAACATGGAAATTTCAAAAACCTCCCAAAAACTTCATTTTAGGGTGACTAAGAAGGATACAGGCTTCCATTTTCATTTTCATGATCTATACTTGTTTAAATCTTGGTCAAACCTAGGATTTGACCAAGATTCAAATGTGCATCAAAATTCCAAAAAAATCAGAAAAATGAAAAACCAAAGCACATAGTTTTCTTATGTCACATACATATATATAGTAAGCATTCAAAAGTTGATAAACAAGGTCTAGCTAGACATATTCAAATAAGACAAATCATGTATCTACCCCTCCAAAACCATAAATAACTCTGTCTTATGAAGTCAAGCATGAAGAGAAGTGGTTTTTGGTTTCAAACATGGAAATTTCAAAAACCTCCCAAAATTAAAGCTTCGTTTTAGAGTGACTAGTTAAGAAGGATCCAGGCTTACCTTTTCATTTTCATGTTTTAAACTTGTTTAAATCTTGGTCAAACCTAGGATTTGACCAATATTCAAATGGGCATAAAATAAAAAAATAGATAAAATAAAAAACCAAAGCACATATTCTTCTTATGTCATATAGTAAGCATTCAAAAGTTCATAAACAAGGTCTAGACATATTCAAACCAGACAAATCATGTACCCCTAACCCTAAACTTTGTCTTAATTATATATGAAGTCAAGCATGAAGCAGAGAAGTGTGGTTTTGGGTTTCAAACATGGAAATTTCAAAAACCTCCCAAAAAGCTTCATTTTAATTAGACCGGCTGGTTAATTAAGAAGGATCCATGATTAATTACCTTTTCATTGTCATGTTTTAAACTTGTTTAAATCTTGGTCGAACCTAGGATTTGACCAAGATTCAAATGGGCATAACAATTCAGAAAAAAATCGAAAGAATGAAAAACAAAAGCACATAGTCTTCTTATGTTATATAGTAAGCATTAAAGTTGATAAACATGGTCTAGACATATTCAAACCATACAAATCATGTATCTACCCCTAACCCCTAAACTATGTCTTATGAAGTCAAGCATGAAGAGAAGTGGTTTTGGGTTTCAAACATGAAAATTTCAAAAACCGCCCAAAAACTTCATTTTAGAGTGACTAAGAAGGATACATGCTTCCCTTTTCATTTTCATGTTTTAAACTTGTTTAAATCTTGGTCAAACCTAGGATTTGATAAACATGGTCTAGACATATTCAAACCAGACAAATCATGTATCTACCCCCTATCGACCCTAAACTTCGTCTTATGAAGTCAAGCATGAAGAGAAGTGGTTTTGGGTTTCAAATAACATGGAAATTTCAAAAACCTCCCAAAATTAAAGCTTCGTTTTAGAGTGACTAGTTAAGAAGGATCCAGGCTTACCTTTTCATTTTCATATTTTAAACTTGTTTAAATCTTGGTCAAACCTAGGATTTGACCAATATTCAAATGGGCATAAAATAAAAAAATAGATAAAATAAAAAACCAAAGCACATATTCTTCTTATGTCATATAGTAAGCATTCAAAAGTTCATAAACAAGGTCTAGACATATTCAAACCAGACAAATCATGTACCCCCTAACCCTAAACTTTGTCTTAATTATATATGAAGTCAAGCATGAAGCAGAGAAGTGTGGTTTTGGGTTTCAAACATGGAAATTTCAAAAACCTCCCAAAAGCTTCATTTTAATTAGACCGGCTGGTTAATTAAGAAGGATCCATGATTAATTACCTTTTCATTGTCATGTTTTAAACTTGTTTAAATCTTGGTCGAACCTAGGATTTGACCAAGATTCAAATGGGCATAACAATTCAGAAAAAAATCGAAAGAATGAAAAACAAAAGCACATAGCCTTCTTATGTCATATAGTAAGCATTCAAATTGATAAACATGGTCTAGACATATTCAAACCAGACAAATCATGTATCTACCCCCTATCGACCCTAAACTTCGTCTTATGAAGTCAAGCATGAAGAGAAGTGGTTTTGGGTTTCAAATAACATGGAAATTTCAAAAACCTCCCAAAATTAAAGCTTCGTTTTAGAGTGACTAGTTAAGAAGGATCCAGGCTTACCTTTTCATTTTCATGTTTTAAACTTGTTTAAATCTTGGTCAAACCTAGGATTTGACCAATATTCAAATGGGCATAAAATAAAAAATAAATAAAATAAAAAACCAAAGCACATATTCTTCTTATGTCATATAGTAAGCATTCAAAAGTTCATAAACAAGGTCTAGACATATTCAAACCAGACAAATCATGTACCCCTAACCCTAAACTTTGTCTTAATTATATATGAAGTCAAGCATGAAGCAGAGAAGTGTGGTTTTGGGTTTCAAACATGGAAATTTCAAAAACCTCCCAAAAAGCTTCATTTTAATTAGACCGGCTGGTTAATTAAGAAGGATCCATGATTAATTACCTTTTCATTGTCATGTTTTAAACTTGTTTAAATCTTGGTCGAACCTAGGATTTGACCAAGATTCAAATGGGCATAACAATTCAGAAAAAAATCGAAAGAATGAAAAACAAAAGCACATAGCCTTCTTATGTCATATAGTAAGCATTCAAATTGATAAACATGGTCTAGACATATTCAAACCAGAAAAATCATGTATCTACCCCTAACCCTAAACTCTATCTTATGAAGTCAAGCATGAACAGAAGTACGGTGGTTTTGGGTTTCAAACATGGTAAATTCAAGAACCTCCCAAAAGCTTCATTTTAGAGTTACTAAGAGAAAGATCCAGACTTAATTACCTTATCATTTTCACATGTTAAACTTGTTTAAATCTTGCTCAACAAACCTAGGATTTTACCAAGATTCTCAAATGGGCATAAAAATCAAAAAATGAAATACCAATGCACATAGTCCTCTTATAAGTCATAAAGTAAGCATTCAAGTTGATAAACAAGGTGTCTAGACATATTCAAACAAGACAAATCATGTATCTACGTACCCCCTATCGACCCTAAACTTCGTCTTATGAAGTCAAGCATGAAGAGAAGTGGTTTTGGGTTTCAAACATGGAAATTTCAAAAACCTCCCAAAATTCAGCTTCATTTTAGAGCGACTAAGAAGGATCGATGCTTACCTTTTCATTTCCATGTTTTAAACTTATTTAAATCTTGGTCAAACCTAGCTAGGATTTGACCAAGATTCAAATGGGCATAAAAATTCAGACAAAAAATCTAAAGAATGAAAAACCAAAGCACATAGCCTTCTTAATTATGTCATATATAGTAAACACTCAAGTTGATAAACAAGCTAGGTCTAGACATATTCAAACCAGAAAAATCATGTGTATATCTACCCCTAACCCTAAACTCTGTCTTATGAAGTCAATCATGAAGAGAATTGGTTTTGGGTTTCAAACATGGAAATTTCAAGTACGTCCCAAAAGCTTCATATATTTTAGAGTGACTAATTAAGAAGGATCTTGGCTTACGTTTTCATTTTCATGCTTGAAACTTGTTTAAATCTTGGTTGAACCTAGGATTTGACCAGAATCAAATGTGCATAAAATTCTTAAAAAATAGAAAAATGAAAAACAAAAGCACATGGTCTTCTTATGTCATATAGTAAGCATTCAAGTTGATAAACAAGGTTTAGACATATTCAAACCAGACAAATCATGTATCTACCCCCTAACCCTAAACTCGGTCTTATGAAGTCTAGCATGAGGAGAAGTCGTTTTGGGTTTCAAACGTTTAAGCCAAAAGCCCCATTTCAAATATTTCAAACTTATTCAAATTTGAAAGACACACAAGTTATAGCACACATAGTGCATACATTCTCACACATACTGCACTAGATGCTAACCCGGCCTATAGTTTGAGGCCATTGGATGAGGTCGAAAAAAATCTTGGATTAGAAATGGGGTTGTTCGAACCCCGTAGTTGGATTTTTTGAACCTTGATCTGTAGTACTGGGCAAAGCCCTAGTTTAACCTATTTAATTATAGATTCGTAGGTCGATTTTTCTACCTTTTTATTATTACTATGCAGCACATGTGTGTTTGCCCGTCGAGTGAAACTCGGAGGAAGAGGGATCACTCGGAAGGAGAGAAGAAGGGAGAGAATTATGGTGTCTCCCCTTTTTCGGGTGATGATGTTGACTTTTGTGCAGGGTTTGTCAGTGAGCAGGAGGTGCGAGCGAGCGAGCGAGCGAGCGAGTCGAGCGAGGCCGAGAATGAGAGAGATTTGTTTTTTTTTTTGAGAGGGACGACCGAAGGATCCAGAAGGACCCACAGACTTCCAATACGCATCCTGATGCGTCTTCTCTTGACAAAGAAAATGTCTGGGAGTTTGCGTACCTATTGCACGTGACTTGTGCTCACTGAAGTGTGGGACCTCACGCATGGGCACCACACGTAAGTGACAGACCTGTTGGTGTAAAAACTCGGTTGATTATTATAGTGCATTAGAACAAAGTTTCCTATGGATTCAAGGGTAGGAAATCCAAGTTAACTCATTTACATGACATTATTTTTTCCATGAAGCAAAGTTAACGCACCTATCAATTGGTACATTTTGGAGTGACTAAGAAGGATCCAGGCTTACTTATTCGTTTTCACGTGTAAAACTTGTCTAAATCTTGGTCAAACAAAATTGGCAGAAAATTCAAAAAAAAAACAGAAAAATGAAAAACCAAAGCGCACATAGTCTTCTTATATGTCATATAGTAAGCATTAAAGTTGATAAACAAGGTCTGGACATATTCAAACTAGCTAGACAAATCATGTATCTACCCCCTAACCCCTAAACTCTGTCTTATGACGAAGTCAAGCATGAAGATATATAAGTGGTTTTGGGTTTCAAACATGGAAATTTCAAAAACCTCCCAAAAACTTCATTTTAGGGTGACTAAGAAGGATACAGGCTTCCATTTTCATTTTCATGATCTATACTTGTTTAAATCTTGGTCAAACCTAGGATTTGACCAAGATTCAAATGTGCATCAAAATTCCAAAAAAATCAGAAAAATGAAAAACCAAAGCACATAGTTTTCTTATGTCACATACATATATATAGTAAGCATTCAAAAGTTGATAAACAAGGTCTAGCTAGACATATTCAAATAAGACAAATCATGTATCTACCCCTCTAAAACCATAAATAACTCTGTCTTATGAAGTCAAGCATGAAGAGAAGTGGTTTTTGGTTTCAAACATGGAAATTTCAAAAACCTCCCAAAATTAAAGCTTCGTTTTAGAGTGACTAGTTAAGAAGGATCCAGGCTTACCTTTTCATTTTCATGTTTTAAACTTGTTTAAATCTTGGTCAAACCTAGGATTTGACCAATATTCAAATGGGCATAAAATAAAAAAATAGATAAAATAAAAAACCAAAGCACATATTCTTCTTATGTCATATAGTAAGCATTCAAAAGTTCATAAACAAGGTCTAGACATATTCAAACCAGACAAATCATGTACCCCCTAACCCTAAACTTTGTCTTAATTATATATGAAGTCAAGCATGAAGCAGAGAAGTGTGGTTTTGGGTTTCAAACATGGAAATTTCAAAAACCTCCCAAAAAGCTTCATTTTAATTAGACCGGCTGGTTAATTAAGAAGGATCCATGATTAATTACCTTTTCATTGTCATGTTTTAAACTTGTTTAAATCTTGGTCGAACCTAGGATTTGATCACCAAGATTCAAATGGGCATAACAATTCAGAAAAAAATCGAAAGAATGAAAAACAAAAGCACATAGTCTTCTTATGTCATATAGTAAGCATTAAAGTTGATAAACATGGTCTAGACATATTCAAACCATACAAATCATGTATCTACCCCTAACCCCTAAACTCTGTCTTATGAAGTCAAGCATGAATGAAGTGGTTTTGGGTTTCAAACATGAAAATTTCAAAAACCGCCCAAAAACTTCATTTTAGAGTGACTAAGAAGGATACATGCTTCCCTTTTCATTTTCATGTTTTAAACTTGTTTAAATCTTGGTCAAACCTAGGATTTGATAAACATGGTCTAGACATATTCAAACCAGACAAATCATGTATCTACCCCCTATCGACCCTAAACTTCGTCTTATGAAGTCAAGCATGAAGAGAAGTGGTTTTGGGTTTCAAATAACATGGAAATTTCAAAAACCT
The DNA here is from genome assembly GCA_030979885.1 of Lolium multiflorum. Lineage (NCBI taxonomy): Eukaryota > Viridiplantae > Streptophyta > Magnoliopsida > Poales > Poaceae > Lolium > Lolium multiflorum. The sequence continues at coordinate 254,087,760 of CM061753.1, forward strand.
CCCAAAATTAAAGCTTCATTTTAGAGTGACTAGTTAAGAAGGATCCAGGCTTACCTTTTCATTTTCATGTTTTAAACTTGTTTAAATCTTGTTCAAACCTAGGATTTGACCAATATTCAAATGGGCATAAAATAAAAAATAAATAAAATAAAAAACCAAAGCACATAGTCTTCTTATGTCATATAGTAAGCATTCAAGTTCATGAACAAGGTCTAGACATATTCAAACCAGACAAATCATGTACCCCCTAACCCTAAACTTTGTCTTAATTATATATGAAGTCAAGCATGAAGCAGAGAGAAGTGTGGTTTTGGGTTTCAAACATGGAAATTTCAAAAACCTCCCAAAAAGCTTCATTTTAATTAGACGGGCTGGTTAATTAAGAAGGATCCATGATTAATTACCTTTTCATTGTCATGTTTTAAACATGTTTAAATCTTGGTCGAACCTAGGATTTGACCAAGATTCAAATGGGCATAACAATTCAGAAAAAAATCGAAAGAATGAAAAACAAAAGCACATAGCCTTCTTATGTCATATAGTAAGCATTCAAATTGATAAACATGGTCTAGACATATTCAAACCAGAAAAATCATGTATCTACCCCTAACCCTAAACTCTGTCTTATGAAGTCAAGCATGAAAAGAAGTACGGTGGTTTTGGGTTTCAAACATGGTAAATTCAAGAACCTCCCAAAAGCTTCATTTTAGAGTTACTAAGAGAAAGATCCAGACTTAATTACCTTATCATTTTCACATGTTAAACTTGTTTAAATCTTGCTCAACAAACCTAGGATTTTACCAAGATTCTCAAATGGGCATAAAAATCAAAAAATGAAATACCAATGCACATAGTCCTCTTATAAGTCATAAAGTAAGCATTCAAGTTGATAAACAAGGTGTCTAGACATATTCAAACAAGACAAATCATGTATCTACGTACCCCCTATCGACCCTAAACTTCGTCTTATGAAGTCAAGCATGAAGAGAAGTGGTTTTGGGTTTCAAACATGGAAATTTCAAAAACCTCCCAAATTCAGCTTCATTTTAGAGCGACTAAGAAGGATCGATGCTTACCTTTTCATTTCCATGTTTTAAACTTATTTAAATCTTGGTCAAACCTAGGATTTGACCAAGATTCAAATGGGCATAAAAATTCAGACAAAAATCTAAAGAATGAAAAACCAAAGCACATAGCCTTCTTAATTATGTCATATATAGTAAACACTCAAGTTGATAAACAAGCTAGGTCTAGACATATTCAAACCAGAAAAATCATGTGTATATCTACCCCTAACCCTAAACTCTGTCTTATGAAGTCAATCATGAAGAGAATTGGTTTTGGGTTTCAAACATGGAAATTTCAAGTACGTCCCAAAAGCTTCATATATTTTAGAGTGACTAATTAAGAAGGATCTTGGCTTACGTTTTCATTTTCATGCTTGAAACTTGTTTAAATCTTGGTTGAACCTAGGATTTGACCAGAATCAAATGTGCATAAAATTCTTAAAAAATAGAAAAATGAAAAACAAAAGCACATGGTCTTCTTATGTCATATAGTAAGCATTCAAGTTGATAAACAAGGTTTAGACATATTCAAACCAGACAAATCATGTATCTACCCCCTAACCCTAAACTCGGTCTTATGAAGTCTAGCATGAGGAGAAGTCGTTTTGGGTTTCAAACGTTTAAGCCAAAAGCCCCATTTCAAATATTTCAAACTTATTCAAATTTGAAAGACACACAAGTTATAGCACACATAGTGCATACATTCTCACACATACTGCACTAGATGCTAACCCGGCCTATAGTTTGAGGCCATTGGATGAGGTCGAAAAAAATCTTGGATTAGAAATGGGGTTGTTCGAACCCCGTAGTTGGATTTTTTGAACCTTGATCTGTAGTACTGGGCAAAGCCCTAGTTTAACCTATTTAATTATAGATTCGTAGGTCGATTTTTCTACCTTTTTATTATTACTATGCAACACATGTGTGTTTGCCCGTCGAGTGAAACTCGGAGGAAGAGGGATCACTCGGAAGGAGAGAAGAAGGGAGAGAATTATGGTGTCTCCCCTTTTTCGGGTGATGATGTTGACTTTTGTGCAGGGTTTGTCAGTGAGCAGGAGCGAGCGAGCGAGCGAGCGAGCGAGCGAGTCGAGCGAGGCCGAGAATGAGAGAGATTTGTTTTTTTTTTTTTTTTGAGAGGGACCGAAGGATCCAGAAGGACCCCAGACTTCCAATACGCATCCTGATGCGTCTTCTCTTGACAAAGAAATGTCTGGGAGTTTGCGTACCTATTGCACGTGACTTGTGCTCACTGAAGTGTGGGACCTCACGCATGGGCACCACACGTAAGTGACACTGTTGGTGTAAAAACTCGGTTGATTATTATAGTGCATTAGAACAAAGTTTCCTATGGATTCAAGGGTAGGAAATCCAAGTTAACTCATTTACATGACATTATTTTTTCCATGAAGCAAAGTTAACGCACCTATCAATTGGTACATTTTGGAGTGACTAAGAAGGATCCAGGCTTACTTATTCGTTTTCACGTGTAAAACTTGTCTAAATCTTGGTCAAACAAAATTGGCAGAAAATTCAAAAAAAAAACAGAAAAATGAAAAACCAAAACACATAGTCTTCTTATATGTCATATAGTAAGCATTAAAGTTGATAAACAAGGTCTGGACATATTCAAACTAGCTAGACAAATCATGTATCTACCCCCTAACCCCTAAACTCTGTCTTATGACGACAAGCATGAAGATAAGTGGTTTTGGGTTTCAAACATGGAAATTTCAAAACCTCCCAAAAACTTCATTTTAGGGTGACTAAGAAGGATACAGGCTTCCATTTTCATTTTCATGATCTATACTTGTTTAAATCTTGGTCAAACCTAGGATTTGACCAAGATTCAAATGTGCATCAAAATTCCATAAAAAATCAGAAAAACGAAAAACCAAAGCACATAGTTTTCTTATGTCACATACATATATATAGTAAGCATTCAAAAGTTGATAAACAAGGTCTAGCTAGACATATTCAAATAAGACAAATCATGTATCTACCCCTCTAAAACCATAAATAACTCTGTCTTATGAAGTCAAGCATGAAGAGAAGTGGTTTTTGGTTTCAAACATGGAAATTTCAAAAACCTCCCAAAATTAAAGCTTCGTTTTAGAGTGACTAGTTAAGAAGGATCCAGGCTTACCTTTTCATTTTCATGTTTTAAACTTGTTTAAATCTTGGTCAAACCTAGGATTTGACCAATATTCAAATGGGCATAAAATAAAAAAATAGATAAAATAAAAAACCAAAGCACATATTCTTCTTATGTCATATAGTAAGCATTCAAAAGTTCATAAATAAGGTCTAGACATATTCAAACCAGACAAATCATGTACCCCTAACCCTAAACTTTGTCTTAATTATATATGAAGTCAAGCATGAAGCAGAGAAGTGTGGTTTTGGGTTTCAAACATGGAAATTTCAAAAACCTCCCAAAAAGCTTCATTTTAATTAGACCGGCTGGTTAATTAAGAAGGATCCATGATTAATTACCTTTTCATTGTCATGTTTTAAACTTGTTTAAATCTTGGTCGAACCTAGGATTTGACCAAGATTCAAATGGGCATAACAATTCAGAAAAAAATCGAAAGAATGAAAAACAAAAGCACATAGTCTTCTTATGTCATATAGTAAGCATTAAAGTTGATAAACATGGTCTAGACATATTCAAACCATACAAATCATGTATCTACCCCTAACCCCTAAACTATGTCTTATGAAGTCAAGCATGAAGAGAAGTGGTTTTGGGTTTCAAAAATGAAAATTTCAAAAACCGCCCAAAAACTTCATTTTAGAGTGACTAAGAAGGATACATGCTTCCCTTTTCATTTTCATGTTTTAAACTTGTTTAAATCTTGGTCAAACCTAGGATTTGATAAACATGGTCTAGACATATTCAAACCAGACAAATCATGTATCTACCCCCTATCGACCCTAAACTTCGTCTTATGAAGTCAAGCATGAAGAGAAGTGGTTTTGGGTTTCAAATAACATGGAAATTTCAAAAACCTCCCAAAATTAAAGCTTCGTTTTAGAGTGACTAGTTAAGAAGGATCCAGGCTTACCTTTTCATTTTCATGTTTTAAACTTGTTTAAATCTTGTTCAAACCTAGGATTTGACCAATATTCAAATGGGCATAAAATAAAAAATAAATAAAATAAAAAACCAAAGCACATAGTCTTCTTATGTCATATAGTAAGCATTCAAGTTCATGAACAAGGTCTAGACATATTCAAACCAGACAAATCATGTACCCCCTAACCCTAAACTTTGTCTTAATTATATATGAAGTCAAGCATGAAGCAGAGAGAAGTGTGGTTTTGGGTTTCAAACATGGAAATTTCAAAAACCTCCCAAAAAGCTTCATTTTAATTAGACGGGCTGGTTAATTAAGAAGGATCCATGATTAATTACCTTTTCATTGTCATGTTTTAAACATGTTTAAATCTTGGTCGAACCTAGGATTTGACCAAGATTCAAATGGGCATAACAATTCAGAAAAAAATCGAAAGAATGAAAAACAAAAGCACATAGCCTTCTTATGTCATATAGTAAGCATTCAAATTGATAAACATGGTCTAGACATATTCAAACCAGAAAAATCATGTATCTACCCCTAACCCTAAACTCTGTCTTATGAAGTCAAGCATGAACAGAAGTACGGTGGTTTTGGGTTTCAAACATGGTAAATTCAAGAACCTCCCAAAAGCTTCATTTTAGAGTTACTAAGAGAAAGATCCAGACTTAATTACCTTATCATTTTCACATGTTAAACTTGTTTAAATCTTGCTCAACAAACCTAGGATTTTACCAAGATTCTCAAATGGGCATAAAAATCAAAAAATGAAATACCAATGCACATATATAGTCCTCTTATAAGTCATAAAGTAAGCATTCAAGTTGATAAACAAGGTCTAGACATATTCAAACAAGACAAATCATGTATCTACGTACCCCCTATCGACCCTAAACTTCGTCTTATGAAGTCAAGCATGAAGAGAAGTGGTTTTGGGTTTCAAACATGGAAATTTCAAAAACCTCCCAAAATTCAGCTTCATTTTAGAGCGACTAAGAAGGATCGATGCTTACCTTTTCATTTCCATGTTTTAAACTTATTTAAATCTTGGTCAAACCTAGCTAGGATTTGACCAAGATTCAAATGGGCATAAAAATTCAGACAAAAAATCTAAAGAATGAAAAACCAAAGCACATAGCCTCTTAATTATGTCATATAGTAAACACTCAAGTTGATAAACAAGCTAGGTCTAGACATATTCAAACCAGAAAAATCATGTGTATATCTACCCCTAACCCTAAACTCTGTACGTCTTATGAAGTCAATCATGAAGAGAATTGGTTTTGGGTTTCAAACATGGAAATTTCAAGTACGTCCCAAAAGCTTCATATATTTTAGAGTGACTAATTAAGAAGGATCTTGGCTTACGTTTTCATTTTCATGCTTGAAACTTGTTTAAATCTTGGTTGAACCTAGGATTTGACCAGAATCAAATGTGCATAAAATTCTTAAAAAAAAATAGAAAAATGAAAAACAAAAGCACATGGTCTTCTTATGTCATATAGTAAGCATTCAAGTTGATAAACAAGGTTTAGACATATTCAAACCAGACAAATCATGTATCTACCCCCTAACCCTAAACTCGGTCTTATGAAGTCTAGCATGAGGAGAAGTCGTTTTGGGTTTCAAACGTTTAAGCCAAAAGCCCCATTTCAAATATTTCAAACTTATTCAAATTTGAAAGACACACAAGTTATAGCACACATAGTGCATACATTCTCACACATACTGCACTAGATGCTAACCCGGCCTATAGTTTGAGGCCATTGGATGAGGTCGAAAAAATCTTGGATTAGAAATGGGGTTGTTCGAACCCCGTAGTTGGATTTTTTGAACCTTGATCTGTAGTACTGGGCAAAGCCCTAGTTTAACCTATTTAATTATAGATTCGTAGGTCGATTTTTCTACCTTTTTATTATTACTATGCAGCACATGTGTGTTTGCCCGTCGAGTGAAACTCGGAGGAAGAGGGATCACTCGGAAGGAGAGAAGAAGGGAGAGAATTATGGTGTCTCCCCTTTTTCGGGTGATGATGTTGACTTTTGTGCAGGGTTTGTCAGTGAGCAGGAGGTGCGAGCGAGCGAGCGAGCGAGCGAGTCGAGCGAGGCCGAGAATGAGAGAGATTTGTTTTTTTTTTTTTTTTTTTGGAGAGGGACGCATCAAGGATCCGTAAGGACCCACACAGACTTCCAATACGCATCCTGATGCGTCTTCTCTTGACAAAGAAAATGTCTGGGAGTTTGCGTACCTATTGCACGTGACTTGTGCTCACTGAAGTGTGGGACCTCACGCATGGGCACCACACGTAAGTGACAGACCTGTTGGTGTAAAAACTTGGTTGATTATTATAGTGCATTAGAACAAAGTTTCCTATGGATTCAAGGGTAGGAAATCCAAGTTAACTCATTTACATGACATTATTTTTTCCATGAAGCAAAGTTAACACATCTATCAATTGGTACATTTTGGAGTGACTAAGAAGGATCCAGGCTTACTTATTCGTTTTCACGTGTAAAACTTGTCTAAATCTTGGTCAAACAAAATTGGCAGAAAATTCAAAAAAAAAACAGAAAAATGAAAAACCAAAGCGCACATAGTCTTCTTATATGTCATATAGTAAGCATT